>JANZLQ010000007.1:10952946-10972968 GCA_026212715.1 Elanus axillaris | reverse complement strand
ATTACTCTGTGCACCATTTGTACATTCCAATCCTTTTACTATTACTGTTGTCATTTTATTAGTGTTATTATTATCATCATTACTTTCTTCTTCTCTGTTCTATTAAACCGTTCTTATCTCAGCTCATGAGTTTTCCTTCTTTTCCCGATTTTCTTCCCCATCCCACTGGGTGGGGGGGTGAGTGCACGGCTGCGTGGTGCTTAGTTGTTGGCTGGGATTAAACCACGACAGCAATTTGGTGAGATACAAAGAAAATTTTATTTTTGCATCCTTGCTTTTTCCCTTATATTTGAATATTAGGGAGCATATGCTGCGGTCATCCCGAATTAGCTTTTAACTAGAGCAACATATAAGCACTATCCATGGACTACCTGCCCTATTTCCCTAAGGTCCTGAAAGAGTTTTCACAGACCATAGCAAGTGCTGCGCTGCACCAGCAGCCCTTCTATCAGTGCCTGGACTAGCTGATGTACAGCTAAGCTTGGGAATGTCTACATGGACTTCAGTTAGTAGTAAACACATACATTCAGTCTCTGAACTGCCAAGCTAGATTTTAAGTACCTGCACGGCATTAATATAACCTGAGACAGATGAGGAAAATAAATTAGGAAGCTTTTGGAGAATTCACTAGAAGGAAGTATTTTTGCAGGGACAATAAACAGACTGGACTTCTTGTACTTCACACTTAGCATATATAAATAAACCTCATTTATTTGAAGAGCAAGAGAGGACTGACAGTCTGGTATTACCACAAGAAATGAAATCTAGCTTGGCATTTATCAGTCAGTGGCTTTATAGATATAAGCATGCACACATCTGTATACTTATACACTCACACACATATATAACATACTGTGCCACTGACAACATACATATATTTGCCAATTAATTAAATATATACTAGATTAGTAATTTAGTAATAGTTTCACATGTAACAAAATTCTCTCTAGTCCCCATTTGTTGCTAGTAGGAGATGCAGGCAATGGCACCTGAGCTTCCATAAGTTTTTACCAGTTCTCCTGCCAGAAGCACCACTAGAAAGAGGCTTGAAGAGTCTGGACTCTTCTAAAACAGACCTGCACGGGGCAAAAGATTTGTGAAATGATATTTCAGGATGCTCCAAAGACAAAACCCACCAGCTAGAACAACTCTACTCTTAATCTCTGAAAAGTCCACAGTTTTAGCAGAGGAGGACCACAGGCTGAAAAGGACGTGAAAGACAGCAAATGAAAAAAAAGCATTTGAAAGTGAGAGTAGCCTTGTGAGAGACATGACAGCCTAATTTAGGTGCACTGAATCACTCTCTGGAGACCTATTCTCTTCTAATACATAGAACTGTCCTCTTGTCCCTCCGCACATTCCTTTCATCATACTCTCTCTTTCCCTCCCCCACCTTTTGGACCTATATGAGTCCTGGGAGATTAAAGTCCTAATCT
Source organism: Elanus axillaris (assembly GCA_026212715.1). NCBI lineage: Eukaryota > Metazoa > Chordata > Aves > Accipitriformes > Accipitridae > Elanus > Elanus axillaris. Next base: position 10,971,532 of record JANZLQ010000007.1, on the reverse strand, counting down.
AGGAATCAAAGCTGGAAGTCTGAAGTATGGTAGTTGAACACTAACCCCAGTGCTAAATGTTCTTGAATGGCCAAACAGCTGAAAAAGTTTGCTTCATTTTACACGGAGCAGTGATGAATTTAATCCATACTTTATCAGTCTAACTGGAATTGGATTAAGCAGACTCGGTCATGCGAGTCTTAGACCTTCAAACTTCCAAATGGTCTCATAGATGAGTTGCTTTACTAAGGAAAAAAGTGCCAAGGAAGACCATTCAGAGGAGAAAAATTATATATGTATATATATGCATAAACATTTGTGATATTAGCATTTAATTATATGCTAGTTATATGAATACCTTTTTTTTCCTCATGGAAGCAGAGAAACTACTGGATGTCAAATAACAATTCCTACGCCTTACTCTTGCCTTTTAAATATTAAACCTCCAAATAGCAAAGAAATGGGTGATGAGAAAAAGACGTAGTCTTATTGAAGACAAGGGACTGCCAAGCTTTTAAAAGTCAAATTATAATCAAATTGTTTGGAGGACGGGCGCAAAAATAAATGTTTTACTGATAAAACAACTAATAATACTGCTAGATGAAAAGTTCATTTGTTCTTTCAAAAGTCTGCTTTTTGTTGTTTCAAAAATCAAGTCAGTTATTTGGAATCAGATTCTGCCACCACAGGATTTACAGCTTTTTATAGGGCAAAAGTGCAACAAGTAAATGCTTAACTATTAAATAGCCTATTACGTGGATAAAGAGCAAATGAGAGAACACTGCTGACATCAGATTAAAGGCAAACATAAAGCATGAATTTTGAAGAAAAATCCCTTCTGACACAGTGCTATTAGGACCTGAAAAATCAACCAACCAAACAAAAGAAATCCCGCCTTCAGTTTTCAAAGAAAATGTAACTAGTACCAACATTGCCTTCCGTGTTTTATTAGTTGGAAAAAAAATGTTAATAAACCATGCTTGGAGTTCAACCCAGCAGCTTTTTGCCTTATGCTACCTCTCCAGAAATATGAAGTGGCTTTGCTCGGGGCAAGAATGGTTCATCTCCATTTGAGCTTATATACAATGGAAATGCACATGAAGGAAGACCACAAATTCTCCTCTCTATTACTTATTTTATTCTACCACTACATGACTGTCTGTCTTTTTGTTTTTAATGGAGAAATCAAAATGAACCCTTCACGTGTGACTGGAGGCCTGAAAACCAGATAAGGAAAACGATCTCCTCTTGGATTAAAGCTTGTTTTGCTTTCTCATCAATCTTAATGTCCCTTCCATATCTTTTATATCTCAGACTAAAGAGCACCTGCGTCTCCTTCCTATTTTGTCAGCTTTGAAAATGGTGTGATTTTTCATTACATAAAGCAAAGTTTCTGATATGAAGATGAAATATCTTTCAAATCAAGCAATCCAAAAATGAATTATCTCCCTGTGCACCTTTTGGCACCCCAAACACTCTGATGTTCTTGGGTTTAATCTGATTCTTCACTTCTTCCTATATTTGTCACAGAGCAAGTTATTCTTCTAACTGAAGATATTGAAAGCTCAGAGACATTATCCTATTTACCGTGCCACAACTTTTGCTTTTCACATCTGCATATTTTGCTTTACCAGACTTAGCTTTCTATTGTTCTATCAGAGTGTTCATCACATATTATTGTCTACAGTCATGGGCAAAAAGCTCTGGTTTCTTGCAGTAATTTCATAATAATGAAATGGATCCTGCTGAGAAACACATCAGGAGTAGGTGTTTTCAAGACCTCATATCTCCAAGCTGTAGGAGATCTGGTTCAATATTTCTTTATAATTACTGTAATCTATATAAAATCACACATAAAAAGCAATTATAAGATAGAACACAAAGAAAAAAAAAGATTTAAATATGAAAAAGTGGCTGGCCTGATAAGCAACTGTTCTCAGGCTAGCCCAATTACACAGATTTAACAGTACACAAGATTTTTGAGGGGCAGGAGGAAAAGCTAAAGTTCACAGTAAAGTGTAGGATTCTTTCAGAAAAATCTAGCTTGAGGCAAGTAATTTGCCTTCAATTACCTATTTATTCTTTATTCCTTTACTCTGAGTTTTGGCTGCCATTATTACACAGAACTCCAGGAATAACTGAGATTTTGACAACTCTTTAATGATAATTCTCTGTGAGAAGTGAGACAGTGATTTCCGACCCTTACTGTAATCACAGTCTTCTGTGGGCTAGCTTCCTCAGTTTCATGAAAGGATAAAAGGTGTGTTAGAGGCCACAAAGCTCCTTGAAACTTAGATTTTAAGGTCAGTATCACCATTTGACAATTTACCCTCAAAAACATTCTAGCAGTATATCAAAGGACAGTGAAACTTTAGAGATGATGATTTGTTTTCCTGAAATGGTGTCACAGATACGTACCTTCCCTTAAAACCACGTGAGACATTCTCTAATCTTCACAATATCCAAAATGGTTACTCTGAGATGAGTATGATTTTTCAATGAGTCTCTCATATATTTCATTTTGTATTTTTCTCTGTCTTCACTCTTAATAAACTCCATGTACCTCTGCATCCCTAGTTCTTCTAATTGTGTTAATTATACATAAAGAAAAGACATTACAATGTTCTTTTCATGCAAAATCATTCTTATATTCAAAATGTAAAGGTAATTACATTTGACAATTTCTTTTGCTTTAGTATAATCATGGAAATTGAGTCATGAATTTAGGTTTTAATAGTTCCTATGTCCCCATTCGAGCTTTCTCCTGATGAAATATTGCTACAAACATCCTAAAAAGAATCCTTATATTTGCTCTAATTTTGTACTGATGACAAGGTTGGGTTTCCTTCACTAATTTTCTTCCTTTTTTATTTCCTTCTACTGGAGGAAATTAATCTTCAAACACCTGTACTTCCTTGAATCCCCATTCAGCTATTAAATGGTGTGTCTTGGTCTACAGCTTCCCTTTTGTGTATTTCATTCACTTTCAATAAGCAACAATAGCTACACACTACATTTTTTTTTTTTTTTTAGCTTATATTACTGCTCTGGAAGAAGAGGGAATGTTAGATGTTATTTAGATGAACTGTAACATTAGCCGACCAGTGACAAAAAATTCACAAGTGAAATGAAAATATCACAAACCTTAGAGTGTAGAATATTATTTTTGGCCTAAACCTGCACATTCCCATTGTGTTTAGTAGGAGCAAAAGCCTCCTCTGTCAAAACATGACACGTACTCCAGTGAGCACCATTTCCAGCCAATGCTTTCATGCATCTCAATTTAGCGCATTAAACTTTGCAAGTTGTGGCCTTAAGGAGCCAAAGAAAAGAAAGAAATCAGTTCAGTAAACACAGAGTTAATATTCATCTATTTCCTGCTTAACTTACGTATCTGAAAAATTGCTGGCAAGGTAGTGCCTCTTAACCCATCTACTTGGCAAGCTTACGCTTTTTTTTTTTAATGAAGGAGCTTTCTCACTTGCAAGGATACTTGCAAGAAACTTGCCAACTCTTTGTGGGAAGTCTGTTCATTCTTTCATTATCAGAACTTTGGAGAAGTGCTATTTTAAATTTCTGCTACTCTCTTTCAGGAGAATTTGTAACTGTATTGCTAAGTTACATACTTGGAATGAATCCTTCAGCACTGCAGTACTTTGCTGAAGTAGGAGCTCTTCATTAACGAATGGCAGTGAGAAGAATCTATACTGACAAATTGCATGGTTGTTTCTTTTAATTAAATATATCTTTTGAAGTAATTAGCCTTGAATGTAGGAAATATTCATTGGTACTCATGTACCAAAACAACTACCAATAAACAGTTTGTACTTCTACAGCACCTTCCAATTGGAAGTGTTTAACTAAATAGTTACTTAAAATAATTAATAATGTTTCATATAATCTAAGGGGAAATAGATATATCTCTCTTTACCTCTCATTATATATACAAGATTTCATGCTACTGTTTTTTACCTACATAAAATTTTCATCTGTTTTCTTTTCAGAAAAACATTACCCATGTGAAAAACATTTAAATACCACCCCCAATAAACAACTTTAAACTGAAAAATAATGAAAAAAACTTAAAATTTTTGGATTTCTGTCATCTAAGTCTGTCATCTTTAGATACACCTCTAGCATGCAGGCATTACCATTTTTAAGAGCATTAAAAATACAAGCTGGCCAATAGCCTCTTGAAAAATCTGTTCACATCAGAGCTCACAGCTGTGACAGAATCTTTTTTATTCATTGAAATGCAGATGTTGCTGTGAAGTTCCCCAAAACTATTAAGTCCAGTTGCAAAATACATAATATGATATGTTTCAAACCAGTCAGTCTCCCCTGAAGGACAGTTTTTATAACAAAGCCACTAGACTTCCTGGACTTTGCCTGCAAGCTCCTCTGACATCTCACTTGGTTTGGTCTGGAAGTGGGCAAGCCACGCTGCTTAGCTGCACTGGAGTCTTCAGAATATTGCGGGGTTCTGGGTGCTGAGCTACACCTTCATCCTCCCTCACTGTGCTGGGACAAGCTCACTGAAGGGAGACCCTCACAGGGAACAACCATCCAGCGAGTCCCCTGACCAGGATTCCTCTAACGGGTAAGGACAGGACTGACTCAGGGAAAAGCAGAGATTTGAGCCCTGGCCAGCACGCTGCCCTCCAGCTGAGCCAGGTATCTTCGACTGAAAGTACTGCCAACTGCTGGAGGGAGATGTCTGTTCAGAGGCAGTTGGAGGGTTAAAGGCAATAAATAAGTAACTTAAATGAACTTTGCAGTGAGGATACGTGAATCACTGCAGACAATACCAAGTATCTTAAATAACAGAACCGACTATGGAGCTGCTTTTTTGGATCTGAAGACCTGCATAAGCCATGGCCAGCAAGTCTGTGCCTAAATGGAAGATGAAGGACTAAGAACACACAAGTTGGTTTTGATTACAACAGAAGTAAGGGGAACAAAACATTATTTTGGTTTAGCAAAGATAGCAGTTTCAATTCCACAGATGAAGGTATTACAGCAGTATTACAAAACACACACGAAAGATGGATTTTCTTAAAGGCAACCAACTCCTCTGACAATCCCCACTCTTAGCAAATAGGCTCTGGATATCCTTTGGTGCAGCCTGGATGCCACCTTCTGCTTATGCCTACAAAACCTTTTTTAGGAATTTTCATGGAAGAAAACGATTTGAACATTGGATTAAAGTAGAACTTGGTTTCAAGAACACTTCTGGTTTCAAGCTATTTTCATTTATTACTCTTTCATTTTCAGATATCCATTAAAATTCATGTCTAAGACTACCCACAAAGGACACCACTGTTGACTCACAATACCTTCTGCAGTTGCTAGACAAGCCAGAGTTTTTGTATGTAAAGCTGTATTAACTCAGCGGACACTCTCCTTGTGTACGTCTACCTTCAGAGTTTGTACAATTAAAATGGGGTTTCCAATATGATAAGTGCTAATGGTTTGGGAGCAATTCCCTTAACAGATAATAAAGACAATTCTGTGAGGAATTAAACCAAAATGAAACCAAAAATATGCTTCAGCTAATTAAGAACTTCTTAATTATGCTAACTTTACTTGGAAAAAAATAGGTACCAAATAACATTAAGTTCTTATGTGAAAGATATGAAGGACAACTGATACACATTCAATTAAATTTCAGATTAGAGTAGGCTACTTTATATACCAAGTCTAAATCTACTGAACAATTTAATCAGTTAATTCATGAAGCCATTAAATGAAATAAACCATGGCTTATACTGTCATGAAATCCAGACTCCCTACACCATTAAAGTCCACATATACTTCCAGTCCAACAGAAAATTACACACATTATTGAAACAATAAAAAAGATAAGCAAGAGCTTTACAATGTATTTGTCCAGTACTAACCTGACATTTTTAATGTAGCTCGTTAATGATTGATTTCTCCACTTAAAGTAGTTCTTTCACTGAATTGACATAGAAAATACTGAAGGTGCCAACTCACAATGATTCTTCTTGCAGAATCTCCACTTGGAGCTCTTTGCCATGCTCTGCTGTGTTGAGAGCTCCAAGCAGAAAACACACCTCTCATAGGTAGAGTTTGCAAAATAGCAGCAAGGGAGGAATGCTGCAGTTGTATGTGTAAGTAATAACCTTCAAAGACAGTGGAGAAATGAAAACTGTTGTGAGTGCTTATTGCAGCAATTCTCAAACCTTTTCAGCTTGTTTCAGTGCTTCCTCCTTGCTCTTCTTCCAGTGGAGGTGCAGAGCTGTGTGTAGCCTAGAGACAAGCAGGTCACTTCTCACGGCAGAGAAGAGTTTCCTGAACCACAGACCATCAGCACCAGGAACCATGAACCATACGGTTTACCAAAGTTACTATGGCTCTCCTGGGTTCCTGAGACCGAAGACTGAAAATCTTTGGCACAGCAGAACCACCTTCCTCTTAGCCTAGTAATAATCCCAGCTAGTCATACCAGCACATGGTTTTACTTGCATTTCTAGAAATACTGTAATAGCTGTGCTCCAGGGATGAGGCTGGTTAGTGGTAGCATGATGCCAACTGCAAGAGATAAAATGCTTTTCCCTTGTCCTTCTATTAATTTTGCTGAAGCCTACCAACAGGCCGTGAAAGTGATGTTGAAAGCCCCCACAGCTTATAGTAGCTTTTTAGCAGTTAAAATAAATTAGATAACTTGCGTCTTTTATGAATGAGCAGAGTCCAAATAAAGTTTTGTGGATCTTAATTTGCATAATTAACAGTGTAAAAAACTCAACCATTTCCCCTCTGAGCCTTGATAGTTCAGTGAGCTGGCAGGAAATTACAAGCCTTGTTGGAGAAGAGGGTTAGATTTTTCTGTGAAGGTTTCCGAGTAGGCTGCTTCTAAGAGATGCAATAAAAGCTAAAACCTTGGGCTCAAGATTGGAAAAAATTTTGAAGTTAACTGGTTTTTGCGTGGTTGCTGGGAGCTGAAAAACAATGATGCTGGAAAAGCGCTCTGTAGATCTCCTGACAGAGGGAAGTCTTGCTGATAAATCTGATTTATTATGACTTCCAGCGAGTCCTGGCTGAATTCTTTCATGACAACAGGTAGCAAAAGATTCTCCACCAGCAAAGCAGTGTTGGCATCTGAGCTAACTGCCAAGAGCAGGAAGCAAGCTAAGCTTCCAGCCCAACCACCTCCGCTTATTAGTCCTCAGAGCAGGTGGGCAGCCCGAACTGTAACCTTCAGGCCCATCTCTAATAGTAAAGGGCTTTAGCAGAAACTAAAGAAGTCTGCAACAAGATGGAGAGAAGCATCTTGAAACTGGGACCACTTAATCATTAGATCAAACTCTTAGGCCAAGGCCTGGAGGCTCATTCTAGCAGCTAACACTTTAAATCTAAAGCCTTTGTGAATTAACGTTTTCACACATATGGCAGAGACTACTGGACTCACTGTGTGAGTTTCATTCCTCTGATTATCTGCTGTAGAGTCTAAGAAAATGTCTTTTGTGATGGTCTGAAGAGTAGTAGCGTTTTTATCAAAGAAAGAGTACCGGACCAGGATGAACTGAGATTTTGTCAGAAAAAAGATGGTATCTACTTCACACTTTCACAAGTCTAACGTAAATCAATGCAATTAAAATCTGACTACATGCAGCTTCAAATCACATGGTATATGCGTACGTGTGTATGTACACACAGGACACAGGACAGGAACCTTTTGCAGACGGATGTTATTTTTCAAGTCTGAGGGGTAAATTAGAGCATTATCAAGTCCTTTTTCCACAGAATGACTGTCACTAACATAATTGTTGCAACAGCTAGAAAGAATATTAGTGAATTGAAAGAGATTTCACTGCCCCTTCTGATCCTTTAGAGGAAGAAATACAGCCTCCTGTACTTTGCTGCAAAACCTAAATTCTTTCTCCACCAAGAACATACTGATTTTGGGGAAGTCTGATTATCAGGAGGTGAAAAAGCCCCACTCAGTGGATGATTTACCCTCTAAATGATGCATCAGTTATCCAAAAGAACTGTACTGATGATTCTGTATCATCACCTGTAGTTCCTAGATTTGTAATAGGGTATTTGTACTACTAACCTGAATGCCCACCCTGAAGTGTCGTGCATTCTGCTACCCACAGCAGCTGACCTTTCAATTTGCTTTCTCAGTTCCTAAAAAGAGAACAGACAGTACACATTGCCCATTGTCCAGTTATTAACCCAGAAATACTTTTTTAGTTCCACTAAATTATTAGTTATTTTACATAGTAAGTCCAATGGTTAAACTGTAAGCTGCTTCTAGAAAACTTTCTATATGGCTTAGCAGTCAAGCAGAAAGTGCTACAAGTCTTGCGCCAGCAGGAGCTACTTACTAATTTCTTTTGTTGAAGGAGACTTCTAATTTGTGCTTTTTTGTTCAAAATGAATGGCAAAGCTAGACACATTCTTTAGGCTTTACTTACATGTAGTGAAAGACTCATTGTATCACAGTTACAAGACATCCACATGTCCTGTAACTTTATGGAATTTTAAATTTTATATGGGGTCAAATTCTCCTAATTTCCACTAGAGTTTGGGGGCAAGAGGGTGTTTGGTTTTCTGTTATTTTTGTTGGTTTGGGTTTGTTTTTTTTTAAATTCTAGCCTCATTAATGTAGTAACAATAACTGATTCAGGTGATGATTTTAAACAATTATTAGGAAATACTCGACAGATCCCAGTTCTCAGTTTCCACTTCCAATACGTAAGAAGCCTTATTTAGAGGAGGAAATAAGCTTGAATCAAACTGATAGTAGCTCCATAAATTTCAAACTTTATGTAGTAGGAATGAAATTACTTTCCATTGACTATATCGTTAGCTCTCATTACCGTTCTATCATACATAAATGGAAAAATCTTCTTTAATCCTTACTAAATAAGACAAAGATATTGAGCTAACTATTTTAAGTTTATATCTTCTTATATAAGTCTTCATGTTGAAGGCATACAGAGCTTTGATATTAAAGAAACTGTCTGTGCAAGAATACTTACATATTAAATTAGACTACTTCGTCCCCCAAACTCAGCATCACTAGCAATCTTTTAGGAAACTAAATTCCCACGTGTCTAATAAAATATAAAAGCAACTGTGTCTTTAAAGTGATTCTGACCTAATGTTACAGAACTAAAGTAGACTGCTACTATCTGACGTATTCACTTCTATACTGGTTTCACATCTCTGACTGTGCATTGGGTTGGCTTTAGACTGCAAGCAACACTGAGCTTTGGGTTGGTGTTTTTTTTCCAAATTAATGCAATTAAGGTTTTTGCCTCAGTTGAGCGAGGTATTTCACAATAACGCCATGACCTCAGTTATGGAGGAAACACTTCCAGCCCAGGGTAAAGTTACACTCTATAGCTGAGTATTTTTTTTTTTTTTTTTTTCCACTTCTAGCCAGCTGAAGTGGCTCGGCAGAGAGTAACAGCCACCGGAGCCAGCACAAGGAAGGGAGTAGGCCTGTGGACCGGGAGCAGAAATACTCTTTTCAGCAATAATGAACAATGCAATTGGCTCGGCCACAACACATAATTTTACCCTAGGATAAAATATCACAAGTCAGCTTTGTCTGAGCTCACTGGAGCCATGGACCTTTACACTGGCTAAGGATTTATCTTAATAAATTCATACTTCTAAAAGCATAAAAAACTCAAGGGCATATACTATGACAGGAAGCGGTGCCTCTTTTATTCCTCAAAAAAGTCATGGCCCTTTGCTCAAGAACAGCTTTTCTCAACAGCTACACACACTGCTCAATAATCAAACAATTCTGAAAAGGTTGTCGAAAAAGAACTCTCCTTCACAGGATGCTGGCAAAGATCTGATTTTTACACAGCTATGGTATTTTCCTTTTACTTGAAGCTTGCTACTTCTCCTTTATCAGGAGCAAGGGAACACTGTTGATGCTGTAGTAAACATAACTAGCATTTAAATACAGGGAAATACTGGTCGGTCTTAAAAGTGCAAAACAGTGGTTTATGCACTAGCTGAAAACCTGGCTTCAAATTGTTCAGGTCAGCAATTCTATAAGGGTAATTTATTTCAAATATATATGTGTTCTTAAGTCATTTTATTCCATTGGATCCTACATTGACTTGGAGGAACTCATTCACTGAGGCACTAACCCCGCAAGTTATGTACAGCCCCCAGTGACAAACAGGGCAGCAGAGGGTACAAATACAGTCTGACACTACATTTAAGCTTCTATCAAAAAAGTACTCCCACTGCCCTCCCTCCTCTGCTATGCCGCCTTCCTTTCTTTTGCTCCTTGACCCTACACTGTATAATCCCATCCTGCTCCTTACAGCCCACCTCCTTACCCCTGCACCAGCTTTAAAGTTTGTTAAATCCCTTGCTGGGTTGGTTCAATTTGCTAAGCCTGCAGGAAAAATGTCCCAGAAAAATTACTTCCCCCAACTCCTACCACCCCCTTCCCTTTTATTTTATCTTCCTGCCGGCTCAGTGAGTTGAAGAGGCTCACAAAGGGGTGTGCTAAGTGGCAAAGCTCATGTAATGGAAGTGCCCAGAGCAAGTGGATAGTAACTGGGGGGAGAGTGTGTGTGTAGAGAGAGACAGAATGCAGTGCTGGGAACACTCCCCTTCGGCAAAAGCAAGGTATAAATAAATGGTCTCAGAGATATAATCAATCCATACTTTGAAGCAAGCAGATACTTGCCATCTTGTTTGGATCGATCTACAGCAGAGCCAGGCATTAATCATTTGGCCTTGGCTGCTAAGTTTTATTTTAGCCATAGAAAGTCTTCTCTGTCCAGCAATTGTATGCACCACACTACCCCTTTACCACGTAATCAAAAGACAAGGACACATATGTCCATCTTGAATGAGGAAAAGGAAACAATGAATGCTTCTTGCACTTTCAGCACAGGATTTTCTTCAAATAAAAGGCACTAAAGGACATTCACCAGACTTGATGCCAGTGTAATGACTCTATTAAATATTAGGAAAGAAATAATAATAAAAAAGCCCAAGTTTTATTGGTTTCAATGGAATATGTTCCAAAATTACTCCTCAAGAATGCGTAGAAAGAACACCAGATAAAATAATGCCGTTAAAAATGAGAAAGCATAGCGAACAATGTATTTCACATTTCTCAGAGCAGTTACAAGCAGGCAGGCTCGGTGCAAGGCTTTTTATAATCTTACACAGATACAAAAGCAGTCTGACTTTGCTGCCCCTTGTATTCTGCTATCCTGTGTGGCTGCCTCAGCTGCACATTCATCTCCCTCCGTTTCCAGGACCTCCTACATGGACAAGCTGATTGAATAGCTCCCTGCAGCTCTGACCTACTATCCTGCCTTGGAATGAACAACTGGATGTAACGTGGCAAGACGGTATTACAGAAGACTCTTCACAGCTTTAAAGCTACTACTAGGGTCTACCCTCATTGCAGTCTAGATCTTAACCCTCTAATGTACTCAAAGTCATAGGCTCAGTGTTCGTCAGAGAAATTCTACCAACACCACTGGAGTTCCGCAACACATCCTGAGCCAGGGCACAGACAGACCATATTCTGATGTTGCGTGAAGAACCTAATCAGTTTTGGACAATTGAAAAGTGAAAATTCCAGGTTATTTTCCAAACTCTTTTTTCTGCTTCTTCTGATTGTTTATTTTTTATACCTATAGTTATCTGCTACAGCCCTCTTTATCAGCCATAGGCTTCGTTAATTCTTTTTGTCTATCTACCATCTGTTTGCAAATCCATGAAAAGGAAACTAAAACGACTAAGCATTCAACTCCTTGAGTCTAGGTTTGGGATTTTTTTATCATTGTGCATAAAATACAAGAATAGACTTTCTAGTAAATGGAAAGATAATTCTCATTTCTATTTGCAGTTAGATATGCATAAGTGATATTTAGATACAGTAATACTCTAGGACAAGATTCTAATTTGCTGAATGCACACGTTGCAAAACAGGTCACAGACCTCTCAAGAGAGCTGGTCATGGCTCCCACAAGTTCTGACCAAACCCTGATGCTAGTAAAGCAGATTGCAATGGTCTGTCACATGGATGAGTACAGGCAGCACCGCATAAGCCATTTGAGACTGTTCCTTGCTGTTCTCCAAAGGTTGCAACAACTATAATAGAGATGTAGAAAGGTTCAATACCACTGAAAACTTCTCTTTATACACTAAAGTCTCTAAACAGCACGAGTGGGTCAAAGAAATAAGGTTTTAACATTAATGACAGATTCTTTCTTCTAGCTTTCTATGCTATACCAATGTATTAGGTTTGTGTGGCAAGGTTTTGGTCGCAGGCGGGCTACAGGGGTGGCTTCTGTCAGAAGCTGCTAGAAGTTTCCCCGATGTCCAATGGAGCCAATACCAGCCGGCTCCAAAACAGACCCAGCACTGACCCAGGCCCAGCCCATCAGTGACAGTGGTAGTGCCTCTGGGAGAATAGAATTAAGAAGGGGGTGGAGGGCAGAACTGTGCCACAGAAACTGCAGCTGGAGAGAGGAGTGCCAATACACAAGAGAAACAACTCTGCAGACCCCCAGGTCGGTGCAGAAGGAGGGGGAGGACACGCTCCAGGTGCCAGAGGAGAGATTCCCCTGCAGCCCGTGATGAAGACCATAGTGAGGCAGGCTGTCCCTCTGCAGCCCAGGGAGGTCCATGCTGGAGCAGGGGGATACCCAAAGGAGGCTGTGACCCCATGGAAAGCCCACACTGGAGTGGGGTCCTGGCAGGACCTGTGACCCCGTGGGGGACCCACGCTGGAGCAGTCTGTTCCTGAAGGACTGCAGCCCGTGGAAGGGACCCACGCTGGAGCACTTTGTGAAGAACTGCAGCCCCTGGGAAGGACCCACATTGGAGAAGTTCGTGGAGGACTGTCTCCTGTGGGAGGGACCCCACGCTGGAGCAGGGGAAGAGCATGAGGAGTCCTCCCCTGAGGAGGAAGGAGCGGCAGAGACAATGTCAGATGAACTGACCCCAAGCCCCAGTCCCCGTCCCCTCTGCGCCGCTGGGGAGAGAAGTAGAGAATTCCTGAGTGAAGCTGTGCCCAGGAAGCAGGGAGGGTTGGTGGGAAGGTGTTTTAAGATTTGGTTTTATTTCTCATTATGCTACTCTGGTTTGATTGGTAAAAAATTAAACTATTTTCCCCAAGCTGAGTCTGCTTTGCCCTTGACAGTAATTGGTGAGTGATCTCTCTGTCCTTATCTCAACCCATGAGCCTTTCATTATATTTTCTCTCCCCTGTCCAGCTGAGGAGGGGAGAGAAAGCAGCTTTGGTGGGCACCTGGCATCTAGACAGGGTCAACCCACCACAATCAGAAAAGGTCAAACCTAATATTCTCCATAAGTAACTAGCAATCTCTATTTTCATGTATGTTATAAAGAGGAACAAATTAATTCTCAGAATATATATAATACATATAGCTGAAACACAAGCATTGCATTCTGTGGGGGAAATTATCTACACCCTGCCCCCCTTTTGGCTCTATTTTTCATCTGCATTAGGCTGAAGCCAAGCTGTTTCCAAGTACATGAGATATCAACCCAGCACACAACCCAGTCGAACATGCAACCAAAACACCTTGAAACTACCAATTTGTTAAAATGATCACAAAGGAAGGGACAGAAAAATCTAAAATAGGAAAATTTAAAAAAAAGGGTATATGCAGTTCATAGGCAGAGCTATCAGGATACTTAACCCCAGTGCTGGCACTTGTATTTGTTATCCTGCCCTAATTATCTTAGGTATATTCTGTCTGAACTGAGTGCCCTAACATGCTTTTATAGATTTCTCCACATACTGTCCTGGAGCTAATTGTTGAAGGCAGTAAGCCTCTGCAAAAAGACTTGCTGTATTATTGAGGCTATCTTGTTGGGGAAACCACCACACCGATCAGTTTTTTATTCCATCTGGTGTAAGAAACAGAGTCAAGTGCATCCAGGCGAAGAGAGCACTTTTAAAAACCATGTTACTTACTCCTTTTCCCCAGTGGAACAACTTGTTAACAAGGCTTAATGAAAAGCAGCAGAACTTGACCCTAAATGACTAACATGAAGTCCCAAAGCTGCTGCCATTGAAAAACACCTGTTGTGTGTATGAACTTTGTAGATTTAAAAAATATTAAAAATAAAAATAATTATTAAAATAATTAAATAAATTAATTAAATAATTATTAAAAATAAGATTTTAATGTGAAAATGTAGTTGCAATATGTCTGATTGTTTCTGGTAAACCTTATCATTGATGCACACAGAAAAACCTATGTCTCTGTTGCGGTGTTAATAGAGGAATCTAGTATAATGTCTAAGTGATGGATCTTTTACAAATTAAGTTAAGGGTACAAGAAAGTTATTTTTCTGCTATCAAAATTAAAGAGTTGACTTCTTCTGCTGTAGCACCAATACAAACTTCTATGATACTTGTGGGATGATAATTTCCACAGTGGTTGTTCTATCAATGCTCTTAACAACCTTTCCAGTCTCCTGAGAGAGCTTTGACACTCCGAACCTGTTAGCAAGGAGTTGCAGTTGTTGCAGCAGGTGAAAGCACAGACAGCAAACCTGCTGGGCAAAGGTCCTTCTTACTGATACAGTACAAATTCAGAATACTATAAAAAATACCTTCTGTTACAAATATGTTTTCCAACATCCTATGAGCAGAGCCTCATAAAAAACTGAAGGTGACCAAGTGTGGGAAAACTGCATTTATTACTACTAGCTTTTTATACTAGAGTGCTTCAAATTAAAGGACAACAAAGTACCTTATAAAATTTTACAATAAGGGATCATAATGCCTTAGATTCACATGTAAAATGTTGCTGAAGTTAATGCAAGAGCTTAGAAACCCAATCTAATAAAGAAATACATGCCTGTGGTATTAAAGACAGAATTCATCTCGCTTAACATTAGCTGTCTGTGAAGTGTGTATCTGAGCTCTGTTTAATTAGTGGAGAGACAGAGACACTGGTATTTCGTTGAGTATGATTCTGCTTCACAGACTGAGACCTCTCTTTAGGATGCTATTAACTACAGGCTAAAAATGCTTACTTTTCTTCATTTACTATAAAGGGAATGTAGATGACAAGCTCAGATATAGATACAATACATGCCATTTGGGCAGTTGAATCCTATCTTAATGTAAAAAGCTTTCGAAAGAGGATGTATAATCAAGATTTTTTGCTTTAGCATTTATACCACTTTGAGATTTCATGGTTTGCTTTGATATAAAATCAGAACTGGATGTTGGAGGGAAAGCTTTCATATATTCAAAGTAAAATAAGGAATTTTAATTACAAAAAAAATTTGTTAGCACAGGTTTGGATTAAAAACAGGTTGAAAGTCATAAATGCAGATCGTGGCTGAATACCAGGTGGGGAGCAAGACAGGACATGGTATTTGGAACTGCCAACATATCTAGTCATGATTAATTTTGTCACTAGGTAGCTGGAAATAAGAAGCAATACAATTTCAACAAATCTGCTCATAATATTAAGTTTCAGTGAAACTGAAATACTAATGTGGATTAAAAAAAACATTATTAGGAGCAAAAAAATAGGCAACAGTTCCCCTGGGAAAATAAAATTCAGACTAGAATAAATGCAAGCTAATAGCTGGAGAATGGAAATCCAAAATAAGGATATTCAAGAGGGGAAAATTTGGAAATCAGTAATTTTGAAATAAACCTAGGGGTGATAGTGGAAAGCTAATTAGACCTGTATTCGCAATGCAATGCATAAATCTGAAAGGTTAATGTAATTTTGTGTTGCATAGACATACACATTATATAAGCCACAAAGAGCTAATAGTTTCCTCTCTACAGCTTGACTACACCTGACATATTGCCCTGAGTTCTAAGGAACTCGTTATTATGATTTAGAAGAGTAACTTATGCCACTTAATCTCAATATTTTTGAATAAGGTTCAGATGACATTTCTCAAACAATTTTATGAGGATTTTGTCAACTTTAATAAGCTGTACACTAGATAAAACAGAATGACTGTATGATCCATAATGACTAACCATGTTTTCCATCTGATTTTAGTCTGCTTTGAAAGTTTTCCAGGCCTAATTCAAACTTTTAATTAACATTTCTATAAGGCAAAATATCTAGACACTGCATCATCTCGCCTTCTGAAGACACTGGTTAGGTACTGGTCAAACGCAAAATCCACTACCTCCCCATACAGTCAGTCTGCCCTTTCCTCTTCACATCCAAGAAACTGGTGACTTGTAGGCTCTGACATTACAAACGTCAAAAGTATTTTTAAAGTGTGCTGACATTCAATGTATTAACATACCGGTTAAACAGAGCTGACATAAGGAACCTGACAGTTTTGAAATCATTTTACCTTAAAAATTACAGTTAAAAGTGAAGATTATTTATAAATAAAGCACCATCTACTTAAACAGCATGCAAATGACCACATTTCTCACAGAAATACTCCTGCTTGTGAATGTCATTGCTAACATTACCATTGTATTTTTGCCAACAAGTGAGGATCAAGAATGCAACAGATCAGTAATGTCAGAAGAGGAAAAAGAGGAAACCGAGAGAAAATATTTTCTGTTGTAATTCTTTCAGATTTCAGACTTTCAAAGTGCAACACAACAAAAAAGACTATTATTAATTGCAGGGAAAAAGCCTTTCTTTGCCTTCTGCATTGACGACTGGCAACTTTTCCTATTCTGCTGTTCTTAATAATAGATACAAACAAGCAGAAATTTCTGCTGAAGCTGCTGAGTGGTTACTTGAGACCATACCTAGGACACGGAAACTGGTAGATCTTTGCTGACTTATTTCTGCTTAGGTACTTGGCAATAGTTTGCTGTGACTCACTGTTACAGCAATGGCAATACCCACCAAATACAGTCTGTTGAAAAGTTTGCCTTTTTTTTTTTCCTGGAAAAGTTCTTCACCCAGGTTGTCAGCATCAACTTTCTTTTCTTCCACAGTCTGTTTCAAGAAACATAGGGCCAAATGGCTGACTGTGTTATTATTATTTCCTTATTGCTCTACCTCTGATAGCAATCCAACCACTGTAGTTAGTACTTCAAGCCCTTGCTCCTTTCTCTGAGAACATGTGAAATTGGTATTACCCTTTGGGAACTAAACAGTAAAATTTGAAATTGTCTTTCAAAATAATTTGAAGTGAGACTTGATAAGTTCATAAGCTCAGGGTGCTTGTTTGTCAGAATTTGAATCCCTGGGGATAGGCTTGCTGTAAATTTCAACATGTCATTGATTTTCTCTCTACAGAAATGAAGCTTCTGTTTGGATTCTGCAGCCTGCTACCCACACACATTTGAAAAGTAGATGATTGTAATTTTCTCGCTTAAAAGCAGTTCTATAAATACAACCCAACATTCACTTTTACAGAGGATGTGTCTGGAAGAACTATGTGCTCAAGTGTTCTGCTACTGTGAGTAAGTCTTGCTGAGAAAATGGCACCAAAGCTTGTATTTTCTGTAACTTGACAATGTGTCATCAGAAGCCATTTCAGCAAGGGACCGTTCCATGAAAAATGAATGTGCTACACAATCAAGCTCTAAAGAATTTGCCAAATCAGCAGTTGATTTGCTTGATAAGCCAACACTGATGTAAAGCAAAACAAACATATTTTTTTTTATCCCTGCTACTTGTAATGAAGTAGGGTACTACACTGCACAACAGAGATACAAAGTAGTAAATGCTCTCAGCTACAGGACTCCAACAGCACTGTACTCACCACAGCGCTGGCTACTTCCCGGCCAGCACAAACCACCTCCTGTGCCATCAGCTAATGGATACATCTTCATCTCCTGCAGAGCGGCACAGCTCCAGTTCATAAATATTTCTCCAATATTCCCTCACTGAACATAACCTACCAGCTAAAATCTCAAATGCCTTTTAAAATGTTAAATGCTATCAGCGATACTGAAAAATACACTGCTGCTGAAAAAAAACCCTGAAACTACTTCCTTAATCAGGAAATACTATCTCTAATGAGCATGTTGTTCTTAACATTGCATTTATTTGAGGAAACCGAGTTGGCTAATTGCACAAAATGTAAGGGATGATATTTAGTAAAGAAGACTGTGTGACATAAGTGAAGTGAACCCCCTTAATTGAATGTTTACTTTCCTTATTCCACATTTTGAGGAGGAGAATCAGTAGAGGTTTTTTCTCTTGTGACTTTTCTGCCTTTAAAAACTCTAGTAGACACTGAAAAGAGGTTTCCTTCAGTATTCAGGAAATGTATTTTATCAGCAAACTACAGATCCTGGATATTTCAAGGTATTTTCTCCATAGAATTCCACAGTCAGGGCTCCTGTTCAACCCCATCATTGTTTGAAAGACTCCCCTATTTCAAAATTGCTAAAATCTTTCCATTTAACGTCTTAATACCATGAACTGATTCAGATGAAAACGAAGTGACGAAACATAACTGCAGAAAGCAGTACCTATACTGGTATTGCTGCTGATAAAGACTAGCTAAGCAATGTTTCTCTAGGCTTTTCTAGTGTGCTACCCTGGGGGTCACATTTTCCAGGCGTGGGGTGGGGGCGAGAAATTTAAAAAAAAAAAGGGGGGGGGGGCAAAAACCCCCAGTAGTATTTACCAACCAAAAAAAA
>JANZLQ010000007.1:10916050-10944655 GCA_026212715.1 Elanus axillaris | reverse complement strand
GTGCCGGAGCAGAGATTCCCCTGCAGCCTGTGGGGAAGACCATGGTGAGGCAGGCTGTGCCCCTGCAGCCCAGGGAGCTCCACGGTGGAACAGATCTCCACCTGCAGCCCTTGGGAAGGACCCACGTTGGAGAAGTTCATGGAGGACTGTCTCCTGTGGGAGGGACCCCATGCTGGAGTGGGGGAAGAGTGTGGTGAGTCCTGCCCCTGAGGAGGAAGAAGCGGCAGAGAATGTGTGATGAACTTATTGTAACCCTCATTCCCTGTTCCTCTGCGCCGCTGTGGGGGTAGGTGGAGAAGCCGGCAGTGAAGGTGTGCCCGGAAAGAAGGGATGGGTGGAGGGAAGGTGGTGTGAGATTTGGTTTTATTTCTCATTACCCTACTCTCTTTGATTTGTAATGAATTGAGTTAATTCCCCCAAGCTGAGTCTGTTTTGCCCATGATGGTGATTAGTGAATGTTCTCTCCTGTCCTTATCTCGACCCACAAGCCCATTGAGATATTTTCTCTCCCCTGTCCAGTGAAGGAGGGGGGAGTGATAGAACGGCTTTGGTGGGCACCTGGCGTCCAGCCAGGGTCAACCCATCACAACATGCTTTATATAAACAGCAATTCCAGCATGACACTTGAATGTCTGCAAGAGGATTACAGATTGCATATAACTAATCTATCTGGGTTGTATTGTGACTCCCTACATATGCTTAGAAAGTTTGCAATCAGAGCTTTTCTTCTGCAGTGGCCATTGGTTGAGAAAAGCAGTAGAGTTTCAATAAGTATTTTGGTGTATTACCAAACTCGAGGAGGGAACAGGTTAGTACGTGGAAAAAGAAACCCACATGCAAGAAAAGCAAGGAATGGAAATATCCTGGTATCTTTCTGATGGATATTTCCATTAAATGCTTAAAAAGATAGTGTGACAAAACAAGTTACCAAGACTGATTGAAAATAAAACCAGAGACTTACTCAAATTTTAATAACTGACCACTCAGCTTTGTCATTTAAGCAGAGTATTCCCATCACTGTTTGTAAGTTCAATACAGAATAGCCTCTAGAGTCTCCAACCACCATGTCCATCAAAAAGTACATTTGCATTGTATCCTCACAATTTTTTGTTCATTTTTTAATGACTCTTAGGCATGTTTCAGAAAAGGCTTGAAAATGTATACTGATCTATACCCAAACTATGAAAATACCCAAAACATCACTAAGAAGAAGGAATACAGAGGTAAGGTTATCAAAGGATTACCATGACTTAGTCACATGCATACAAAGAGGACTGAAAAACAAGTTGTATTTAAATCGGGTACTTGCTGGTCCTACAGTTACAGCAGATTTTGCTTTGAGTAGACTGGCCCCTCACTTAGATGTTTTAATAAAACATACTGTACCTCCTACATCCTTCCAGTCTTACATTTCTGATGGACTAATGTCTCTGTTGTGACAATGTCAACCCTTTCATTATATTGTAGGCTGTTCTGAGTTATATCCTTTTCGGGTCACAAATTTCTTGCTAAAAAGCTAAACCCCGTCCATAAATGGTTAAAACTGTGTCTTCTCTATTTAAAATTTTCAATTTTGCACAAGCAGTTGCAAATATTTCTTACATAATGATTCTCTTCACTTTTATTTTCTGACATTTCTAGAAGTCTATTTCTAATTTTCATAGCTTTTTAAAAATTGATTTGCACGCTTCTCCCAAACTCCTCCAAGGAGAAGTAAAAGCTCAGAACACATTGTTAACATGCTTATTGGTTATAAATACACTCTGAGATCTTTAGAGAAGATATAGAAACCATGACTATAATGATAAGCTCATATTGCTATTAAAATCTGGTTTTCCTACTTGTTGGGACATTTTCAGTAATTATGCTGTTGTAAGTGGGAACTGTGGAATAATTGCCGGAGGTCAATTATTGATATGTCCACCTCTTATGGGAAGGTAAACCTTCAGAATGGAATGCAGTGGATATGGAAGGAATATGTTCCATAATAATTCCCTAAGCAACATAACCTGCAACGTTAGGTGTCAGCAACACCATGGAGCTTGGTATGCTGACACTAAGAGAAACAACGTGGAGGGTGGAGTGGAGTAGAAACACTGCAGCAAGGCTCTGCGGTATCACCGCAGGGATGGGAACTGGATGATACTATGGAACCGATAAACCGCATAGCTGTTACCCCAAGCTAGCCCTGAACCAGCAGTTATTAATTTTCTGTCAAAATCATGTCCTCTGGGTGAACTTTGCTCATTATAATACCAAAACACACCTCCATTTCAAAGGCTACCCACCTTCAAGGTGCGACCACCTTTCACTGAGCAGGTACTCAGAATTTCTCTAGTTTATACCTTTAAAAGTAAAGCAAGGAGATTTTATATGAGTCACGGTAACAGTATGTATGACTAGAGTCACTCAAGCTCCACCTAAAAATAAGAAAATAGTTTAAAATGGCTTAAGAGAGGAGAAATGTTAGAGAAGATACCATCATAGACAAATCAGGAGGACATCGCTGACTTCTGGGATCAGTCAACGGGCTGAACCTCTTTTCTCCCCCCATAGGGACGCCTACTGGGTAAGACACAAACACTTGAATATAGACAAAAAACTGGGCTTTTTTTGGACCTGAATAAAAAGCAATAAAACTTTGCTATGTACGTGACATTAATTTGTTGGATTGCATGTGATGTGAAACATGCACATCATTCAATACTGGACGTTGAGAATACTTTGATAGGATTTATGAAAGATTGGGTTGCTTTGGCACTTGGAGCATTGATAGATCTGTAAAGTCATGTTAATTTTAATGATATGACAAATATGGACAGGATGCACATGTAAATACAGTGATGTTTACCCAGCGGAATAAAGTGCAACAAATACACTCTGGGAGACAAGAAAATGGACATATAAATTCAATAGTTTCAGTTAGAAAGGACCATCGTTTATAAAGTGATTCTTTGGCACTGTCCCCATTCTGATGGTTTTTAGATCTGTTGGTTGTCTTTTTTTTTTTTTAATGAGGCCAACGAGATCATAAATGTGAAATAAATCAAGAATCAATAGCAAGGTTTTGCCTTTTAAAAAGTAGTAACAGTAGTAGTAATAGAAGTTGGAAGCTCTACTTCTTGACTCCCCTTCAAATCTTTGTAGTAGTAGTATGTCTCCCTGGAGTTGGAACAAGTACTAATTAAGCTTCGTATAATCTTGGTGTGATCTGTCAGTCAGCAGTATCCTGCTGGGGAGGTGAAGAACTACATAATGTCTTGAAGGCTCTCCTCTTGGGGACAAAACTAAAACAGCACTTTGTTGCACAGCAAGATTGTAGCTTTTATTCTTCCTCTTCAGCTGCAGCATACTCCTTCTGAAGTGTGAGGTTCATGAGATTACCTGTGCCTTGCACTCTCCTGGATACAGCCTGAACTCTGGCTGTAGGTACAGAAGTCCCAAATGTGCAATTGTCACACTGGGAGGAACAGATGCATTCTTTGACTTACAAACATCTGTGCAGGGACCAGCTCTAGCCTGTAGCAGGAAAACTATAAACTACTGTGTTTAAGAAAGCCAAAGTAAGAAATTGTTCCAGAAGCTGACATTTTATTTTATGAGACCATTCCTAGTACACCAGCTAAGTGCTCCTTGATGTATACCATTTAAAACAATGCACTTAATTTTACATGATTAATTTTACATAGTGTAATACAGACCAACCAAGCAGGTATGAATCCTACTAAATACAGAGAGCAGAGCAAAAAAAGAATGAGAAAGGGCTTTAAGGAAGACAATGATGCAAAAAGAGTTTTGGTTTAATTGTGAAACCTAGTATTTCACACCTGTACAGCTGGTAATACTCAGATAAACACCTCAAAACAGCACATTCCTTCAGGCTCTAAATGACAGTGAGCATGCTATTGGATTATGAGCTGATTGTGGTCGTCAGCAGGTACAATGCTGAACAGACATCCTAACTATATTTATTGATTTGTAATGATGAATACGTAACAAATTAATTATCAGCGAGCCATTGAGCTAGCAAGATAGCATTTAGAATGGAGGATAGATAAAATTAAACTGATTCAAATACCAAAAACCAAACTGGATCTTACTGCATTCTTTATTTATTTATTTATTTATTTTAAAGAAAGTACTAGGTTTCCTTCCTTGCCAGTAAGAGCAGGAACTGCTGTGTAAGGTGTGGAAAGATAACCAGATTAACAGTTGGAAATATTTCTAAAGATTTTTAATATTTTTAGCAAATGATGAAACAGATGGAAAGGCTGTATGGCTATAGGTTAAATCCAGTAACAGTGGAGGAGGTAGATTATGCCTGATTAATAAGAGCTCAAAATTAGGCTACAAGACTCTAGAATGGGAACTTTTGTGGAAAATGGAGAGGCTTTTATGTTGCAGCAGCTAGTACTAGTACCGCAGTAGGTGAACTAGGAACAACCTTTTTAAGCTACCCTTGCTTAATCAAAGTGAATCATTACAATAGAGTCAACAGGGATAGAGGGTCCTTCCATAAAATACTGTGAGTAAAAATAATGTATATTAACCAAGTTAGGTCACAAAAACGCTCCTAGTGACAAATACTGAATGTTTTAAAAAGAACTCTTTCATTTTCTACTCCGCTTTTTATTTCCTTTCTCAGCAAAACACTGAAAACAAAAATACACAAAACCTTGTTTCCAAATTGCCTTTGTGCCAAAACTGAGAAACACAACTTTGGAGTTCAATTCTGAAAAACACAAAAAATTAAAACTCACCTTTTATTCATCATTTATGTAATCAAACTGGTATCGACTTATTTTGCACAAAAATAAGGCTAGAATTTACGCAAGTTGCTAAAATTTAAACAACATTTTTAAAGCAGAAAGTGCTCAAAACAGAACACAGAAGAATGTTTTCAAAATGTTAGGATGGGCTATTTATGCAATCAACTCAGTGACAACAGGACAATATTAAAAATCTGCAAAATATGCCATTTGTGATAAATGCATTAGGGGCCTGCTTAGCAGGATTTCTGCACTAAAGAGGTTGCTAAAACTAGTTTGAATATTTGGCTACTATCGTTTTCCATCAGCAAAGCTTTGCAAATCTCAAATTAAATCAAACACTGAAACTGTTAACTCACATATAGGAGAAATTCTAAGCTAAAGATTACCAAAGCTGTCTATGTTTTTAAACATCTCGGGCCTAATGTGGTACATGATGATAGTTCTAGAAGAAACAACTGCCAATCGAGCACTGACTCGGAACTGCATGATACACTGAGAAAGAAGCAATAGAGCTAAGATGAAACACAATACCCATATGGACATCAGCTGCTTCAGTCACAAGAGAATTAACCATTAAAACAGAAAAACTTGCTTACCTCCTCCGGTGCTGTGAAGTTTAATAGCTTATGTTTACAAATATTTCTAAGATGTGGGGGATGAAAACTGCCACATACCTAAAATAAAACAAAACAAAACAAAAAGAAGTATTTTCTTAAATTGCCAGGCACAAAAGCTGAGGTTGCAACATTACTACTTTTACGACAGTAATTGCCATTAGTGATATAAAAGCTACTTCACTGAAGAACCTGAAAATCTGTTTGGCTTATTGTAACTGCATACAAAGTTGCATGTTTTAGCTCTGAGATCTGCAAACTACAGCAAGCAAAAGTAGTTCAGGTACTTGGTAGCTGTAATTTACTTGCAACTGTGCTAGCTCTGAATGGCACCAGTCAGAATCCGGGCCTCCAGAGCACTGTGCAAACTATATACGAAGAGCTTACAGTCCACTCTGAAAGAAGGCACGCTAATGGGCAGAAAGGGAAAGGGAAGTGACTGATAATAGAACTGGAGTATATACATAAGTGCATAGCCCCAAATAATTTAAATGTTTCTCTTCTGAAGTAAAGAACAGAACCTGGCTAGAACAAGCATGCTCAATCCAGACAGACTCAAGAGTTTATGTCACAGCACAGTGGATCTTTGGAAAAAACCTGAAGAATGGACAGAAAGCATAGTATTCCTCCCCCCCCAGCAGGATTTATTTCTTTTTCCTCCAATTTAAAACAATTTCTCCAAATTTCCTTCTGAAACAACTGCCACATATTCTGTGTGATATCCCCTAATTTGATATTCAGCACGAGCAACTTTACTTTGCTTCCAAATGTCAGTGGGCTGCAGATGTTGTATTGGAAATTGTCATTGTGCTATTAGAGCTGTCAGGGGTCGGGCTGGACAGGTTGGCAGCTAGTTGTAGACAGCTGGAATTTCTGGCATATTCAGAGAATTATCCTTGTGAATAAAATGGTATCGACCTCTATTGATTCAAGATTTGAAGAGATCTCCAAAGGTCCATAACCATTTATGGCAATTTCCTAGATAAGCTATTGCTCTGAATCCCCTCCTTGTCCTTGGTTTTCTCCCTCATAGTCCACCTTTATTATCAAATATTCAGGTGCCTGGAACTACACTGGCAGGGTGGGCATCTGCTTGCTGAGATCTAGAGCTCTGCTATTTACTATGTATTTCTCAAAATAGAAACCATTTTATGTAGAAAGCATCAGGGTGTCACAAGCAGAAGCAACATTTTGGATAATCTGAAAGATCACACTGTCTCACTGAAGGCATTTAGATGCTGGTGTACTTCAGTGGCTTATAGGAAGTTGTCAAGATCACAACTTAGAGTCACCTAAGTATCTTTTTAACTCCATTTTTTAATTAACCTGTCATTTGAATCTTATTCTGGCACAACCATTATTTAAGTGTCAATGGGACTCTTTTTGAATTAAACATTAACAGATTTTTATCTTTGCCATGTTCAGCTCATCCCATATACCTTTATTAAATTCAATTAATTATGCTATTTGGGACAACGAGGGGTGGGAACACCAACACTGCTAAATCATATTCTCTCTCCTTTAAGCAGATGAACATTTTGCACAAGGGTCATCTGAATCTTCTAGTTGCATAATAATTTTGAATTTTTAAGAATCTGTAAATCAGGAAGAAGTTGCTACTGTGATGGTTTTTTAAAAATCTGACATTATGCATGCTACTATTACAAATTAGATGTAACAAGTATTCAGGCTCATTTGATTAAGATCACAATATCCCACTGAACATTAGAATGAGAAACAGTGAGGATTCAATGAAGGACAGAGGAATTCCCTCAGTAAATGTGAAGGTATCTGGGATGTTTCTTTAACAGAATAGTTGCAGGAAGTGGAACAGGAAAGCTTTAGCAAAACCTACAGGGAAAGAGAAAGAAAGAAACTTACATACAGAAAAAGCAGCTTTAGAGATAATGCTGTTCTGGCGTTCCCAGTTTTATGAGCATAGTTCGTCGTGATTCTTTACTAATGCAGGATGATGTTAAGGATGAAGTTCCCTATTCTGAACTTATAAGAGATCTTTGTAGAGGGTAACATCGCAAGCAATGACAGCATTTCTATCTATCCCTGTGCTCCAGGGCTGGTAATGCAGCACCAGGGAAGACTTCATGCCTGCTGCCCTTCCCTGCATCTGTGGCTTTGGCAGAGGAAACCCTGCAGCTTTTAAAAGTTATTCCTTCTTGCAGCTTTCATGTAAACTACCCCCTGAGACTTCATTTCCTGACATACCTCAAACCCTTTCAAGCACAGATGAGAAGTGCAATCATCTTTTCTTTAACTGTATATATCCATAAAATGTCTCACCTCTTCATACCCAATTAAGACCCCATAAAACTGTTGCACGCTCAAATGAAAATTACATTTAAGCTCTGCCCCCAAAGGTCATCAGCATGCCCAAAGGCCATACATATAGAGGAGATACAATTATGAGTTTGATACTTTAGGACAGCTTCTGAAAATAAAAATATTGTATTAGCCCATAAAAGCAAAAATCACTTAAGCAGAAATAAAATAAATTATGCTCAGAAGATAAGGATATGTCGAGGGCTTTACAATACAAAAAGCTGAGGCTAGCTGACTGCCATCATGTAATGTCATGATATGTTACCTTTTACATGCATTAATTCTGCTAACCGGTGCCTAGAGATTTTCACAGCCATCTCAGCTCCAAGGTGACATCTAAGGGGAATTATGTTTTGCATCAGTAACTAAGTGTAAAGGCACATGAAAATGTATGCAGAATATGTGCTAAAATCCACTGTCACAGAATCCTTTAAAAATCCTTACATTTGGCCCTTGCTGTTGATCCACATAGTACACTAGTAATTTGTATCTTTTAAAATAAGTTCTCCATATATAAGAAAGGAAAGGATTCATCAGCATGGAAATAACTTAGTCCTTCATGCATAATTTCCTACTTTGTTCTTGCAAAGATTACGTTCTTGCTGTGGAGTGTGTGGCTTTTTAAAAGTCTGGGTTATAACCTGGTTCTTCAAGACAGTTACTTTTAGATTTCCCATTGACAGATTATGTCAGTTCTATGAATCTGAACAGACCTTTTCCAGTTTTTTTCCCACTTCTCTTTCCTTTTCTGTCTTTTCTACCTTTTGCTTCCCATATTGCTGCCATGAGATGACCTAGTTGCAGTACAGAGAGAAAGGAAGTAACCTTTGGAGACCAGATGTCAGCATGTCCAGCGAGCGCAATGGGAGGGCTGGTGGAAACAGAATGGGCTCCTGCCAACATTGTGGAGAAACTCTTCGACTAATTAAAATCTCTGACTTAACACTGGGCAGTTGGCTTAGAAATATTGATTAGAATTAATATTTAGTGTCCTAACAGAATTTCAACATACTTTGCATCATACTAATACATGATGATTTATTTTAACAATTGGGTTATAACAAATTGAAGCTACTGAGCTGCATGTTGTTTATAAGCAGTATCATTTACGGGCAGTTTTCTCTGGCACACTTTTCTTAAATCCCATTATCAATTGCTTAACATTTTGCAGGCTTTAAACAGCTTGGGCTACAGTCCACAGGAAAAACTGGTTTAGAAAGTTTAAAAAAAAATAAAAGCTTGCTTTTTCCAAGAACAAAGCCAGAGAAAATGCATAAATTTAACAATTAAAAACAAGCAAACAAACTTTCAAGTGCTTAGTTGATGAGCTTTCTAGCATTCATATTTTGCAATGTGCACTGGATTACTGATTACTGCGGGATTACTGGCAAGAGTGACGTTCAGGAACTAGGGAGATGCTTACTGAAGTCCAAGAAATAGCTGCCCGATTTTGACTGAATTGCAGTGTCTGAAGTTGTCATTTGCAAATGCTCAGTGGAAAATAATTAAAGACTGGCAAGGAAATTCTCAGAGGACTCTATAATAATACCACCACTCAGAATGAGTTGTGAAGATAAACCCGTTAACATTTGTGTAACACTCAGATGCTACGATAATGAACTCCAAGAAAAGCTCATGAGAATAGTAATAAATCTGCAATCAAGTGTGATATTAGGATGTTGTCTAGTAAATAGAACTGTGTACCTGACACTAAACGCTAAACAATTATTGAATTGCCACTCAGTCATTGGTAGCTGTCTACCCTGTGGACTGCCTAAAAGAAGGATCATAAGGAGAAAACATGTATGTATTTATATAGGGAGATATAAATAGGGTTTGGTAGATTTTACACACAGAAGTGCCAGATGAAGTTCAGAAGTTCAAAACTGCGATCCTGTACTTCAACTTTTAAGAATTTAACTTTGCCAACTTAATCCCTGAGTGTTATTAAACTGTTGTTTATTTTTCTCTGTGTGACTGAGCAGTATCATGATATCAACTTTGTAGACGAGAATAGTGGCCTGCTAATAAAGTGTCAGATGGTTAAATACAGGCTTTTTTTTTTTTTTCTCCATACAGGTAGAAGCACATAGGAATTAATCTAGTCTAATCTAACAGCCCATCCTCTGAAAGAAGTCACAATTTATTAAAATGTCATCTTCAAGGAAAAGTTGGATTCACTATTGCATCTTACATCTGTAGCTGTGCTCCCTGCACGTTTGTACAGATTTATGAACTGCACATTCTGTTCCCTACCTGATCCTTGACCTATTGTACACTACAAATTTATTTTCCCTGGCAGCAAAAAGGGAACGATTAAACCAGGTGAACTGATTACATTCATATATTCATGTATAAAAAAATCGCTTAAATACTTTTAGCTTAGATGCCTTGCAATGTTTGTATTCATACCTGTATGTGGGCTCATTTCATTTCTATTTTGTGCTGAGGGAAA
This sequence comes from Elanus axillaris, assembly GCA_026212715.1. Lineage (NCBI taxonomy): Eukaryota > Metazoa > Chordata > Aves > Accipitriformes > Accipitridae > Elanus > Elanus axillaris. The sequence continues at coordinate 10,934,477 of JANZLQ010000007.1, read as the reverse complement.
ATCATATGATGCAAGTCAACCAAACAGAAGATAACTCTATTACAAAGGCTTTTTTTTTGCCTATGATTGAACTCCTTGAACAATGAAAGTGGATATGAGGCAATATTTCTCTGAACTTAAGTCTCTTCTCTATATAAACATCTGTTTGATTTGATTACAAACCTCTAAAGTAGGTTTTTTTCAGCTATCAACCAGAAGTGCAAACACTAGTGAATAAAACCCATTTCTCTGTGGAAGATTGTCATAGCATACACAAAAAACCACCTCTTGACCTCCACCATGCACACCTCAGGAGGTTCTTTAACTGGAAAAACAGTGTAAGATTCAGCTACTCCCCAGGAAATCTGAGGATGGATTTAAAGAACTTGTTTTCCGAGCAGCAAAAGAGAAGGCTGACTCTCAGCATCTTCAACATAGCGACAGTGCCAGAACCTGACAGATGCAAAGTGAAGAAAGCAAGGCTCTCAGGTACACAGCGGCACTGTAGCTATGCAAAGAAAGCACTTCATTCCCTTACCCACACAGAAAACTTGGTATGGTACAATGTTTATTTTAACCTTAAAACCATTAATTTTAAAAGCCTCAGGAAAATGAAAGCAGTATTTTATGTATCTACCTTTATAATCTGTTATCATTCCCTGCATTACTAGTCTTTTTGATTCTCTTATTAGGGGGAGTGAAAGAAGGAAAGGGTTTTAAAATTCTTCATTAAAAGAAACTTAGGTAATAGAAATAATTCACTGTGTTGTTCCACAGAAGAGAAGCCAGTCAACAAAAGACAATCTTTTTAGTTTACTGTCTGGAACAACAGTGTAAACAAAACTAACAGAGATCAGCTGGGACTTGCACATGCCTTCAGATTGCATTCCAGCAGAGGGAATGTTCCTCTGAAGACACAATTCCCACCAGCCCTCCATCTTTGCCTGACGAGCTAGGGCAAAGAAAACAGGACTGTCCTAAATGAAAACAGTGCTAAAAAAATAACAGAGCAGCACCAGCGCTAACAAAGCATCTGGCAGATGTTCACTGTTCTCAGAGCGCTAAAGACTGATCTTTATAATTTGTATTCTTGTGTGTTTTCTCAGCTGCTTGTAATTTCGTGTTCTGTCCTAGCCTTTGGTTCTCGGGTCTCAGAACTGTAACGGATCTCCAGGGCCAGCATGGCAGGTACAACCCCAGAGCTCGCTAGCAGAGATGACACTATCCCTTAATCTCCTTCAAACTCTTTAACACCATTCGTGGTGCGGTACCTAGACTGCTCTCTGGCTTCTTTCCTCATAGCGTCATCTTTGCTGTGACAGTAACCCACTTTCCCATCCTTTTCACAAATTCTCAACTGTCATTCATCCCCTTCTGCATTTCTCATCCCTCTCTCCACTTCTTTCTTATGAGAAAAATAAAAATGAACATATTTGAAAAGAAGAAATGCAACAATTGCAGCCCTGATTGCCTTGACGAGGTCATATAGCTTCTCTCTGCTAGGAATTCAACTCAACCCGGCAACACCACATCTATACATTACTTAATGCAATGGGTTCCCAGGCCTACGTGGAGCCTAGCACTGTGACCAGAATATAAGCAATAAAATAAGGATAACACTAGTTCTTGTCTCATTGTTTTCTCTGAATATTCACTTTATTTTGCCCACAATAAGCAGAAGGAATGCACTGAAGATGACAATATCGCCACAATTCTTTTAGCAGATGGTATTTCATTTGTTACAGTCAGAAACCTCCAAAATACTAATAGCTCTCTGTTGAGAAGGAATTCCACAGAACAGCAATCAGGCAAGTTTTTGCACATTATGCCATATTTCAGAAATGTATTTAAATTATGGGTCCACAAAGCCTATGATGCAGATACTACTTGACCTCCCCCAGATCTTTCAAGAGACACATTTTTATTTTTGAATTGTGAAGCATGCATGTTAAAAGTCAGGACGTTAGGAAGAAAAGCCAACTGGGAATTACTGATTAATTTAACAGGATGTGCCTACTGAACTCCTTACTCTGTAGATTAGCATGCAATATCAGCTGATGAAGCCCAAATATCTCTTACCTGTGGAATTTGAAATAAAATACAGTTTTAGAGCAACTTCATAATTGATAATCATTATTGAACTGATTAAATACTGCTTTTCACAACAATATACAATTACAAGAATTGAGTCTAAGCGGCTTGAACTATTACTTTAGCAGCTCTTTACTCACCAGTAAGAGCTCAGCACAATTTTGTTTCTCTAGAAACTTTCTTCCAAGACCCCTTATGCTTTGGGTTAATTTTGTTTAGCCTTCAAATAACATTTTTAGGCTATTAGATTTCTGTATGTTTGACGGCTGAACTCTGAAAAAGCTTGAGGGAAAAGATACATAGTTCCCTACCAGTATTGCTAGCAGCTTCCACCTGCCTCCAGTGAACTAGCCACTCCCTGTGAAAGCACGAGCGAAGCAGCAAGGCCACGCCATGTCGCAGCAACGTCTCTCAGCAATGCCAGGGTAACGGTAGGGACAGACGGACCTTTGACATTGCTGCGACAGCAGATTTGTAGTCTGACATGATAATGATCTTTCCTGCAAATTCAGCTCACATCTTGATAGGGGGCAAATTGCCACTGTTGCTGGGAATCTGACTGCCTTCAAGTCTTGCTTACTTGGCCAAAGACTATTCTCCAGCCACAGGACTTCTTAAAGCCCAAAACATTGGATTAAATCCCCTCTTCGACTTCAGGTAGGGGTTTTAGTAACTTCAGTGTGTCAGATCAATACTGAATGCTTTTAAAAATTCCACAGCAAGTTTACCATGTTCTCAGTCTCCTTTTCCTTAGCACTAGCCTTTTAAGAAAGAGAAAATAAAACACAGAAAAAGAAAGCTGCTGATTTACTTCCCAGTCCAGAGTTCCTCACTCAGTCACCATGCCAATACCTATTTACTAATGCCAGCACTAGTGTGTGAAACAAGCTGCTCCTTCTGCTGCATTCAAGATTTCTGCCACAGCTTCTGTGCCCTCTGTGCCCTCAAAAGAACTCCGAAAAAAGACCAATCTGCTATTAAACGCCTGGTTAAAAGCAGCCTTTGAATAAACACAAAAGCCACAGTCCCCCACCGGTTTTCTGCTACTGGCGTTTCCATGTTCCACATGGAGAAGGGGGACTATGTTGCTGTACAAGGTAATCCCTGAGAAGGTGGTATTGATAATCACCACTTAATTTTTGGTTAGTTAATAAAATCAAAACTATTGCTGGGTCGGTGATAGTGTAATCCAGTATGGGAGAAAACAGAAGAAGGTAGAAGTAAAAAATAAAATGAAACATTGCCCTTCCTAAAGTGTAAAAACTGGCCTTCTAAGAATTAATTGGGAGAGCTGCCTTATAAATCTCCTTCTTCAGTTGTCTACTCAGTGCATAAGATGCAGATGTCAGAAGCAGTGATGAAGGAGATTAAATAGGTTTAGAGTGACTGTGTGGAACAAATGTAATAGATTTCAAAGATTGCTGCTTAGGGCCTTGCTTGCTGGATTCGCTGCATACCAAACAGCACACTGGGAACAACTGCTGTGCTCTGCACTTTGTATTTCCCAAGGTTTGCTTTCCAAAAGGCAAGAAGGACGGTCTTCTGCTCTCCACAAGTACAGCGTTCATAATTCTCTGTCTTGTCATTTATTTTCTTTCTGCTTCTACTTTCAGTATATTGGCATCAATCAAAAAGGCTCTCACATTCAAACGTGGCGTCCCCCTCCTTTCTCATTCTCACACCCTTCCAAAAACATGCACCACATTTTCCCCCTGCTAAATAAGAGAGAACTGTAATTCAGAGTTAAGGGCAAGAGTTTAAGGCACTGTTATTCACCAAAAAAGTAGTATTTAGTGGATCCATGCATGAATATTAATATTACCAGGATTAATTTCTCTCTACAGGTTTGCTTCAGCTCCTAAGTCAGTGATAGAACTCACATTTGCTTTGCTGATGCAGCATCAAACACAAGATCAAAGAAAGCATTTAGCTGTTAAAAATACCAAGCTTGGAAAACCATTCAGAAAAAACCCACCTGAGCCTGTTTAGATGCAACATGCAGGTAAACATGTGTTATCAGGCGTTGTCAGCAGGCACAAAACTGCCCAGGTACATATCCACTGCTAACAGTTGACTGAATCCAAATTTAAGCATCCATAACCCTAGACCCATTAACAAGCTCAGTTTGCTAGGTACACTACCAGCAAAGCTAACACATTTGATGCACTGGAGTTCAGGGCAGAAAGACAACAGGAGTAAACCAAGCTCATCTTTTACATACCAATCTCCTGGCTAGAGCACTATGCAGGAAGCTGGAGATGTGCTCTCTACACCATTCCCAGCAGGAGGGGCTTTGGAAAGTTCTCAATTTTCTCTCAGTAGGAAAGTTCTCCTCTACTTCTCTGGAGAACCCTTTGCTGGATTTCGGGTTGCTGTTCCTGTGGCTGTTGGGCCACCAGACAACAGGTTCTCAAGAAAAAGGGAAGCTAATCCTCCAGCCTAGCAGTCAGAGCCACCTATTGGCAGGTGGGGATGTCCTCAAAATTGTATTAGTACTTCCCAAAGTACGAGGGTTGTATAAGGATTATATACAGAATTTGCACACTGTGTTCTGTACTTAAATGGGCTATGAGATTAGCACTGTTTTACTAGTAGCTCTGTATGCAACCAAACATAAAAGCTAGGGAGTTTGGGAATATTTTATCATGTTTTTAATTACACAATACCACACCTCAAATAAGAGTCCCTTCCCATAAAGAAGCATTTGATGATGGGTATTTGCAGATTAAAATAAAAACAGAGACAAAAAAAATAAAAGCAGACTCAGGTCTATCTTTCTTTCCTGCATCATTCATCCCCCTGAGTGTACAGACATTCCTAGACCTTAATGGGTTCTGAAACTCTTCTAAGTCTGATCAAACAATTTACCCATATGATGGGTTTACACTTAAGCATTTTTCAGTCACATGCAGAGAGGTCACGTTATTGGAAATCACAGAGTGGTGGCAGACATGTCTATAGTTGTGCACGTGCAGCAATGTGCAAGGAGTTAGATATTGGAAGAGATATTATTAAAGTATTAGCTTCCAGAACCTTCTCATGAGCAGAAGTCATTCACTACCCTAATGTCTCTAATTAGAATGAACCTCCACACAAATTAAACAGTTCTTGTTGTCAGAAGTGTGAGCAGCCTTCCTGGCCTACCTGCTGACTGCTGGAAAGAAACCCTGAAATCGTATGAGGAGCTCCTGCTGGAGTTCTAACACCAGATAAGACTTAATCATACTTAATTAACGCATCCTGTGGGAATAGGATTCCATCTTCTGCTGCAAGATTTGAAACTTCAGGAGGCATTACAAGCACTGGTTTAAACCTCTGAACATGCATTTCTCCCTGAATCGGGGGTGTAAATAAGAACTGCCATCCTCGGTCAGCCCAAAGCTCCCTCAGGCTCAGTAATGCATTCCCATCTATGATGAGTAGCTGAGGCCTGGAGCAGCATACAACAATAGGGAAAAAGTACAGCGATGGTTCTTCAGGATACTCTTCCCATCTCTGGTGTTCGTGGCTCAAGGACTCATTTAGTGATAAATGCAATTAACAGAGATAGCAGAATTGTTCTACTCTTCTTACCTACTAAAAGGAATGGATTAATTTTGTAACTCTGCTACAATATATCCCAGCCCGTTACCTTCTGTTCCCCAACAAGCACGTTTCAACAATTTAGTATTTTGCTAACTCTGGTTTTGTTACCTTTTATTAAAAATTTATGTTTAAAAGTGATTTAACAGTATTTCCCTCCCTTTGAAGGAAGTTTCAGGTAGATATTTTACTTTCAGTTACAAATAGTACAGCCTTATGTTTGTTGTCCACTTGTATAGGAATTCACAGTCTTTGTTTCTGCCCAGCAATGCTACATTTAATGCATTTGTAACAAGCAAAGTGGGAATTCACAAAACCGTAGACAGTAAACTCCAGCTCAGCGCACAAATTATTCCATCTCTATGAAAATGCCAGAAAACCATTGTCCTTCAACATGTAACTTGCATTTGCATTAATTTGAATGAATGGTGGTCTCAAGAGAAGATACCACCTTTTGTGTGGAAGGTATCTTCTTAGCCCAACAGGAACAAAAGTTTGTTTTTAAAAAGAACAGAGACAGATGAGAGATGCATTACAGAAATAGTATTAATGGATTATTAATATCCATTTATATCTAGTAGCCTGTCAATAACATTTATGAAGTGTCAGAAAAAGATGCGTTTCCTTGATCCGCCCCATTTTCCACAGCATTTGCCACTACCTTGCAAACTTCATCTATCTTTTAGTATTAGCCTTATATCTAGATTCCCTCACCTGCCATTTAAAAAAACCAACAAAACAACCAAGCAACCAAAAAAACCCCAGAAGAACAAAAATCTCTCCCTGCCCCGACTGCTGGTAATTTTTAGGAGTTTATAAACCCAGCCTTTTCACCCTTAACTTCCAGTAATCAGTCAACTGGTCAGTAACTTCAAAAGACAAACTGCTCAAGAAAGATTAGTAACAATGTTACAGTCTTAATTATATAATTAGTAGCATTATCTTTTTAGTAAATAGTTCATCTCTTTATCTGAGTTTGGGCAATTCATATGGTCCCAGCTGCGAGGTGGGAAACTTTTTTTTTTTAAAGAAATAAATGGAGGGGTTAATCCATCAAACTCCCAATCACTTCTTCTAAGTGCTTGGTTTGACGTGTGAGCACCAAAGCTCTGAAGTAAGCAGCCAAAGTTTCTTTTCACTTGATTATTTCCAGTGTGTTCACAGAAAGTCACCAGCCCAGAAAAAAAAACAACCCCCCCCAACAAACAAACAAATCAACCCCAAACCACCGCCCCAAAAAAACCCATCCCTCCAAACGAACCAACAAAAAAAAACGCAAAGAAAAAAGTGTCTTCACTTCTTTGAACTGTTAATGCTGTGTTACTTCCTTACCCAAAGCGAGAAGGCAACTACTTCTAACAAAGTGATTTCAGAACTGGATACATCTACCCACTACCCCCCCAAACACACACTCTTGCCAGGAAATGTAAGTGAATGAGTGAGAAACCAAGGACACAGACATTAGTTGGCGTTCTTCCTCTCCTATGTTATGCAATCAAGCTTGAAAAAAATCCAAGGACCTCTACTACCAGAGGGCTGTGCCAGCTCCTACTTCCCTACCCTCTGAGAAAAACAACAAAGCCTCAGCTATTGGCCTCAGACATGCCAATACCTCCCTCTATGATGTTACAGACATGAGGACAGATGGCCAACTCAAATGTGTATTTCTCTGCTTCCTTTCAAATGGCTTTGGCACGACCAGATGGCATTCCATGTCTGCCTGGTATAAATTAGAACTTAGAAGCGACTACAGCACTGCCAAAAGCAATCAATTCCACATCCTTTCAGGCACTTTCTTTCCCAAAACTGGGATGTCCCCTTCCATGATGATGGATATCTGACGGAAAAGCTACCACAGAGAGGAAAAAATCCTGTGTAAAACATCACTATGGAAATAGCTGAAGTGTGGGACTGAGAATAGTTACAGAGTAATGTAGGGTGCAAATAAGGCACTGGCTATGAAAGAACACGAAGGACAGGTCTCAGAGGTTGTCACTGTGAAGGTCAGATCCGTGACCAAGAAGTCTGGATCCATCCTACTCTTTCAGGGGTGTCTTCATGTCATGCAACTTGCCAACGATTGCACCAATTGTTACTAAAAATTCAAAACCATTAGAGACTCTGACAGAAAGTCCTAAATCTAAATGTTATCTTGAGATAAGGGAGTTGTTCCTCACTGCATTTTCCTTCCGCCTCTTACCCTAAGATGTGTTTCTATTTTCCCCTTCACTGATGTGCATTCTTAATTACTTGTGGTTCTGTATCACATGGTTTTATTCACAGAGAAAACATAGTGATAATGTATTGAGGTTTTATTTGCTTGTGTCTTGGTCGAGGGATTTAGCATCTGTGAAAGTAAACCAAATAATTCTTATTAATTTTTCCCATGTAATTCTGTAATTTTGATAGCTAACTCTGAACAACAGCAATCTTATCCTAATCACCAGCCTCTCTGGAAGATCTCATCACTGCCGACAAAAGCCTATCGTGTCTTAGAAACTCATCCAAATCTGAATCTGCCAGGGAGTGTTTCTGGGAAGATCAGTGTGTTTCCTTCTTGTGAGCAACAGAACCAAATCCGGCAACAGAACAGCTACTCTCAAGCTACACTCTCTCTTTTGCCCCATTTTCTCTGCTGTCCTTCCCATTTCTGACATCCTCCCGAGCCCACAGACTTTCAGAAGACACACATGTGTAAAAGTGTGTGTGCATGCACTGAGAATAGCAATAACAGGCCTCACGGTGCTCCAGTGCTGCGTGCACAGTACATTTGACAAGCGGAGACAGTGCAGCAACAGCAACTGTAATGAGCTGGTAGCTTTCTTCGTCTTTTTCTCTGCTGCTTTTTATCATCTCACCTCTCCTTTTGTTGCTGACTTTTCTGTGTTACGGGCATCATGGATGGTCATTGTTTCTATTCTACTCTAGTCCCACTTTATTTGATTTTGCTTGTTTTCTTCACTTAGAAATTACTGCCTTAGGGGAAAGAAATGTCTGATTTATTTAGGTACTGCAGTTGTTCATTTATTAAATCAAGTTCTCTCCTTGCTGTGGCTGTTTCTTCCAACTTCTTAATTTCTACAAATGCATTGTTTACTATTATGAGTAATAAAGAATGTTATCACAGTTTTCTGTAGCAGGACGACTGGATCAAACAGCTGACAAGCCTCTACTTCGAAGTACTGATAAATTAGGGGCACAATTTACTAAACATGATGGAAGGCACACAGTAGGATACAGTCTAGGGAATGTAAGCACTCAACAGTAAAAGTCACTACAGGTTATTTTTTACATGCAGAGGTAGGAAAAATCCCAAACCTATCTGCTTCTCTAGATCAGTAAATCTCAAACATTTTTTCACATCAAAGCTCTCTAACCCACCTCCAAGGGAGCCTAACTCTGATCTCACTTCCTATACGTAGAAAAGAGATGTATGTTCTCTGCCTCTCCAGAAGTCGCAGCACTAATGGCCTAGAGCCCACAATTTTCACCTCTGAGAGCTTCTTGGTTAACATTTTGTTTGTTCAGATTCTAACTGATTTAATTTCTTGTTAATTTACTTCTGCTTTAATCAATGAATTAAAAAAACCCCAGACTTACGAGAGTCAAAGTGATATTAAAAGTATTAATGTAGTGGTCTTGAACCAGTTTCTCTACATTGATAAAAAAATTGATTACATTAGCTTAGGTAAACACTCATATAAGAGGAATCTTCTGAAAATCCATTTTCGCCCTTTAAGCTGAACAATTTATTCTCTCACAACCCAATCTACTTTCTAGCAAAGTTAACATAACAGAATGAAGTTTTCTCTATACAGTGAAAAATCTGTTGATCAACAGTTCAAAGATTTTCCACGGAACAAGGTGCAGGATATTGCATACACCCGTTATCATGTGAAATTAAGAAAACACAAGCCAAAAGACAAGTGAAAATTAAAAGAGTTATACATTAATCTGATTATGTCCAAGTTCTGTAAAGTAAGTGTAGCAAACCTCCACAGAAATGCTAATTTTGCTGACCTTCAGAGAAATACTAAGGAACAGAATTTTAATTATACACGCAAATAAATGAAAACACTGTCATCTAACAAACACAGAGGCATCTGCATTCCATAACGTATGCCAGGGAAGAGATGAAGACAACCCTCAAGAAGTTAGCCTTAGAGTAGCAGCATGAATTTTCCTATTGATGCTGCTAACCCTGCGGCCCCAAGATCCATATTTATCCCTGCTAGAGTTCACAGAACACAGTCCGGTCTATTTACTTATTTATTTACCTTTTTAAGACACTGAATATACTTGTTAGCCTCTACAGAAATATGCCACATCACACTTAATTGTAGTACCTTCCTCTTTTTATACATATATAGCCACACAAATTTCCTGCTCTTCTGCTCCCTCTTAATATCTGCCTGTAAACTCACAATTCAACAGCAACCGAGACCCTTAGGAACTGAAGGTTCATGGCAAGTCTGTGTAGATGATGCTTTTGAGAGCTTCAGTGACTTCTGAAAAAAATCGGTCTATGGACATGCCCAAGGGTAAAACTGTAACAATCATAGGTGTAATTGTGCTACCTGTAATTTAATTAGCTTAGCTAACGAGATCAGCAAACAGCAGCAGTAAACATGACAACATGGACTGGATGCTCTGCCTCCCAAGTACACAGTCTGGAAGGGATGTGGCACAGCTTGTGCTGACTCCTCCACCATGTGCCTTCATTCGAACTGCTTATCTACACTAGGTACAGCTGGGGAGGTGTCTATCTGTGCATGTTCCATTTGCTATAACTTGTAGGTGGCTAACTCTGTACACTGGAGGGGAGGGGAAAAAAGCAGTGTGATGCAGGTTACTGGCTCTAGAGATACATGGTAGAAATGGCATTTAATTTTGCCTCACTTCTTAAAATGGCAAAAGCAAGAGAAAGGACATCTCTATTTCCCATCTGCAGTACGCCAGAGTACACTTAAAGAAAAGGGTAGCATGCTATTCTAGATAGACAGAAATAACAAAATTCAATATAATCTTACCAATATTTTGTAGGTACTCTATAGTAAAGGGATGAAATCTATACAGGCTGTTGTTTCCCGCAGAAACTGAAAAAACTGCTGTTTACACTGGATGGTATTTGAGCTGCCAGAAGTTCTCATAGTTCCTAGTCTTGATTTAGGTAAAACAGACCATGTTTTAAATAAACTGTAACTCAGGTGGGAGTTTTTTGTTGTTTCTTAGTTAATTTTAGCACAACAACAATCCTCAGCTTGAGCAGTACAGGTGTTCTGCCTGAAACTCTGCTTGATGATCACACCACAGAATCGGACTCTTTAAGGTTGGAAGGCACCTCTGGAGGTTACTGAGAGAGGCCTCGCAATGACATCAGCCAGCTCCCCCAGCAGTTGTGGGTGCATCCTATCAGGGCCCATGGACTTACGTACATCCAGTTTGCTCAAATATTCTCTAACCTGATTGTCTTCCACCAGAGGTAAGTCTTCCTTACTTTGGACTTTCCCTGCTCTCCAGCACTCGGGATTTCTGAAGGCACCAAATTTCAGCAAAACAGTACAAATGAACTGTCAGCTTCTGGACAAATCTGTTCTTGTCTAAATCCCCTCAAGGAAGCACAAACGACTTGTAACTATACAACCCACATATGCATCCAAACAGCTCCAGAAACTCTTGACGAATGTGAAATGTGTGGTTACAGATGTTATTCCTTCAAATCTTAATAAAAAATATGATGAAATAAAGAAATATCTTTAATTGTTTATTTTTAAACCATCTTTCAATCTTTTTACCACACATGGATTATTTTTCATTTATGAGGTTGCAACCATTTCTTTCCTTCAAGAAATATAAGTGTAAAAATCGAAAATACCCTTGAAAGAGCATACCCTTAATGACAAAATGAAGGAATTCAGAGAAATTTGTAGGCACGATGTCCAGAAGATAAGGACTTTTCTGGAATCTAAAATACTGTAATTCTCCACTAGCTCATCTACAGCTGGGAGAAAACTGAACATTGTTTGGGTGTTTCAAACTTTATCTCCATTTTGAATGGCACTTGACATTTTTCTACATGAAGAACAGAATAAAGCAAATGCTGAAGGACTTGCATGCTTTCTTAGACTTGTTAAATGCTACTTGAATTTTTACTACTATACTATACTTAACCTCTGATTAGCCGAACTCCATGTGATGTATATCAACATTGTTTGCCTTTTCCGTACAAAAAAACTGCTAGAACTCTCACTTCTTTTGGTTAGCCTACTGGTTTCTCTGTCCACTGTACTAGTCTTAATTTAGAGTAGCTCTACTAAATTTTCCAAATACTCCAACTGCCCACTACAGTGCACTTAGCTATTTAGACACTACAAATTGTACATAAGTTTATTTTCATTAAGTACTCAATTGCATTTTGTTTTAAACACTGCAATAAGTTCTTTCCATATATCCAATCTAGATGGATAATAGTGTTGCTGTAACCAAACTTGCCTAAGAGTATAAGCAAAGTAAGGTTGCTGAGCTAAAAACAACCACAAAAAACCCACACCAAATCCCAACTTTTTTTTTTAAGACTAAGTAGAAAAAATCAGATACAATTGATTTATATAGGATTCTTCAACTAAAAAAAAACAGCTTGCAGATTTTTGAATCTACATCAAAACCGCCAAGAAATATTTGCATATCAGAATTTGTATCTTAATCATGGCACAATTGCAGATATAGGACTTGAATTCCTTACATCTAGAGCAAGAGGGCATAAAACAGCATTCTTTTAGGCCAGTAAGACCTTGGAAAACCAGTGCCATCTCTTGTGATCCCATACACAGAAATAACAGTTAATTTCCAGAAAATCCTGTGAGAGAAGCTGCTGAAGGACTGCTCTGGGTTATCACATTCGCTGCCTCTTCTGGGAATTCAGTTCCTCTAGCCAGTCAACTTGGGTGGGATGGAGGAGGGAAGCCAGTATTTTTGGTCCCTTGCAGATTTCACAGCAGTAATTAAGCAGGCCACCATCTTTGACTGCCAGATTCTTGCCACTTGAGACAAAGACTCTTCACCCGGCAAAACTTTTTCCAGGATTTACTCAATTATAAACCTCCATAAATTGTGGAGGAGTTTGGCTTAAGTTCCAACTTCAAATTGTTAGTGTTGAACTCAGTTATCCTGAATACCAGAACACGTGAACCTATTCTTCCAATGGCAATATTAATGTCTAAAGGGAATCAGAGTGCCATTTGCCTATTGTGAGTTATTACTGAAGACGAAAATGTTTCTTAAAGCTGCAGGAACTGTAGGATCAGAACAGCAGCTGTCACAATTCTAAAAGAACACAGGAGAAACTTGTGAGTAAACTTGTGTTATTTTAAAAGCAAACCACTGTGATGATGAATTTTAAGGAGAAACATTACATAACTGAAGAATGAACTTGTGTTTCTACTCAAATGTTTGTCAATAATAAAACCAGAGGTAAATACCATAAACACCAAGTGACCGCTGATGTAAAAGAGTATCTGGCTTCTTTGGCACATGGGAACTTGTGTACATTTTAGCGAGCAGGTCATTCTGGACACTCACTCTCAAACAAACAGGAATAGTAGAACACCATGAGTATCCTTTGGCTCCACTTAACTAATTTCTGAATGGTTTCAAGCTTAAAAAAGGCTTTATGCTATAGCATTCTGGCTAGGAGCCGAATTTTACTTCCATCTGAATAAGGACTTTAGAGGAAATTGTTATTCTGCTTTAGAAGGTGATCTTGTTTTGTGTATTGCTGGGAGACTGAGATGCTTTGCAAAAATTATTTTATGGATATTGTCTGGTTTTAGCACTTTTAAGACAAACACTAAGGAAAAAATATCAGCAATAAACCCATTTCTTTTCCACGCAGAGAGTTCATGACTGTATAAGGTGCTCCCCGCTAACTGATTCTGTCTCTGCTACAATATGAGGGTTCTCTCCTTTCTAAGCTATACTATTAAATTAATATATTAATTTATCTCAGGCTGTAACCCAATGGACAGTTCAGATCATATTTTGAAATCTGACTAAAGCATTACAATCATGGATTAGAGTTGAGGCTTGTGAAAAGGGAGCCTGCTACAGAAATACCTCCTCCTCCCTCTTTCCACCAAAAATTGCTCATGAATTTTAAGACCCCCAAGATGCGGGGGCCTAAACTCAGGTTCGGCGACTTTTTAAATTTCTCTAATATGCTGTGACTTTCAGGAGATTGCTCTTGGAAAAGCCTTTTTACAGCTCTGCTTTCATTTCAGGTTTCTGCATAGAGATTCCATTTAGAAAAGTTTTGAATGTATTTGTGTGCAAGAGGCAGTTTCTCCTCTGTGGTCTTTTTTGGACTGCGTGGGATTGAAGAAGGGCTGCCTTGCCTAGGGCACTCCCTTTTTCTTCAATGCCTTGTCCAGACAGACAATGATACACTGTATTTGTTTTAATACATCTTTGTGTGCTATACAGAGTAGTTTAATATTGCTGCTTGTGAAGAAGGCTTTGGTCTACATTGCTGCAGGCTAGGAAAACTGGGCTTACAAATTCTAATGCAGAACGATATATAACTATTTTTAGTCAACATATTGCAAGGTTTCAGATACACAGTAATACAGTCACGTTAGATCTTCAAATACTTGTGATAGAATCACAGAAATGTAGGGCTGAAAGGGCTGTCAGGAAGCCTTGCCCATGCCCTGACACAAGATTAATTACATTTTGACCACCCCAGAGATGTTTGTCTACTATAGTTCCAAATGAAGGACATTGCAGCCTTTTGCAATGCTTAACTACAATTATAATCAGGCATTTTCCCTATTTTTCTCCATTATTCCTTGTCATAGTTGCAAGGGGCACCAAAAAACATTACTGTCTTATTTGAAGGACCCCCTCCCTTCTTTTTTTTTTTCTTAAACACACTGTGAGACTACTACTACATCCACATTGCCCTACCATTTTCCAGGCCAAGCAAACATGGTTCCTGTAATTTTGCCCCTCAAGAGCAGTGTCCAGACCTGGGCATAGTACTCCATCCAAGGCCTCTAGTTCTGGGCATTACTGCATTCATATAGTTGTATATTGCATTTTCTTTTTAAAACTACAGAAATACATAATATAAATACCTCTATTAACTTACACAGAAAATCCTACTAACACATACTGGCACCTCTACAGCACCATATTTTTAACCATACAATCAAATCCTGATTCTGTTTATCTTGTGATTCTTCATTTTGCATGCAGCTACTCAATTCTCCCTCCTAACAACAGTACTGTACTTAATTTAATTTTCTTGACTGCGTGCAGTTTCTCCAGCCTTTCTAAGAAGACCTTGTATTCTCCTCCTGTCCTCCTAGAGGCCTCTCAGCTTGTCAGTGCAGGATTGAACACATGCCCCTCATCATGCCATCTGACTTGCAAGGGAGCTGCTGAATAGAACTGGATTGAGGAGAACTTGAGAGGTTTATTCAGTCTACAGACTAGAAAATCCAGCTCTCTGTCTATGAAATTTCAGTAAGTTTCCTAACTCAAAACACGTTTCCTTCTTCCTGTTTATCTGTTCTGCTGGCCTTTCTATCAAAAGAAGAAACTAGATTTGTTTGATGCGATTTGTGCTCAACAAATCTGTGCTGATTATTTTTCACAACTTACTCTGCTGTTGTGGCACAGAAACCAAGTGTTCCCAAATTTACCCTGGTACCTTCCCTGAATACTCTAGTTACTTACACTAGACTTTACTTCCTTAGGTCCTCCTCCAGTCTGGTAGGATCTAAAACTGTTCTCTCCAAGTTCTTAACATTAACTGGTCTGGTTCAGAGGCAGCTTGGACACAGTCCTTAATAATATAAACAAATTAATTAACTCCTGCTGACTTCATCTATCTAAATACACCCTGAAATACTTTAAAAGTATTTTAAATTCACCATTTTCTTCCTCTATTACTCTTGTTAAAATTGTGTTAACTAAGTGATGAAATTCATGACAACAAAGAGATTAGGCAAACTAGAAATGCCTGTGAGGGAAAAACAAAAACAACCCACCACAGAAGACAAAATAACACCCAATCAGCTATTAACACTCATAAATGTTAAAGGTATTTTAATAGTCATATAGTCTGACTCCATGTAATAATAATAATTTTCAGTAGCAAAATCAGGTAGTACTTAGTCACAGTCTTTTAAATAAAACGGCTTTTTGAAATCCGTGAGGTATTTGCTTCTTGACCAGCTAACTCAGTAATTATTTATATGGCAAACCCACAAAGTTCACGTTTAGCTCTTTGCACTGTGAAATAAATAGGCTTTTAAGCATACTTAAGGCTAATCTGACTCGAGACTTCATTCAAGTCCATTACTTTGCACATATAATACAGAAAAAGTTTCACTGCTACAGATTCTGCTCATGAGAGTCAAGCCACACATACAGAGGTTTGCAGGATGTGGTCGTTACAGCAGCATCAACATGCTCTATGTGACAAAAACCTCACAGACATACTACAGAAGGAGGAAACTAAATCATGAGTTAAACAACATGATGGCAGAAATGGTAAAAGATAGAATTCCAGATTAGTTCTAAATATTTAAAATCCACATACCTTTCCCTATAAGCACGCATGCACAAACTTTAATTATTATATACACTCTATGACAATATATTGTTCATATATTATAAATTTTCACTTGGTATTTTATTCAGTTTATAAAATGTTTTTATATATATTAAATCAATCAGCGCTTAATATAGGCCATGCCACACAGATTACTAAATAGTTTCTCAGTCTTCAGGGCTAATTTGATACAATCACAAATTTTAGATTTTCATTATCCTGAAGTTTAAGAGTATAATTGAATACAGCATAATTTTAGATTTAATTTATTTTAAAATGAAATGGTGGGGTTAGTTTTAATGAAAAATGAAAACGGTAACACTCCAATGCCTCTTCGAGCTATTGTTCCCTATCTATTTTGAATGTAGCATAATAAGTTTACAATCTGAGCAGAGATTTTACAGTATGAGCTCTTCAAAACATTTTCACTTTCCTTCATGTTTGAAAGGCTTATTTTTCTTTTAAGAAAACAAAACGAACAAGCAAACCCTTCATACGGTCTTTCAGTGAAAGAAAGGTTGAGAGATGGGGCATCACCTAAAATTTAATGGGAGACAGGGCAAACCTGCATTTGGTTACAAAAAGGCTATATTGATTTCAAAGTGGAAGGTACATTACATGAAACACCATATAATGAAACAGATGGGAACCTAATATTCATCCCAAATCATAGCCTGACTCATGCAGTGATGCAGCGATTTAACATCTGTGAATTGGAGCCTGACTGTGTTATGTGCTGCTGTAAACTGGCCTTGGATGGGACCGGTCAAAAGCTGTATAGACCCTGACAAAGAACACCAACTTCATCCCATGGGAACGTCCTAGCCTGCACGCCCTCTACCCTTCTCAGAGCAACCAGGATGGAAAATGGGATCCTGAAATACCAGATAATACCAAAGCTGGAAGTGAATCCTGACACACTTCATGTAGGAAGTTCAAAGTGCTCAGGTCACTACTGGCAAAGCAGAGCTGTTTAACACATCATAGAACTGCATCCGACAGAGAAAGTTTGTATTACCTGACTGTAAGTGTTGGTCTTGATCTTGGAAAATGATCCATAGGAACACTAGGATCCCTTGCCATAGGCTCACTTGTTAGTCTTACTTTCAGTTATATTGAGAAACACTGGAAGTGTAACCAAGGCTTAGTGGTTCAGAAATAAAAATATATCATGTGACTTAAAGACATAGGATAATGCCAAGTAATAAGATACCGAGCAATTACAGAGGTGCAGTACAACACTTCTTTACCTTTAACTTCCATCTCAAAAAACCTGTCCTTGATTCTGGCAACCCAGCATTGTGTGCTACAAATATGGAAAAACCTGAATATGAATGACGAAAATAATGCCTGAAGTTTGTGATGCAGCTGCCCCCCTTTAGCACTTGCTGGTCTTTCTAATGAAGCATCTACAAGACCAAGTGCTTTATGTACCATTATTTCAGAAAACCAGGTATGTCCTGTCAAAGGCTATCATAACTGTCCATCCTCTAGTCCTAATGCTTGATAGGAGGGAACAGATACAGACACTGGTCATGTTCCTCAACACTCTTTGCATGAGAATGGAAACTAGTCTGTTCCTCAGCCAAATGAACAAAAACCATATGTTCTCCTTATGCATCTTAAAATAAGGGGGAAAGTCAGAAAAGACAGCCATTCTCACAAGGTAACTACCTACTTAGGTAGACTAAATACTACCACACTAAAGGTGGTACAACAGCAAACTAAACATGGGCTATAAAACCACTCAGAAAAGATATGTGAATGTTCAGGCAGTGAGGCACATGGAGAAGTAAAGAGAGCAGGAGGCTCAAAGATGTACAGACTGCCTACCATCCTGTGCAGAGATTAAAACACGTCTGTAACTTTACAACGGTATTTTCAAAATCTACTGATGGTGTTTAAGGAAATCACTGGTCTTGATTTAAATGCAGTTAAGTGTCTATCTGCATTTAGCACTTTGGAAACTTCTACCCCGAGGTTCAGTGAAGAACCATGGGATTGATAATGTTAAGCCCTGCTGATTTCTAGAAAAACTGGGTAAGTGTATTGGGTTTCTGTGGCAAGGTTTTGGTAGCGGGGTGGGGGTTACAGGGGCGGCTTCTGTGAGAAGCTGCTGGAAGCTTCCCCCATGTCCGACAGAGCCAATGCCAGCCGGCT
>JANZLQ010000007.1:10892307-10915516 GCA_026212715.1 Elanus axillaris | reverse complement strand
GAAGGACCCACATTGGAGAGGTTCATGGAGGACTGTCTCCCGTGGGAGGGACCCCATGCTGGAGCAGGGGAAGAGTGCAAGATGTCCCACCCCTGAAGACAATGGAGCAGCAGAAATAACGTGTGATGAACTGACTGCAACCCCCATTCCCCATCCCCCTCCACTGCTGGGGGCGGGAGTGGATAGAGAATTCCTGAGTGAAGCTGTACCTGGGAAGCAGGGAGGGGTGGGGGGAAGGTGTTGTGAGATCTGGTTTTATTTCTCATTACCCTACTCTGGTTCGATTTGTTACAAATTAAACCAATTTCCCCAAATTGAGTCTGTTTTGCCCTTGATGGTAATTGGCTGAGTGATCTCTCCCTGTCCTTATCTCAACCCATAAGCCTTTTGTTATATTTTCTCTCCAGCCTGTCCAGTTGAAGAGGGGGAGGGATAGAATGGCTGCATGGTGCTTAGTTGCTAGCTGGGGTTAAACCATGACATTAAGTATTATTAGGAATTCTGTATATGTGACAATAATACATGATTCACTGACAACAGAAAATGTGTGCCATTGTTTCTTGAAGATTAGGTATGCAGTTTTTTCAGGTGAAGTTCCAGTTTGGGGCCCAGTCTCAGTAATTAAACTTACAGGAGCTCACAACAGAAACACTGCTAGCTTTCTATCTGCAAATACTTGAATTTCAAACCTTATGCATAATTGAGAGAAGGTAGGTGAAGACTACAAAAACTGCCCCTGCTACATGTTAGACAAGTGACCCATCTACTCTGTCAACCTGCAGCTAAGGGCAACCATTAAAACAGAAGTAGCTCTGTGTTACGCAGCTATGATGTTGAAATCTATGATGCTTTCAAGGGAAGTTTCATGTAGTTTAAGCTCTTAAGCATGACAGTTCATATCCTTCTCAAAGCTCTTTAATGTTCACTACTGTAATTCTAGATATGCTTATAGCAACAGGTCTGTGAGCTGAGTTTTAGGATGAGGACTCAGTAACTGCAGAGGCAGGAAAATGAGAATGAGGAAACCCTCCTGCTGGAAGTGGGGAAAGCAAGAGAGCAGTTTAAATGAACTGCTGTATTAAATTTTGTGCTTTTTACAGACTTCTCCAGAAGCAAAAGACCAGTGAGTGAAGAGGCAGGGAAAAAAATTGTTTCTGAATCAAGCTGATATTCAGGAGCATTACTTTAAGCTAAGCTCTAGATTGTTACATAAGTTCTAGATACTTTCCTTCACTTCCCCCGTTCAGAATGAAGGTAGTCCATACCTATCTTTTCTCCAAGCAAAACAAAGATAACAAAAAATAAGTTAGTAATAAAGGTTGGATTTGTAAAGAAGTCAAAAGAAGTAATTTCCACTGTTGTGGAAAACAGCTAGACAAACCACACAAAGCAGATTAAACATCATTGTTCTTTAAACCTTCAGGACCAATATTGCCTCCAATATAATTTTAGAAGTGTTACTTGGAGGGCTGAAGACATCAGGCAGTTTCTGTCTGTCCAGGTGTCGAAAAAAAAACCCAAACCAAACTACTAAGTCACAGACATGCTTTGATCTTCATATTTTTAAAACATCTTTAAAAAAGGATTTATTGAGGAAATCTTACATTTGTCTTTCTCAACTGTTATGCTTATGAAAGGATGAAATGAAAGAGGAAAACCCCTACACCTCTACTAAAGTTTTCCTTAAAAGACAATTTTCATTGACAATTATTTCGGCAAGCTGTTCTTATCAAATTGTATCAAAAATGATGTTTCATAAAAAGAATATTCTACTCTGAGGCATGTATCTAGAAGAGTTGGGTTTGCATTTGTCTCTGGCTTTGGAAAACTGATCAGATGACAGGACAGAACAGGGCTTTGTAAAGTAAGAGATAATTAGTGTCACAGTTGATTTTTATTATCTCTGTTTGTGGTAAAAGAGTATCTCCAGATTTTCGTACAACTTCCAATTTTTTCATATTGTTCTTCAGAATACATTCTGTGAAACCTGAAACTAAGTTTAAGCATCATTCTGTAAAGTCAGAAGTTTAAGTTCTTTACAAGTGAAATACCCAAACGTACATACTACTACAAATATGAAACCATTCATTTTTCCTGTAGGGGCATGCAAGAAAAAGATAGCAGATTTCAGACCTCACCTTGAGACATACTGCCACAAGGCTAAGAGGTCAAAAATGGATCAGAAGTACCCTTTTTCATGGGATGCGATTTTGCCAACAACACTGACTTCCAAGAATATAGTTAGGGAACCATGATCCTGAAATAAATATGAATTGCTATTACCCCTGGATATTGCAGCAACAAGGGAGAAAGGGTAGATAACTGTAAAAACACTGTAGGGTTGAAGGTGTTTGCAACCTCTAAATTCCCGCCATATCTCCCAGCTGCAGGGTTGTGCTGATGGCAGTTTATGATCGCATCACCCACATAAGCGCTCCGACAGGTACTCCTCCCTTTGGAGCTTCCTGCAGAGGAGAATGGAGTAGCAGCATATTCTTTAAGGAAGTATTACTAAACCCTGACTTACTTCCTGTCCTTATAGATGCAGTTCATGGCAATTTGTTCACAGGCTGCTGGATGTGGGTGTTTGAGAAATGTGTGCACCTTGCTAATTTTATAGTATCGAATGCGATTGCTGTGCTTCATTAAGCTTTTGGCACACCTGAAACGTGGGTAAATAGCTGGCTCTTAATATTTTAAGTATTCATTGCCTAGTAATTACAAAACTAATTATCAAGTTATTAAATATCTGCTTCATAAAAGCTTGTAATAATCCAGCATATTCTTATGCAGATTGTTAACAATGGTTCCTTTAAGATAAACTTCTTAATAAATGAGTGTCAAAGGCCTAATGATGTCTGAACATATCTTAACCTACTACTTTGTTACAGGTGATTACATCAAGGACAGATTTTTCACTTCAAAAATATTTCTGAACATGTGCCAATGGAAAAAATGAGTAGCTTATACTTGGAAAATCCAACATTCAGACATTCATTCAGTTATTTTTATTTCTTAGACCCAGATTTACAAAAAGACCGAAATGCTGAAAGGAAAACTAAAGCAGAATATGACATCAATATCCCAGCAGGTAAATCTCCAACCACCATCAACCTTTTATATGTGAATGCATTCAGCAGTATCTAAGTTTTCTTCCCCGCGTGACTAAATTTATGATTTCTGTGCCATACCTAGAACTTATTCTATCTTCATGGAGTTCAGTAGTCTGATGGCTACACCTTCCTGGAGCATCGGAATAGATGCCCATCTGCCTATCTTCCTCTAGGTCCAATCAAACAGATGCCCCTCAAACATGCAGAATACACACTTAAATACAAAACACAGCCCTTGAACACTCCCTTTTCACAGGGTAGTTCAGTGGATAAAGCATCTGTTGGGGATATAGAAAAGCTATATTCATCGTTCCCTTTAATCCAAAAGGATTTGAATTAAGATATCTTAACTGGGTGCTCTATACACGTAGAAAAAAAAAAAATAAAAAATAGAATACAAACCATCCAGAGTGAATGGTCTCCTGTCCCCATTTGAAGTTTCAATTTACTTCAACAGGACTGCAAATTTCTCCAAATACTCTATGAGGTACCATGCTGAAGTATGCTGTTCCAATTACACTTACAAGAAATCGTATATGAAAAATAGAATACGAAGGTATATTTTAAATATGGAGAAGATAAACCTTCTACAAAATCAAAATATTTTCTCAAGAAACTATTTAAAATAATTCAAATAGACAACACTTATGCCACATACAGCAACATTATGCCTATTGACAGCAACAGCCCTTTCTGATGAGAAAAGTAAAACATAGTGTGTCAAAGTCTATACTTATTTATACACATATAAAACTATGAATTATACTTATTTATACACATATAAAAGTATGAATTAGCTATAAAATCTTTTCTGGGAACAAAATAAAAGGAAACAAACTAAAAATCTTTTCTTGTAACTGACGTTATGCTGAAAAAATGTTCTTTACAGCGAATCAGCAACATGCAGACATCCTAGATTGAACCCTTTCACAAAGTGCAATCAAATTTGAACCACAAAGCATAAAAGATGCAAATCGTCAAACCTGTCCAAACACCTCCAGTATGTGTCACCCTGTGTCGTAATTAGTCACACCATTGTGCTTCACACAATACCATCCACTTTGCATATTCTATACTTCATGGTATAAAAAGTTAGTACATGAATTGAAATGAAGACATGAAGAGCAGAGACTGATGTTGCGAGACAAGTTGACTAAAACAACTATAAAAATTGAAAAATAAGGTAGCTATGTAAAACCCTTACAAATTAAAACAGGATCTGCTGAGACTCCTCCTCATTATTTATCACTGCTGTTAGAATGTCTTAAAACGAGTCGTTAAAACCAACCTGCCATTGGAATTGTAATGAATTGCACTGCCTAGACTGAATACACTCCTAAGCAATTGCTCATGCAGGAAACCCTTGTGACCAGTAAAATATTCTCAAGATTGAGGTGTTCTATCTTGGAGTGAGGAACTAGTTTAAAAAGTAAAAAACATAAATTAGGTAGGTAGGAAGAAAGCAAACTGCTTTCCCAATTATCTCTGTCAAGGCTAGTTACTGCAGAAAAGGCTCTTTTTAAATATAGAAAGCATGTGGGAAGTAGAAAAGTGTAAGGTTTTAGTAAGTCTGAAGGTTGCATAATTGAATTTGATAAACTGACATTTTCCTAGGAAGTTTTAAAATTTCAGAAGATAAATACATAAGAAAAATAAACCTAGTTCAGCAGTTTTTGCTCTACAAAATGGTATGCCTTCATTTCATGAAGAAAAAAATAGATCCATTTCTCCTCCCTTTCAGACTACAATCAATACTCCCTTTCCCCTTTATACTCTCTTCCTCCATACTTAAAAAATAATAATAATCTGAGAAATATATTTAATCATAAGGAATATTAGATTATGGAATATACTTACATAATTTATGAATCAGCCAACAGTAATTCAATCATACCAGAAACATGTTTTTCTAAAAACTTCAGCTCTACCACCATCAAGAAGGTATAGTATAGACAAATGCACATCAACAAGAAATCAAAGAACACATTTTCCAGTAGGTGGATAGTTTCACAATAACCTCTCCTTTTTGACTCTTTTGAGCAGGACAGTATCACAATTCCACAGCAAAAGTGCAGAGAACTTCCAGTTCATTCAGCTCAACAGTTTCTATCACTTTAAATTGATTTTTTTTTTAAATCTTAAATAATAAAATGATGGATTAGTAAAATTGTCTCTTAAAACAGATTACTGCTAGTAAAACTGCAATGGACTTAGGTCTCAAGTTCTAAATTTGCTTATTCTTTGTTTTCATTGCTGCCACTTTGAATCATACAGTGTAACAGGATGTCATCTTTTGAGAAAGCTCCTGGATCACAGCCTGGAGTATGCACAGACACTTCTGTTGTCAATGTTTTGCTCCTGATGTGGCAAAGAAGAAAGCCTCAATCCTGTAATCTGGGTACATCTAAACTGCAGACCATCTCTCTCATCTGAGTTGGCTTTGAGGTAGCTCAAATGCATACTATTTTGACTGAATTTACTAGCCCAGAGCTCAGAGTAAACCATCAGATTCAGTTTTTACTTGCCAGGAAGCAGTCTGGATACAAACATGAAGCTTGTGTCAAATACGTTTTCCAATGAAAGCACAAGCCTGTATAGAGAAAATGATGATGAGTGGCCAGAAACTGAAAAGTATTAATTTGAAAGTAAAAAAACCTCATATTTTTCCGTTTTGTAAATGCAGATGAGCTTTTAAAATCAGCACAGAAATTTTAAATTCCAAAGCTGAAATTTCAAAAGGAGTTTGTTGGGAAGTGAGCACTAAACCTCGGAACCTCAATTAGTGCTTTAGTCACACAACTCCCTATGAAACCAACAGAAATCCTACCCTGAAAGCTGTTTTTCTTTCTCACCTCAACAGAAATAGTCTATTCACAATGACACAGATTGAATAATTAGGCAAAGCTACAGAATTTAGAGCTGTTGGCTCTCACGGATGGGTTATATCATGCACCCGGTCCGTAGGCTGCCTTAGGCAACGTGCAAAACTTCCTATTCTACAGTCTGAATAACTAAGTAGTGCAATGTCTGGAAAAAAATCTGGACTTACCAGTGCTGTACCTCATAATTAGTTTGCTTATCAATACAGATTCAAGGCTGCCCCTCTCTCTATTTTTATTTTACAAAATGTGATGTGAAATCAGGAACGAGTATACCAGCACTAAAGCTCACAGGCAAAACAAAAATAATTTATATCAAAGAATTACAGACACCAAGGGAAAAAAATGGAAACGTGGTACCAGCTTGGTGGTTGTAAAGTTACAAAGACAGTGAAGTTCAGTATTTAGCCATTTAAGCGCTGGGATCCTGAAGACACAGACCAGACTTTGAAGTTTCAATTGCCCAACCCATCACTGAGCAGAACTCTGAACAAGTAGCACCTGCTGAACACGTTACAGCAGTGAAACGAGAACCATGTCAGCTGATACAAGAATGCCAAAGGGTGCCATGTTTTGATAGTGCATAAAGCACGTTTCAGATGAACAGCCGCATCAGAAACTACACCAATGACAATTCCTGACCAAAAGATCTTACAATCTGGTATATTCACCACTGGATGCTTTACACAGTCACTGGCAATAAATCAATGCAATGGTATTTAATTTCTTGCTTTTTGTTAAGAGTAGTAATTTTGAGAATGATGGGGGCTTGATTAATTGCTTTCAAGGCATTATCTAGTATGATTTATTATTTTTATTTTTGGAAGCAACTAAGAATCGCAGTCATACGTAGCTCTCTTCCCCATCGGAAAGCAAGCCCCACAAGATCTCTTAGACACAAATATTTTTGTTCCTGTTTTATTCATTCCACCAGCACATCAAAGCATACAGGAATCATCCCATCTGCCTTTTGCCACCTATGCCTACATAAACCACTTATTTTTGCCCTCTTAGGTGTTTAGTGACTAGAGATGGTCATGCGGCAATTCAAATCCTCACTGATTGCAAAAGGAGCTAGAACAGAACAGCTTCTAATTCTAGTTAAGTGGTGAAGTTACCAGCCACAAGTTCTTAAAGTTAAGCAAAAGTCGACTGACAATTTAAGGGCATTTTCCAGCATCACAGAGCACCTGAGATAGAGTGATATAAATGAAGTCCATTTGAATTTGGTAGATCAAGTTCATAACTTTGCACTGGCAAAGCTAGGAACAGAGCTATTCTTTTTTACTTGCAAATGCCTCCAACTTCTGGAAGCCATTGCCCATTGTACAAAAACCAGTCATACGTGGAATCTCTCAGCGTTGTCAGTTTGATTTCTTGGAGAAGCATATTTTCACTTAAGGAAAGAAATAAGAATTGAAGCAGTTTTGCAATCTCTGTAGCAGTCTAACTACTTAGCTGCCAGCATTCTCTGGTTATGTTTCCTGCTTTATCTCTGGGCAAAATCACACTTACACTAATAAAACACAATGGTTATATCTGCAAACTCTTACAGACTATTACAGGTCAACTACAGAGACAGGACATTTTGTAGTGCTAATGAAGGGCTCTGGGAGGTTAGATTCATCAAACGCAAACTTCCATTTCTTTCCCAACTTTCCTGAACAAGAAAAGAAACAAACAGCAAACCCCACTGAATGGGCCTAGAGTCAGATTTTAATCTCACTTACCTAGATGCAGTATCAAGTAACTGCATTGGTGTGAATGCAGTTACTTCATAGTCACAACACAGTATCTAGAATCTAGTGTGATTTTCTTTTTAATCCTGGATTAACTATGTAAAGAAAAAGAACCTTCTAGTAGTGTATTTGAATTACCATGACTCAGATTTAGTATGTTTTAATCTGGAAGATGGACTGTGCGCAGCAGGATTTCTGACATCAACTGCTCAGTCTGTCCCTAAAACCCAGCAGAGTCTGAAATCTTTCTTTATTCTACTCTCCTGCTCTTTACCCTGCAACAAGAATAGGTTGGCATCAATAAGGATCTTAGCAGCTCTGCTCTCTGAAGAGATTTGAGGACTATTTCCTAGCACACAGGTGGAGTCAGGAGGGGCATTTAAGCATGGCACCTCCTGAGGAGTCTATGTTTGTCACACGATACAAGCACTCAGTTAAAAACATTTTCCTAATGCCTATCTCATGTTGTGCTTGTACTCTCAGAAGACAAGAGGAAAACTCCCCGAGTGACACAACTATGCTTTGCTTTATCTTCTACTTGGCAAAGGATTTATAAATTGTGAACTTGGCACTTTTGATTTCTCCTTTTTATAGGCTACAGAATATGCATGAAATACCCTGTGTGTCTCTTTGTATATCCTGAAAACCTGTTAGTCACATGTGTAGGAGGTCTGCTTGTAGTTTTCCCACTTCTCCTGTAATTGTGATACCACAGCGAGAATCAGCGATGTTGCTGAACAGACCAAATGTAATTGCACTAAAGCAGTGGAGCTACTGCTGCTTTTGTACTTCTGGATGTGACTGTGTACTTTCCGCATGTTGCTGTACAAAATAAATGTTGCTAAGGGTGACTGCAGAGAAAATTACCTAGTGGCCATGTCTAGCTGTAAAAAACGCACAAAGGGAGCTAAGGTTACTTAACTAACCTTAACACTGGTTCCATGAGGTAAGGGGGCAAAGGCAGACAGACAGAAAGGGTTGATCTAAAGTAGTCTAAAGGAAAAATTTAAAACTAATTCACTTGTTTGGTAAAATTACAAGCAACTAAAACTAACCTTTAGACAGAAAAGTCCCTAGGATTCGTTTGGATTTTTAATAGGAGGAAATACACAACAAACCCTGCCCACAATATCTGCACAGAGAGACAAAGGCTACCTCAAAGTTATTGTTGTCCATTAAATGTTTTTTTTTTTTTTTTATTTCTTCCAATGATTAGTATTAACAAGTTACATAGACCTCAGTGGTTTGAAAGCCTACTTTGGGACTGGGTATAGCATGATACTATGACAGGCACAGAACTTTGCCAACAGAGCCTGATTTTAGTTTTCAAGGTTACTTTACACAATAGATGACACATCATCCACTGAATCAATGGCTTGGAAATGTCTTTGGAATGCTAGAGACCTAACAACGAATTCCTCTTTAAGAAGCACAACATCTGAAACTAAAATACCTCAGAGGTTTTGCAGTAAACTGTTGTAGGGTGGGATATGAGGCAGAAAATACCTTTTTTCATTTTATCTCAAGGGAGGATACTCTGTTTCAACAGCCATGAATATGAATTACAAAATTTGAATTACTTCTTTCTTATGCTGTTGGTGAAAATCCCAAACAAAGTAAAGCAAAACCAAAACAAAATTCAGGTCCTCTTTGTATTTGATCTCTACTAACAGCAAACAAGTACTTCTTTTTGCCAGGTTAAAAAAAACTCCAATGTTCCCTGGTCGTACAAACTGAGTACTACAATTGAGTGAGAAGCTCCTTCTATTAATGTGTTATGAACACCACGCAAATCAGAGGCTCTTCAATGATTAACTGAACTCTAACAGAGGTGTAATCTTGCAAATACATGTAACAGTGGAATTATTTACCCGAGCTGTTTCTTGCATGAGCTTTGAGTGTTTCTACTCTCACTTATCTTTGTATTCCACACCAGGATACAACAGTAATAAAAAAAATCACCACGAAGGACTGTTTCCTGTTGTTACTCAATCTGTCCTCAAATCAGTGGGAAGCTAGTGACAGCAAAGGTAGATTTGGGTCTCCTATGCTCCTTAAGGAAGGACATTATTTAAAACCAACTAAGACTGACCTGGAAGTCCTTTGTGACAAGTGGCAAGAGTCCAGCTTCCCAATGCCTAAGTGTAATGTGGCAGCTTGTCCTGGTTTCGCACAACACAGGCTTGATGACTTCACTAAAACGTTACAGCCTGCTTGTTATCAGCAGCTGTGAATCAGCAACACCGTCTACTGCATCCCTTCTTTACTGGGATGCAACCAGTAGCAGTGGTATCCCACAGACACAGAGGTCCTCACATGCTAGCCAGCAACACTGGACAGAGATTCTGTCCTTCACCTGGATTCTGCCATTTCTCTAACCCAAACCAGCAAGTGACCCCAATCCGATCCTTACCAAATCCTTTTGGGAAGTGAGACCAAACAAGCTTCAAATATATTCTTTCTGTGAAAGAGCAAGACCACAGGGAAAAAAATGCCCTTTTGTGGATCCCCGGTTTTCCATGTATTTTGTACAGGATCACTTTTTAAATTATTTAAAAACAACTCAGAGGAACTTCACAAATGGAACAAAACTTTAAACTTCCAGAGCAGTCTCTTTACTGCTGTGACAATATCACAAGGCAGATCTCTCCTGTAGGTCACAGGAGCAGCCCCTATGCTAGCTCCCTCACCTGCTATTAAGACTACAAAGAACTCTGATCCTTCTTTTTTTGTGTGTGTAGTTACAATAATCTGAAGCACTAAAATCCCAAGGACTGTGAAACCCAGAGGTATTCCAAGGAAGCAGTAACTGCAGGAGTTACTGAACTTGCACAGAGGTATTGGCTCTTGACCTCTTCTTCCCTTCCCCACTACTCTGTAACTACTACAAGCAGTAAATGCTTCTTGGAATATAAAAAGAGTTTATAAAAAAAAAAAAAGGAACAAAAATGATGTGAAAAATACGAACATCTAAAAAAACCATGACAAGGAGTTGAAATAAGAAAAACTTTTAGGGACAAATATAAATAATGTTAATGCTGTTACACTTATTTATTTTAACACTAGAACCTTTCTTTGTAGTACTTAAGATTCTTTGCACTGTTGACATTCATACAGCTTCTACTTTCAGTTGGAAAAAACGGTTTAATTGACAATGCTTAACAAGTTTTCTGATTATTAGCTCGGTATGTCTTCCCCATACTTCTAATTTCAAGGTGTATGTAAGGTATGTCAGTTAACTTTATTGTAGCCTTCAGTAAAATCCGTATTATCTCACGTTAACAATGGTTAGTGGGCAGATGCTACTCACTGCTGCCATCTCATGGTAGAGAGCATATCGGAAGTGCTCAATAGAACAAGGTAAATTTCTTAATTTCTCAATTTTACGGGTGCTCATGGGCTTAGAAAGCTCGGTTTCTGTCCACGTGTAAGCTTCAATTCTACTGACATAAAAACAAGCGGACAGTGAAGAAATTATAAGTCACAGGTATCAGCAATACTTTGCAAAAGAAAACCACATTAGCAAATGAATGGATTGAATCCCAGGTTCACATAACACAAAAGAGAGTTTTACCAGACATAGTGTTCAGCACCTTCTAAAAATAAAAAATCATCACTTCACTGTAGTGGGTAAAACCTACTTGAAACTCCATGCTTTAGTAAAAGAAAGTATACTGTGATGACTGTATTTGCTGTATAATATTTGTTCCCTTTCACTTCGCATGAGCCTAATCAAGTGCTTAATCAAAGAAAAATAAAAAAAAAATGGAAGTATTTCTACAAATGCCTAAGAAAGGAGGGGATCTTCTCTCGAAGGTTCTCATTGAATTAGTTTTTCAATGCAATAAAATCTAAAAATGGTAAATAATGAGTTAAATACTACAGCTGCTACTAAGTGCGGACCAGGACCTAAGCATTAGTGCTATCCAAATTCAAGGTGAGTGAGAATTTCGGGGTATGTCTTAGTAATTATTTATTTCAAAACTTCAATTGAGATAAAGCATAAAAATAAAGGCATATAAAAATGGTATAAAGTGCCAATGGATTTTAGAATTTTTCTTCCCATGGAAGCTTTATGTTTGGCAAAAACAAACAAATTGTTGAAAACAACTAAATATCCACAAAATATCCTGTAGTAGCACTCAGCAAAGCTTGCTGTCGGTTCCTACATCTCTGATTACATTAAGAGAATTGCCCCTTTGGTGACGGGGTCAGCATGTGACGAGAAATTGTAACATGGAAAATGGAAATCCAGTGAGGGAGGCCAGTGAATGTAAAAATAAGAGACAGCTCCTTGCAGAACAGGATTTAAATACTATAGGTTTAAACAAACATGTTTCTTTGAGAAATCTAAACAAGAGCCAGGAACATTTTCTGAGGAAAGCAAAGATTTTCTGCAAAATCCTTCTCAGTTTTTGCTCATTCTAAACCATAATGTTGTGAGGTCTAGCCTAGATCCACATAGAAAAGCAAAATATGTACTTGCAAGATGAACCAGAAAACATGAGGATATAATGCAGTTGTTATATTATAATGTAGATATATACATTATAATGTACATTGTAATATACATAAAGTATACTATAATGTAGAGAAATAGTTTTTACTTTAAATTGCCCCTCAGTAAAAATTTTAGGAAGTAGTAAAATTTCCTCCATTCAGAAACCCAAAATGAAGTCACATTGCTCTAAAAGTAAAGATTTACCCATGAGTTCACACAGGTGGTGAAACATACAGGGCAAGAGAAGAAAAGGGGGAGAAGGACCCAAGGGCAGAAAGTAAGCAGCAAAAGAAGTGATTCAACAACAAATAATCTTTGGTGGTTTTCCTTTAAAAAAACCAGACTGTAAGGTCACAGTAGTGGGGATTTGATTAACAGCCTGAAGTGTATTGGCAAGATCATCAACATATTTGAGCAGAGGCAGGGACAAGGTCTAAGAAAGACTTGAATTAAGTAAAGTATAAAACATTAATACTTTAAAAGTGGTAAGGCTGCCAACCTGAACACAATCTGTGCTTTGCAGACAGCCCTAGGAATACACGGAGACATGCAGAATACACGTATGGTCCCTCACGCCAGGGAGTCTACTTGCTGCTACACGTTAGGTCAGCAGCAGCTACGGACAGATGCAGGTGAATGCCTTGTTAAGAATTAATATTTGAGTGCTAGTTTTGAGTGCACAGAGGGGCACTGTTGTTTGGCAGATGCCACAGCTTCTGTAAACCCTACAATGAGAAAAATGGTATCATATCTGAGGCTTCCTGAAGTTTTCTGTTAGGTAGGCAGAATCACACGTAATGCCCAATATCTGAATATCCCATTATTCACTATAGCCAACTGCATCACCTCCTATTTATGGGTTACCACTGCAGTTTGCTGATGTGTATGTTTCCATTGCATCACTGATGTCATCTGTAAGTACAAACAAGAATTGTATTCTTCCAGAACAGAAAAGTTAGGAGGCTTGATTTCAGCATTACTGTAAAACAGAACTTAAGAATACAGACTGTACCACCATAGAAGAATTAATCATTTGCTCTCTGATTTGTGACTGTGATCTAAAACTAGCTGGTAAATAAATAATAACTTTTATATTACTGTCTTGAAGACACTGATTATTTTGTCACTTTTGAAACACGTCATACTACTAGTCCTTTTGTTCTTCGTTTACGTGATGAACAGCTCCAGAATCTACTGTATACTTGGCTCCCTGGGCTGCAAGATTTCTCACCAGCTGCTGCTGCCATACCTATGTCCTGGCACCATTAAAACATGACTATGGCACAATTAGCAGGTTCCTGCATTATAACCTCCTTCTGATTTAGTGAGTTAGGTTGGCAGCTCTTATATTCAGCTCTCTACATACTTGAAATGCAATTATGCAACAGATAAAGCCCCCTTTAATGCAAATGGCATCTCTTTATGATGCTATATGTGTGTTCATTAGATCTCTTGGTGTCTGTAATGTTTTATGAGTGTTATGACTCCAGGTTCTCAAGGAGAAATGATAAAGTCATAAAAATTCTGATATTTGCTTCCTTCTTCTCACCTTTCATCTTCTATTCACATGAGGTTGCACTAATGCTGTCAATTATCCAAGCATCATTTGGTTTTTGGAAGATGTACTTTTTCTACCTACTGCTCAGATAAGAGAAATGCTCTGAACTGTATAATTTCAATTCTTTACAGCATGCGTGGAAAGAGAGAGAGGTTATTCCTGAATTTTAGGACAGTCCCAATTTTATTTATAACTTCAGTACTGCTTTTTATTTTCAGTTTTAGTGATAATGACTTGCTGTGGTATGAATTTTCAAGGTCATTTCTGAACTCTTCCTTGCTATGGTCTCTTGTATAGATTAAAAAAATTTCTCAGTGCTTTACAAATAAAGCTAGCAATTAAAGTCTCATACAACCTGCGATAAAAGGAAGAGATTTCAAATAATTCACAGAAATCTAAACACTAAATTAAATATAATAACACTGTGCTTTTTTTTTGTTGTAGGGATTTCTATCCTGGCAACATCCTGCTGTGATACACTGTCATCTAGTCCAGTGAGCAGCTTTTGGTATAGACCAGCACTGATTCAACCACTGCTACCATAATAAGATGAATCAATGTATACTAGCTTACCTGAATTATTTCATAGAAAAGACCCTACTAATTCATTTGATGAAATTTTTAGATTTCCAAGAATATTGCTTCTTTTCAAAGCTGTTATTGTCCATATAAGTATATATGTACTTTGGGTACCGGCTGTGATATTCTAGTTTTCCAAACATCCAGTTATATATTCACAGTGTCCCAAAACCTACACCAATAAATAAAGAATGTTTCCATATTATTTTACTGTATTTTACTGGCATTATACACTACTTAAACTTTTATTAAATCTAAGACTCACTGAAATGCGTGAGTAGTATGCAACCTATCCTTTACTTATAAAAGAGAGAAACAAATATATTTTCCTATTGCAGTTAAAATTATTAGAATTCCACAGGGATTAAATTTACTACTTAATAAAATCGGGGGGGGGGGGGGGGGAATCTGTAAAGATTGTCTTAATTGGCTCTGGTCAAAGGTGGCGTAAAAAGTTCATGTTCTATTGTCAGTGGGATTAAATGTTCTACAGAGGCACATTATATTGATGTTAATCTTGGCCGCCTAGAGAAATGCCAATTTCTTAGTTGTTATTATTGCTGTTTTTTAAAAAAATCTCAATATAGCTTGTGCTTTAAGACAACAAAGCCAGAACCAGTAGTAATCTTCCTGCAACTGTATGAAATAGTATCATCCTGGATTAAAGTAGAAACAATAGTTTCAAAAGCTTCTTTGTACTAAGACAATTACCAAAATGGCTCAAATCTGGTACTTATTTATGAAATAGCTAAGCTAAATAATAAGTCAGGGTAACTTGTTTCCAAGAGAGCCGAAGTTATGCAGAACTCCAAAGGCTACTTTAAAAACAACTAGGGATAGAATACCAGTGAAGGATTCAGTTTCCTTGAAGGCTGGTGCCAGCTGACTTAATTCTGGGACCGTTGTCCCCAGTGGGAATCTCGGGGGCCTGAATTCGGGGTCTAGGCTCAATATACATGATGTGGGCAGAGGTACGTATCTCCGTGCAGGATTCAAAGCAACCAACAAGCTGGGCAAGAAGCTGTGTAAGTCATGACACTGACCTGCAACTGCTTGGAGGAATAAGGAAATAAAAAGCGCTAATGAAAACGAGGAAGTGCTCAAGTCATAACAGCTCTGAAATCCCACACCTCTCTAAGGCAAAGCTACCACACTCGGGCCTAACAGAAGCCATCTCTCTTCACTGCAGATGCGAATGCTTCCATAGGGAGGCACCTGTGACTTTTCCCTAAAAAGAAAATGGAGAGACAAGTTTTTAAAACACAGTCAGCAAGGGAGAAGTTATGAAGATACTGGGACGGATCATGTGTCCACCACTTGAACGCTGAGATCAGTCAGTGCTCTGAGCAGTTTGCCTTTCTATCAATGGGGCACGATCACTTTTGCTCTAAGCACAGGCTCTGCTTCGTAAAGTGCCTGTTCTTGCCCTGTGGTATTAAGTGATCTTGCTTGCAAATCCCACTAGGCTCCAGCTGGAGGAACACCTACTTGCTCAGAAATGCCGGAGGGCTGAACTGCTCAGACTTTCCAAGTCAGTAGCAACTCCAGACAGTCACACACTTTGAGTGCATCCCTGAGCGACAGCTAAGCTCCACACAGACAAAATATGAAAGAAACTCATGTGTCTAAAAGTACCAATAAACAGCTACTGAGGTTTACAGAAGTCACCAAGAATGTCAGTCAGATAATTCCAGAAGCATTAGGAAATAACCATGCAACTTGCTTAGCACTTTCCAGAACCTAGGCATTATTAGGTACCTACCTCACCACCTTTGAAAATCTTACTCAAAGTTAATAAATCCCTTTATGAAATAGGAATAACTATTGCTTTTGCATTCCTACCCAGAATTAAGCAATTATTAGTGTAGGATTTTAGTAGTTTACATTATCACCATAATGATAAATAAATTCTGTACTTATCTTTTATTGAACCTGATAGAGTGAGGAGGTTGCACAGAATTACTTCAAAAACTTAACAACAAAACCCCTCCAAGTTACAGCTTGCTAGTTTGTCTTGTCATCTCTACATCTGTCACATCCATTGAAAAACCCTTTGGGAGATGAACAATCCTCATTTCCTCTTCAGAGCAGTAAGTATGATGTACAAATTTAAATAATAAAATTAATAATGTATTTATGTGCCAAGTCACACAGAAACATCAAAGAACTTGTGTTATGCTGCTTTCCCCCCTCCCCATCCATCAGTTCTTTTGACACGGAATTTGAACCCTCAGAAAGTAGCATAAAAGCTGCAAGTTATTATAATAATCCTGGCCTAACTGCAAAGGGAACAATTCTAGCTTCCTAATTTGTGTTCTTTTTTTTCATGTAGCCATCATCAGATTCATCATCTTCATGTTCTCCATGTAAGCAGGCAACCATGAATAAAAAAAATGGGGCCGAGGGAAACCAATGTATTTTGTCATGAAGTGTTCAGGGCACCCTCCCTAGAATCTCATACCTTTTTTAAACCGATTCTGATGTTTCTTTCTCCCAGTCGAGTGTGAGAAGTTTTCAGGAAGGAACGGAGTGCCAGGAACTGCTGCTGCTGTTAAGGGACAGCACAGCAACAAGGGAGGGCCAAGAGCAACACAGGACCACCTCACGGACAGAAACTGCCCCAGAATATATCCTAAAAATCCATAGGGAATCAAAAGGTTAACAGAGGCAGCTATGGTTGCCTTCGGTTTGCATGATGGGGTGATCTTGAAACAGAGAACTGAAACACAGAAACATCTTATATGACTGCAAATATTTTCTGTAAAGGTGCCAAGGTTTTTCGTATCTTCAATATTCTTGACTTCACAAATGCACAAAAAAAAAAAAAAAAGACAAGACACAACTATTGCACTCAAGCCTATCAGAATATATACCATCCACGTTATATTCTAGTTACAGTAGCTTGGACTGAGTATGTATAGTAATTCCTTTTGCTTATTAAGCATCACTATACCCTTAAGCCAAGTTTGGTAGCAGAGACCAGTCAAAACACATTTTTAATGCTGTCTATATTCCCCATGGTACCTCAGTGATTTAAGATTTCTTTTTCCTCCCCAAAATGATATGCCTTCTGGGCACCAAGGGTTCAGGTTTAAATAAGTCCAGATTGATTCTCTAGCTCTATTGGTGCATGAGTGTGCTAGTTTGGTTTTGGGGGGGTGGTTTGTGTGGGTTTTTTTTTTTTTTTACTGAGGTACTTTTTTAATTAAATGTCAAATGCAGCTTGGCATTGGAAACACACTGTATGCCTCTTATTTGAGGAAAAGCTGTCAGCTTGTCTCTTCCCCTGTCAAACTCCCATCTGCTCTACAGAGATTAGTTTGGGCTATGGGATCACCATTTGGCAGGGTATTATTCTGTATATGGCTCAATAATATACAATACAGGGCGTAAAAACAAGACCACCTATGTTTTTCTATGAGTTTCTGAGTTACCGTTCCCAAAGCATTTAAGGATATTTTGGGAATTTCCTATGCCTCTCAATTACAAGAAATGTAAAATTTTGCTTAGCATTAGAGCAAAGGCATAAAGAGGGTATCTGTTCACATCTGCTACTCTTCCAATTTTTAGTATTAGCTGAGCTATATTTGAACCAAAACCTGTTGTTCCTAAAGTGACATTTCTATACTCTCATGGCCTAGTAGACAGAACAAGGTCTTAAAAGCTAGTGTTCCTGGTTGTCTTGTAAACTACTGACTTTATTGCACAGCCTCAAGGAAATCACTGAACTTCATTAAGTCTCAGTTTTCATTCTGCTAAATGGTCACTGTTTTGCACTGATACCTTAACTGCCTTAGGATTCAGCCAGCTCACTACTTAAACCCATTCTTAGTGGCACATATGCACTGGATTGGATTAGTTTTGCTACTAGGTTTTGGTAAAGCTTAGTTACCTGATTGAACTGAGCTACTAGTTACTAGTAGTGATTTTTGTTTTAGGTAAAAGATGCCAGATATGCTGAAAGACTGCATCTAATAAACATTATTACCAGAGAGTGATGATAATGCCAAAGCATACAGTGACATTTTACACAGCTGATAGGTACAGAGCTATTGCACGCACAGGGACTAATATGAATTAACTGCCAACCATGACCTTTTCTTTCCTCATAGGACAAAAATATTATTTTGGGGTTTTGACCCTACTGGATTAGAAACAAGGATACTGGTAGGTCAAACAGAAAAAAAATGCCTAAGAAAATGGTTGGGCAATACCATACAGAGCAGTAACTTGCTAGATTAGAAGTACATAGCTTGAAATGTTTATTTACTGAAGTTATTTGTTTGCCTTTTTTTTTTGACAGGACCATGGTTTTGAAACTCTCCTATGCAACCATACCTGCTTATACTATGTGTGTGCAATCAGCAAAACCATGCACAAAACACAGTAATTGTATGTGTGCACAACCAAATTAACCACACATGTTTAGTGCAGTTTTAGGCCCAAAGCTCACAGATGAAAAGTTACATTTTCACTGTTCATTTTACCTAGATTATTTGGAATCCATGATATTGTGTGCAAGTCAGTGAATTCTCAAAGATACCAGATGTAAACAGCAAAAAATCATACCAAATCCATAAAAAGTGCTTATTACTGTAATTATGTCTCTTCCCAATTATGTCTGCAATCATTAAAGGAGTGTGGGTAATACTTCAATGGATTGGAACCTGATGCAAAAAAAGGCTCAGAAATGAGTACAGAGAGGTCAAATAATGCCTGTGAAGCTCTGAAGCTGACAGGATGAACCACATTGATTGAAGGCTACAGCATGCAGCATTTCCAGTGTTACAGCCTGCAGCATATGCGGACTGTTGCATGAAGTATATGCATACTAACTCTCTTCAGATGTAAAATGAGATGATTACGGGTAAGTGGCACATTTTTGGCAGCACTGATTTTTTCTTTTTCCCTTTGTCTAATTTACCTACTGTTTTGATCAGTTCTACCTCCTCTACCACGGTTCTATGAAGTTACGTAAATAACTGAGACTGGAAGAAAACTTGATTACGCAGGTCCCAGCTACATGTTGCTTAAATGGGAACTATCCTGAATCGATTATTGAAATAACTGCATGTCATATCAATATCAGTACAGCTCGACTCCACTTCGCTATAGATCTTTCTGCCAGAACATATTAAGGTTTAACACCTCTCTTTGATCCAGTGGCTGTTTTTGATCCCCAAAGACCAGAAGCCAGGATCAAGTGAAGATCCTTTAATAATCTCACATCACAGCTTGCGGCTCAGAGAAGGAATCTTTGAAGGGTTTAACATGAATAAGAGAAACACAACAGGGACACCTTATGTGACAGGAGAATGCAGTCTAATTCACAGCTAGCCTCTTCGTATGTGCTAAGCTAATTAAGACCACTTTAACCACCACAAATTTACCATAATGAGAAATTCATACATTATGCACAGTAGTATGTCATAGCACATTTTATTTTTATATGCAACAGAAGAGCACAGATAACAGAAGATAAAATTGCTTTAAGATCCAGTTCTAACTAGGTCATACAAATTTGTCCTTCTTAAGCTCCAGCTTTGAACAGAGGTATACACCAAAGGTCAGGATAAACAGTGATGTAACTAATACAAAAGTGGATTTCATAGCAATTTTAAGTTGTTCCTGGCACTTTCTGTATTAATATGTATATCCAGTACCTCAAAAGCAGCATTCACAAATCTTCAAATACAGTTTGACGCTGTTAATTTTACTGGGAAGCAGAAATAAAATAACTTGGTAGTATTAATATTTCAGTAATGTATTATTTAAAAGAATGAATTAAAGTATTTTAAGTTATATTTAGCAATTGAAAATAAAGTCCAAGAAGCAAATTTCAGACTAACTGGGAGACAGGAAAACTGTTAAGCAAATAAGAAAAGAACTTTTAAAGTGGGCAAAGTATATACAGATGTATATATTTCATCTCAATATCAAAAGGTCAAGAAGAAGCAAGCACCTCTGCCTCACAGACCGTTTTTCATCAGATTCCACCTGTCTCCCATGTTGCACTATTCGATCAGCCACAAGAGATTTCTAGAGGTGGAGATTGTTGATTAGCTTGGAAATGAGACAAACAAAATACTGTTGGCTATACCACACACTTACTAATTCTTAATTTCTTCTAGACATCTGCACAAGCTCTAATTGACTGCTGGAGGCAGGGCTAGAGCAGGTAGGAACGCACTCTAAAAGCCCAATAATTAGAAGTATATACTATAAGAAATTTCTATAAATTGAGGTCCCAACACAGTTTTGTAACTGCTATATTAACAGACTCAAAACTTCTCCAAACTTCATCTTCTGGATTGAAATTGCCCATGCCAGAACTTACTCTGAATGGGGATTCAGTTAGACCCAGAGTCAAATTTCACGCACGGCATGGTAACACTTGTCTTAACGTGAGAACTAGTGAACATAGTTGTAATTTACACAATACCACAACTAGCCAGCCCTGCCCAAGGAAGTTTACTACGCTCAGTAAGAGTACAAAGGGGAGGATATTTTCATACCTGTATAGCATTTAATTTGAATATGCACTCAGAAGTCAGATTTACAAGTGTTACTGTATCTGCTCTGACAACAGTATCTGAGGCTACATAGAACCTGCGCACTGCTGGAAAAAGCTGACAGCTTCTGCTTAACTGCCTGGCAGAGCCCGACATCTCTCTCGCATCTCCTTCAGGAAGACATGCAGATTCTGTCAATATAGTGAGTGTGGAGAGGGAGAGGCTGCGCAGAGCTACACAGTTCGGTGTGCCTGGGTACCCTGCCAAGTCGAGGAATGGGCTGCCAGTGATATTTGGCAAAAAAGCCCTGTTTGGGGTGCATATGTTACAAAGAGTGCAGTCATGTAACTGAATGCTGCTATATGCCAAAACAATGAAGGACAGATAAGTCAACAATAGTATATAGCTTGACTGAATGAATGATATATGAAAGGAAGAGAGACTCGGTCTAAGAAAAATTACTTAATTAGTGTTCAAAGTCAAATTCAAATTCAAACTTCATTAAAACATCCCCCAACTTCATTTAAACATCTGATTTCTCTGGAACTGAGCAAACCTAACAACACAATATACAACATGTCTTACAACAGGCAGCTTCCTACTTTGGGTCCAATACTTTAAGTGTTGTTTTCAAGTACTTACTTAAAATTTGGTTTGTTCTGCACACTATAAGCCACGTGTTGAAGGAACACAGGATCTCACATGCTTTTAATTTACAGTCACAGTAACTTGTTTTTCTTCTAAATTTAGTTAGATGATGAAGAAATAAACATAAGACAGCTGTTTATTCTTTGAGTTAGATGTGTACTTTTCTAAGCTTCTACCTCTTTGTCCCTCTAACATGCAAACATCAACTTTTGTACACTGATAAAGCTGATAAAAATTAAAATGCAGATGATGTTGCCAAATTGTATTTTCCCTGTAATTCACCTGCCCTCATACACGTTAAGGACATTGAACACATGTACATGAAAAATGAATGTCAATTATTTCAGCAAGTGTCCACATTACTTAAAACAGACTAACATTTTAGTATGAAAATACAGCTAGCCAACCACACCAATCATTCATGTTCATTTACTGCAAAAGAATCAAACATATGAAAGAACAGAGACGTCTATATCAATACTTGGTATTTCTCAGAATATCTAGACAAGTCTGAAATAATGGAAGACTTCCATGCTGTTTGGCATTAAAATCAGACCTGCAGGACATTTACATATACTGGCAGTCTGTGGTCTGAGATGCTGAGAATGAGAGTTGCAGCTTTTAGAAGCTAGAAAAGCAGCATCACATTGGGCATTGCATCGATTTTGCTAGACATGTTTTAAAAAAAGAGAGCGTAATATCAAAAGCTGAACAAATCATCTCTGTGAACACTGTGCCTCGTGTTGCAGTCCACATCGAGGTCAAATGTATTCTGTTGTTAGGGTGCATCATATCTTAAGCATTCTCAGCAGTCTCAGATTGCACAAATAAAAATACTCAGGCTGCACTTCAGAGACTGAAAATACTGGGCAAGGAGATGTTCCATCTAATCACAAAACTAGTGCAGTGTGAGTAGAAAACTATTTTCTTTTAACAAGTGAGACTGCCTTAGAGCTGTGGATTTAGCACTTGCCAAAGAACCTGATGTTCTCAGGCAACTGCTCTGTTTCCACATGCTATGACATTGTACCCTAACAGCCACGTGAAGTCATACAGTGGGTTGGAGTATTGCACCACGAGCTGGAACACAGAACACAAACTACCAACTCTTTTAAAAAACACCCATTAGACAAATTAAGCTTTTGCAGTGTGCCTTCAGGTTGCATTCAGAAATTTACCTGTCATGGATGCTCAAACCTTTTTGTGTCCTTAACATTTAATTCTAAACTTACAGGTTACTCTCCCAGTTCCCAAAGCAAGCAATTATATTTATTTTTCTGTTTCTATTTATTATCAAGATGGAAAAAAAAAATAGGAAAAGTAGCCTGGCCCTGAACTTTTTATGCATCCAATCTACAAAACTGAGTGGTATACATATAAACTACTTATTGCTCTCACTGCAAGGTCTGTCTCAATGTAAATGTGTTCTCCTTATTCCCCGAATGTATTGGCTTCCCTCTCATTTTAAATTTTCTTTGTAAAAGGTGTTTTCCAAGTCCCAGTTAGGCCTGTTTTATTTTTTTTTCCCCACTCCATTCTTGTTATTTTTTCCTTTTTTGTACCAGTGTATTGGGTTTCTGTGGCAAGGTTTTGGTAGCGGGGTGGGGGTTACAGGGGTGGCTTCTGTGAGAAGCTGCTGGAAGCTTCCCCTATGTCCGACAGAGCCAATGCCAGCCGGCT
>JANZLQ010000007.1:10868613-10892207 GCA_026212715.1 Elanus axillaris | reverse complement strand
GCAGGTTTTCTGGCAGGACTTGTGACCCTGTGGGGGACCCACGCTGGAGCAGTGTGCTCCTGAAGGACTGCAGCCCGTGGAAGGGACCCACATTGGAGAGGTTGGTGGAGGACTGTCTCCTGTCGGAGGGACCCCATGCTGGAACGGTGGAAGAGTGTGATGAGTCCTGCCCCTGAGGAGGATGAAGCAGCAGAAATAACGTGTGATGAGCTGACCATAAACTCCATTCTCCATCCCCCTGTGCTGCTGGGAGGGATAGGTAGAGAATCCAGGAGTGAAGTTGTGCCCAGGAAGCAGGGATGGGTGGAGGGAAGGTGGTGTGAGATTTGGCTTTATTTCTCATTACCCTACTCTGGTTGAGTTGTAATAAAGTTGAGTTAATTTCCCCCAAACTGAGCCTGGTTTGCCTGTGACAGCGATTGGCGAGTGATCTCTCCTGTCCTTATCTTGACCCACAAGCCCTTTGTATATTTTCTCTCCCCTGTCCAGCTGAGGAAGGGGGAGTGATAGAATGGCTTTGGTGGGCACCTGGCATCCAGCCAGGGTCAAATCATCACAACCAGGAATTCCCACCCCCCAGCTCAAACAGAAAGGGGTGATGGGAAAGCTCTACAGTGAAATTTAATGACTTCTTTCAGTTTTGGGTTAAGGTTTTTTTGGTTGGTTGGTTGGTTTCTGCTATGGGCTTAACTAAAATTGGTAGACTTCTCCAGGTTAATTTCAGACCTTGGTAATATTAAGCCACAGCAGTTTTTTTAAAAATGCTAGAGAGATGAGTTTTCACATTTGCACCTAAGTGGAAACAGAATTGATTCAGCACACCATAATGAAAATGGTTAGCTATCTATTTGTAAAGTGGTTCCTTCGAGTTCAATAAAAATAACTGTACCCAGAAAAGAAAGTGTGAAACTCCTTGAAGGACTGGGTATAAGGCTTTTATTTCCAGGATTTAAAAAAGAATCTGAAACAAATGCAACACAACTTTTGTAGTTATTAAGCTGTGATTATCCGCCCACCCTTTTTTTCAGTCACTGTAAGATACTACCTGTTTAATGTCTGTTGTATAAGTGACCTGCAATTCCCTCTGAGACTTATGGCTGTTAACTAGATGCTCTTGTATTTCACTTTTAAAATAAACTTTTTCAAGCAGTTCCCATGGTAAAAGAGAGAATGAAGATCAAGAGCAATACAACAATAATTTGCTTACAGTATATGAGCAGTGGAAGATAGAATGCTTTCACCCTTGTTGCCACGTGTCTTGTGCTTTCAAATGCTGGCCTTATACGTTTTGAAGTATACTGCACATAAATGAGAAGAATACCATGTGTTCTCTGAAACAGAATGTAGCAGTTTTCAGTGTCTGAGAGAACATTTCAAACATTAGACAAAAGATGAGGGAAGGAAAACTAATGGCTCTGGAAGACTTCATGATTCTCCTGCCACCTGAAACCAACAGTACTTTAAAAAGTATTCCCATTTCAGCAGGGACTACAAAACATATTCTGATTTTTATTCTGAAAAATGACTGGCTTTAATAGTCTTTTGCATGGTACTAAAGGCCTTTTCCTAAAGAACGTATTTTTTCAAGGGGGAGAATTATTTTCTGTAACCTCTGAATTTCTGGATCAGGACTTGTTAATATATTGATATTGATGATATATTCCAGTCCTCATCTAAAATATCTTCCATTGTGAATTTCAGACCATATTGCAAGCCACTTCACAACGGAATCCCTTCATCTATGCCTGAAATAAGGAAGCTTCTGATGAAACACAGGCTTAAAGGACACAGCAACATTCTGCGGCTGGTTAGAAAATGCTGCTCCATCATCTTCAAGTAATTGGAAAGAGCCTGACCACCATTTTCAAAAAAAGGATTTTGACCAGAAACCAGTAGCATCATAGAAACAAAGCAACAATTACAAAAAGATTCCCCAAATGAGCTACATTGAATTCTTCACAAGCACAAATTCTCTCAACTATTTTATATTTCATTTAAGAGACAAAACATGAATCCACAATTATTTAGGACTGTAACTTCTTATGCCAAATGTTTTTATAGCACTAAGGAACACAGTTCAAAGAGAAAAAGCACATCTTTAAAATTTGTTACTAATATTTCTTTGATTGCAAAAAAAAA
This sequence comes from Elanus axillaris, assembly GCA_026212715.1. NCBI lineage: Eukaryota > Metazoa > Chordata > Aves > Accipitriformes > Accipitridae > Elanus > Elanus axillaris. Next base: position 10,890,068 of record JANZLQ010000007.1, on the reverse strand, counting down.
AAAAAGGAAAAGAAAAAAGAATGAACAGCTTACCGTTGCCTGTGCTTTTTTGACAAAAATACTTTTAGTTGTCTCAAAACAGAGAAAAACCTAATCCTAGCCAGGCCATTTAGCAAATCCTGACTCAAATGATTTGTACATTTTAACTGCCTGAAGCTCCTCCTCCTCCCTGCCATCAAAGTCACCCTTCATCCTCCTACCTGAGCCTCTTCAGGAAGGAGCTGCTCTGACTCTTCTTTCTCTTACAGACGCCCAAAAGCTAAAATAGTGTCCATGCCTGGCGTTACCAATATCACCAATGACACGAGCCTCTTGTGCTACAGATGTTTCTTCTGGAATTTGCCATTGCTTCACGATATTCTGGGATTGAAAACCAATGTGGCACCAGCATCGCTGAAAATTTCTCAGTATCTGGAGCAAAATAAGGCCAATTTTCTAATCCATGGAAAACCTCTGCAATGAGGAACACTGTTAATCAATTTTTTAAAACTCTTATATATACTCATAGGAGAGTATTTCATTCTATTACCAATGTCATTAAGTTTTTTTCAATGCATCCACTTTTATTGATGCCAACTGTCAGTAATGATGACTGTTGTCTTTATTATTTAAATGTTATCAGCTCAATCATAATGCAATGAAGTAGGATTTTTTTTCCCAGTTCAATCTACTGTCAATTACTGCTAGAAAAGAATATTCACCCTTTTACTTCAGCTTCCAATCAGAAATCAATCATATTTTTACACTGAGAAGGGAAAGATAGATAGGATTTCCTTCTCTGATATAAGATCATACTTAAAATTGTAACCACAGTCAAAAACTATAGCAAGAAAATAGATATTAAAGAATGGAGTAAGTTTCAAAATAAAGGTGTAATTATATTGTAGATTTCTGTCATAAATAAGTTAATGATGGTAGTTCTTCACTTTTATCCTTAATATTACTGAAGAGACAGTAATAGTCATTATGAATCCGGATTTTCCCCATTAATTCCCATGCAACTTGCCAACAAGATCCTCTTTCATTGGAGAAGTTAATGTTGGGGTTTTTTTAATACACAAACCATAGTTGTAAATCAGAGCAGAAGTTCAGATACCTTGAAAAGAAGTGTGTTTCTAATGCTCTGATGTTCAGAGAGAAGCAGCAAGCACATACTATGTAGAGGTACGTATAAAAGGCAGTGTTGTTAACTGCACACACAAGTGTATAAATAAAATTTTATCTGCACAAGGCTAGCTCCACGTTACCAAAGTATGGCCTCTCATTAGCTCCACACCCCTCCATTATACCTCTCAACTTTTACAGTATTTTTCTATTCCAACTGGCTATGGGAATCGTTCCTACTATACAAGTACTTTGTATACATAAATGATATGTAAACCAGATTACAGAAGAAGTTATCTATAGCTAAGGAGTATTGTGCATGGTGTCCATCAAAATATCCTGGTCCAACAGATGAGGGTAATTTACATCTGAAAAGCTGATCCTGTGGGTGATGGTGATTTTCAGTCACAGACTAGTTTCTGTGACAAAATGAAAGGGGATCCATGTTGTACAAGTCCCACACTGTTGTCTTCCTACAAAGTATCTGTCAACATTTTAAGTGTCTAAACAACATTTGTTGTCATCTTCCTTAGTCATAAATAATCTTTTTCCTTAACATTTCAAATACACAATGGAAAAGCTTCAGTCAATGTTTATTTTAGTCCAGCCTTTTTGCATGATTTGACATCTCAGCTAGAGAAGATCAATATACAGACTGAATCTAAAAGCACAACTATTTAAAATAAACATTTTTATTTTGACAGATAAAGCTTAGGGTTTGGGGGGGGGCTTTTAAGTTTTAGATTCTAGTTGTTGAATGTTGTTTAAAATTGAACTGCTAAACAGAAAAAAACACAATGGAAAATGCAGCCTCTACCTTCTAACAGAGGAAGTCCTTTATTTTCAAAGCGAGGTTTGTCTACTGTGGGTAACAGATTGGATGTGAATTTGGACATCAGAGGAGGGAATAATTTAAATTTCAAATTTTAGGCAAAGCTTTGAGTTCCTGGTTTGTATTTGCAAGGTAGCACTCAAGAAATTGTTCTTATTCTCCATGTTGACAGGCTCTATTCAGCATTTTCTCAAATTATTTACAGATCCAAATCTTAGTATGACGTTACTGCTATTAACTTTCTTATTTTTACTTTTTTTAAACATAACTAACACTAGAATTTTCTAAGACAGTCTTCACTACACTGTTCACCCAAGGTACTTAGGTCCCTTGAAACTTAGATACTTATGTGAGGCCAATGCATCAGAATAGTCTCCAACTTGATTTATTAGAGAGCTCATTATCTTAAGACTTGGAAGAAAATATGAAATAGTTAGCTTTGATTCGTTGCCATGAAGTGCTAATGCATACAAAGGTGAATTGTGCATTTACTCACCTTCCATGCTAATCTCAGGCCTTCCCAGTGGGTTTAACATATGATCAGATTTAATAGCAAAAGAACTACATGTCAGCCCTGTTTTAACCAACTAAATGAAATGAGTCATTTTTTAAACATAAACATGACAAAACAAAGCACAAGAATTATGAAGCCATCCTGCATAAGCGCCACTCCTAATGCATACTTTCTTTCATGCTTGTCAACAGCAGAAAGATTACTTTAGCAGCTTCCTTTGAACAAAAACTAGGAAAAAAAAAAAGCAAGAGTGTGGAAAAAGCGTAAGGCTAAAAGTGTAAGACAAAAACGTAGTGCTAGAACTACCACTGCCACTGGACCAAGTATGAGGTGTAACATTTTTGTTTACAAGGTAGTCAAGAACATCTAAAGTTGAAATTTGTGCATTTAAAAAGCTATGTATTTTCATTTAAACTGAATGATAATAAACAGAATTGCTAGGACAATATGCCATTTGATTCATCATATTTTAGGGATGGGAGACTGGTTACTGTCTACCCACCCAATAGAGTTCCGTATGTGGCATTGGAGACTGTCATAAACATTGTCTGAAGTTCAGAGATGATCTAACACTCTGTGTCTGCCCACACAGAAACGAAGTATTGCTCCATATCCATTAGTATAGGCACATATTTGGCAAATGATGGCTAAGCAGAGGGAGTATAAAAGTCTGAAAACTGTTAGATCGATGAAGATAAAGTATTTAGTGTTCTATATGCAGTAATAGCAAAAATAAGAAAAGGAACATATAGTGTCATATCAAAGAAAAATATTTTGACAGACTGCAGAGAAATTTTCTAGGGAGATTTCCAATTCAAATGTCACTGCTTTTTCAGTGAACCTGGGAAAGCATTAGGAGGCAGTCTGAGGAAGTAAAAAACTCTGACTCCATGAAAAGCATCATCCATTCCTAACTCTTGAGTTGAGCGGAGAGAACACACACACTAAAACAAGCCCACAAAGGCACCTCGGCACCACGCACTCCTAATCTTTCCTCCTGCTTATGACAAAGGCAAGGCACCTGGTATTCCCATGTAGCTGAAACAGCTACCCAAGTGGTTTGGGTAGTCTATGGGGCTACTTCTGAGCTTTAAAGAGCACTGACATAGTGATACACACAGCAAGATCAACTGCTTTATATTCTGAAATACTTAATTCCTATCAGAAACAGAAATTAAAGATTGCAAAACAGAAGAAAATAAAAAAAGGTAAAAAAATCATGGCTTCTGTACTGTCCACCGATTTCACAGGAAAGTTTGAGTATCATCATTTTATGTAATTACAGGCAATCATTCCAGTATTTTGACTCTCTGCAAAACAGATATACTACAAATGAACAGAGATCTTCTGTGAGACTAAGCTTCTCTGACCTTCACTTGTATTGAGCATCTGTATTCCACAGTCTTGAGAAACAAGAATGCATGATGAGCTGCTAGATTTCAAAGTCTCAGCTGCTTGCCACCCCATCTACAGCTGGCTACATCTGGTCTATCATTACCATCAATGACAGTTTCTTCTCCAGGACTTCCCAGAAGCATTGCATCTGTCACATAGTATTTTCCTGTATTAGATCCACCCTATACAGAACACAATTAAGATGCCCAGAGAACAGAGGGAGGGTAGAAGTTTTTCCTAAAGCTTTCTAACTATACTCAAGAAGTCCGTCATTACGCTTGAATACAACAGTGACTCCATAAAAATGGATGAGAATAGAAGTAGTAACAAAAGTGTTAGCTTCAAAATCTGGGTAGCGTAGTTTTATGGAGAATCAGTATATCAATAAATCTGTATTCAAGCCTGTGATAGAGATCTGTCCCTCTTTATCCTTATCGAGAGATCTTAAGACACATTTCAAAGGCTTACAGATAACTCCATGAATAAACTTGCTCACACCAGTAAGTTCATACTTTTATGACTATACCAGGACATAACATCCATAAATACTTAAGGATCAGGTTTGCAATCTGCATATGCCACGTGTATGAGCATTTTCTCATTAAGAAGTCTTACATATCGATTTCACGCATCTGATCTGCAGCAACAAATTTTGTGCAAAAATGTGATGATCTTGTGGGCAAAGGTTTGGTTTGTGGGTTTTGGTTTGTGGTTTTTTTTTTTTAAATTAGCTGAAGTTAGTTGGTCTTAAGAACCAAAATCTTATTTCCAGTTACTGTAAAGGACTTGCTCTAAAATCACAAGTATTCATACAGCTATGTTGGGAAAGCCTGTCTTTTCATCTTTTTTTCACATTGAATAATTTAAATTTCTATAGAACAATGTGGTTGCTATTACTGTAAATATTTGAAATTATAGAACATAGAACATATAATGAGGTTTTCAAAAACAGCTAGAAGAACAAGTCAATACAATCCCAATGAGGATCAGCCACTAATGTCAAAAGCAATAAAATATAAAAGCACGTCATGAAAATTCTGAAATTAAATAACAAAATGAAACACATGGTATTTTAAGAAGAAACACATCCCTCCCACAATTTATTTTTTTAATTTACCACTGTCTTCTACTGATTTTTACAGTTATAACATTACAGCAAGACTAATAAAATACATGCTTAAATATATCCAATGTGCAGTTTGTCTGAGTGAATCTCATAGCACATTAAAAGCATTAGTCTAGTAAATTTCTGTTGCTATTTCATTCATCGCTATAATTTTTGTAAGTTTCAGGCCACACATATAAAATGTTTGTAAACAGTAAATTCAAACTCACAAGTAGCTTTAATCTTTTCAAAAGAAGTGGTTAAAAGAAAAGATTATAGGAATAGGAAATGGAAAATCCTCAGTTGTACTAGGAGCAAAATCCAGTCCTGAAAACTTTTGTTGAGCATGGGTAATTTCTATTCCCTAAAGAAGGGAAGAAGGAATGGCCAGCATAATCTCTTCCCCACAAATATTATTCTCATGTAGACTTCCATTATTTTTTTTTTAATTTACATCCTCGGGGGTCAGCTAGGTATAACAGCCACAGAATTTCCTTTATTTATTATGAGGCAAATGCCACACAACTTTTGGCATAAATGCTATTAACAGCATGATATTGTACGGATTCAGAATTCTTATTATGAAGATTTCTTTAATATCCTACACTCTTTTCTTTTTCAGCTGGTTCCCATTAAAATTCTTCCAACCCTTAAAAAAGAAAGCAATCAGAAATACTCTCTGAAGGCACTTAAGACATTGCATGATGCCAGCTGAGAAGCTCTATTAAGTGAACAGGAGGCATTAAGGTTGAAAAATAAGCTTCATTAAACTCTACTTCATAAATTCTTCTGAAGCAGCACTTAAAACACCTTGTTGTATTCACCTAGGGAACAGAATTTGTCGGAGGGAGAGGACAGAGCCAGGCTCTTCACAGTGGTATATGGAGGGAGGACAAGAAGCAACAGGTTTAAGCTGAAACAGGAGAGGTTCACAGTGGATGTAAAGGAGCAGCTTTTTGCCCATGAGACAGGTAGGCAGCAGAAGAGGCTGTCCAGGGAGGCTGTGCAGCTTCCACCCTGGAGACTTTCAGGCCCCGACTGGATAAAGCCCAAAGCAAGCTGCCGTGTCTCAGAGGTGTCCCCACCATGAGCAGGAGTGCAGAGCAGGGATCTCCTGCAGTATCCACATATGCCACAGTACTAAGACACAGAAAGACAGACTTTTCTGGATAGACCTAGGCCAAAGCAAATTGCTTTATTAACCCCTTTGCACATGAACCAAGACCTGATTTATGGGCAGAATAAATTACTTCAGCGCCTGTAAACAAGATTAGGTCAACATTCACCTCCATGCCCATTCTTCCATTCCTAGAAAGGGTGGCCAAATTGAAGGTGAAGAACACGGCCATCTATTCTTAATTAATTTATTAATTCAGCAATAGTGATGTATGCACAGGCAGCACACAGGATCATACAAATATTTAGGTTCAAAGGACCTGCTATGGGTCTTCTGGCCCAATCCCCCTGCTCAAAGCAGGGTGAACATACATTCCGCATGACTAACAAAGTCTCATATGAAGAGGTATATTCAAGTATCACATTTCCTCAAAACTTCAGAAACCTTTACTTGGATTAAGTTGAGGTTTCACTAGCTGAAAAGTCAAATCCACCCTTACATAAGTCTCCCCGACAAAACCAGAAACCAAGCCCAAATGAAATTAAAAGATGGACAGCCACAAAGCACAGATCTAGCTCATCCAAATCACTTGACTTTACTGTAACTGAACTTTATGTAATGAATAAACTGCAACCGTTGCCTTCCGAATCCACAATGAAGCTCCAATCTCAGTATATAATAAATTAATATACTGTGGCATTAAAAATTATATGAAATGCTTGGGTAAGCCAGAGTAGTCTTTCCAATGAATTCCTGGATACAGCTAAATATTATTGCACAAGCTACAATAATATATGCGTTACTGTCCCCTCAGTTGGCTCCCAAGGCTCATGTTGCTATTCTGCCTATGCCACTTTGCATGCTAATAAGATCCCAGAAAGTGATAATTACCCTTAGGGACTACATTCAAAAGCTGCCCTTTTCATTAAAAAGGCTTGTTCATAGCCCAGGTTAGTTCAGATTTCAAAGGAAACCTTACGCTATTTGCCAAGGCTCCCAAAACTTTCAAGTAGCATTATTTGCTTAACAACCTTTACTTTTTATCGCTGTTAGCTCTTGAATCCAGAGTAAATAAAATCACAAAATATCAACAGTGATATTCGAAAAATAATGCAATTGAAGCGACAATTGCAAATTTTTCAGAGAAGGACCAGAGTCCTGAATATTCTTTCAAAAAAATAAAACGAATGCAAACACTGAGAAGATGCCAACTTAGTTTCTATAAATATGGCCCAGTTAGGCTAACCTGTGATCCTGCTCTCTGTAATCCAGCCATACCCCCTACAAAACCAGCAACAACAACAAAAATTATTTAAATCCTAGAAACACTGGAGATGATTGCTGAAAGTGCTCTCAAGGAGGTAGCTGTCCAACCTCAACCTACTTTCCAACGTTCACAGGCTTGAAGAAGTTAGGTTATGCAATCTCATAGTTACAAATCACTTGCATTTGCGATACAAGTTCCATAAGGGGATTTTTTTTTTTCCAGGAGAAACATTACCTATAAAAGCTGGAGTCATCTTCAGTTAATTCTTAATTATAAGGTTTTGTTTGAGTTACTTCTCCCACGTAATTTTCAGCCTTTTGGTTTTGACATTGGTGAATTCCTAATTCTGCAGTTAGTACAGAATAAGTCACATCATAAATGATCTTCCAAAAATTTGGGTTTTTTGAAAAACAACAACAACAAACCCCCCTTTATTTGTGCTTTAGTTTAGAAAGCTTTGGAGACTCACTATTGTTTTCCCAAATACCTCATGGCTATCATAATAATCAAATGTTATTTGAAATCAAAGCAGACAGCAAACAGTGCTTTTATTTGAAAAAGTATTTATAAATCAGGTTTGCATTGCTCATTTGTAGATGAAGAATCATGAGCATCACACAGGTGACTAATGATTACTGAGCACATTAGCTTGGTCAAGTGGGTTATTTAGTTCTTGTCATCTATCATCCTTTATCTCCCTCAAAATAGCATGACTTAATCTTTCATCTCTCATAGCCTCCCCTTAAGTTAATCAGATGTAATCAAAATGCAAACCATAAAACACAACAGCCTAAAAATCAAATCAACATTAATACCTCTCTCAAAGTAAAATACGCTGTTAAGAATTCCTTGTCTGCTTCTAATCTGATTTTCTTCTGATGCACAGGCAGAATATACTTAATGATAGATGTTTGAGAAATGGAGATTAAAGCTGCTTTATGTGAAAGGTCTGTAATATGTCATCTCAGGAAAACAGGTTGTCATGATAAGGTATTAAAATTTTGTAAAATAATGTTCAGAAGGCACAGTTTATTAAATTTGAGATGAACCAGAAAAATTAATTATTGCTAGGGTCTGTTTATGTGTCTATAATATTTGCTATTCTCATGAAATCCACAACTAACCAAACATATACTACTGTAGATGGGCATATGAGTGCGATGACCTTCTCTATCAAACCTAGCAAGACCATGCTTAACCTTTTGTGGGATTGAACGATGTCTGGTTCTGTTCTGCAGTCTCCCCTTGTCTGGCAAATTCCTCACTGTCCCTACTTCCGGCCTTAGGTTGCTTCATCAACTTTCTAGGCTTGTCTTTCTTACTCAATATTTCATTCTCTTGAATCACCAAGGAAGCAAGGGCATCCACAACTAAAGAAAAATAACCTTCTCCTTTACAACATAATGTTTTTCTTTTTTTTTGGGGAGGTGTGTATTCTTATGCATCTTTCTTAAGAGGCCATATAGGCTAAAAGGTATTATCCATGAGCTCAGCAGGAAGCTGTACTAAAAGAAGAACCCATTCTTATCTAGAGCTGTGCAAAATCCAAAAGGTTCATTTTTTATGATAGTTGTACTGAATTAAACTCACAGTGGCATCCATAGGGCAGAGGCAGATACAGTCTCTGGGGGAATCCACTTCCATCTGAATGACTGTCTGAACTGCATCTTTTCTCCCAAATCTGCCCTAATAGCTCCTTATTGCTTTTGGTCTCTGCTCTGTCTAAACAATTTCCAAGTCTTCATAACAGGTTCAGAATTTTGCTGCTGTGCTACAAGGCTTTGTTGAACTAAGCTGTTAAACCTCAGAACCAGGATGCTAGGCTTGGAATTCAACGCTACTGTTTAAATAAAACTTGACTCCTATTCTTTTCATAGCATTTAGTTACAGTGCTCCTAATCAGCTGTGCCATTACTGGGTTCATTTCCTCCTGAAATGCTTAAGTTTTGGAGTCAAATCAGCAGGTAGAAGTGCCTTGCCGAACACACTGCAGCACAAACTCCAGAGTTCGTGCTACAAATAAAAACAGAACTACTTACTGAACATGGGCTGAACTTGGGAGCAGGGGAACCAAGAGTTAGAGGACACGAGACAGAGAGCATCATAGATGTACAGCTTTAACGAACAAGGTACAAGACCAAAACACCTCCTAAGGTTCTAAAATTTTCAAATCTGTTTAGTGAGGGATGAGTTTTTACCTGGTAGACTACTGGACTGGGACTTCATACCAACTGAGCTGGAAAAAACTATTTGACCTGATAATGTAGTCATTGTGAGGACTTCTGTTTGTTCACTCTGAATGTTCTGCAGACAATGCAAAGGATATGCATAAGGGAAGAACATGTATAGCGCTATTACAGAGTACCTTAGTTACAATGAATAGACGACTATTGCCAAGCTCACTTTATAAAAGGAGTATTATCTCCTGCTACCTGCCAAAAGGTTGAGCGGATGGCTTGAACAAAATATGAGTATTAAACATAAATGCGCACATAAAAGTAATCAAACTCAAAGGTCATTAAGGCAGCAATCACTGTACAAAACCATTTAAAGTGCTGTACTTACTGGTCCAAATATCTGCCATACAGAAGGAATTAACAGGAAGGTGCTAATTTCCAGAGCAGGTTTTTATAAACAAAAATGACAGCAGGCAACAAAAAAGTCTGCTCAGATGATCAGTACAAAAATCCTGTCTGGAGAATATTTATCCATCTATATCTATGGCAACTTAGTGCCCTGTCTGTGAACAAAAGAACTGTATCATATCCATATGAACAGCATAGCATTTACTTTAAGAGACAAAAAAGGAGCTTATGTCTAACGATTAGATGCTCAGAAATGTCTGTACCTGCCTGGTAACATGCAGACAGTACACCGGTTTGGTAACTATCTTCGAGAAAAGGCAATCAATCAATGCAAACAGCGAGCACTTGCATGACAAGAACAGTAACTTTTTTTTCTGGTGAGCTGTAAGTGGAACTGGCTGCAAGCCACTGTTCTAGTCACACACTCTCTGGGGTCCCAGGAAAAGCCTAGAGAGCCACTATGAATGGTTTTATAAATGATGCTTCAGTTACCCTAAAGTAGAGATGCTGTTACTTACCGAGTCTTAAGCTCTTCCATTCTGGGTAGGACTATCAAATACATATATTAGGCTGTCATAACTAGGCTGAAAAAATGAGACCAGATGCACGTGCACATAAATATAGGCACACCCCCCTTACTGCTTGCACACTTGCAATAGAACAGTATACCACCACATAGCACAAGTCACCTGGAACAGTTCTTCCCCCTCCCAACCCAAATATTTCCACTGGCTTTATCTGGAGGAAGGTGTTGTAACAGACGCAAAAGATAGGAACAGGACAACCTAGATACCTCAGCCTTCTCTGTAGTAAAAGGGGGTGGTGGTTTGGTTTTTTGGGTTCTTTTTGTGTCATCTATTTGGCAGGGGGGTTTGTGGGTTTTGGTTGGTTTATTTATTTGGGCTTTTTTATCATACCATAAATAAATCACTTAAAATTTTGGTAAAGACTGACACACACAAAAAACCCCAATATAACTAAATTCGGAAGTTCTTTTTCATAATTTCTCTTTTGGAATCATCTTCTGAAGAAACTGAAATCACCATAATCTCAGCATTTGCTTTACATTTATTTTAGCTTTGCATGTTTATCTCCATATAATTTTGCATGTGTCTATGTAAAAAAATTACCATGACAATCTGGTTTTAAATCAGGAACTGAATATAGATCATTGACTCACTGCTTCAATTTAACTAATGCTTTAGTTTTATTCAAAAATGTTAAGTTTCACTTTGTTGTGCATATGCCGCAAGGCCCGTTGCTGTCGGCAAAAGCTCCCATACCAAGAAAACATCTGTCAGGACCGTAGGGATTTTGCTATTTTCCACCACTTCCTTGTTAATGTGTGGTCAATACTATGGCAAGAAACCTCTCAATAAATATGCAGTGGGAAGATAAATTGCTGGAAAGTTGGAACTACCAGCTGTCAATACAATTAGAGACAAAAGAGCACTGGAGCTGGCCTCAGAGGATTATCCAGCCATTTGGGAATTGATTTCCTCAGGGGTTACTCGTTTGGAGCTTTTTATCCACGAAAAGAGCCCATTTGTTGAGAAGTACCATTTGTCAGCTCCTTACTACATTTACATGCGCTGTTTCTGCCCTTCCCTGCCCAGACTAATGTTCTCTTGAAATAGATATAACCTTACAAAATAGTGCAAGTGAACTTACTGTAGATTTTCTCTGCTGATAGATGGATTTTTATTTATTCAACTCTCATGGCTTAAGACTATAAACTTTTAGATCTAAATTGAAAATAAAACAATGTTCTTGTGCAAGGAATCCCCCACTTCCCTATTCTCATATCTAGCTCTTTGTAAAAGAAAAGAATACAACAAAGAGGACACAGAATGGAAATTTATCTCTGGGAAATGAATGGAGATTACAAAAGACAGGCAATGAGAAACAGGTAAAATGCAAAACTGTTATTTCAGTCTGCTCCATAGCTGCTCACTTTCAAGGCCTTCAGGCTATACTCATAAGCAAAATAAATCTTCTTATAGGAAAAGTTTGCTTTAACCTGCAGATATCAGTCGGTCAAAACTCTTCTGACAGAACAGCTTTAGGAGAGCAAATGCCAGTTTGAAAGAATCCAAACACTCCAGAGAAACACACTGATCACGTCAAAATTCTGATGACATTTACTGGAATCCTGCCCAGTTTCACATCTGCTCATCTTCCCACCTCCTCAGCCAATATTTCCAGGCTTACAATGAAAATAAAATGTAAAAACAAAGTTAAATTAAAAAAAAAAAAAAAAAAAAGAGAGAGGATCGAAATTCAGGATTTGTTCAGAAGCCTATGCAAATGAATTATTTCAGTGTCTTAAGAGTGGCTTTATTTCAGAACTGATATTGCAGGGGAATTTACTGCATATTCTACTGTCTCAGACCCCTATTTTACATGTTTTGGAATTCTGACTACAAGGAAAGAAAATTCCTCATTCCACCCAGCCACTGCCATTCAGAAAAACAATACCAGCACCCTTTACCTTAGCTGTTCTGCTTACTGGTGGGCACAAGTGCAATACTGATATCGTGTCATCGGTTGCATCACAGACAATAGAGTTGTCTGAGCAAAGCTTCCCGTAAGATAACCAACATAGTGACTTGCTCCATGCTTAGTCCTGAAAATTGCTGGAAATACCAGGCCAAAACATGTTCATCTTGTGACTGCTTCAAATGGAAGGAAAGAATGGTCACAGGGGGTTAATACTGTTCTTGGTTGTGCTAAATTCCAAACTAGCATTTATCAAACTATGAAACACCAGAATGCAACTGTACAAAGTTATGCCAGTGCTTGTATTCTTTGCTGCAACCTTAGAAGATCCTGAACTGAACAGCTCTGACCTGACTGAACTCTCAGCTCCTTCAACCTTTCACTTCTTTACATTTACCATGAACGCATCTTTTACTTTCTCCTGTTTTCAGCTTTTTCTACATTTTTTTAGAACTGGCATGCCTCATTTTTCCTTTTTGTTTACTACAAACAACATTATCGCTATATCACAAGCAAACCAAGGGAAGTATAAACCAAAGCAGGATCGAAAGTAAAAGAATAAGTAGTAGTATCCCATGCCTGGCCAAATTTCACTGGTATCAATTAAATTCTGTGTTTGAGCTACAGCGCTCTATGCTTCTTTGAATTTATCTTTTCCAGCTCATTTTTGTCGACTGACTGCATAGCATGCCAAACATCATTCCACTGCAGCACTGATCATCTTGTTATTGTTACCCGATCAGAAAGTAACTCCCGAAACATACAAAGTATGTTTAGAGAGGAAACACTGCTTTATTCTGCACAGGGTACAAGGTGGAGGATTTCCACAAATCAAGCACACCGACTGAGGTTTGCAGTCCATACTTACAAACTACAGTTAAAACACCACACCTAATACATATGTTCCACCTAACCTTTGCACATTCATTATGTTGAGCAAGTAGGACGTGTTGTTCTCTTGAGCAATCGTCCCAGAGTCTCTGCTGGTCTTCGGTGGATGTTTGGGGAAGAAGAGCCCTACTCCTATCGTCCCTTTATGGGCATGCATCAACCGAGGACACCAGGGTCTTTGTTTCTCTCACCAACCCCTGGTTTCTCAACGCAAAAGGAGGATGCATGTCCTTCATTAGCAAGTCTGTGACTCTTTAAGCATCTTCTATTGTTAGCAGAATCTTAAACTAGATAAGCTTTACCTTGAGTACACATAATCTAAACAGTCCTTGAATAGCAAACATACCACACTTCTCACGTTTTCGTGTTTTTTTTTTTTTCTTTAAACTCCCACCGCCTTCTTATCTGTTAATCAGTCTTTTGAAGGCTTAAGGCAACATTATCAGCTGCCATTAAAGGACTGGTACGCAGCGTGTAAGTAATCTCTTGATACTTAATTCATCCATGCCTCAGCAGCTCTTCCACTTTTGTTTTAAACCGTATCTTTTCCTAATACACCATATAGCTTCCTGTTTCACTCACTGTAATTACCATTCATTAAAATACAGTACTATTTTTTTTTGTTAACATGCCAGCCTCATGATTCTACAGCACTGTTGTGATCCATGCCCTTATTATTTAGTCCATAATCTCAAACTCAGCTTTATTACAAAAAACCAAGCAGCTCTAAATGTCAGTTAATTTGTAAGGTGAACAAAGTATCAGATCCATCAAATACAATATGTGGAAAACAAATAGTGGTATTTAGGTGGGGTAACTAAATGCCAGCAACCACTTATAACAGAGAGATGAGGGAGAAGGGCAAGGAAGGACTGCAGTGACCCTGAATAATTCCCTTCCAAAAAGGCTACAGGGTTTCTGACTTTGGGGTGGGGTCTTTTCTTGTTATTATAAAAAGTCATATCAGTCACATGTTGGATTTTTTTTTTCCTGGACAGGTGACTTTTCACCAGGCTGCTTTGAAGCATGCAGACCACCTAAAGCTAACTCATCTCAGAATCAGCATCTTCGACCTGAAAAGCCCACTCCTAGAACGCAAAAATCATTTAATAATCCTTCTCAAAAGTAGAAATCTAGAACAACACTCCAAAGTCGTCCCCCAGCAATTCTCCAGAATTTGGATGGTATTATTACCTCTTCCCTTTATTTGCCTCAATCTGTCTTGCTTCTTTTCCTTACTGTCTTACCTACACTTAAAAGTTGTGCCAGAATAAGCTAAAATTTTAAGTTTAATTCTTCCTGAACATCTCGAGAGGTAGTGTTTTACTTGATTTGTGTTTAATACGTTTAAAAAGAATACTGTAAATAACTGTATTAACTATAAATAGAGCTCTAAAGGGGCTGGAAGAGAGCCTTGCTGAGGTACACTGCAGTCCTTTTTCTTAGAAGATCCTCCACACTCCTGTCTCCTATTGCCCTGTCAGCAGCTCATTTGCAGTAGAACTCTTCTCACTAAAGCTGAAATATCAACTATAGAGATGTGCTCCAGAGAGAAACATACTTTATTTCTCTACTTTCAGATTAAATAAATTATACTTTAGAAGTGAAGTGAGACAAATTGTATCCCAGAAGAATCTGGTTCTTTAATGTAGGCAATTACATGTTACCAGAGATTTGCAGGTGTCTAAAGTTTGATCGAATTAAATAACATCCCTGGTTTCTCTTGAATTAAAAAAATAAGCAAACTATAAATGTTTTTGTGTTTCAGTATGCGATTAGCTAGATTCTCTGTTTTGCATGGAACATGCCTCATGACAGTTGTTTGATTCCATATGTTGAGTCTGCGACTGAACAGTTTTCATGAAGATCAACAAAAAACCCTTAAATTCTGGATAGATTAACTGAAAAATAAACCTTGGAATGTTTGAAAGCTTTCTTTTACTTAAAGTGGGACAGGAACCAAACAAAGATAGGAAACTGAAAGGGGTAAAAAAGTTAAGGAAGATCCCCAAAACAGAATGCACCACACAAACAAGCAACCAAACAAAAAAAACAAACCACACACACAACACGTCAACCACCAACAACAAAAAAATCCAAACCTCATCATCCATTAACTTTAGTATTAATGAAGGAGAGCTTGCCAGTGACTCATCCTAGCTAGGGGTACAGCCTCATTTACGCATACAAAATCATAGTTTTCAGACTCAAAAGCCAATTCCTCAACTTCAGGGGGACCTGACAGGCAGATAACACTGTGCTGAAATGGCTGCGTATAGACTGAATAGTTTGATCTGTGTTTGCACACTAAGTCTGTTCCACTGCATTTAGTGAGCACACGCATGGGAATCTTCCTTACACACAGTGAGTTTTAACTGCTGTTAGGTGTTCTGACAGTATAGAAGGCACAAACTAGGAACCAATTAACAGGTACAGAAGATGTATGTTAGAGCACTGACACAGACCTGTTACTATGGATGCAAAAGAGTAAAAATGAAGAATTTCAGCAAAGCTGAAATATTGCCAAATACGTTAGTTGTAAAAACAATGGACAATATTGATATTTTGACAAATTATAAAGAGCATGCTTTTGCACTGCAATATTGAATTGAGAAAGTTGAGATGGTTCATTTCCAGCTTCTTCGATCTGATTTAAGACACTGCTATGAAACACCCAGATGTGAGTGACATTGCCTCTTCTCCTGCTCACAGAACACCCTGGTCCATCTGTTCAACCTCATTCAGTAAGACATTCCCCTTCTTCAGTCTTTGTAATGACTCTTTTCCATGTTAAGTGAAAAAAGGAATCTAGAAGTTTCCATAATTATTAAGCTATTTAACAAATAAGCAAAAAGGGTTTGCCTAAAAGATCATCTGTAATGTCCTTCACCAGATCTTTATCATACTTGTTTTACCCATTCAACTTTTGTGTTGGGCTTCTAAAAACTGAATGTAAATTTTTTTCACTTGCACAGTTTTAGTAGTGTTTGTGACAAATGTATCTTTTCTCTAAATTAGAATACATACTGAAAATGATGGGAATTATTCTAAAACTCTTTGAAGAAAGAGCAGCAACTTCTTGACTCTGAAATGACCAGGATATTACCCATTTACAATCTGAAAGACTGAGAATGTTTTCAGATATATAATGCAATTTACAGAAGTTTTGCTACTGTTCATTAGATTATTAAAAATTTTTGTCGTTGTTGATATATCAATTGCCAAATAATTTAACAAACAATAATAAAACTAACTAGCCAATAATTTTACCATTATTTGCTTGGATTACCTATAGTATTACACCAAAATGCCCCTATACAAATAAGTGGTTTACACTCAAATTAAGAACACCAATTTTAGTGGCATTGATGGAACAAAGCAAACAATTAAGTCTACCAAAATTAGACAATATCTACAGAAAATACAGGAGCAGCACAAAACAGAATCACCAAAAGCCCTCGGTCAAAAATATGTCTTAATACAGACAAATTAAAGACTTGATTAGCAGTAATACTGCAATCTCTTGCTTACTAAAATCTATATGGATGAGACCTACCATGAGGAAAGAAGAAAAATATGGAGAATTGTATTGAATTAATGAAAGCCTGAGATAACTGATGAAATTTGGGCAGTATGGAAACCAATCTACCTAGTGTACAACTAGGTAGCTGGTAAAAGAAAATGTTCATAAAGCTGAGAAGTCTGTACAGTGAAAAAAAACTGCTTTTGAAAAATCAGATCTCCCTTCAAAATAAAATTATTTTAAATCAATCTCAATTAGGTTAAATTACACTTGAAGTAATTCCTTTTTCCTAAAACTCTTGATATCAAACTTCTGTATTTTACTAAATTGTGCACAGATACTGTGCTTTGCATATGAATCACTTTATATGATGAGCTGTCTGCATTAATTTAAATTTGATTTAACCAGGTTAATACTAATAGTCTGTTTTGACAATTAAAAAAAAAGGTTTCCCAAAGACAGAAAATATGTATGGAAAATACTACACATTAAAATGTGTTATCTTATCCTGGCATCTAAAATATTTAATAGACTAAGGATTAGCATTCAGACTCTGCATTTAAGGCATAGAAAAATAATATTAATAAAACATTTATTCTCAAGAATATAAAGCCACATTATAGCTTACAAGGACCAGGTTTGGTTTGCCTGAACTGTTGGTTGACATCTTTTAACTATCACAACACCAAGACACCATTAAATGCAAAAAAGGAACAAGGGTAGCCTTTCCTAGAAAAGTACAAAGTAGACCACAAGAACCAGAGACATAATTTTGAACGAAATACAAAACACAGCTTCCTCAGAATATTTTTCTTTCCAGAGGAAAATTTATAGCTGACAAATTCATACAATCTCGATTACTTTGGATGAGCTAACCAGTTTGCGCCAGCAAGATTTTTGGCCATATTGTACTTTTATAATACAATCAAAAATCTCTCTCTTAGGAAGACAAGTCACAAATCTGGCAAAGAAAAAAAAGAAAAAAAGATATTTATATGAGTCTGCCTATCAAATTTTGCAGGCATAAGAAAACTAGATTTTTCCAGAAGTTTACCATATAAGAGTATTTTACAAAATACAGACATTGGTTTTTAACTTAAAATGCTAAGATGCAATGTCTGCTAAGCAGAAAATAATTCTTTTAGCCTTTGCTTGCGGTCATTCAAATGTTGCAGGGTACAAATAAAAATTTATATTCATGCTGGTTTGACTTTGCATAAGCAGTTCACATTTTCAAGCTTTCAAAGCCAAACTGGGCATTTTAAATGTTTTGACAGTAATGATTTGAAACATGTTTTCTTAGCAGCTAATCAATGGACTGAGTATCATTTCTGGCAATATTCTGAAATAGGATATGGACCAGTGGTCTCCTCATCCAGAAACTTCTTTAAAGAACTTACAGTATAAAGACAGACAGATTGTGGAAAAACAAAGTCATCTGCATGCACATGTAACTCCAGTTAGCATCAGCATCAGCTCATTAATTTATCATTAAAGGATTGTTATTCTATATATATTCATTATATTTATATAACCTTTAACTCCAGTTAACTTAATTAGATTTTAGAAAGAGCTATTAGTACCACAGTAAAGGTATTTGCAATGCCACATCAGGCTCAATGAACCTGAAAACCACATTTTTAGAATTAGTATAAGAGATGCCAGTATAAAATCTAGTGCCTGGTAACATCTTCTCCTCCTCTCTATTAAGTAATGGCCAAGCTTTACAGAAGTCTCACTTTGATCTCCCCTGTAGCAAAGGACTGAAGTCTCCAAGATCTCATTTTTCTAGTTCACTTGAGTACTTGGAGAAATAAACTGATGAAAGAGAAAAAAAATGTTAGTTTGTTTCTCTAACTACCACTGGAATGAGATAGGACTACCAGAATAATCTACAACTACGTTAAACTATTTAACATAATAGATGAAATAAAATGACAATAATTAATTCCTTGAAAAGGTTTATAATGTTAGCTTTTTGCCTCTGGTTAAGAAAGAAAAATGGTGATTGCAGAGTAAATTTTGTAACTGTGATCAGCATTCAACTGGTTTCTTAAGAGTACCTACACAAAGTGCCAGTATTACCCAAATGCAGAATGGAGGTGGGGAACCACCAGCCAAAAGCAATACCAAGTATTTATTTTGGTCTGCTGGTAACCTGAGCAACATATTATGCATATTTAAAAATGGTAATATCCTGGACTTCAATCTCTCAATCTTTCAGAGACTGTGCCATCAGACCATCTCCCTGCCAATCAGGCTAACAACTGCAAGGAAAACACCAGCGAAGTTCTTACAATATTTGCACTTTGAATACATAACAGTCAAGCTTAATAGAAGAAATACAAACCTGCTGTGCAGTTCATTTTCCACCAGTTTGTAACGGTGTAGCCCAGTTTCACAAATATCTAAAGCTGAAACTTCATCATGGTATTATCATGGTAAATATAAAAGAACGACTGCAGAATATGACCATGTCTAATCAGAGACACGTAAAGAAATGAAGAAAAATGTAGACAACAGAAGGCTTATTACTTTGAGGGTGAAGGAAGTATTAAGTAACATATGTCTGAAAGGAAGGAAAGCAGGATTTGCTAACAGAGAAATTGGACAGCAGGTCAAGTGTTGATGGGAATATACAAAGATTTCAGCTGAAAGGAGATGTAGATCCCTGGGAGAACGCAGAAGCACCTGTTTGTACTTAAGCAGGTAAAGTAATTCAGTTGACAAGGAGCCATTCTTGTCTGATAAAATATTATCACCTACTTCCTCAAAACAGGGGAAAAAGGACAAGAAAAAGCAGCCTGACAATATGGAACAAAGAGAAGATCTGAGTGTAGCTGGTGGTATGACAGAACTAAACAGAACTGGCAGGAAAATTTCAAGTTGTAGACTGGCAAATTACCAGACCTGCTGAAATTCCACGACAATTTATATCCAAGAATGCACATGGTGGAAATACAAGAAAACACTGATTTTTACGCTTTCAAAAAAACACAACACCTACCAAATAGCATAATTTTCTGCATTGACTGTAACTATAGCAACTCAGATTAAATGTAGGAAAATCATCTGTACCCACAGCAATAACGAAACATCTGCACATCAAGTCTTCAAATTACAAAGCTGTCAGTTCTGAAGACTACTGGATCATTAAAAGACTTTTACCACAAAGAATACCATTAGAATCTGGAATTTTTTTGAATGGCATCTAAAATCCTGCATGGTGCTTTCAGAACTACCAGCCCTCTCCCTAGTAGAAGTAGGTAGTCTTCTAACAACATTAGTGAATGCACCTCAAAAAAATATGAATCAGTAGAATTTCATATATAACAACTCCTTCTAATAACAAAATTACTGTGGTTAAGCTAAATGGTAAACATAGCAGCAGAGAATAGGTCTTGGCAAAGAATCTCTACAGAACACAGCCAAAACAGAAATAAATACACCTTTGCTACAGTAGGGTTTTAAGTATGGAATAGGAGTACTTAACTATCATGCTCTGAAAACCTAATGGCCATAAGAAGGAAAGATTAACTGGAGACCCCCAGAGAAATTAAATACATGAATATTTATAATGCTATTTAAAGAGACTGGACAGAGTTTTAACAATTGAAATAAAATGGTACAGTCTTCCTATATCTCTTTTTTTCTGAATAAGTATTTGTGGTTGGGGGTGGGTGGGTATGTGTATTTTGGTCTTTAACAATATTTTCTATATTTCCCATGTAGATCTTTGTTGTTGCCACCCTGATCAGAAACCTTTTCAAATACAGCACTTGTTGCAATGTGAAATGTTACAGCATAAACTTAGCCTGTAAAGCTTTAACTCAGACCAAAGAAGAGTTAATGTTCAGTTGCATACCCCGATTAATACGCTAGCATGCAACTGAAATTTCTGCCTCCCACAGTCCAGTGACATACTCAATATTAAAATCTCTATTTGCCATAGATTTTCCAAGTCTTCCTACAACAGAACATATTCAATAGTTACTTGTGTCACACAAGTCTGCCATACACTACTGATGTCATTTTTGTTATATATTTCTCAGTGTAAGAATATGCTAATTGCATTCACAACAGCGCATCTCAAATCTGGAGAAAAAAGACAAATACAAGACTCGCAGCTGGCTTTCAGCAGTAAAAAATGGAAGTCTAGATATAAATGCTTTACTAGAAAGTCTGTATCATGAGCAGACATGGTACACTGGCCTCTTTTTGGTTTTGAGAATTTCCTGGCAGAGGAACCAAAATAGTTCACCTAACATGTAGAATACAAGAAATCTAATTAAAAGCTATGCAATTGAGAAATTGCTGACAATGAACTGCTGAAAGCCTACAATATCAAAACTTCCTAATGTTAGAAGATTTCTGCAGCTGAAATCTGCACTGGACTACTTTTTTCCTCAGTGTGTTTCAGTTTTTCCCAATGTCAAATACACAACTGTCACTAGTTCTAAATGCAAAGTCTTCACATGTATTTGGGGGGAGGGAATGTGTGCACGTGCACGAGTTTTGCTACATGATCATATGTATTCTGAAAAGAATGCTGTATTGGGTTTCTGTGGCAAGGTTTTGGTAGTGGGGGGGTTACAGGGGTGGCTTCTGTGAGAAGCTGCTGGA
>JANZLQ010000007.1:10834246-10849419 GCA_026212715.1 Elanus axillaris | reverse complement strand
GGGGGTGGGGGTGGGGTGGGGGGGACGGGGACAATTTAGCAACCACTAGCATCCCTGCCCCTAAAACATTCTATGATTGCTACTGAAATAAAGCTGCAGCAAAACAATTTGGGGATTTAAGTTTAAGTCTGTGCCTTGAAGCCATTTTAATTAGTTAAATAACACTGTCCATTTCTCTAAGCACAGCAGGAAAATAAAGGATTCTTTCCTAACTCCAAAAAAACGTAATTAAAATTCTTTCCTAAAAGGTCTTTGCCTGCACAAGACTCCCAGCCAGCTTCTTCATGGACAGATGTACAGTAGTGTTTCATAGCATATTTGTACATGCATCTGTCTAAGTGATGGATTCCTGACTTGGCCATTTATAATTTAAAAGTGCCATTCTTACACAAATCATGTCAGGATACAAATAAATATACAGTGTATATTGCCCAAACTAAGAGCAGTGTGAACTGCTCTTCTTTCCTAAAAGAGAGCAGCATCAAATCAAGGTAACAAACAGAAAAGGTTATCAGCTGCTAACACACATACCAGTTTGCAGGTCAAAGAACATGTTACACTTGGCTAGCTTTGGTAAGGTTTGATGACAAACTTGTTAGAGGAAGACATTTATTTATATGCGCAGGTGTACACAAAACACCATTTAACTTGCTTTGAAAGCACATAAATGGCTTGACACCTTATACCAAACTTAGCTCCATATAAAAAAAAAAATTTAATATTCTGTTCTAAAAAGGAGTAGTATTTCTGGAAATAAGTTCCAGCAAGAAGTTTGCCACTAGTGTTACTAGTCATGTACCTCTTGGTTTACTACTATACCTTACCCCTCCCATCTCTATCAGAAGTATAGAACACTGCTCCTACTATGCCAATAAGCCTAGTTCAAAGGCCCCCATTATTTTATCTGTACGTTTTCTGTTATCCATAAACTTGAGATATGCGTTACATTTCTACTTTTTCACTCCTAAGAGTATAATAATAGAGTTGGACTGAAAATAACAACATGCATGCAAAGCTTATATATGAAATTTCATGTCAAGTTTCATTTAAAGCATATGGTTGAATTCCACAGTTGAACAACAGAAAATCCAAACACTACTTAAGAATTTTAATTTTTTTTCCTTTTTTAAACATGCAAGGAAAAACCTTAAATTTCAGGGGTTTTTTCCTCCTTTCCTAACCTTCCTTTCCTTACAAGTTTAAACTCAGATTTTGCAACATTTGTGATGAGGCTGAGAAAAATTAAAACAAAAAAAGTAATAAAATATAAGTAAAGAAAGCAAAATCAAGGTATCCAAGATAACAGCAGCATAGAAAAGATTTGGCTCTGGATATAATTCTTCCTTTAAATAGCAGTTCTTCTCTTTTGGTTCTTTTAAGACTCATTCAGGGTAGCCCTGACAACACCAGCCTCTGCTCTATATAGTTGTGAACAGTACCAAATCTCTCTCTCTCCCTCCTCCCCCAGCCGTCTTTGTTCCCTCCCTTACCAGGACAAGGAACCAACCACCAATGGATTTTTCATTATTTTGAAGGTTGGGTTATTTCAAGTTGAGATCGGACATTCTGGAACTTTGTTAAAATAAGTTTCCAGACTGCTGGCATGCAAAACCACTTCAACACAGAACAACATAGAAGACAAGAGGCAAGGCAGGAGCAGCTCCAAACTCACGGTTTTAAGTTAAAAAAAAAAAAAAAAAAAAGTTATGCAAATCTGCACCGAGGTTACTGTTCCCTGCTAGCATTTGAGCCAGTT
Source organism: Elanus axillaris (assembly GCA_026212715.1). NCBI lineage: Eukaryota > Metazoa > Chordata > Aves > Accipitriformes > Accipitridae > Elanus > Elanus axillaris. Next base: position 10,847,663 of record JANZLQ010000007.1, on the reverse strand, counting down.
AGTGAAGTTCCTAACATAAAATTTATATAGTACTACAGTTTTTTTCACAAGACTTCCTTCTCACTCCACCCCTAATGTTACTACATATAGATTTGATGGTGTGGGCCTTGAGGGATTTTCCACCTTTCATTTGAGTTAATTGCAGATATGAATTAACACCAGATCTCCTCCAGCTTTGTTTGAAATAGTTCCTTAGTTTTGCATGCTTTGTAACCCCTACTAATTAATATAGTAGAAATAGAGCTATATAAACATAAAGACAAAACTATTGCAGAACACATATGCACAAAGTTAAAGGCAAAATTACAAAGATGAAGCAATGCAAAATGAATAAGAACTGGTAAAAAAAAAGATATCTTTAGATAAACCTCAGCCTGCAATATGTTTAGCTTGCTACACTAATAACAATGGTAGGCTACTCATACTGCTTTCTGTTCACCTACAACAGCCGCACCAGGAGATTTTTTGACAAACATCAAGTCTATGAAAAGCACTTCAGGAACAGAAATCACGTATGGGCCCCATGATGGATGCAGAGTTTTAAAAAAGATCTTACCACACAAAGAAGAGTGGTAAAACACACACAACTATGAGTTACTCTTGCAGAAGTCTCACTTTTTCAAAATGAAGGAGATGAACTTTAAGCACTGTCTTAATACGTATGTTCCTCCACGGTAAATGAAGAATATGCCTTGCTCAAATTTGCAATGTGGAATTTTATTAACGTGAAGCAAAGAAACTCCACAATATCTGTGCTCAATTTAAACAGTCAAAGAACATATTCTGTGTGCAAGTCAAACACTGACAGACAAATGATTCTTAGTGAATATACATAACAATGGATGAAAAAAGTTATAGACAGCATTTGGCACTTAGAAAAAGTAAAAAACTGTATCTGAAAGCTTGGCCCTTTCTGTGGCTGGTACCTATCACATTCCAGGTGTCAAAATATAAACCCAGAATACTTTAACCATGAAAAGCTTGAGTGAAGTGTTACTTATGATCCACTTGCCATATGTATGCCGGCAAATCTTTCTCCTTTAATATTAAAAGAAAACATTTCCTGGAAGACCAGGCAAAAGAAATGAAGAGTCATTCTTAACGTACAGCTTCAGAAGTGCAAAAGCTGGGAGAAAAAAGAATTTGAAGGAGTTAGAAGAACGTGCTGTCACAGTTGAACAGCAAAGTGTTAAGCATAACCTTAACATTTCATGTAATCCTACTGATTTCAAGAGAACTGTGTTTATTTAACTTGCTGTACTGGAAAACGAAGGGAAGATGACTCACAGGTCTTCATGGCTACAGCTTGACTGCTTGAAATCATAGAAAACATCAGTAAACCTCAAAAGTGTCTGTACAGCTAGCTCCTATATTTTAAACAACCCACAATAACTGACAATATACAGCAAGTTTTAAGGTGAACATCACTATAAATCATGAAGGAAAAAGTATAGGAAGGTTGACCAGTTGATTATATTTAATATGCTTATTTCTAATGTATCTGGTAACCCATAATATGGGATTAGACAAGAAAGTAAGGCCCATCTTAAAAAGTTAATAAGCATTGTAAACATATTGGGGAATACTTTACTGATTAGAATGACAACAGGAATGCAAATGATTATTTGTTTAATGAACTCGCACAAATCCTTTCAATCAGATTACCATACTTTCTAAAATGAGCTTTAGAGCCCAGAGGGACTTTGATACACATCAGCTGCATCAGGATCTTGTGAAACACTTTTGGTTGTGTTTTATGAAAAAGCAAAGTGCCCAAAACATTGACTGCCAGAATTCCAAGAGATACCTGATGGGGATTTTGGCTCAGTAAGTACACTGACTGACTGAGGACACAGCAAGGTTAGCAGGCCATCTGGCAGTCCCTGAAAATGCTCAAAAAAGACATGATATCAAGCCTTTTATGCTGTGGAGAGTGTGTATGTGTGGAGGGGGCAAAAATAAAAAAAAAATACTTACAAAAATTAAACCATCATAGTCTCTGAAACAGTATTCACCTCATGCCTAATGGAACTAATCAATAAATGGTATCCCATGGATAAAACGCTGAACAGCTGTAACAAAAATCTAAAGATGCTTTGGGCAAATACTGTCGAAAGATTAAATAATCCATCTAGCCAGAGGAGATTTTGACAAAAAAGCACTGAAAGAGTATTGGAGACCACTGAAGGTACTGAAAATGCTGTGGGCTAAACTGTGTCATGCTTGTGGGATGAACACAGCACAACTACCACTCCCTTTATATGCACAGCCAGTACATAAATCAGTGACATCTTTCTTTCCTGTGGAATTTATCCAGTTGAAAGGCAGCCAGCACAAGGAAGGAATGGCTTCCATATGAATACTGTGCCTTCCTCTGTTCAATTCTGAAGGGATCCAAAGGCACAGCATTTCAGACCCCACAGTGCCCCACGTAACCACTAAAGAAATTTGCTGTGCCAGAAGGAAATCAGATAACACTATTTTGGCCTGTTCCTATGACGACATAATATAATCATTGAAAAAGATACAATTTCATCCGTTGTGTTTTCTCCTTGACAACACTTTGACTGTTTTACAATCGCTTATTTTGATTTTCTGGAGACCTAATCTGGCATACCTGGCCCAGCCTCAAAAGACAGTGCTTGTTCATTAAGGCAGCAAAAATCTCTGGAGGGAGCTCTGAAAAATATCTGTGTGCTTTATAGAATGAATCTTTTAACCAATATCATCTCTTTGATACAGTATTACTGTCTCAATAAGTTCCAAGTAAAAAAATTACAGTGTTTAAAAGACTGACATTCATGCTGTAACTGTCCTGTACCATGAGTTTCTAGTCATGTTCCTCTGAAAACAAACAAAAGAACCAAAACTTCTTTCTTCTTCATTCTATATCTTGTATTTACCCAGAAACAATTATAGTGGACAATTAGTAACTTCTTAATATATGAAAAATAAGTATTTTTATTTCAAAGTTGTATTTGATGTTAACTTTTCTTTAAAATTTAAATCAAAAGGTACCTATTTAATCAGAGGAATTTTTTGGTATTTATATGAATTCCTTTTGGATTAAGAGTTACGTATTTCTAAATAACACAAGCTATATCTGAAGATGGACCACTATTATCAAATTTACTAAGCAATTAGAACATTTTTGTGATTTAGGGTTAGAAATACCTAAAGCAGATACCTAAATTATCCTTCTTTTCCGGGACTTCAAATTAGATTAAATAAGTCTAAGATTATTCTTGCAGATTTTTTGCATTTTGCAACACATTTTATTCATGTTTTAAGGATTTTTACTAACTAATGGAATAATAAAGCCCCCAAACCTACCCAAGCAGCTTTTCAAGCAACCAGCCACAACACTAAGTCATGTATAAGTCAACTCACTATGGCACCAAGTATTTTGTCCTTCATCCTGCAAAGTACGTCAGTACATCATCCTCAGATTTGAATTTAATGCAATTTCGTACTTGTTCAATAATGATCATTCATGTTCCAGGAAACTGACAGCAGCACGTAGAACTACAGATTCTGTAACATTCATATTTAATTCTGCTAAATGCTACTTGAAGATCTGATCTTGCACATAACAGTGAAGCTGCATGTCTAAAAGAGTAGCTACAGCAAATATCTCTGTTGAAACAATTTGGATTAAGATTTGTTTCGGTCACATTGCATCCTGGTTTCAGCTGGGATAGAGTTAATTGTCTTCCCGGTAGCTGGTACAGTGCTGTGTTTTTGAGTTCGGTATGAGAAGAAGGTTGACAACACTCTGATGTTTTCAGTTGTTGCTAAGTAATGTTTAGTCTAATGTCAAGGATTTTTCAGCTTCTCATGCCCAGCCAGTGAGAAAGGTGGAGGGGCACAAGAAGTTGACACAGGACACAGCCGGGGCAGCTGACCCAAACTGGGCAATGGGGTATTCCATACCAGGGGATGTCACATCTAGGAAATAAACTGGGGGGAGTGGGGGCGGGGGAATCGCTGCTCAGGGATTGACCGGGCATCGATTGGTGGGTCATGAGCAATTGCACTGTGCATCATTTGTACATTCCAATCCTTTTATTATTACTTCTGTCACTTTATTAGTGTTATCATTAGTCTCTTCCTTTCTGTTCTATTAAATCATTCTTATCTTAATCCATGAGTTTTACTTCTTTTTCCCAATTTTCTCTCCCATCCCACTGGGTGTAGGGGGTGAGTGAGTAGGTGGCTGCATGGTGCTTGGTTGCTGGCTGGGGTTAAACCACGGCACACTGATTTACTGATGAACCCTTGTTTTAATGCAAAGCAACACTAGTGCCTATAAATACATTTGGGTTAGAAGCCTGCTCCCTGCTGATCAGTTCTTTCCATTTGTGACACCTATTGTGCAGACAGAAAAGGCGTAACAACCCAAAGCAGATTTTATTTTTTACCTCAGTCACACACATACAAGACTCAGGAAAAACTGGTGTGTAGACTTGAGTATGAATGCATATGTTTCTGAAGCTACTTTTGACAACAACCTAAACTGCAACAGGTGCATCAGCATAAATCAAGAACTGATTTATTATGGACAACAAATGGTCCTTCCACAACAACATTCTCAATTTATCATATTATAATTGAAGTGTGGCCTCTCTATAGCCAACCAATATGCCAAGCCAGATGGCATATACTTCTCAGAGCTCCAGACATCAGAAATCCACAGCTCAACCTTTGAAGCTAACCAGATTGCTCTTAAATGTACCAGCTTTAAGGAAAGAGTATGCATGCTTGTATAAACCCAAAGAATGTAACTGAACTTCAGTCAAAGTCAGCTACACTTAACCAGGCATGCAACGCATACTTGTGATTTACTGGCAATGAGAAATTACTGGATTTTAAAAACTGTTCTTGCACTCGCTTGAACTTTCTAGTGTTGGACCCATCTTAGTTTAACATTCATTCAGTCTATTTGCTCCTGCAGAGTTATGCATTAGCCATAGTATCATGCATTTCCTCATTGAATGGACGTGGAAAGTACAGAGCTACAAATAAGTCACAACATTTAAAACCAGACAGATATGCCTAACTCCAAGCAGCATTACAATTTTTGTCCCCCTCAAGGTTTTGAATCACTGTCCATCTGTACTTTAAACCATGGCTCTGTTTTCAGCCACTCCATCACTCCTCCACATGGGAGAAATGAGAAGTGTCAAGAGCCACTGAACACAGAATTTCCATAGTTGATCAGCACATCACTGCTCAAAACAGATGTTCTTGTAATCATGGTGCACTGGGAAAACATTTAATAACTTCTATCTCTTACTTTTTTATGCCGTTCTCATATTAGACATAGCTCTTAAATATCTAAAACTTGGGGTTTGATTTCTTACAAGAAATGTATGAGGTAAACTACAATATCTCCAAAGAAAACTGAACCTTAACAGGGTTTACACTGTCAGAAGAGTTAAAGTCATAATTAATAAAAGCAAGTTAACTTATTTATGAGAATTAGGATGCAGGAACAAGAAGATTCCAGAAAAACCCCACATAGATCACATCTATTCTAAGACTTCCAAAGGCACCAGACTACTATATTTTTCCTACTATTCTTCATTCTTCACTACTTCTATAATAATCATATCATATATATATATACACCTTTCATACTATTAGAAGCAAGAACATTTCCTTTTCACTGTGTATCTAGAACATAGGAAACTTCACTGGGGGGGGAAAAAGATTCCAGTACACTAAGCAGGGGGCAGGAAGTCTGACCTCTCAACTCCAATCACTCAAAACAAAGATCTTCAGGGTGATTTAGTTGCAGATAAAGCTCCAATTACATTTAAGGAGGAAATAGTGAAAGCAGATATTAAGAATATTCAGATGAAGAAGTGACATGACTGACAAACTCTTACTGACGTCTACCAAAAACTTCCTTTTCAATCACTGCTATGTATCTTTCAACACATACTAGTGAAGAAATTATTACAAAATTCTTAAGGAATACTACTAGACGCCTATGAATTCCACCTGTTTAACTCAGCTATGACAAAGCAGAACAACCTCTCCATAATATAAGCAACTAAATGAATGAGCCTACAGATACTTCATAATGCATCTTGAAAATCTGTCAAACCTCTAACCAACCAGAAGTTCAGTATTCAACATGGAAAAACTTTCAGGAGTTAAAACATCATTTCACAACGTACGACATCTTCACATACCAAGACCCTTGAGAGAGTCTGAAAGAAAGTCAGATTAGTAGCTGCTGAGACACTACTGCTTCACTGTCAGCTTCATGTCTGGTGACACAAAAAGTCCCCTCTGTTGTGCCACAAACAAGATACTCCTGCCCACATTTCCACCCCTTTTTGTTTAGCCATTTCCCTAAAAAGAGAAAAGAAGAAAATAACTGAAAAAACATCTCCAAACAATCTTGAATCCCTTCAGCATTGCAGACACTATTCAACTGGTTTCAGTTCAGGTTAAAAAAACCCACACAACCAAATCAAATCAAACAAAAAACCCAAACACAGATACTATGAAAGTAGTATCAAATGTAGGATGGTCTCTGATCCATAGATTAATAGCAGCCATGCAGTTCAGAACACGCCTGAGGGGCTGACGACCAACTTTTCCTCTGCTTCCACAGGGTGACACCTGCCGAATTGGCTGTCTCTGGCACGTTATTCCCCTACAGCAGCTCCTGCAGGAGCATATGCTATGAGCTCATTTTGTGTGTACTGGTCATAAAAAATACCAGATGTTTCAGAAGGGAGAAAGAATGATTTAGAGAGAATGCATTTAAGCAAGGACAGTGTTTGAGGCAGTGAGCATTAAGCAGATACCAAAATATTGGTTTAGTCTCAGCTGGTGAAAGGAGGTGTGACTGCTGCAAGGTTAGTACTATATACAGCAGCTGCCCAATACATGCTGTAGAAGGACAGCCTGCCAGTACTTTGCTTGAAGACTCCCTTTTGCTCTATTATCAGTCACAGAAACCAAGCATGTTTCTATTTTGTGCTCTGGTCTGTGCACTGGTGTCAGCACTGACATGCCGTGGGTTGGTTTGTTTCTTTTACATGAGCAGTCAATGGGAATATCGTTAGTAGCCTCACAACTCAGTGGAGGGAGAAGAACCAGGATTATAGCAAACAAGACATGGGGCAGTATCCTAAGCAATTACTCTAGTCACAATTCACAATTTATGATAGATGACACAATGCAGTACCAGGTGAAGGATGATCAACAGCTGCAAGCGAACCGGGTTAGACACTTCAGTGGCCACAGACTGCAGGAGGGATGCCACTAATTAGGCACGGATGGAAAGGATGCACTGCTCACCGTTTTGAAAATATGCCAGAACATAACATACTAGTTGGCTGCTAGATTGAGGTTGGTCCTTCTTCTAGCCGCAGCAACAATGTATTAATTTAGAATTAAGTATAATGCTGCTTATAATGTTTAAAATACGAGAATAAAATTTCCATATCCTCTTATTCTAGCAAGCAGCAAAAAGGCTCTTGACTGACAGATTGGGCCCAGCCTTCTAACCTTCAGCAACAGTGAAAGCTCTACAGTGTTAAAAAAAGACAACATGCCGATTTAATAACTGACAACAATTGCACACACTGTTCCAGCTCCACCCAGAGGAATTTAGAGAAGCTCTGCTTTTATTTGACCAGAATAAACCAGAAGGACCAACACTGCACTTCATGTATTTTGTAGTATCGACTCAATCTCTTCTAAAGCTCTCAATTGCTGCCTGCCTCAAGAATCCCACAGGCTGATGATACCATGCATTCACCCAGTATTTACTGTATAATGACAGAAAAGGAAAGAAACTGGCTGGTCTGCACAGTTTATTGATAATATTCACAAAAGTTCAGTTCTAACACCACGTTTCACTTCTTTAGGATTCAGTTTGTTCTATAATAAACCTCAGTAGTACAAGAGCCTCAATATCATCCATAATTTCCATAATTTCTCTTTTAAAATTTAAAAGCTAACATTTTCAATCAAGATTATGATTAGAAACTAAGTTTATATGAAAAAAATTGCACATACTAACATTGTATTAAATATTGTAGAAACATGGGAGAATCAAGTGGAAAAGAAAAAAAAAACCCACAACTTCCAGACATCACTGATAAAAAGGCTAGTAGTTTTGCCTGCTGTTTGCATGCCACTCTGAACTGTTTCCCACCAACTTCATTGGAAAAAAGTTTTGCAGAAAAATAAGCATTTCTATTGTATTTTTCAGAAGATTTTGCAGTATTTCAACCAACATCAGCAGTGACTACCTGTAGTAGAAACATCTGAATAAGGACAGATTCTTCTTCACCGCAGTTGTTACTTTTAGGAGACCTCAAGCAGCTGAGATTCTTTTAATTTTTGGTTCTAGTTTAGTTGGCATTCATTTATAGAAATGGATTTACCAATTTGTTCTTAACACTGTTGCTGGATTTCCTTCTCTTTGGCACACTGTGCAAATATGATTTAAACAGGATCTAGGTTCTGCATGATGTATTAGACACCCATCTTTCCATTGTTTGCCAAATAGAAAAAGCACTGCAGCTCAAATTATCAGTTTACTAGTGGAAGGGTGCAAGGGTATGTGTGTGTTTTGGATTGTTAGTTTGGGTTTTGGTTTGGGGAATTTGGGGGGGCGGGCACATTAGGGCTATTTTTGTTTGAAAAAAACCCTAGTGATTAACTCAAAGTTGGTGACATACTGAAGAGCATTAAGGAACCAATCACGCTATTTCCAAGAAGCATTTTTAATAAGTTCATCAGATGTCCTGAGCCCACACTGCTTGCTGAAAGAATATACATACTTTTATCAGTAGTTACTGAAAATACATAGAATATTCACCAAAAAAAAATCAGTTTTGTTAATAATTATTAGTATTCATAAAAGACATTTGCTCATCAGTCTAATAAGCTTTTCATTCTTATAATTACCTGGGGAAAAAAAAAAAAAGAAACAAAGTTCTTCCCTGCATACAACATTTCAGTGCAAGTTCCAAAACCTACTGAATTTAGGCTAAACTTTACTAACAAGCATCACCTTGGTCAGTCACCTTTCATACAACTGAGCCGATCCAGGTGACTCAGCCTTCTTTAGTACTGTGCATGAGATGAAGTGAAAAAGACCTCAACATTTTTCATATCCAGCCAGAAATGCAGACTTCTGATATAAATATTCAACTAAAAAGAAACTATATAAACTGTTAAATTAGTAGCCACACAAAAAGTGATTATTTCATTTCAGTAAAGTATCAATACTTATAAGTCTACCTTCTAAAGAAGGTTGTAAAAATATGGTATGATCATGAATCTATTGGTTATGAATCCAATTAAAATTTTTTTTTTCAAAATCAACACTAAGCATCTCTTTAATGGCTAAGCTTCCCAATACCAAATATCAAATTAGACCTTCAGAACTTTAGAAAAAGTGTTTGAACCACTTCAATTATTCTGTTTCTCTCTTAGATACCAGTTCTCACATCCAACTTATTTTTATTCATTTGTAACAAAGATGTATTAGTAGCAGTTTTCAGTAGCAAATCTCTCAGAAACCTTAACGGTTCCTCTTTACCCTAAAATTACCAGTGATAGCCTTGGTCCTCTTCCTCCTCTCTCCCTGAGACACCACAGACTACTCTGCAGTGTACAACTTTATGAACCAGCATTTACATCTTTTTCTCTGAGGGAATTAATTTTTTTGCATGCCAACATTTCACCAGAAACAGGACCATATTTTTGCTTTCCTCATCTACAAACAAGGAGATGAAAATAGACTGACCCATCCAAATAAAAACCCCCAAACCCCAAGGAGTAGCATTACAAAGAGAGACTACACCAACTTTTGACAGGACTCTCAGATGCAAACCAGTAAGTCAAATTTTGGATAGCAGAACTATTTTCCCCACTTTCGGGCTTCCATTCAGTGCAAGGATAGACTGGTAAAAAGCTGAAGTGGCATCCTAGTAGCTATCAGGGTCCATTCTTAAAACTGGTGGTGCTACAAAGAAAGAATTTTGAAGCAAATATATTTTAAAGTTCAAGTACTTGTTCACACTGTGAACTGTAATCCCCAAGGAGTTTTGAAATAGTCTCCCATGCTTTTAACCACAAGAAAGGTAGGTCCAAAGTTTCTTAATCCTCAGCAGTGGATATAAACATAATTTTAAGTCCATTTCCTCTGCTCCTTTTATAGAAACTGAATCCTTTCTGAATCTGCAGGCATTTTCTGGGCAGAACCAAGAGCAAAACCACTGTAAAATGGCAGAAATATTCCATAGCTTTCCTGTTTGTTATTCAATCCTAGCAAATAAATCCACTTAGCAAGTGCACTGACTCTTAGCACTAGATAGTATTAACTGGCATTGAATACAATTTTTGAAAAAGCCTTCCTGTATTTTCACAGCAACTAAACTTTATTATTTATAAGCTCATGAACTAAGAATCCACTTGACTCCCTATTTTCAGATTTGGGGATAACACTTTCCAGAATCAGCAAAACCCAAGAAAATTGCTGAAGAATTCCTGTTTTGTGCAATAATTATATTATCCTCACCAGCACTATTGCATATTTTATGCATATATAATGTAAAGTATAATTTTTAAAGAGAGTTATCTAAAAATAAGAAAATATGTATGAGGGGAATTTGAACAGGAAAACAAAAAAGAAACATTTTTAGAAGCAACATGAAGGTTCTTGAAACAAACTGGAACAAACCAAAAGCACAACACTTCAACAAGCACATAAGCAAAATGGAAGGAAAAGCTGCAGCATGGCTAAGCAGGTGAGTACAAAAAAATGAACGAAAAAAAAGATTGAAAGAATCCTCTAAAAAGCTGAGAAGTATCCCACCATGAAAAACAGGAAGGATCATGAACTTTGCTAGATTAAATATTAACATGATGAAAAGTAGGTTTAAGAAACAGTTTGCAAGCAACATAAAAAAAATAATGAATTATTTTTTGGAAGATATCAGAGTGGGAAAGCTTCCAAGGAGTCTCTGTGGGAAATAAAGACATAAAAGCAGCATTCGGAGAAGATAAGGGTACAGTATTTTATTTAACCTTATGAAATCTTTACATGAGTTTATGTTGAAGGAGTGTAAGGAATTTCCCATGCTGGAGCTCTTATTTAATGAATTTGTTGGTAGATGTCCTAGGGAGGAAAAAAAAAAACAAACTGACAAAAGGAACAATAACAGAACACTCAAGTATTCTTCAGGAATTTAAAGCTGAAATAAGTGAAATGCTAACTGTGGAGTGTAATCTTTCACTTCAAAACAACTGCAGCATTTCAGACCCATAAGGTAGTGCCGGTGATATTTTTCAAGAAGGGCTGTATGGGAAGTCAGAGTAATTACACACCAACGGCCTTATGCCCACACTGGATATGGCACTACACACGAGAAAGAATCTACTGAGGAAGAACCAATACAACTCTGATTAGGGGAAATAATGTCTTGCAGACCTTTGCTCTTACACAGATCAAGTCCTTTAAAGTAGGTGAGCACATGAGATGTGCCAGATCTGCCTCACACGGTCTACCTGATTTTCTAAAAGGTGCTGTACAAAATTCCTTTTCAAAAAGCTGTTAAAGAAATCAAGCAGCCATGAATTAAGAAGAAGGCTCCTCACACATATAAGCAAGTGACTTTAACTATTTCCTTTTTCCTTCTACTTCCTTTTTTAGTTTTCACACTGGAGGCAAATAATTTTTGGAGTTCTGCAAGATTCTTCGCTCCAGGTTCCTCAGATCAATAAGCTTCATAAATTGCCCAAAGGAAGGTGTAAACACAGTTTGACAAAGTGTCTGCTTCTGATACTTGATTGTTTAGGGTACTAAACTCAAGGACTATTTGTGAAAAACTGTAGAAAGAACCTGTGACACCAACTGACAGGAGAAGACAAGGTAGATGAAAAGTCAGGGCAGACAAAGTGGAAGAGACAGAGGAAAAACAGTAATACCAAAGACTGAACTGACCATTACTGCATGGAAATGAGGTGTTCATACCACAACGGATAACTCTACTGAACCCTAGACTGTCATTTTGCTGGCAGTCAGAAGACATACTGAGTGAACATCAAATTATTCAGAAGAAGAAAAAAAAACCAACCCTGAACTATCATTATGCTACTGCATAAATCCATAATGCTCCTACATATTAAATGTTTTTTTGCAATTCTAGCTCCCAACCCACTCTCTCTCAAAACTGATGTAACAGAACTTTAAAGAGGTACAGAGAAAAGCGATTAACTTAGAGCTGGACAGATCAGGACTCTTTAGTGTAGAGAAATTATATGACATATGGTATGACAGCAATTTATAAGCAGCATAACAAAGCCAATTAGGTGACCACTGTTCATTGTTTGCTTGCTGATATCATTGGATGATCCCTAGTTCTTGTATTGGAGGAAACAAAGATGCTTCCATCCACCACGACATGCTTGTCCCAAGATAAACCCCCTCAAGAAGCTCCTGGTGCAAATCTAGTGCAGTAAACTTGCGTTAAGATTTTCTGGGCCCTCACTGAAGGGCTAGGAAAATATTCTGGGAAATACAAATGTATATTTGTGAAATTCTTGAACTCTTTTTCTAGACATCTGCCAGTGGCACTGTTCCTGCTTGTCATAAGTCCTACTGTTCATCACTACTGTAGATGAAGTTTTAACTGGACCTGGAACAGTTGTTTCTACACCCTAATGTAGGATTAATTATTTGCCTTGCAGCAGCTAAAAATGAAATACCTACAGCCTATTATAACAAATTTTGCATCATACTTTATATGTCCATAGCATCTCATTTCTGAACCACTGCTTAGGATTCTTGACATACACACCTTTATTACCTGGTTTTACACTTAAAAACCTTCACAGAAAAGACCAATTATTCTCAAAGGTTACAACTGTTTGAAGAAAGCTAATAAACTGAGGTTCTCCTACCTAAAGTATTACTTCAGCACCCCTACATCTCTTTACATTCTTAGACTTCACAAGATTTAATGTAACTATTTCAGAGACATGCCATTTCCTGATTTTGTTTTTAATCTCTTAACTATTTTATTCACTATTATCTTTATTCTTGCCATCTGCTGACACAATCTGTAAGGCTAATGTAATTCCACATTCTATTTATAAAATACAAACCTCAATCCTATCTAAGTTATAACAGAATAACTTTATTTTGTACTTATATGAAAGCAGGTTCACAGCAGTTTAAAAATTGTAACAGCCAGCTTTCTTCAATCTATATAAACAAAGAACTCACTAACTTAGACTTCATGAACACAGTGGATTATCAGTGGGTAGTGTGATGGGTTGACCATGGCTGGACGCCAGGCGCCCACCAAAGCCGTTCTATCACTCCCCCCTCCTTCGCTGGACAGGGGAGAGAAAAATATAACAAAGGGCTTGTGGG
>JANZLQ010000007.1:10798116-10834146 GCA_026212715.1 Elanus axillaris | reverse complement strand
TCTTCCCCTGCTCCAGCATGGGGTCCCTCCCACGGGAGACAGTCCTCCATGAACCTCTCCAATGTGGGTCCTTCCCAAGGGCTACAGTTCTTCACGAACTGCTCCAGCGTGGGTCCCTTCCATGGACTGCAGTCCTTAAGGCACAGACTGCTCCAGCGTGGGTCCCCCATGGGGTTACAAATCCTGCCAGAAAACCAGCTCCAGCCTGGGCTCCTCTCTCCACAGGGCCACAGGTCCTGCCAGGAGCCTGCTCCAGTGCGGGATGGCACTCTCCGGCTGCCATTTCTCTCTGTCCTGCAACTTCTTTTTCCTTCTTTAAAAATGTTATCCCAGAGGCGTTACCACTATCGCTGATGGGCTCAGCCTTGGCTGGCGGCGGGTCCATCTTAGAGCTGGCTGGCATTGGCTCTGTCAGACATGGGGGAAGCCTCCAGCAGCTTCTCACAGAAGCTGCCCCTGTAATCCCCACCCCGCTACCAAAACCTTGCCACAGAAACCCAATACAGGTAGTTATATACACTCCACAAATTAAACTAACAAATTCTTACAAAAGCTGTAAAGAGATATCCATTAACATTCTATTTAAATGCTTTACCAGGTCACATCCCAACCTGTAGTGAGGTTACTTTAAGCAACATCAAAGAAAAAGCAAACATAAAAGACAGACTCACACAGCTAACAGAGCTAGAGTAACTAATTTTAGACAAAACACCTATTTCAAATAAAGCAACTAGAACCTACCTTTGTAGTGCTAAATAAAACAAAACAACCAAACAAACAAAAAACCCCAAAGCACAAACTCGGTAGCAGACATTTGCAGTACCTAGCAAATGCTTAGGTCTCTCTTTCCAGCAATACAAATAGTTATGCAATACTACCCCATTGTTTGGTTATCATATTCAATATCTTACAATATAATACTACAAAATATCTCTGCCACTGGGTTCAGTACAGAAACACCAGAAACATTTTATTTTCTGTTAAACTGAAATCTAAGAAATTAACTGGGATGTAATGAACAGTACCTGAATTTCTGGAAAACATTTATAATCTTTAAAAGAAATTAAAACTCCAGGTTATGAATTCTTTCAACGTGAATATTGACAGCAAATCTTATGCTTTTATTGATAGAAAATGTTTTCTATCTCTAAACTTTCAAAACAAACAACAAATAAATATTTCTAGAAATGAAAGATGGCAGCCTTAGCTCCATGAGAGCAGAAGGAAGGAAAGAAATAATTCAGACTGCCTGTGCAACCCACAAACGCCATACCATGTGTTTGGTTAAACCTCTCCTGAATTCCCCCATAGTGTCTCGCTGAGACACAACTGACAGTTTCTCTAATAGCAGCAATCTTTTTTCTTGATGTTTCATCTATGATCATCCTTAAATCCTTTGTTCCTTCCATTACAAGATGTTCTTCTCCCTGCCCTAAGCATGTTACTGGCACTGAGCAAGACAAACTGCTGCGAAGTAGTGCTCAGGGATTATGAGTTGAAGGACAACCAATTCAAATGTGTGACTGCTCACTGAAATCACAACAGGCAGCAAGTGTGCTGGCAGAAAGGGTAAAGGGAACACCTAATTTAAAGTCATAATCATAGTGCACTACTCACCAAATTTTACAAATTGCAAAAAAATAATACCAAGATTTTAGACTGAGTCTAGGTAAAAATTCTTTCCACCCACTTCCTCTGTGACAGTCAGCTGCTTTGACAGGACTGAGACATCAGTTTTCTTAAGCAATAAATAAAAGTGCTTTCAGATGAATACTTTTGTGAAAAAATGGATTTTTAAACTGTCCTCTAAGTCATGCTGCTTGACCAATAATTACGTAAATACAGAAAATAGACATTACAGATTCATGTTGCCCACTTTAACAAATACTAGCCTGTCAAAGGCGCAGGCAACATACATACCAAGAAATCAGGCGGTAAACATAGGAATACTGCATAACAGCCATCTTCACATTGCATGGTGAAACTCTATTTAAATTACCATACACGACAGTATTAATGCAGACTCCAGTCTCCAAAAAAGTCTGAACCTTAGCAGTATCTATCCCTCTTTGCTTATAAAAGATACAGCTTGAATTTCACACACAAGAAATATTTTTTCTTCACTATTCTGGAAGGCAAACGCTCCACTACCATGCTGTCACAAGGAAACGAAAGTTTATAAACACATTTCAAGGGAACAGGAAGTCTTATTATTCAGTCTTTTTGCAAAGGCATAGAAAATTTGAGTCCTGTAATTTTTATTAAAAAGGCAATTATGTGTATGAACACAATACCAAATTATAAATCATGACAGACACAGTAAATATTTAAATAATAGGCTGTAATTCAAAAAGGTCTTAAGCTGTTGCTGCTTTACGCATCATTAGGGCAATGGTCAGAGTTAGGATGTATGCTAAACACCTTCCAGCTGAACTTTGCTGATACTCTAGGTTTCACAGACTACCTCTGAAAAGTAGCTTGCTGTAGCAGTAGTAAATACAGTAGCACTTATACATGCATGACTCAAAATGGAGGCCACAGGGACATTTATCCTGATCTGCTCAACATTCCATAAAGAAGAAAACCGTTCTTCCCCAAGTGTGTGTGGGGTGGGGAGAAGTCAAGGCTGCACCTTTTTTTCTCCATAATGTTTAAATGGAAGGAATCCTGAATTGCTGAAAGACTTAATTTTCAAGGACAGTGTACTCTTGATCCTCCCACCCTCTCAGGAAGGGCCTCTGACACTTAAAATTTAAGAGATTAGTGCCCAGCAGGCAATAATTACAGTGGCATGAAACACACACAATACTAAATTGTCAGAAGTATTGGATCAAATGAAAAACAAAAAAGGAAACAAAAAATCCCCCACAAACCCTACAGCTAAAACACAATCCACACACGAAAGTTTTTGTTTGGGCAGAAGAAACATTGTCAATACAAAGTTCTTTACAACTAAACACCCAAGACCCGCTGCAGGAAAACTGCCTGCTCCGGCTCCCTGACAGTCCAACAGAGGTCAGCTGTGCATGACAATCATCTAGTGATGATCAATCTCTGTTTAAAAAAATGAACATGTGAACCCCACCCCCACTCCCCCATTTAGAAAAACATATTAAGTTTGATACAGTCAGGCCCTTGCTAGTAAGAGGTGTGTACACCCATACCGTGCTTCCTACTCTCCTCACCTAATACTTAGCAGCCCCAGCACTATTATAGAAATAAATGAGTTTTAATCAGTAAAATAATACTACCCAGTAATTCATTGAAGGATTTTATAAACTCAGCTGCAATAAATTCAAAAATTTCCCAACTTCTATGGAACATAATTTGTCTTTAAAAAAAATCTTCCATCACTAAATTTCAGTGTCAGAACCACAGGCTAGCAAGGTTTGCTTGGGTTAAAATGTTTATCCTTCTATTTCGAGTCAATGACACAGGCAATTATTTACTGCTTAACATTTTCCTATAAAGAGCCACATCCTGTGTGACACTGCCTTTAGGATTCCGCAATAAATATTAACTAAATACTTCCAATTCCAATGTATCAAGCTTCTTGAAATTTGTTTCATTTCCATTCTTCCCTTTTCACAAGCCTGTCAAATTTTGTCCAAGCCAAAAAGCACTGAACATTAAAAATAGCAATTCATTCTTTTTTTGGACAGGACAAGATTACATTCAATTTTTACCTTATCCTACAGTGCACACATTGGCCCCACAATTTGTTTATATGACTGAACCACTTCCTCCCATTAATATGAAAACTCTTATGAAGTATAGCTCTCCTTGTTTTTTGGTAAATCTCAACGCTTTCTGCTCCCCCCCCCAATACACAGAAACATTAGAACAGATTGGTGGTAGTTTGGTTTTTTGATTTGCCCCCCTCCTCGTTGTTTATAGGTTCTGTGCATATTCCCAAAGTTATTTTTAAGTATTCCTGAATACTGATAGAAAACTTTATAGCATCTCTCTGAGTTTAAATAAGAATCATTAAAAATAGTAATGACTGCACATGGTGTGCCTCAACGGGTTGCCCAAGAAAATGTTGG
Source organism: Elanus axillaris (assembly GCA_026212715.1). Lineage (NCBI taxonomy): Eukaryota > Metazoa > Chordata > Aves > Accipitriformes > Accipitridae > Elanus > Elanus axillaris. The sequence continues at coordinate 10,830,100 of JANZLQ010000007.1, read as the reverse complement.
TAGTTCATATCTTGGCAGAGATTGTCACACGCACAAGAAAATCCCATTAAAAATTCATGTTATTTGCTCTTCTTTAAAACACATTTCACATTTATGTTCTTCCAATATTTTGTCTGAATAATGACAACAGCACTTAGCTCACAGTAAATATTTCTGCTACACTGCATTAAATATTTGGGCCACACAGTGCAGTATTCTAGTATATCTGTAGAGCAATGGTAAGGGTGGTTTGGAATTTAGCTGTATTCTCCATTAAAATTAAAAGAATAAATATGCTGCAAGTCAGAACAAAAGTCTTTGTTGTTGTTTTTGCTGTCCTAGAGAGAAAGCACAGTTCCTGACTTTAGTTCTAAATTGAACTACTAAGAAGGCCATTCATGCTTTATAATCCTACATAGAACAAGCATACACAAAACCTAATACCTGATGCATCAAAGGAAAACTAAAACAAAACAGTTTCCCTGACAAGAAACCTGACAGGCTGAGTTTCACAAGTTTCTGTAGAGTTACAGATAAGAAGCTATTTTTCTCCTGGACATTTTCTGTATTTTTATAGACTAGCCACAAGCCTCAACTAGTTTCCTGCTTTTCCTTAACTTAAGGGGCTGTAAGCGTTCAAAATTGTGAAGTTAAGCAGACACGTTAATAACTCGCTGTGGTCCTGTGAGGCCACAAATGCCTCTACATGAGCACTCTGTAAAGGGCTCATCACGGTCACTAACCTTCAAGCACAAGCACTCACAGGAAAGCCTTCAGCATCAGCCCACTCTGCTGCCGCCTTTGCCAGCACCTCTCTGCTCTGTCTTGTCTTTCCACAGCACACGACACAGGAGAAGCAGCTCTATCTTCTCACCTTCAGAAGGCAGCGCTAACGAGGCCAAGGCATGCTTGCTTTATTGCCTTTCCTTGATTAAGTACTCCACAGCACTTGCTTTTCTCTCTGGGGTCCTGGTATCGTTCATGCCCCTTTCCTGATCGATTGTCCCTCAGGAGCATTATCTATTGCATAAACGGGCATCTTGTCTCTGCCACCTCCCAACAACGTTTACCCTGGGTCCGTTCAGGAAAAAGCAGTCACCAGTCGTGCCTTTTCAAAGAGGCAATGGCTGAAAGGCACCTTGTTACTGCACACTCTCCTCACAGGCCAGGTGTGAGAATTAAAGACTCATCGGCTTCTCTCAGTTCACCTCTCTCTCCAACCAGGACTCACCTCCCATGTATTTCTGCCCTCTTTGTAAACGCCCAGATAACATTTTCATCATCCCTACAGCTGGAGTGACCATTTTAGTCCCTCTCCCAGTGCAGGATGGTGTCCGCTGCGGCCACCTCAGCCGACTGAGCCTCCCCAGGCCGTCGTCCGGCAAAACCGTAGTGCCGCCCTAAGATGGCGCCAACACCGCCGCCATGAGGCGACGGGAAGCAACCGCCGCGGCCGTCCTCAGCAATTGGGGAAAATCCCCTTTCATAAAACGTTCCCCAAAGCCCCACCTGGGAGCTTGCGGCACTGGGTGATTCCCCCCCGCCTCTCCCAGCTCCGACAGCCGAGCAGTTCGCTCTGGGAGGCCCAGGACTTCTCTCCTGGTGCCCGGACCAAAAGAAGTCCCAGCGTGGTGGTATAAAGCAAGCCTGACATTTATGCTAGGAGCAGGGTATTAATATCTCCTCCCTGTCTCTTATGAATTATAATGCTTATATTAGGGGTGCAGGTTTTTAAGAGTTTCATATATGCGAGTTCATACTTCAGAAAAAGCCTTTTTGGGCGTGCGATTTCTGGGCTTTATTGCATCTTGACTTATGGAAAGTACTTAAAACAAGAAATGTCTACAGCAAGGAATGGAGAGAAATACTTCTTCATCATTTGTAACATAAAATCTACATATCAAAATCAGTAATGGCTTTGATGTCCCATAAAGTCTCAAAAATGATTTCTTATGGAGGCATCAATAAACAGCCCACTAAATATTAAACAGAATACCCTAATGCTGGTTGTTCTAATAATGCAAAACTAGAGTGGTGTAACCAGAGACGGATAGATGTTTTGCTTTTATTAATAAACCATCTACAAGAGAGTTAATGACAAGAAGAGAGCAGCAAATCAAAGAAGTCCAGTCCATAGCTACAGGCAAATGAGTTATCTTTGGTGCCTAAACCGATAGCCAGATGAATCATGTTTGACACCAGTTCACTATATTACTCATGAAAAAAAGATGATTATGGAACAGCAACACAGCAGAGCCACACATACATTGTGTGACTAATACAGAAGGGGAGGAGAATCTTAAAATTTAACTGAGGCTGAAAAAGAGCACTGCATTTTTTTTTTTTTCATTAGGTGAGGGCAGGTTATACAATGCTTAGTCATTATATAAGGAGGCACCTTCTTGTTCACATTGTGCATTTTATGATTTAAGTTGCATCAAAAGATGTAAGCAGATTGGTTTTAGGTGAAAAGCATTTCCATCTCAATAAATGATAACTGTACCTCTGATAATAAATACCCTTCAATAAAGGTTCTATGTAGTCAGGCAAAAACCTCCTTGTAATAATAAATGGTGAAGAAAAGTTGTGAGATTAGTCTTTCTCCGTGAAGTGAAAGTCAGTGCGAAAAGAAGCTAGGAAAAACACAGACTACAAATTAATCTAAGTGACCAGTGATGATGGTTCTTTACTTCCTCAGGAGTCTGCTATGTAACAAAGAGGATGAAAGCAACAGGCATTTGGGGTTTTTAAAACAGTATTTTGGCTACAAGATGAACTAATCATCTTAGTGGGAAGAGACTACTGTTTCTGTGAGACTGGACTGTAATTGCAGCTCTGGTGGACGCAGTGGGAATTGTAACCATGGTAGTAACACAGCTCTTCTCTCAGTGTACTAGATCACATCAATTGCCTTTTGAAAGCATTGAAAAAAACCCTCAAGGCAAGTCTCCTTTCTCGCTGAAATGGCCGGATCAGCCTAGGGAGGTAGAAAACATGTTGACAGTACAGTATTAATCTCAGCACCAAGGGAAAAGGACAGATGTACTCACTTTTCCTCTGAAAAGTAAGCGCGAAGTTGTATTGGGCAGCTTAAGTAAGAGAAAGGGAAAAGCAAGAGAGATGAAGGAAAGCAAGGAAGCAAGATTGACAAGGTAATTTACTATATATTCTTTGTGTTTCACATAATAGACCTCATCACTCCATAATAAAGCTTTCAAAATTTCCCACATGCTCTCAAATGCAATCTTGGCATAAAGTGATTTTTATGCACGGATGCATTATTTTCTCTTTATCTGCTATATATTAAGAACAAACTGGAATGTTCTCTATCAAAGTTCCAACCTACTCTCCGAGGCGTAGATGAAACAAAACAAAGTAACGCTTCCCAACATTAACAGCCTTGAAGAGAAAAGAAGGAGCAATACTAAAAACACTCAGTTCATGTCTCCCTGGATTAGGCAGATTTTTCTGCAGGCTGAGCTACTGTTTCCTGTAGCCATGCCGCATTCTGTTTTGACCTTTCAATTTGCAGTCCTACCAGGACAGTCAGTCTTGCTCAGCATGTGGATAAGAGATCAAAAAGGGAGGAAAACTGGACTCTCCACTTCAGCAGATGGCACTCTTCCCTCCTGAGTCAGGGTCTGAACCAAGGCTCCCAGGCTGCGGTGTGGGGCATTTGGGCTGCAGGACTTGCCAGCTCTCAGCCAGCTTGCACAAGGACGAACTGTTCCAGCCACTTGTGTCCTTGAAAACGTCCATGTTTTGTCTGTAAAAGACAACCAAGAGAAAGATTGCCTCAGCTTGGGAGTCACCCAAATCGGGCAGATGGAATCATGTCACTTTGCTTACAAAGTTATTCGCATCCCCCCTCGGATTCAGCTAAGCTTCCCTTTAACCACAGACTGCAAAGTTGTATTCTTCAACAGATTCATCTTACAGAGTTAGACCCGTTCATTTAGCTTTATGTTAACACTTTGTACAACTCTTCATGGGCATAAGAAAAGATCTTGTCAGTATTTTTTTAGTACAAATACTGTTTTCTAACCATAAATCTAAAAGTGGTATCAAAGGAATATAACAACAACTTTTCCTTTTGATAAGAGCACATTGCTCCAGGGAGATTTATCTGCAGAAGAGGTGGCACATGTAATATGTGCAAATTCAACAGTTTTCTGTGCAATTTACTTTTCCAAAAACGTAGCAAAGATTGGTACCTCACATAATTTCTAATTTGAAAGCATATGACTGAGATAAAAACTGTGTTTACACTACAGAACAAAAGATGGAACATATTTCATGTGACTGATTGCATTTCAGGAAGAGATCGCAAATAGAAGAAAACTGAATGCAACATGGAGAGGACTAACCACAGAAGCCTGCACTGTTCATTAAAGACTGCCACACAATTTCCCCAAAGGCACAGGAAATCCGTAGCACAGTGACCTGACTTTTTCTCGCGTGCTGTCACAAAGCCAATGGACACATACCTTTTTGTGCTCAAAATTTTGTATCAGTATTTAAGCTGCAGGAATGTTTGGGAACCTTAGTAAATAGAGGGACACTATGCATATATCTCCTGATACTGAGCCAGCTACCAGTGAAGCAAGTGAAATGGAGAAGAAACAGTGAGAAGATGTCTTAAACACTTTAGATCACTCTACAGTCATGAGTCTCAGATTCTGCTGTTCTTATTCTATCACCTGTTAAAGGAGAGATTTAAGAAACTAAAACCTAAGGCAGATTTCATTAGGAGCCTTCTGGCATGTCCTGGCAGAAGACAGCACTTGGAATTGATGCAACTCTCTGAGAAGACAGTCCTTTAAAAAAAACCTGAAACATTTTAAAGGGGGAAAAAAATAGTCTGAGTAGAGCCAAGTTTTAAAATTTTCAGTGTTCATCCCTGATCAGAGGGAAAGACACTTTCACATAAAGTGGCGGTATTTCTGCAAAGATCAGAACTAGAAGTTACAGTGACATCAAATACTCCGCTCGCAAAGAACCTTCTCATTTTTTGCTTTATTGTTTGCAATTATGAAACGAGTCAAAAAAATGTATAAGCATTCAATTTGAAGGTCTGCTTGGAAATAATCATAAATTATAGCACTTCTGATGGATTAATTATTGGCTAAATATTAATGTATTGAGTTAGATATGTGAACAAAAGTTCAACACAAAATTGTTAAGAATATAGGTTTTCCCGTACCCTATTAATTTTCACCAAATACATATAAAGCTGTACCTTTGTTACAACTTAAGCTTTTATGTTTGTTAGAGTAAGTTTAACTTGATTAAATTTCAGATGGGTGCATTGCAGTTTCTCTCTCCTGGCTTTTTCACTGATAGATCTCAGAATCTTTGTGGAGATGAAATCTTATTTTAAAAACTAAGCCACCTACCAAGATTTGTTCTTAAGCATCAGCCTTCTGCCAACCAACAGGTCACACTTCACACATAACTCTGATCTCATTAAGCACCACTGTACCATCTCACTTCACCCAGGAAAGAACAGAAAGGATAAACATGATAGAAATCTGTTTAAAAAGCATGTATTTCAGAAAGTATCCATCAACAGTTAATATTAATTGCAAGTCCCTGCTGTACATGCTACAGTTGTTAGTGGATTGCTACCTTAATCTAATTGATGATGTTCAAAGTATCTATATAGGTTTCCTTCCGAGAAGTTACTTTGCTTTCACCTCATGACACAACTTGCACATAACACTTTAAAGACACTATCCGCTCTAAGTCACTGCAGAGGAGCAACAATGAAGACTAGCATTGCAGCAGTGTCTGAAAATAGCGATGCAGTTGAGATAGACCTGAAATAAAAACCTAAAATAAATAAGTTTGAACTGGACAAATGGCCTAAACTCATACGTATGTTTGGGAGGGCAGAGGCGGTGAAGGACTTTGCTGGGGAGAAAGTAGTTAAATCTGGAAATGAGCTCCAATCCAAAAGGTACAATGATCTCTTTTAGTCACGGACTGAAGAAAACTCTCAAACGTGTACACACAAAGCAGAAGGGGGGGACGTTAAACCCTAGTTCCGAAATTCATGGCTCAGTAACATGTCTGTCACTTGGAGTTTAATACAGCTAACAAACAGATAATTGGCAGTTAGTCTTTTCTCCTCCCACAGCATAATGGAATGGGTTACATGGTAACCTTCAATTATGGGATATTAATCAGATCATTTTAAATTTCCTGCAGAAAGCACTTTTAGCTACCTTTGGGCCTAATAATAAATTTTATTCTGCATTTGGAGAAACTGACTGAAGCTCCAGTGCCATTTAATGTTTTATTTCACACACAAGTGATTGTCCTAGGCAATTAAACACCTGCAATACATAGCCTGGTGAGAATCGCTTCATTGCCAAATGTCTCTTTTGCTGAGCAAACAACATGGTGAAATATGAAAATCAGAAGACTTTCTTTGCTCATAGGTGGTTTCCAATTCTTTCTTTTTTTCTTTTCTATTTCTTTTTTTTTTTGCCTTTTTTTTTTTTTTGTTAACAGCCTTTTCTTTCTCAACTTGTTACTGCTCTGAATGAAGTATTGACAGGTGTCTTAATAACAATGCCAGTTTTCTTTTCTAATCAGTGGTACGAATTATTTTACGTTCTTATCTGCAAAACAGTTGCTCTAAATTCTATTGGAAAGCTTCATAGGGGGGAGAAAGAGCTGTTCTCCCTGCAGATGAAAGACCCTAGAAAGAGGTGGAGAAAGATAACGGAATTAAAAATGAGACTAGGGAGTTGGTATGGCAAGGGCATCATCCCCAAAATATTTTTCCATGGGTGGCATGACATTTGGAGGAATATTCCAGAAACTTTGTGCTAAATGATGTGTGTGAATGCTCACCTCAATGCTGGGAAATTCCAGAGGGATTTGGTGTGTTCACAGTGGTGCTACAGATCCTTGGCTGGGGGATTAGCAGCAACGTAACCGTACTGCTTCCAAAACCTCACAGCTAGGAATACAAATGCTTCTGGTCTAAAAGGGGGTTAGGCAAGAGGCTGGAGAAGAATTAGGGAAGCAATGGCCTTGTCTGAAAGCCTTCTGAAATGAGCCATTATATGGGAATATGAGTAAATATCAACGCAGTCCTCAGTACTTCTGCCCTAGCCTGGCAACCCACCGTACGCTCAGGGATGTCCTTGATTACAGTCCATAGATTCAAGTTTTAACTTAAAGTCAGAACTCAGACTCCCTCAGTTTGTAGGGGAAAGTTGTTCTTGCTCTTTTCTTCACACGTCTGTGTTACTAGGATGCAATACAGGCTCTGCCAGTTTTCTCCCTGTGTTCATTTTGTCGCAAAGGGACACTTGCAATTTCATAACCAACTGTATGGGTGAATTCCAGAGGGGAATTGAGAGGTTCCTCATTCTTCCTTTTCAATCCCATTGCTGCATATGGAGCACCACTGATGGATCCTATTAATTATACATGTTGAATATACACACATATTTGTTATGAACCCATGAGAATAAAATATATATTTGCCTAACTATTGGCTTGTTAATCAAAGTAGTTTGACCAGTGTAGTTTTTACTTTGCATATAACCTAAAAACCCCAAGGTTACTAACCTATTAGGTATCAAGTGAAAACTCTTATAATTCCTTACCTAGTAAAACGCTGAATATAATTTTGTTGTTCATACCCCACTGATGTTACTATCTAATAATTTCATGAACCATTTTCCTCACTATTTTTGGTTTTGATGTAAGACACCTGATTAAAAACTTCCCTGACTTCAATCACTTAATGATGGCTCAGTAGGACTCTATTTTAATGAATAAAGGTCTCACCTAGTTCAGGCACAGAAACAGCCATAAGCCATAAATTTCTATGGAGACCTGAAACTTTCCCTCAAAATTTAGCCATACGTATACATGCCCATTTCTGCAAAAAGTGACAGAGAAATCCTGTCTTTTGCTCCAAGCCAAAAATTGAGTTTTCATGACTTTTTTTTTAAGCTTGGGATTTTATATGAGACAGTTTTAAAAAGATTATTAACATGGAAGACTACTTCTCTAATTATAATAACCTTTCTGATTCTTTTGGAATAAATTTTGTTAAACACTTTTCATGCGATTTGCTTCATTATCTTTTCATTTAAATCATCTTCAGTGACACACCATTTAATTAGGTTTGTTGTGCAGGTACCGATGGTTAAACTTGTGCATTCAGCACATGCACTTTCATTTGACTAATGTAATAAATCTTATTCATGCCAATGTCACCATCCATTACAAAAATTATCAAGGCATCATCCAGTTAAACTAAGTTTGCAAAATGTTGTTTATGAAGAATTTTTCTTCCACACTGTTATAGGATCCTTTATTGACGAGCTTCCTGGTGTTCTATGATCCTAGTCATAAATAAAGATTTACTTGTCAACATAAGCTGTAAAATGTTACCTGCCAGGAAGTTAGCCAGTGTTCTCCTCTAGTCATAAATACGATTCCCTTTGTTGTAGTATTATTAATGTTGCATTTTTTCCTGTTATGAGATTTTACAGCCAAGAAAAGAAACAAAATTGCCTACTAGTTAATACCAAACATTTTACACACACACAAAAAAATCTCCCATAATAACTTACAAATTTACTTTGGCCTGCGGCAAGAGGTATATATTCACATCTTGTTAAATTTGCAGATAAATATGTATTCCTGTGCACAATATTTTTATTGTGAAAATATATTGTTCAATAGCTGAAAAAACTCAGCAGAATACTGCAGAAAGAATTCTGGCTACGATGATTAAGGGTCCCACAAAATCCCCTCTGTGCTTCCATTACTTTTTTTAACAGCTTCTTTTTCAAACGAAACAAGATTTGCAGGGAAAAGTAATACACTTTCCTACGTCAGCTGATATAATTGGGGAAAAGGACAAGCTTTTAGCCTGCAAGCCCCTCTGTAGGTCTGATTCTGTTGGAGCTGTCTTTTAGAAATTCAGCTACTGCAAATCACCTGAGGTGTGAATGTCAACATTAGTAAGCATCAGTCACTAAAAGTCTGTGGTCAATTTAGCTAAGACTAGACTAACTAGAACTGAAGCAATACTTTCCTTACAGGCCACTGATCGAGTAGAGATCTCGTTTATTACCTGGAATTGAAAATGCATGACTTGAATTTTGTCAGACCCAGGGTATAGACAAATGTGGTAGTTAATTCCACTAATTTGTTGTGTACCATTAAATTAATACAAGGCCTGCTGATGGATCCTGTTCTAGGACTATTTGGTGAGAGATGGCACAAGTCAGGCAACTTTGAAGAGCATGACAGCATAAACCCCGCCTTGGCTGACAGCCTAAGTGTATTACTTAAAAGCAGTGAGTTATGTCTGGAAGCCTGCTGCTGGATTTCCAACAGTTCCCGCCCCCCCGCCCCCCCAGTGAAGTCTCCTTCTGGCAGTAGAGGTGAGGTACAGGATTGAGAGATGGCTCAGATGGCTTCCCAGAACTAATGACTAACTAGTCGTGAGTTTAAACCATTTTAGCCTAAAAGACTTCAGAAAATATAGTGGAAGAAGGAGTGCCCATTTTCATTCAAAACACAGCTGCCAGAGAAGAATAAGGCACGCACTTACGTATTCTCTGTGCTTCCGTCCCCTTTCTCAACAGCTTGCTGGTGATAGTCTCATCGCAGAGTCAGGAGACCTAGTTCAGGACTACAGTACTTCTTTTCCAGAAAAGTATTTCCACCACTGGGCTATGCTTCATTGTAAAATAGCTTTACTTTCAGCTGCTCCACTTTACAATAAAAAGCAAAATTGCTAGATCCATAGCAAAAAAGAACAACCCTGTTCATGGTGGGTCTCTTCTCCAAGGACTGCAGATTCAGTGATTGTTTTATGAATGAATATCAGGCAAGTGCTCTTAGATAGGCTCAGAAATGCATGGCTTGGTTAAGAGCAAAACCAGACATAGAAGATGACCTTTAAAACTCCTGCAGAACATCTGAGGAAAAATAGATGTGAATGGTTAAGGGCTCTATGCTCCTTCAGTACAACAAAGCTACTTGGTAGATCAAGCTCTCTGCAATACTGTAAAAAATGCTTACGGGATCAGATATTCTAAATTAAAGACCACAATGAACAGACATGGCTGGTATGCATCCACCCTTCCTGCATAAAATAGGCCAAAAATATATTTTTATTCCAACTATAAACCATAAGAAACTTTTGAGACCTGTTCTTCTCTGTTTTTCAAGCTTTGTGACAGTAGGCATGACTGCAGTGCTGGGGCATCAGCAAACAAGAAGGTCCAAATCGTTGGTTTGAAGATAGGTTTTAAAGAGGTTGTCGGTTGTAGACAACGACAATAAAGCTGGAGCAGCCCAAAATGAGGACAGAAGCAGCCACCACTACATCTAAAAGTCCTAGGAAGGTTTCAGAAAAGAAGCAATGATGGTTAGAGCAGAAGACGTAGATGAGCTGGGCATTGAATCTATAAAATCATTAATGCCAGTATTTCCAGAGTGCTCTGTTTTGTACAGTTAACTGAATGAAATCTGTAGTTAAAACTTATATATATTTAAAATACACAGAAAAAGTGCTTTGTACTCAAACCCTTTCATTCTCTTTTGCTTTGCCGCTCTGATAATAGTTTGATCAAGAAAGTCGAGATGTGTACATGCAGCAAAAATTCTAATTAAAACCTGTGCATTTTTAACATTTAAAATCATATAAAGACTTAACAGTAAAAGATATGTAAAGAAGAAAGAATAAGAATTGTCTGAAATGTTGAATTTCATAGTTCATGACTTTTCAGCACTTAATTATGCAAATAATGTAATCTTAACATAGCTTTCTCAATGGAATGTCTTTCTGCTGTTAAATTAATTTCCTGTGTCTGCTTCTTTTCCATTCTCTTTGTACTCCCTGTCCTCAGTATAAAATCTAAAATGTAGGGTCAAAACTAGAATTCAGTGTATATAGACTTAAAAAATCCAGTGCTCAGAGAAACAAAAAAAAAAAGTGTAATGTAAAGTTTATGTTCAATGTAAACAAACAAATATTATCTGTACTTATGAAAGTTTTCAAGGACAAAAACAAGACGTATTTTTTTTTAATCTGTGTATTTTACTGCAGGTTGAGAAAAGATAAAAATCTGTTATGCTGTGGTAAAAAGAAACATTTTGGGGTTATATTTTATAGGTGGAAATAAAATGGCTAACCTTAAGGGTGTTTTTTTTTTCTCCTTTATCTAGATTTTAATCCTATACTATTCTCCCTCAGGGTAAGTATTTCTTTCTTGGCTAGTCTCTCTTACTCCAATATATTCGGTTACATCATGGAGATTGTACTTAACCCAGCTTTTTCTATATTGTCAGCAGCAATAGCAAAGCATCACTGTCTTTCTTCTTCTTCTTCTGCTTTTTTTTTTAAATCTGAAAATTATAATCAGTACCTATAACAATTGTTTTATTTGCAGGAGAATCTGGTCTGTACAAGGAAAGTTATAGACTTTCTGTTTACCCTCACATTATATGAAATACTTACAGTTTTAATAAAGACAATTAAGCTTGTATATGAATTGAGCAACAGAGAGGAATTTAGTACTGCTGGTCCCATACTTTCCAGAACAGGGATTGGAGATAAAATTAAAATTTTGGCCAGCTAGGCAACAAACCAGCAATAGGTACAATGCTTAATGTCATCTTTATTTTAACAAGTATGAGGAAAAGACAGCAGACAGTAAAGGAGCAAAGAAGAAATATCTAAAATGCAGAAAAAAAAATATAACCCGTATTTACTGATACAGTGAAATAATAAATGCTATCAGTATTCGAAAGTCACTCACAATTCAGATTTAAGTCCCTCCAGTGTGTTTTCCCAAATTTCACCAGTGTGCCTTTTATAATACATATTTGAAAAAATATTTTTGAAAGTTTTTTGGTATATTTAAAATATTTGATTTTTCTATATTTAATTTTTTAGAACATTTTTCTGGTTCTCAGGAAGTTTTTTTTCCATTCACCCACTTGTGTAAAAATAATTGTTACAAAAAAAAGAACACACCAAAACACACGATATTTAGATAAACCAGTTAATGTTATTAATAAAAAAGCCACAGACCCATAAGCCCAACACGAACATGCAACCTCCCCATGTCCTTAATACCGGTCTGACTTAATATAATGTAGAACACTGACTTCCAGATCAGTGAAAAGAAGCCTGACCCTGATATTAGCTGCACTCTTTTTACTATTATTCCTGTTTTGTTGTCCTTCAGTGGAAATACGTTTTATACCTCCTGTCCTATTCATCCTGCCTCTCCCACTTTTCTCTCACAGAGAAGGTCTTTCCCATTTCCTCCCAGCCACATCACCCCTCATGTCTTTGGTTCTGAGAGCAGGTCAGTCAGTGGGAATTCACTTTAAAACCCCTTCCCTCCTTAAAAAATCCACTTAAAAATCCCCTCCCTGTTGCTTAATCCGATATTTTTGGTGAGGGCATACTGCAGAGTATCTGAGCTACCAAAGTACTGCAGAAGCACCAAGTAAAAATGAAAAAAACAGATACATATATGAATGAACAACTTCCTGTTGGGATGCACATTAGAAAGGGATTTTTGTGTTCTAATCGGGAGCGGGAACTGAAGTAACACTCAAAAATTACAAACCTTAAACATCAACATCTGCAAAGTTAATCTGTGTGCTTTGCTAGAACACAGCAGTACAGTTTTGTTACTAAGGAACACTAAAAATGGGATGTAAGAAGCATTCCTGCATAAGGAGAAAACTGAAATACAAGACCAACACCAATTTAAGATGTGGACAAGAAGTGCTTCTGTTAATGCGAAATGGTTAAACTGAACACTCTGGAAAAGGAGGTAAATCAAGGGGATTATGGTATTTTTTTTCTGCTCTCCTACAACTCTGTAGAGTAACAATGAATAGCAATTAAGAAAACCTACAGACAAGTGTCCCCTGTAACACTTAGTATGCCTCAATTACTTTCAGGCACTGTTAAAAGAATCCCGGGTGACTATCTAATATAAGAGAAATCAACCACAGAGAAATGCTTGGAGATTGTACGCTTGTACACTGGATTCTTTAAAATGGATTATTGTAGTTAGTTGAGTGTTTAAATAATTGCATGGAACCGAATAAGAAAGAACGAGTACAGGGAGAGCTCTCCAAATTAATCATACATTGCAAATGCTTGAAGCAAGAGCTTTCAATTTCAGTTTTCCCATCCTTGATTTTTGTCACAGCAATGGCTGAGTACTATTGTAACAAGATTTCTCAAAGGCTGATGAGGTGAATTCAGACAGTAACAGGATCAAAGAAAGGCTACCATGACGAGCAGAAGGACAAAGTGTCTGAGATACAAGAAGAAACTAGGTTTATTTAGTCTCACAGAAAGAGATGAGATGTGGTTGCTGTTTATCAATACTTTAGGGCAGTAAGGAACAGAAGAGGAAAAAAACCGCTTAAGGTAACGATGATACAACCACATGAAAAAAAACCAAACCCAACAGATTTCACACTGGTCAGGTAAACACTTTAAAGCCTTCCTCTTTCCAGAAAAAAACCCATCAGAGCTCTGCCAGAAACACAGCCAAGGTCTTCACACGGAGCCTTTGTGGCTGTCGCTCCGGGAGCGAGGTGTGTGCGACAGGCTCCTCAGCCGCCAGACGCCTTACTGCTCCCAGCTGAGCGGCTGCAGGGTAAGGGAGGCAGAGGACACAGTCCCAGGCTCTGCAGTTCTTAGCCTTCTAGCTTGGCGTCGTACCAAAGTCAACAAGTTAGCCCTTCTGTACTACTGTAATTTCTATTGCTTTTCACTCTTCATCAAGAACACTTCCTTAATCCTTAGTTATTCAGATGGAAATCTCACCAGATTTCAGCCACTTACCTCCTCACTACCACAATATATAATTTTCTAACCTCCCACTTTTTCCACAGTATGTTCCTCTCAGTTGTGATTCCATCCCCCAAATTATTTCAGCTAAAATAGATATACCGCTTTGTCACAGGCAGCTGTACCTGGTTTACAGAAGTATCAACAACCTTACTCAATGTCTTTCTCTTTATTTATCCAGGAGGACAGAGAAGATAAGTCCTTAGATAGGAAATGAGATGTCAGACTTTCATCCATTGCGCTAGTGGATGTTTAAAATGGAGGGAGCATGAGGAGAAAAAAATGAAAATCTCACAATTCATTTGTCAGCACTCCAGACTAAGTACCTTTTAGGCTGGTGATGATAAAAGGTGAAAAAAAGTAGGATTAAATTTCTTCAGGCACAGGAGGGTGCTGGAGCTGGGCTTGTGTATGTCCCTGAAAACAAGCCATTTAATAAATGGATGTTTTCACCACTTCCTCCTACAGAAAACCCCCAAGTGTCCAGAAATTTATCCTGATAAAGGACTGTGCATTACTACACTAATATGTGGCTATGTTTTCCATATTCTTCCCCTTGGAAAAGTTAAGAATAAGTCAGAGCTGTCCCTGTGTTCCTTTAATGCACTGCATCGGGGCTTACATGGCTTTTCTACTCTCTGTGCGTATGTAACTGCACTGCAGGGTCTATCTTTATGCATTTAAAATAACACTCCAGCCTTCAGTGCCGCTGCAGGAGGCAGACTGTTTGCTAGTGCCATGTTCAAACAGCCACAAAAATACAAAATAACCCTCACAGTAAGGCTCAGTCATTTAATCATAAAGTTTATAATCAAGCCGGCTACTCAACTGAGAATGCACATGAAGCTAGCTGGGAATAGAGGAGAAAACCAACCTAAATCTCATTCAAGACCGTGAAGATATATAGAGTGTAACCCTCTGTTCCATCCCTCCCTCCCAGAATCTGTCTCTTAACATTAACCTAGAATTGAAATTAATTTAGAAAATAGTTTAAAATCTCATAGATACCATAAAGCTTGTGAAAAGGCGTGACTGTTTCATCAGTATGCTTCATAGAAATTGCTGAATGCCCCTTTTGCTGCTGTCTTTCACTTTTCTTCCTATAAACCAAATTCTGTTAGACTGCAGGGGCAGGCTACAGCATTCCGATGATTTGTAACAGTTGAGGCTCTTTCCCTTTGTACCTCAGCTGTCCCTCTCCTTTCTCACCTTTCTCTTGAAACACTTGTTTAAACGTACCTAAGCAGAATTTAATGGATGCCTCTCACACTACTCACCTACTAACCTGCTAGCAGCTGCAGATTTCAAATGGCATCTTGCTGGACTTTTCCGGCGGTTGCAGCTCCTAGTGCCCGCATTTCCAGGACGTGAGATGTGGATGTATCACCAGCTGTTTTCAGGTGGCCGACCCATTCTGACTGCCTGAACTGCAGCTGATGGCTTTTAGGCAAACGGATGGATGGATACCTGACTGCCTCATCTTCCAGGGATTTGGAAATAATAATCCTGAGCAGAGACTTTACCGGTCCAAAGTACATTCATTCAAACTTATCCTTCCAACTTTTAAAGCACAGAATGAAGAGTTGAAAATAGTTCACCAATTTCTTTGCAAATATTCTCAGGGATGTTATGATTAAATAAAACTTATGCACCGTGATATTAGAACCACATAGAAGATGCTACTGTGTGAGGTAAAGACTCAATACATTTGATTTCAAGGAAAGATGAGTGCTGATACATCATTTCTTTAAGAGTCCAAAATATATAGAAGAGAAGAAAGGACTACATGGACCAGAAAAGTCTCACATGCAACACAAATTTCTATTCAACAAATATAACTCGGCCTACTTCTTTCTACTTGCATGATTTACAGGCCAGATTTGCCTGTCACAACACCACAACCCTTCCAGCTATTTTATACTAATATGAATACGGGTCTATTAAAAGTGAGTGAACAGGAATCCTAAGAACACAGTAGCACTCGCTGCTGACTCGGGCAGAAATTCAGTGTACCCGACTTACCAGTCCTTTTGCAAAGTTTCTTCCTATACTACTTACTTTCAGTAAATGCTTTTTATCCATTACAGATTTATTATGCCTCTGACCCTCATGGATGATGATTTAGAGCTTTGAACTATTTCTGCTCTCAGGTGGCTGACAGGTGCAAGTTTTCTCCTGTTAAGACTGCTGTTATCCTGCCTCTGCTTCACACAGTTGATCTTGCTACTCCTGCGTTATCCCTCATAACTCTCAAAACATTTCCTGGAATACTGAAAGTAGGTTAAACACAGGACATGTTTTCTGATGAGAGGCCAGATATCTCCAGAGCTGGCAGAGATTCAGAGCTGCTCTGTGGCTTTTTTAATGCTTTCTTCCATTTTCTTATGAGACTGATTTTTTTCCAAAGGGAAATAAAATACGGCTGCTTTTCTTTCTATAATAAGTATATTTAGGAGAAAGATGGGGGTTTTGTGGAGTTTTTTAAGGAAAGCTGAATCCCTTCAAACATCTCAATAGAGGAAAAGGATGTATGTCCAAAAGGACAGGAATCAGCTACTTAATAAGACCTTGGGAGTGATCTTCTTGCAGTTCTTGAAATTCACCCTAAAAAGACTTACAGGAACACTTTAAAATATACAAAACATGTAATTTCCAAGCTGCAACATTTGTATCCTGATACAGACAAAAATTTTCTGCAAGGTTTGCCATTAAAAACTTTTTCTTTTTTTTTTCTCTCCATAGACCCAGCTATTCTTACAATGTTTTATCATACCATTCCTAACTTAATGTTTTCTTCCCCTTTATGCCTTTCACTTTGGGTTGATTTAGAAATGTTGATTGTGAACAGCTATCTACAATAAAACAATCAACCTTCCTTGACCACACTGATCGTCAAGTACCGACAAAGGAACCCTGTTCCTTTGAACTCAAAGGTGACATTATAAAACTGCATTTTTCACTAGGCCAGTTGCTAGTTAAGATTTCTTTCAAGATTTTACAGAAACCATTGTAATCTTTGGTGTTTTTATTTGTGGGCCAAGTACTGTTATCTTTCCTTATATTTTAGCCTGTGAGAGAATGCTGACTTTATGAGCAATTAAAAAAATCTTGATGAATATCAGCTTGTAAAATCAATTTTAGCATGATGCTGATGAAGTTTGCACTTTTCGACAGCTGTGAAGGTGGCTTCAAGGGTGAATGGTGATCTCATATTTAAAAACCAAACCAAGACAGATAAATAGCATAAAATGCTGAATTTAAAAAAAAAGCAACTCAAACCCCCAAGCAAATTACTACTTGGAGATAATCCATATACCGCCATTTAAAATAAAGATACATTTATTTACTTACCTTGTGGTCATGTGCAGCTTGGATTAACTTGAATGCTGATCATATAAGGTAACTTGAAAACCAAGAAAAAGCAGACAGGCAATCCAAGTCATTATAGGCATGATGTGTATTGCACACAGACAGCAGAATACCACAAACATATTGATCTAAAAAAATTCTATATAGGTAAAGTGACCCGAATATGCAGAAATTTAAAATGCAGACATACCAATATAAATGAGTAAAATAAGAGGCATTTGGTAGTGTAGGCAGATAATGACCATGAACACTCTCATGCAATTGTATGGGTTACAATGTAACTTGGCTGTAGCACAGGATAGCAAAGTTAGACTGAAATTTTTCTTCTATTTTGCATGTAAAAGCAGGCTGAATCATCCCGTGTTTCAATAAATACAAAATAAAGTCTATTAGATAGTAGTTATGGTATCAGTCTCTCTGATAAGAGAAAACTAAGAATTTGAAATTAATCTCAATAAACATTATAGCATTTGTAGTTTTGGCCAGTATTTTAGAAGTGAAATGGATAATAAATACCTAAATACTATAAAAAAACTTTTGCAGAATGTTTTTTTGAGAGTCAGCTTACACTACATTTGTTGTATCAATATTAATTATCCCAAATTTTAGCAGATTTCTTCTTCATGTAAAGCAGAAGCAGCATATATTGAATTTGATGAATTTGTCCATAGTTGTGAGCTCTGGATTTTTCTATTCTATTATGCCCAGTGTAGAAATTCAACACACAGTTATATTCACTTTTTAAATTCTGTTTGTGGATTAAAGGGCTCATAGCTATGAGGAAATTAAAGAGTAACAGACAAATTGGTCACACCCTATGGGCTTCACACTTGGTTTCAGATACATTAAAAACCAGGGTAACATCCAGATTTTTGTTGGGCATGATAGCTACACAGCTATATACCTGTAAAACATTTTGGGCAATATCATTTGGGTAAATTTAATTTCTCAGGGGAAAAAATTCTAACTTAATTCAAATATTAAATGATCATTAATTTTACTACTACATAGAAAATTCAAGGCATCTGTAATCTGAAGCATCTCTTTGTAGATAATGTTTTTCATATAATTACATCCGTATATCCTGCATTCTTGGGTGAGGTTACCAGCTGAGATGACCCAAGTTACTTCCTGTGTCACTAAAAGCAACAAGACAAAGAAAGCTCTATTACCCACTAAAAGGACAAATCTTGTTCAATTCGTTCTAAGTGTGGTCTATTATATAAAACACATAAAATGTCACTATGACTTTCTCACAAAACAAGGAGTGCGTCACTTTATATTTGTAGTGATCAATGCAGTACTTATTGAAGCATGAACTTATTATTAGGCATTCACACCCATATTTAAGATATTTAAGATATTAACTGCCTGTGCATCCCTAAGGGTGAGTGTTAACTAAGACAATAACAATTAGTTGTGCGAATATTTCTCTTATATATAAATCAGATATACCCCATAAAATTATAACTCCATTATGTCTTTGTCATTACAGTAGTTTTTGAATGGGATGATTGTTCAGGTTTGTGAACCAGAGTTCACTCAAGGCAGAAAAAAGGAAAGGGTAAGAATTACAGCTCCATATGGCCTGCGGCCATCCAGTGGTGTGCCTGTACTGAAGGAAAGGAAGGGTAAAGTAGCAAAGTGAATTATCATGTACAGGCATCTGGAGAAAATGCCACAGCTGTTGACTGAGACAGCTACATTGTGGGAAAACTGGCATGTTGCTCAGGTCAGAAAGTAACGGGAAAAAATAAGGATGCTTCACATTTCAGCTAATGGTTGAACATTTAGGGATTACTAGAAATAAAGTGTTTGCTATAATGCTAAGTGAATTTTGTGACGATAACACCCCTATCCACTTAATGACAACACTGTGTTTCAGGACATGATTTGAAACCTCCATCGAAAAGTAAGGTACAGACTGTTTTCTTCTGAACAAACTCAGCTTGCAGTTAGCCATATCTGAATTCCACCCAAGGAATTCATTAGGCTGTATGGATTTATTGATACAAGAGCCTGATCTAATTTGCATGTGTAAATTAGCAGGAAGAACATTTCCCATTACTTAGCTATATGGCTGGAATGACTGTTTACTTAATTTCCTCCTGCACAGCTCTGGTTTTTGCAAGATGCATTTGCAACCAAGGATGTCATCTCAGATTTAGTTACATGTTGCATATGCTTTATAAAAAAGTAAAGCAGTACAAACTTAAATGTCTGGGAATTACAATTTGCTACCGGTCATAAGGCTCTCAAAACAGAATGCATCAATTGTTTAGAGCGCTCGAGTTTTTCCTCCATAGAAGTAATAGAAAAAGCTTATTTGAATCTTAAATTTCTCTTAAGAGGAAAGTGTTTTCTGTCATCTTTGATACAATTTGCTTAGAATTACCCTATAAACATCTTAGTTTCAGTACTTTACCTTTGTGTGAGGTGGGCAACAAAACTTGCTTGAATATGAGATAATACATCTGTTTTACTAGGCTTTTTTTATAAGGAGATGGACATTTGGATGCTTTCTCTATTCAAACTGAATGGGGTGAATCAAGAAACAGGGTCCAAATAAAATTCTATAATCTCATACCACATCCTTTTATGAACTGCAGAGGATCAGGTAGTTGAACAAATCCAGTTATACTACTAGTTTCCTTTCAGAACTCCAGAAAGGAGAAAACAAGGGAAGCCCATCTCCTGAGGATTCATGATCAGTCATCCTTTTGTTCACTAGAGGATTTAAAACCCTTTTAAGAGCCCAGGCACTGCCATCCTCCCATAATGGAGATGACAAAGAATATACAAATTCAGTGTAGTTGGTTTCCAGTACTGTGCTGTGGGAGCTGAACAGAGGAGCGTGTCCTGCCCCAGAGGGTCTGCTCCTATAAAAAGTGTGACAAGGTAAAGCAGGGCAACAAAATTCCATTGGAAATTAACTTCCAAGAAGCGACTCAGTTATTTACTCTGAGACATGTAACTGGGAAACTTTTATTTATTGGTTAGCAACTTGGGAAAGGATAAATAAGAAAGTGAGGTACTTCTAAGGCTATGACCTTATATTTTAACTCACCGGAAAGCTGTTGTGAAAACAATTTAAATGACTGAAAACACTGTGGCAACTTACTGATCTGTCCAAAACCCAGCAAGGTCACAGCTGCTCTGAAGTGGAAATGGAACAGTATTCTTATTTTTTTGCTGTACTAGGAAGCAATTCTTGGAATGCTTCAGATAAAGCTCCCACAGCAGAAAAAGTATTCTAACCCCTTCTACAGGCAGTAGTGCATCAGAGGACTCATACCATATCGGTGTCAAATCAAAAGTTTACGCCGACATGAACAGCACTCAGGACACCAAATTCAGGTGGTTTGCATTTAGGGATTAAAAATGAAATAGCTGAATTATTTAGAACCATGGTTTGCAACGCCACACAAAACCACCTTGTTGGCGATAGACTGGAAGGCAACGAGAAAGACTAATTTTTGTTTCTGGAAAATCTCTCCCAAGTTACCAACCGATAATTCTGAAATCTGCTCCAGGGCAATTGTGGGAAACTATAAAAATACCAGAATTAGCAAAGCCACAATAAATAGGACGGATCTATTACAGAAGAATCCACACAGCTTGTATAAAGGTAAGGCATGTATCAAAAATACATTGTAAACATTTATAGTCAATAATAACAGAATCAATAAGAATATGGATAAGAGAGACCAGGTTAATACAGCGTACATGGATTTCCAAAAGGCCGCCTTCAAGAATCTTTTTAAAAGGTTTTCAAATAGGCTGAGCAGTCATGAGAAGGAAGGTCCTCACATGAATAAAATAGCTGATTCAAAAGAAAGATATTGAAGGTTAGTGTAAAAGTCATTTCTCTCTCTGAAGAGAGATACTCAGCAGAGTCTTACAGGATTTATTAGAGACCCTGGTGTTCAGCATGTTTTTAAGTTATCTGAAAAAAGGAGTGAAGAGTGTGATGACAAACTTTCAGGATGCTACTGTTATTCATGGTGGTAAAGATAGGAATTGACTGTGAAGAACTGCAGAAAAACCTTACAACCAAGCAACTGAGTGAGATAATGGCAGATGAAATTCAGGAAGGACAGCTGTAAAATGATGCACAAGGGAAAAAATAATTTTACCTACACAGTGATAAGCTAACCACTAGTACGTAGGAACAGGATGTTAAGGTCACTGTAGATAGGGCTGTGAAAACATAAATCCAATACCCGGGAGTGTGAAAACAGAGAAGTGAACATTAGCAATTACTAAGAAAGGAAAAGAAAAGCAAACAAAAATGTCATTATCTCATTGTGCAAATCCACCGTACTGTTGCATCTTTAAAACTGGATGCAGTTTTGGTCCTCCCTTGCAGTAAGAGTAATTCAGGATATAGAATGGCTCCCATGAAAGCACCCACTGGCTACACTAGCTCTTCCTAAACTTCAAGCAAAAATGATTGTTTATTAACAGCTCTACTTACACTGCTGCTGTAAAATAGAGGGGAAAATGGAAATTTTAGAACATCTTAAAGTTTTTTGGATGGCTGTTTGCCACAGCGTGGAGTCTTGTGATTTTGATAAGGGAAAAAAAGAAGCTTTTAAGCCTAAGGATTTAATGTGTAGAACTTGAACGTGGATTTGATAATTGGCATCAAACAAGGGAGAACTACTGTGAATAACAACTGTATTTCACTAAAGAGATATTTAAAAGAAGCCAAACCAACCACTTTGTATCATTTTCTTTCCTGTAGTTAAAACAACAGCATATAGAATTTATGGGAATTCTCATTTAGAAATTACTCATAATCTAACATTTTATTTCTCTCTTAGCTTGTATTAATCAACCTTTGAAGCTGGAGGAGAAATTATTCTTTTGGCCTGCAGGGAATGACTGTAAAACAACTTAAGTAGGAAATCACAAGACCAGAAATCAGATACTACTTGGATTTAGTACTGCTGGGAATGAATCAATACAGTATGGCAGTACAAAGGTATTCAATCTCAAGAAACCAAATTTTTGGGAATTAACGAAGTTAGCAATCAGCTCGCAATGGGAATTCTATTTTTTTTAAAAAAAGGAACCATAAACTGGAACAGAGCAATGCATGTAACAATGTGATCCCATTTAAAGTGGTGCCACTCAGGAGCAGAAGTAACTGACTTCTACTGGAAAATATGTTATTGAAGAAGAAATTACACAAAGAGTAAGCAAATTATATGAGAAAGACCTAAAGGCTTTAAAATCACAGCAGGAAAGGTACAATAATCTATCTGGTGCTTTAGAGAAAAGGACAAAAATCTTAATTCCGGGGAAAAGGATTATGCCTGTATCACTTGAGGATTTGGAGTTTAAATGAATACTGCACAGCATTTTCATTCTTGTCCCACTGGCCTTCATCAGCCTGGTTAAGCTCAATGCACAGCGCAAAGATGATTCTTCAGCATTGTTGCCAGGAGTATAGACTTATTTGAATAACATTAGCCCCCAGGAGTAAATTAAATTCATTTTCCCCCCAAATTGTACTACATATTTGCACATAATTATTTGTAGATAGTACATAATTGTACTAATGCTGGCAGCTGAGCTACTGTAAATTATTTCTATCAGAAAAATTGAGCTGAAACTTCAGTGCTTTGTGAAGGGTTGCAAAGCTTTTTTAAGTCCAAGAGGAAACTTATATTAATAATACTAGTCTTGAGAAGCCAGCATTGGTAATTCAAATGTGGAGGAGAGTGACAGGGACAAAAAAGCTCAATGTAGTGATCTGGAAGGAAGTCTTACTAATTTCCGCCAAGTGGGGCGTAACTGCAAACCGCAGTTTTTCCAGTGCTTTTAGTTGTATGTTCGAACTTGCACAACACAGAAACACTGCCTACAAATACTTTGTATATGTGAACAAGGAAATCTTCAGGTCTCTGCGGCTTCTAGGAAATCACATTCTGACACAGCACAAATGGAAGATTTAAAAAACTGTGCAGGAGGCACTTAGCATATCACACAGAAAGTATTGAAGTCCTTAGGTAACCATGTTGTTGGTATCATTGAGGAAGGCTGGATTTGCTTGCGAGAGGAGAGAAGGGGATTTCTTCTGTACGAATTTGTTAGAATAGCAGGCTTACAAATGTCTACCAGTTACCAGTCAGACCCAAGAAGGTTTTTTACCTCCTTCTGATGCTGAGAGTGCCTTCTGCGCTTCTATTCTCACTGCCTCTGAAGTATCAGACATATTCTTCATGTAAGTCCTGTGACAAATAGGGAGGTATTTGGGTACTCCTAAAGGCAGTATTAAAATCTTTCCTGTGTTGGATTTGCATTCCATGACTAAATCAGCTGCTGACACTGGGATCAGGAGGAATACCTCCTTTCTGGTTCCCCTCTCTTCCCTTGACTCAGACGGGTCATGAGCTGATTTTTTTGTTTTGTTTGTTTTGATTTGTGGTATAGGACACTAATACCCTGGGTCTTTTGTGTTCTGATCTTTTGGTATATTGCAGTCATGCCTTTTGGGTTTTTTTCTCCAAAGTTTCGTGTTTTGTGTATTTTTGAAGAGTGTGCTGTGGCCAGGGCTGAGGGAAAGTAATGAAGAGAAGATGTTCTGGGGCTCTCACAGCCTCACAATTTATTGCATGGTTGCCCGCATTTGGATTAACAGCTTCAGGTCTTTCCATTATTTTATTCTCCTATTTTCTTTGCCATAAAGCAACGTTGATATTATCATGTCACATCCTACAAGTATCAACCACAAAATGATTATGAAGTCCTTGTTATCACAACTTGGCCTCCCTTTAACCAAAAGAAATGCTCGTCTCTCAATGTCCTACTTAAGGAAAACATACCCAAGGAAGTTGGCTAACATAACTTTTGAGAAAGAATAAACATTGCATTGTAAATATTAGTTCATTGAAGTATGTGGGGGAAATAGAGTATAACATGAATAAGGAAACAGTAGGGAAAGAGAAAAAAACTCTTAAGTACACAAGAAAACGGTACTACTTAAACTGATTTTCTGAAATCAACAGACATCTTCCTCCTGAGAAATATTGTTCAGTCACAGACTAACATAACCTAACTTTTTGCTATGCCAATTATCTCTTCTTTCCATCCTGTCTTTCCATTGCTTTTCCACACATGCATCCCAAGAGTAGCAAGTAGCGTCATGTGAACAAAGCACTGCTGAGGATTCTGAGAAAATGAGAATTCTTTTTCCTTTTAACTTAAACAGCTACTTGTTTATGAAATAAAAGTATGAAGATATATTATAGAGATACACTATAGTTCAAGAAAACAAACTAAAATTATTTTAATAAAAGCAAATAGATACGGTAGCAATCTGTTATAAAAAGACCTAATAAATTGAAATCTATGTATAATAGCGTTTCTTCAACAAGACATTATAGTAACAAAAGTAATAAATAAGCTGAGGAAAACTAAAGATTTAAATCAACATGAGAACAGAGTTAAAGCATAGTATGAAAAAAGTGAATAGGAAACAAAACATCACTCAACTAACTGAAGTTTAATGTTTTAAGCTTCAACAGTCAATGTCACCTTTAGTCCACTAATCAAATATATATATACATAGAAGCACTGTAGTAAATTCTACATATATTTTTCATTGACCTACTTCTGTTCCAGCTCATTAAAATGACGACTTTCCCCTCTAGTCCCCTCTGGCTAGGTGTAATAGTGTCTCTGCCTTCTGGCTAGGTGATAATTAAATCCACTAAATAAGTGGCAAGTAGGTGGGAAAGAAACTATGTATACTTATTCAAAAGGGAGTGGCTCAATTAACAATTTGTTTAGGAACCTGGCTTTTAAAATTTTATCATAACTTGAAAGTAATTGCCCCCATCTGTACCCTAGTTGGTTTGGTTCTTCCTTTCAGGTCATAGTCTCAAACAGGAACCTATACTCAGAAACAGGAAAGTCAAACAGACAGAAGCTCAAAGCAAAGATCTGAATAAAGGTCAATAAATACCCAAAGAAGAGGACTGATTTAATGGCTCAAAAAATGAAGAAAAAAAAAAGGGGGGGGATGGCATTTTAGTTCTGAGCCTGCATCTGGCTGAATGGGAGATCTTGGACAAATAAAACCACATGCATCTGCTTACCCATTCCTGAAGTAAGAGCAATTGTCTTACCCTTCAATAAAAATGCCTCCAATTTGATCCAAAGCCGAGCATCCTTTGATTGACCTGGTTTGATTCAGACCTAAAAAAAAATCTCTAGTCATGGTACGAAAATACCTTGGGTAAAAAAGATGCCCTGCAAAGGCTCCCAGTCACCAGTGTCTGTATCCAGGTACCTGGGAGTATTAATAAGGACAGAGATATAAATTCTATTGATACGACCCTACCTAGTATGATGCACTGTGAGCATTTGAGGTTGTTCTGCAGGATAGTAAAAGTTTTACAGGAGATAGCCCTGAACCTTATATAGACTGCAATCCATTCATCGTTTAGTCTTCATTGCTTTTCCACAACCACTAGCCTGAAAGCTGGGTTCAGAATTGCTGAATCATTTTACAGATCTCAGTGGTTAAGAGAAGGTGGAAATGAGGATAATACATGCATGCTTGTGGGTAAAATGTCTTTTGTGTTTCTGTAAATCAAGGACAGAGAAGACCATGGCAGAATGCTCTCTGCGATTGTTCTTAACGAACTTAGTGACGGTAGGCTGAAGCCTGGTGCAAAGTAACACTGTTTTGGCCCACCTGCGATGGAAATAAAGTGATGAAATAGGATTTTAAGACCAAAATTGTTCTTACTTCTCTCTCTTACCCTTGGAATAATTCCAGAAAATCTTGTAGGCAGATTGTTTTCTAAGCACTGTATTCTTTTTGTAGTTTTCACTCGGTTTGTACTACTGTCATCTCCCTACTTTATAGAATTAATGTGGCTCGAGGGACGATGACTAGACTTTTATGATGACAGAATATGATATAATAACTTAATGAGACAGTAATGTACAATTGCATCTAGCTACGCAAGTTATGTACAAACCTCTGGAAACAGCAGTGTGTATTGTATGCAATTATATACATACATCTCCACAAAATTTATATGCAAGTGGGTTTCATCAGAGATGCAACATGACAGATTTTGAGATTATATTGCCAGACAAGGCTAAATGCTTCATTAATAAGGTACCATCATCATATTTCTTGCTAGTACTGGAGGCTTGTTTTGGATCTAAACTGAATTTTACAGGCATCCACTGGGATTGCCAGGACATAAAGGTACAGAGGAAGACTTGAGACCAGGCTTAAGAGTTTGTCATTTTTTTTTTTAAGTGTGGTCTTCTTCCTCCCAAAATCGTAGCTTTCTAAAAAAGATAAAGGTCCAATTGTGTAAAGGAGAGAAGTGCATATTTCACTTTAAAGTGCATAAGAAACACTACTGTATTAAATATTCTGTATACAAGAGGGGAAAAAAAACAGGTTTCTGTACAAAAGAAAAAGTAATTAAATTAAAAATAAAATTCAGTTTCCAGGAGCATCGTCAGGGATTTGCATGCATTACCACTGAGCAAGTACAGAAACACAAAGGCAGAAATGGAGGTTTATTGGTCTAGTCTGTTCTGGTCTTATCCGAGCAACAATAAATTACTCTGCTACTGATAAGAAGCAGGTATTAACCAAAGAGCTATACAGTTGTTTAGACCCTTAAATTATTCTGACCTGGCAACTTCAAAAGCCCACAAACAGCAAAGAATTATTATTCAAATCTTAGTCATTAGAATTTACAGGGAACAGCCCAATATTTCCATGAAAAATACTGAAAATATGGATAGCATGCAATTTTTAATCTCTTTAGGTTCATTTCTTCTGCTGAAGTTGTTGAATGACAGACAATACAAAAGTGGATAAAATCTTTTCAAGAATATATCTATTCTAAGTTGTAATGGTTGTAGCTAATCCTCCCATGAGTAAGACTAAAGATCGAAGACTCTTAATATAAGCCTAAAATTTCAGAAGTCCTAATGGCATTTTTCATAAAGGAGCTTTTCTAGTCAGCAAGTTTTCAAAAATTCTTTTCTTCCCCTCTGTCAGAGACAGAGTCTACCAGATGGGGTGGGGAAACAAATAAAAAAAAAAAAAAAAAAAAAAAGAAAGAAGACTAAGGGAGAGCAGGAGAGAGAAAAAGCAAGTGAGATTTTTCTGCTTTTTGCTTGCCATTTGGAGACCAATGTCCCTAGCTAAATTCTAGTAGTTTGGAAAGCCGAACGTAGCTAATCGAACTTCAGTCTGAATTACCCTTTCCCCAAAGCACTGCCCAGATTCCCAGTCTATGTCAGGCCAAGCTTCTCTTTACTCCAGTGCTTTGAACAGTAAGTCCCATCTGCTGTCAGGGATGCATTCTGACCAGAAGCTCAGAGTCCCACAAATCTGTCAAAAAGTCCCAATAAGACTTACTCTGAAACTGATTTTCTAACAAATAGTGCATTTCTTCTTCACAAGGGTAAATATGAACTTGTTCCTAGCTGTATTGTCTCATGGAGGGCAAGTAAAGAATTACTCTAGAAATGAACAATAGTTTCATTTCCCTGCATCTACCCATTCAGGGAGCAGAAAGTGTCGCTGTCATCTGCAGCACAGTTCTGATTCTGCTGCATAGAAATGACCGAGTGACTTTCACACGATGTTCACATTATTAATAAGAATGAATTGCAATAACTTTTGAACTCCACCACATTCCAATGCCTCGGCATTTATTATAGAATTTTTTACATAGGGACAAACTAATACATGTCTAACAGCAACATCTAGTAATTATAAGGTCTGTGGCTATGGTGTCAAGGCTTTATACTGTCATTATTAGGGAGAAAACTTCATATGGTAAATTTGCACCTTACATTTTGTAGCACTTGTCATTGTTTCTTGCTTACTCATTGACATATTGCAACTCTCTGCAATTCTCACCTGTTTACACATTGTCGCTGTCTAGGACATCTTGATTCTTGTGATTTTATTTCTAGATGTGATACGGCTAAAAGATCTATAATGCACTTCAACTTTACCATTGCTTTCTCCAAAGAATGATGGGTTGAATTTCTAATAGAGTGGGCACAGACTGTTGTTTTGAATTACAGAAATGAAAGGGCAGCCAGTATGAAGAGTGTGATTTCTTTCACAGATGTGGCAGTAATCTTTAATCAAATATTACAGCACCATTTTCAGACCAGTGAATAGGTCTGGAAGAAGTCTCTGACCCCAAAAAGCTTATCTGTAGTAACAGCGAGTAACATGTCAGTGGACTACTGCATTTCCTTAACTATTAGTTCTTGCAGTTCTTCAGGTATTATCTGAAAATTAAAAAGCAAGACGTTTTTCAGATTTTGGTACACTTGATGTAATTTTAAATATAGCAAAGTACTCTAATTTAGACTACAGATCTTTTGATAACACTTCTCAGTATCACATTCACTAGTTTTAAAAAAAACAACAAAAAATGGTTATAGACTATAGTAATTACAACTAGGAAATTTGCTACTCCTCTTTTGGCCCATTTTAATCAGAGGGACGTTAATTATAATTGAATTACTTTTATCACCTGAACCACAACACTCCATCTTTGACCTGATATCCAGCATATTAAAAGTCTGTAGAGCTATCTTAAATACTTTTAAAATTATGAATATTGGGCAGATAGATAATTTTTATTCCAGCTATGTTGAGTCCCCTGACATCCCCACTCAGAGATTATACTGCCTTATCCATTTTACTATTCAAGAATTCCACTGTCTTGCTCCAGTTATTTGCCTTTGCTTTCTTCCAAGCCCAACCTCTTTATAAGTGTTTCCCTATAAGCTTGATTACCCTCTCTCATCTGCTCACCCAAATAATTGCTTCATTAGGGGATCTGACCTGGTTCATCTGTGCTGTGCAGCAGGTAGAATTCAAGCCTTTGCAGGAGCTGTATCCTGGGTGTGAAGCTATTTGAAGCAGGACTTGGGAAGAATATACCGGTAACACCTAACGTCTACTCCCCCATTTTTTTCACAGGAGGCTTTTCCTCACAGAATCTCAGCAGTGCTCAGAAATGTGGGAATGCTGATAGAGTGAGAATTTCAAGTGCTTTCTGTTTACTTTAACCAAGAATTAAGAGATACAGTTAGAAGTCTAAGAAAATATGATGAAAAGCTTATCTTTTAAATCAAGTCTTAAAAGAGCATCTAGAAAAAAAAAATCTGTTTCAGAGACATACAGAATTGTTAAGGTTTACTTTGTGCTCAGCAATTTGCTCATCTAATCTAATATGCCCACAACAGCTAAACATTTTAGATTGTCCTACATAAAATGTGTGAGTATGAAGCATGTAGGTATCCTGTGCAGTCCATAGCAATTTGGTGTTAGTGTGTAGGATGCTATATTCTTGAAGATATGCCTGTAGTATTGATTCCTATCAATCTTCATAGCAAAAAGTTTTCCCCTTGTTTTTGTGTGATATGCAGAGTTGATGCCACCTCTATGAAAATAAACCCGCATTCTACAATCTAGTGTAAAACAGGATTGAGAAACTGTAGGAAACTATTGTTCCGAGTAGATCATTCTCAAGACAAGTTGTTAACAAATAGAGAAAACATATGACACAGGCTTCTTCAAAGCTGTAAGCTATTTACTTCATCTAGCTATCTAACATCCTTATGAGTGGAAATAATTATGGTCTACCACCATGAGACATACTTTTCAGATCAGAGACTAATCTCAATTTTCAGCATCTTGTTGTTAAAGAATTTAAACAATTTCAAGATGCACGTAGTCAATCTGGCATTTTATATATGAGCCAAAATTTTGATAAAATTTAAAAAAACCCCAACAACTTTAAGTTGATGTTTAAATCAATGCCATTGGAAAAAGTGAAAACAGTGTGTCATTGCTACAATTTCTTGCAGCACGTTAAAAACATATGTTAGCCCTCTCTGAATCGAGAAATTAAGGAGTTCTACAGTTGCAAAGACTTGGAATGAATTGATAGTGGTGATTAAACAAGAAAATACTTCTGGAATTTCCATCTGTATCTTTGTACATGTTTTAGGAGTAAGTAAAAAAATCAGAAAGAATTAAAATAACAAATAAAGATTGATAGTTTATTCTGTAGGTGAGGTATGGAAATAACATGGTTATGAGAGTAGACTCTTAGTTTCCTTTACAAAGGAAAGTTCAAAGAAATTTTATGGAAGACATAGTTACACAAAAACCTGCAGGGTGAAAACTAGCCTGAGGCTAAACTGTGTAAATCACTGGAAGATGAGTTCCAAATATTAATAAATATTTAAAGCAAAGCGTTGCTACAATTTTTACTGATTCATTTAAATCACTTAAAAGTACTCCTTTTTTTTTCTCCTTTAATGAAGCTAATCGTTATGTAGTAAATTCACACTTACATAGTAATTCTCAAAAAATGTTGATTTATTTCCATGTTTAGAAAATGAGATAGCATTATAAGATTTAAAGTCTGGTTACTAGTAGAATAAAATAATATTATGTAACTAATTGAATGGAAATTAATTGAATTAGGTATTTTCATGGAATTTGAAGAGTGTAAAAGTAAATTCCCTATTAGACATGTACAAAACCATTGCTTTTTTCTCTCAACCAATGGACTGATGTTATTCTATTTCTGATGATTCTGTTAAGAATAATCTTTGGGGACATCTTTCTTCTTGTTGAAGAAGAATTAAATGAAAGGATTCGCCTGGATGTGATCTTTATGAAGCATACCGTGCAATTTTGGTTATCTTTGTCAGCCAGGCTACAAACAGAGTGATCGAGCAGGTACTGAAGCACATAGTTCTGCTCCCTTTTTCCACTAATCTTTTTCCAATAAGCTGTGAAAGAATTTTCTTCATTTATGCTGGCTTTGGTACCCAGAGCCCAAGCAGGACACCTACACAAATACCACTGACATACAGTGAAGGATGAAGCTGCAGTTTCTTTATCCACTTTTTAACATTTGTCATATTAGAAGCATTTTCCTTTGTCTCTGTAGCAGGCACCAGTTCCAGCTAAGATCCAGTACCACACCACTACTGCAGTTGACAGAATGTTGTAGGCAATTGGATACAAGCATTGCTGAGAGGAGTTACAGATATGGGTGTCGTTTTGTTAGGTAAACAAGGTACAAGGTATAAGAACATATGTGAATGTTAGTATTCCCTATGCAGATTCGATCTTGTTTATAGAAAGACTGTACCGCTTTAAATTAAAATTGTTAGAAAATGTTACCATGTGATGAGCCTAGATTCACACTGTACTGGGTGTGGCAGAGAACAAAGAAAATTATTTCCTCAATGAGCTTACAATGTAAATTTTCATTACAACTGCCTTTCAAAAAACCTCTTTGTTTGATCCAGCTCCTTAAAATCAGGAAAACAGTAGTCCTTTGAAAATTGCACGGAATAGCGAGAGGTTTAAAAACCACCCCGTTAAAATATACATCCCCTCCATCAGACACCCAACCGAACAGGTTCATACTGTCATCAGGAAGAAACAAATTAGATCACAGCATTTTTGAGGCTGGCAATGTGAAATGGAGTTGGCATTCATGTTCATTTGTATTTTAGAGCAGGGCTACCATGATTAGGAGTAACTACATGCATCTGACACACATAGAGACAGTCCTAAATGAGTCCAACATGTATGTTTGCATAGCGGAAAAAAAGTACCAAATAAACATAGACATTTTTAAAGAAGCACTTAGAAAGATAAACAATCCTTACTGCATTTTGTCTCATAAAAGCCTTCTTCAGCTGCTTCAGCTGTTT
>JANZLQ010000007.1:10785361-10798016 GCA_026212715.1 Elanus axillaris | reverse complement strand
AGCTGTTTCACAAAGCTCTTTTCTTAGTTACTCTCCCCTGCCTTTTCTAGAGCTAACCCCTCCCCACCCACCACACCAAACCAGTAATCATCAATTCGAAGAGATTAGAAATACTTTTCTAAAACTCCTATTCTGGAAACTAATTTTTTTCTTTCACACTCTGCTAACCTCATCTAGTAACAAATGGAAACAACTCAACCTACAATATTCTCACCCAATAGAAGGTTTTAAAAGCAGCAAATAGTATACGAAAAAATTGAAACGAGGATGTAGACAAGCGCTAAACAAACAATTCCAGCATTGGGCCACCTTTATATTATGCAGAGTATATAATTGAGAGCTCAGTCTGGCTGTTAAGATAAGCTCTTTTTCAAAGCTACGTTCTGATTATCCAATTGGACCTCTTTAGATTGTCAGAGTTGCATAACAATTTCCAAAAATGAATGGCTGAGTTGCAGTCCATCTATTAAACACAAAATCTTCCTTTGCCTACTGCACTGGATAAGGGGAGAAATGCTTTTGTCTGGAGGATAAAAATAATGAGAAAATGAAGGGAAAGTTTTGTGGGAAGGCTGAAAGGCAAGGATGGAAGGAGAAGGTACCAGTTTGAAAATTGCCTCCTTGTAGAATGTAACAATGCTTCTAGCACAGCCATAAACAGGATGCTTTTCAAGAGTAGAAATAGCTGACCACCCCCACCCCCCCCCTCCAAATCTGTTTAAAAATGGCCAGAGATTTTCTGGATTATTGATGTGGCAGGAAGGGTAGTCTAGTGGTAGTTCAGACTTACAGAAGAATCTTTCATCAATTTATAATTTCAATAAGAAATATCATTCTTCATAGACAGACACAGCATACTAATTGCCATATAATTTTACAGTTTTATACATATCATTGACTTTAAATGACACATACATTTATTTAATTTGCCTCTAATCAGAACTTCCCTAGGAGATGTATTTGCATACTAAAGGTATAGTTCTCAAGCAGTTAGAGGCCTGAAATCTTGCGTGTCATCGAGCTGTGTCTCAATTCCTTGTTAACGAGATTGCATAGTTGAGAAGAGACAACACCTCTCCTTAGAAGGTTATCGTAAGACCTATGGTGTATCAAATACATTGGCAGAGGAAGAGATAAAATTTTATAATGTAAATAATTTCTTAAAATGCTCAGAAAAGTAATTTTTCTAGCCATTAGTTCTTCTAATATATAAATTTAAGGGGTAACACTACCCAGAAACATGTTTCAGAGTTGAAGCAAGTCAGTACTGAATCCTGGCTTAGAAAATGTGCAACCAATTTTTTTTCTGTTTAATTCCCAGTTCTCTAACAGCAAATACCACTGCACAAGTCTAAAGCTGCTACATTTTCACATTTGGATATCTTCTAATGCTATAAAAATAAAGCTTCTGGCAATTCATCTCATGTTAAACATATTGTTCCTTAAGTGCTGTATATTTCATGTGGAGATTCTGCCATGATACTCGGAATATACCATTCAATATTGTTTAACACTTGGCCTTAAACAATGCTTGAACATCTTTAAAAAAATTCAGGTAACATGACTATTTTTCCTGTATCCTAAGAATGAAGAGGGCTTAATACTGATATTCACAGACTTTGTCATATAATTTTTACATCCTTTTTCTGTTTTGCAAAATCAGCTTTCAAGCACCATTATATTGTAACAAAGACCAGCAGCTTCTACACTGGCAAAAAAATTTATAGTAATAACTTTAGAATTAGAACTGTGAAACTATTATACATTCCTAAATTTCCTTGTGAGGAAATTTGTTGTACATTCAAATGAAAGATTTTAATATAGAATTGTACATTAATATTTCATTGCATATATATGCATTTGTGATTAACTAATAAATAACATAGAGTGGCTTACAGCATTTTGCGCTGGAAATTAAAAAGTACTGTAATGAATATTGTTTGCAGAAAGGGCTCAGTATAACAAAAATAGCACAATAAATACTGTTAAATAGTGTCTCTTTCAGAGTTCTCATATTGAAAATAGTACCAGGTAATTAAAGGCTGTTAGTTTTTGTCTTCACCCACAAGTAACTGCACACACAAACTGGGTTCTTAATAAATGACACCAAGAGTTGATAAACTCTCTGCTGTAGAATTCATAGCATTAAAGTGTAGTGAAATAGGCTGCCATTTAGGCTGAGCTTTATAGGACATTAAGAGCGGCTGCAATTTGAATGGCTTTCAGAGGCTTACCTCAAAGCTCAACGTAGACCTAATAAAAGGCTTTGGATCAAGAATCTGCTTTTTGTTTTTGCAGAGCCAGACTAGTCCGACCTCAGGTGATCAAGGACCACGCGTGCCGCGGAGCTCCCCTTCCCAGGACAAATAGAGGAGATGGCTGTCACAACCTGTTGCCCCATCTTCTTTGTCACTCTTACTGTGGAGCTGCAAATATGGCTCAGGGACACCTTGATTTGCTTCACTGGCTGTCGGAATCTACCATGAAACATCAGGTTTGAAAGAAATGTGGAAACAGAACCCCAGTAATTTTAAGGCAGCATTATTATAGGTTGTCATTAGGCGTTGTCTTATTTGGGTCATTGAAAGGCTACCAGAGGCCTGTCTACCTGCCTATGGCAGGAACACCCGTGGCAGCTGCATCGGTCTCAGCGGTTGCCTGAAGACCTCTCTTCAGCCTCACGAGGAGGAACTCTGTCAGGCTTTTTCCAGATGCGCTATCTGAACTACTGCTCTCCAACGTGCACTTCTCGTGTGAAAACAGGGGAGTATAAAGGAGATGGTAATCTCATTAATTTCACTTTAATCCCAAGATTATATTTCAGAAAAATCTCTATTGTACAGGCTTGTAACAATGCGACTCAACCAAATATATTTTCTTATTTCTAAGAGGATCACTGTTAAATAAGAATTTTTCTTTCATGAACAAAAGAAGTAAAATGTTTTATTTTGGGTGGTTCTCACTGTTATAAACTAATTCCTTTTTCTTCTCCATTCCTCTCATTCTTTAGTAATATACTTCACAATTTTGACAGCATCATAAAGCTAGGTAACAGTCAAAAGAAAACACTCTCAAACTGTGAGTGACATTTGGAAAAAAAAAAAAAAAAAAGAAAACGACCACACTAGCGGGAAAACCTTACTTCCAGAGCCAGAGATGTAACTTTGATGGAGAGTGGAAGAAAAATGCTTTCATAAAAGAACCAATCTTACAAAACCAGCAGTCTCTAAGAACACTGTGACATAGTACATAAATCTTTACAACTCACTTTTTTCTTATATCTTAAAGCAGGAAAATCCCATTACAATCAAAACTCTTGTCTGATGTGCAAGAGCCCAGAGTAATAACTGGAGTTTTTAACATCACAGCTCTTTGTAGCAGACACTTCAAAGTTTTAATCTAAATTCTGATTCAGAATTGCATAAATTACAGTTATGGAAATGTCTTTTTCAATCTGCCCCAAAATGCACACAGATTTTCAGAGAGTTTTTAGCTCACTGTTACTTCTACTTTTGTAGTCTGAAGACTATCTTTATAATTTCTGATTTTATAATGAATCTTTCCAATTTACAGTCTGTTGAAAATGTTTTTCTCCTTTGTCTATCAACAAAGAGCAACCATGTTTTTAACAGCAGTTCAGTCATATATATATATGTATGTCATTCTCCTATAAATGTCACTTCCTTTTCCTGGAAAACTAATGAAAGCAACACAATGACCATTATTTGCATGCCAGGCACGGGGGGAAGAAAGTGGGAAGAGAGGGCTGTAGAGGTGTATTAATGTCTGAATTTGAAGTCAGGAAAGAAATATTTCTACAGAAAGTTATGAATTGGAAGCCTAAAAACAGGACAGTTCACAAGGGGAGTAGGGCAGCCCAAGCACCTAACCGCTGATTGTCTGAGCATCTGGACACATGAGAAAACATGTAGCTGCCTGGTTTCTTCACAGGTTTTAATGTACCCTTACTACCATGCAACATGCAGGTCTGTCGAATCAGCATACTTGTTCAAATAAAAAAGGCTACTCTAATGCCAGCCTTCTGGGCATCAAGTACTTTGAAGCTGTTTTTTGACACTTCTCTGAGTTTTCGGCTGGTTTGGAAGCAGAGAGAGCTCTCACACAACAGGTAGCACTACTTGTTGCCAAAGAAACTTAGCAAGTACTTGGAAAAATTGTGGGTTACTAAGTGGTCAGAAACCACATCTAGCTCAGGAAATCTTCTAATCTGAGAATCGATGGAAATGCAAGGATATCAGAGGAAGTATCATACATACCTGCCCTTTATACTCTGCTGTGCACCTGCTTGTGGACAAGATGCACTCTTGTTCTAACTTGCTCTGATCATGTTCAAGTTGTACTTGATAATCAGATGGTTGGAAGGAACTTTCGGGGAGAAAAAATGATTCAGATGTTTTATCTACCTGCTCAAATCTGATTTTATAGTTAATTCTTTACTTTAAAAAAATACCAGGAATGGCAACAAGAAAGGGGAGACTGGGAGCAAAGAATCCAAATTGCTCCTTTGTATGTTTAAAACTACCTTCTGAATAAAAACACTTACTATAATTTTTGAGTTACCCTTAGGTAATGTCACAGATGAAGGAAGACAAAAATAGGTGTAATACTTACAAAAATGAACTATACTGTCATTATTAAAGGCTGCAATCTTCTGGTTTAAACAAGTGGGGAAAATTGCTAGGTTTAACAAGACATCTCCAGCTTACTGATAATTTTACAAAGAATAATTAAGCACTCCTAAAATCTAACTTTTCTTAAAAATCTTCAGTAGAGATCAAAGTAGCAAATAGATGCTGGTGTGTATTAACATAAATTAATGAGAACAGGTTTCTTCCTTCACTGAATAATCTTCAGGGAAACAAAATATAATGACAGATGTGTATCGTGACTGATTGATTATGTTGATCAGATTGATGACATTAGATCCATTTGCTTGATATTAGAAGATGTTGTAGGCCAGATGAGGAATGCAACTGATTTGAACTTTGTGAGGGACATTTTATTCCAACCCAAAATAATTTTGTGTATCACATGTAATATATGCCAGTGTGACAATTAATGATGTGACCATAGTAAACTACAGAGAATTTAGCAATGTAAAAATGAGCCCTTATATTTTCCCACCTCGTTAGTGATATTACTGTATAGCAAGAACAATCCAGTTGATTTTTATCAGAAGTCTTACAATATGCAGCTGCTCTAAAACACTTGTGTTCCTGTCATTAGGGGGCTATATAATGAATTTTCAGCTTACATTAAAATAAGTTTCTGCCACTCATAAGTGTAAAAACAAACAAAAAGGATAAAGCATGTGTTTTTCCCAATAAACAAAGCAAAGTTTTTGCTTTCCTATTCCTAAGTTTTGCTAGAATCTAGTTTAAAAAATCCACTGAAGGAAAATAGGTGTCAAGTTCCTGTACTTTTTATTAATTCTTATAAACTTAAGTTTTTCATGTTAGATTTGATTCTGAAAGAAACTTCATTTCTGGAAGAGATCAAGCTTATTCAGCAAAAAAGAAGATGATGTGAATACATTCTAATTCATTGAACAGTGGGACAAAGACACTACTGCCTCCTTAATTTTAACATTAAGTATGGAAAAACCAAGAGCAATTAGCAGAGTATATAAAAAAAATAATCAGTGTAGCCAAAACTCTTCCCTCATGACAAAGGAAGCCAACATTTTTAAATAGTCCAGACCATAAACAAAAAAAAGCACATCAACTTTGAGCCTCTCAATCTAAATTGTGTTTTGAATTACCATAAAAGGATTTTCAGTATGTCTTTTTTAATTACTCAAGCATAAGGTAAAGTATTGTAGTCAGTAGTTTAGTGCTGATTGTTTCAGTAGAAGAAATAAGCATATATAAAAATAGTAAGAAAAAGTGAACAAAGATAAGACTATCTGTGTAAAGTTCAGTCTGGCTCAGGTTTGAATTTAGGGATCGTCATGTAAGTATCTTTTCACCACTGCTATTCTTTTAGCTAATATTCACCTGCCAGGAAATCAGGAGGATAAGTGAATGGACACCTTTTTCTGGAAGCAAGAAGTGACACCCCTCCAGCCCCCAGCCCCTTTTCATTCCCACAGCTAGTTTTCTGACTTCAAGAAAACTGCCATGCCTCCCTCCCTCCCTACCTCACTGTCTTCAGGGCATTCAGAGCAGGTATTGAGGAAAATGTGTCTAATAGAAGAATTAAAAACCTGTCTAAAGGCAGGTTTGGAAGAAATATTGCAAAATAATTCAAGGTATTGAAACTTCCATTTCTATACGCTGGAGAAACTTTTTACAGAAGGCGCATTCATGTCAGCAGATCATCAGAGAAGCATTAAGTAATGGATGGTGCCAGAAAGATACTAAGAGTTTTACTGTTGCTTATTCATATGCTTCCTACTCTCTTCTTGTATTCAGCTGTATGCTTATAGCTTATGCCTTGCTGTCCATTTAACTGAAAGCAAGGGTTAGTACGCTCACCCTGTCTGTCTGTCGGTGGTCGCTGTCCTGCTCCAAAGCAACCTCTTTTCTTAAATTATAGAAGAATCATTCAGGAATCCCCAAACTGTTGAGGTTGGAAGGCACCTCTGGAGATCATCTGGCCCAAAACCCTGCTCAGAGCCACCCAGAGCTGGTGGCTCGGGACCACATCCAGCGGCGTTTTGAATATCTGCACAGATTAAGACTCCGCAGTCTCTCTGAGCGACCTATTCCAGTGTTTGACTACCCTCACATGAAAAAACCTTTTTGCTTATGTTTAAATGTAATTTCCTGTATCACACTTTGTGCCCATTGCCTCTTATCCTGTCACCGGGCACCACCGAGAAAAGCGAGGCTCCGTCTTCTTTATTCACCCACAGGTATTTGTACACATGGATCGCAGCCCTCTCACATGGCAGATGCTCCAATCCCTGAGTTTTATTGGTGGCCTTTGGCTGGACTTGCTCCCATATGTCCATGTCTGTCTTGTGTTGGGCAGCCCAGAGCTGAACCCAGCGCTCCAGATGAGTCTCAGCAGTGTGGGGTGACCTTCCTTGCTCTGCCCAGAGGCAGCCCAGGATGCTGTTGGCCCTCTTTGCTGCAGGGCTGCATTGCTGGCTCATGGTCAGCTTGAAGCCCAACAGGACCCCAGGTCTTTTTATGCACAGCTGATTTCCAGCCGGTCAGCCCCCAGCACGTATTGGTGCAATGGGGTTATTTTCGCCCAAGTGCAGGACTTTGCGTCTCCCTGCATTAAGACTTCCTTGCTCCAGGCTTTCCCACTAGTCTCAGGGACCTTACATCTCTAAGACCTTCAGATCTGTCAAGGTTTCTTGAGAGCATTATCCGTAACTCCCCTCCGCATTCTGTTCTCCAACGGGGGATATGAAGGAATCTTTGGAAACATCTGTGAGTATGAAGTCTTTAGATCTCCGCATCATCTGTGATGGAGATGAAAACACATCTGTGTGATTTTATAGGGTGGAAAAAGAACAGGGATGTATGGTAAGTTTTTTGGTAATTTGGTAACGCCACCACATTCTGTTACCATGTATCTTCTAGGATGTGCCATATGGAATGTTTTGGCAATAGGATCTGCCCCCAGCCTTCTCTTCACAAAGCTGAACAAAATCCCAGCACCCTGCCATCCCTTATCTCCCATCTGCTTCAGCCCCCATCACAATTTTTTGTGGCCCTCCACAGATACTTGGAGAGAAACATGGGACGGAGTTTTCAGTAAGTTTCTTCTCCATGAAAGGCTAAAGGGAAAGAGGTCTCCAGCCAGTGGAAGGGCAGCATGCAGACTTGACAGAAGTGTCCAAGGAGGCAATGAAGGAGAATTCTAGGACACCTCCTTTCGAGTACAGTAGAGTGGCATTTAAAGAAATTTGAATATGAATGAGAGCAACATGGCAGTGGTCCCCATGCTGCACTGAAATCCAGAGACAGAGAGAAAGACCCTTTATGAATTGCTGAGTAACGGTGTACAGAGAAAGGATCATCTTTTCTTGAGAACAGGGAAATATTTTGGCATACAAATGAGCCCGCTGAGCACTGGGCCCCACTTAAAACAGTCAGGAATGTGCCTGACTGGCACTTTGAAACTCTGGGGTATGGAGGAACAAGCTCTGTGGGATAATGCAGCTATTAAAGGTGAAGTCCTTAAAATACATCTTGAAAAATAAAAGGAGGAAAAAAAAAAAGAGTCATATACAGAAGACATAATAGAACTGTACAGCTGCCTTTATACAAATGATAATATAGTATGACCTGAGTGCCAAGTTTTAAATAAAAATATTAATGTGGCGTTGTTCCTTGTTATGGGAGTGATAATATACAGAATGCTGTTATAAGACAATACAAATGATGTTGGATTGTAAATAAAAGCTACCAATAGTCCAAAAACTTCACAAGAGAAAGATCTCTTTAGTAAGTCCCATCTGTAAGATATGTTTCAAGCTGTGA
Organism: Elanus axillaris; assembly: GCA_026212715.1. Lineage (NCBI taxonomy): Eukaryota > Metazoa > Chordata > Aves > Accipitriformes > Accipitridae > Elanus > Elanus axillaris. Next base: position 10,789,554 of record JANZLQ010000007.1, on the reverse strand, counting down.
CTGCAAAAGAGCCACCTTTTAATAGTAATGGTAAGATACTTATTCAACATCTCCTTACGAGGAAAGGAAAATGCAAATAAAATCTATCAAAGTTTAACTTCAGACAACAGGAATAGTTTAAAAGTGAGGGAGACAGTTAAGTAAATGAAAGGTACAAGCAAAAGGATAAAACAAGACATCACAGAAGAGGCTTAAAATAGAACTGAAACAGGCCAATTACCACTTTGTAGAAGCTGGGTAAAACACAGCTTTCAAATGAAATGATTTCTCCATAATGCTAGGATTTTAGTGAGACAAATTAAAAGCACAGTGTGTTGTAATTTCTAATAACTTGTACATAGTGTACAGTGCTTGGCATAAGCAAGTGTTTGTCCACCTCTATGGCTACATGAAAGTTTAATAATATAGTTACTACTAGTTTCAATTAAAATTATTGGTCCTTGTACTTGCTATTTTTATTTAGTATATTTACTTGGTATTACAGTAAACTTATTTAGTACTTACAAATAATGACCAAACTATGCTAATCACCAAAACTGTAATCAATGTGTGATCAGGTATTGTTCTCATGAGCAACAGAAAACTCCAGTAAGGATCTAAATCTCTTTTAGTATTTACTTACTTCAATGCATCTTGAAGTCCTGATGCATTTGGTGTAAAAATACAGTTCTTCAAAATCTTCTAGCAAAATATTATTTTGCTTCAATAAGTAATTCTTATGCAAGTGCCACACTAATGAATTCTAATAACCAGGATCTCCCATGGAGGGGGGGGGGGAAGAAGAAAGTAGGTTAATTAATGAAGATGGAACAAAAGCAAAGCAAAGCCAAATTAGAAGGAAGCATGGGATTTGGGGATGAAAGACAAGTCACACAGTTTAGTATGATCAGACAGAAAAAAGAGGGGAAAAAAAACCCAACCCAAAGATTACTGACTAACCAGGAAAAAACTAGAAAATTGGAAAAGCATCTTTTTTTGGAGGAAGAGAGCTCTAGCAATCTCAATCTCCTTCACAAATCAAAAGGATTTGGGTACAAGGTTACTGAATGGCAGATGTCTGCAATACCCGCCTGTGTATGAGACCTTAGCCTGCTGCAAACCTGCTGCCTTGCAAAGTAGCTCAGCTGATGAAAACCAAACCATAACTTTTGAATGTTTTGTTTTTGTAACCAAAATAAGAACTACAAATCTACCCATTTCTAGTCAAATTAGCATGTTTTACAACACTGCAACAAAAAGCAGTGTACAATTCAAAGTTGCAAATGAAGAATAAGCATTTTAGAAAGATCTAAGAACTAGCTGAACATCAACAATTAGTAAAGAATAAAACTACATTCTCCTATGATAAATAGTTGATGACTGGTTAATTTATCACATTATCAGTTAATAATATATATTCTAGTAGCTTAAAGTAAACCATTGGCCCCATAAGTTTATGTCTCCCAAAACTGGAGAGAGGAAATTGTGATACAGAAGTACTGTTCATTTTTAAAGAGCATTTTTGTTCCACTGCATAGGATTTCCAACTGATCCCTGTAAACACATTTGCAGTAAATGAACTAGTTTTCAAAAATTAAAGTTATTTGGAAATTGAACAGCTGTATGCATGAATACTCAGATACAGAAGACAATGCCAAATTTGCATTTATCTCGGAAATGTATTTTAGCTGAAGTCTGATTGCAATGAAAAGCACTATACTTTGCAAAAAACTTCTAGCAATTGGCTGTAATCCAACCTCATAGTCTAACAGAACTGGCAGAGGTCTTTCCATCTGTTTACAGTCTTTTGCCCATCACGGATGTGATTAAGAAGAAATCTGCAGTGCAAAATGTAATAAAGTGGCTTCTCACATTTATGTAATATATAGGTTATCCATGATATTTTAATGGTGAAAGCCTCCTCTTCAATGAATGTGACCACTTGGTGTATTAGGCAGCAACATAGAATTTATTTGTTTCTTACAGCAAAACCTCCCTTTCTCTTTTTATGAATGCCTCTGGGCAAAATTAAAATAAGAAATGCTTGGGTTGCATGGCGCTCTCCAGGAGCTAACTGCCAACCATTACCACACTCTCCCTGTAAGCATTTTAGCTTTGTTTGAGACAGCAGTAGACTTCACATTGACTCTGCCCCATCTCCACTGATGGTTTTGGTTTGTCAGTTTAGGTAAACATGGATCTACCAACCACAGGATGAAACTGGACCTCTTCTGACTCCAGGTTCTCTGTAAGATAGCATGCTCACTGCCTCACAGTTCATAAGGAAATGAAGTCCCTTTCAGACAAACACGCCAATGATGCAGATTTAATTCCAAGAAACCCTAACAGCTGTGATCCTTCCTCAACCTGCAGGATTTTCTGTATGTGCCTGCTTCACATCAGTCAATAGCAAAGCTTTTGCTGACTTCAAATGGGTTCTTTGTGCTGTAGTTGAGATTTTGTAATATTAGCTTAAAATATTATCAGCTTGCTTTACAATCCTAAGCTGTCCTTGTAACTTGATCAAGCTTCTGCTTTAGCTGTTTATTTCTGTTACGGGTTGAGCTGCTACATAACATCAAGGAACTGATAGAAATTGGTCCCAAACACTTATACCAAGACTTCTTTTCTGTCATTTAAGTTTCCCCGTACCTAAACATGTGAACACTGCTCCTAGTGCCAGGACATCAGGCTAACTCAGAAGAACTCAGAACAAATAATAAGTTCATACCTGTGCAGAGGAGATGGGGAAAACAGTCCGACGGCTCTTCCTTTTGTAGATCAGCTGGAGTGCAATCAGCAAGACCCGAGCAATTAGTTTATTAGGACCTCACAGCTAGCGTTTCCCACATTCAATTTTACTGCTGGAAAACAAAAGCAGGTATTAAGAAAAATGAATGAAAAATCAAAACTACCCTCAGTAAAACTTAAAATCATGAAGATTATAACTTTTCTCTAGAACAAAAATTCAATGCATGGTGATTGGCAGGACTTATTGAAGAATGAGTTTATATGATTTCTTACCTTAAAATAAAAAAAGTGTTGTGGGAAAACTGAACAAATACATTTCTTTTAAAAAGACAATGTTCCTAGGAAATCACACTTAAGACCTGGTATCTTACAGACACATTTTATGAGACAGAATTGACTGAAACATAACACCCTGAGCATGATGTGAAGCAAATTATTACCTTAAAAGCTGAAAGAGACACAATATCGTTATTGCCTTCCCACTGTTCTCAAGGTTAGACTGTTAAAGTAAGCTACGTAATATGATTATGAAAAGTTACTAAGAATTAGTATGCAATTGCTTCAAAGAGGTATGCAAATGGATAGACCCTTATTACTTACAAATTCATTATTTGGGAGATATACCAGCACTGCAGAGCAAGGACGGTTACAAGGACTGTTTGAGGAAACAAAACTACGGCCTGACTGAACACTAGACTCTGCTTTCTGTGGCCAGGATGTGAAACACTATAAATGGAAAAAAAGCTCTAAATATCCCTCTTTATATTGGTTTAGTGTGCAGGAGAGTAATTAATGGTCCGATAACAAGACAAAAATTTTAAGTATAATCAGTAGCTTTCCTGTTCCCCCTTCTCTCCAGTTCTGGTTCCTGCTACTTGAGGAGCCATACTTCATCTTCTGTTCTCATGATATTAATCTCTCACTCTTTTGTTTCATTTGTTTAAAAAAACAAAGACATTGTGCAGAGAAACTTCAGCCCATATAGCTGTTGCCAGTATCATGACTTGAGACGATAACAAGCTATTTCAAATCGTATATTCTGTAAGAGAGAACTTTGTAATGGAAACGGCTTTCACCTTTACGTTGCCCCCTTGGCATTACCAAGTTGTGAAGTGAGCAAGCACAATCCCACTGCTGCTTTAACAGTCGTAAAGAAACTGATGCCCTGCTGGAGGGTGGTGAAGTGTTAATTGGCAAATTAAGACAGTTCTGCACTGAAGCGTTGAGGATAAATTGCTGCACTGAATATGCATTTTCAGGGCTTATCGGGAAATTGAGTGGAAGATGTATAAAAGGCAACTAGACATACTACTGGGGAGATGGGAGCTACCCAATTTATTTTCTGGTGTGTCTACTGCAGTCTCTCAGCTTTTAGAAAGTGATTTGTACTTTCAGGGATATTGTTTAATTAAAGAAGAAACTTTATCTGTGAAAGGTTATCTAACGCCTCAGCTAGATCCACC
>JANZLQ010000007.1:10772096-10785261 GCA_026212715.1 Elanus axillaris | reverse complement strand
CACCCCCCCCCCCCCCCCAAACTGTTGAGTTTAAAAGGCCAGTCTTGGGTAGAACAACCAGGATTAGGTACTAAATGCTGCTTAAATTTAAGGCCATTTACATTCCCGAATATGTGTAGAATACAAATTAATAGAATTAGACTAACAATGAAGACTGTTGCCTAAGACAAAAATAAAGACTGACTGCTGTGTTCCTTGACTGTTCTGCAAATACATAGTATTCACTATTGTCCTAGATAGTCTGAGAAATATTTAATTTAAATTTTATTCTGACATTTGCAATGATTCAAGCGTCCTTGTTCATGATCAGTAATCCAGAGTTTCCAGCCACAGAAGTCAAACTGTCACCACTGTCTGCGGTGTTTTACGCTAGACTTTATGGTATTGCACTGCTTCTGACAGTTTTGCTCCTGGAGAAAAAGTAGGTAAAAAACCCAGCTGCCTTTTAAATTCAGCGAGTTTTGGACCCCATTGCTGCAGAGGGGTCAGTGAAGGTGAGTGGGACAAAGCCCCTGACATCCCCCATCCCATGCGCACCCCTTTTCCCTCCAGTCCAAAATGCAAAACCCAACCGTACACCTTCAGGTGGTCTCCCTTTGCTGCACTTACGTTTTGAAGATGACATGACTGTAAGGTGGCTTTTTTTTTTCAGTTTAGTATTATGGTCTGCCACCTCCACATGGTGTTAGTGCTGCATATGGTGCAAGTAATGTTAGACCTGTGTGCAAATTTTCCACCTGTGCTGTGGATTTTTCTGTTTAGTCACATTTGATGCTAACCTATACTGCCAGGCAGACCTGAGGCAGCACAGCGACAGGCAGGACTCCAGACAGACTGCAGCATTTTGAGCTGTTGGGTTTTAAGTTGCTAAGAGGGACACTATTCTGGACTAGCGCATAAATTACCAACAGCAGCAAGTCTCCTGTGTGAAATTTGCAAAAGTCCTCAAAGCACCTTTGGCTCTTAGTAGTCCACTTCTCTTCTAAAGTCAATGCAATGGAAGCTCATTTTTGAGAATGAAGCAGACACTTCTGTGACTAAGTGCTTTCAAAATGTCATCCCACCTTGCAGCCAAGGGCAAATCGGCAAGAATGCTCATGACAGGACATATCACCCCTCGCTACCGCAAGCACGAATTCTCACTGAACAACATTTACCATCATAGGTCTGAAATAAGATCAATGTCCATGGATTGCGTACCATTTCTACTGGGGGTTGGAAATGCTCCCTGAAATACGTTTGGTGTTAATGGTGGTACTTGGCTTCTTATTCCAACCTCTCTTTTTGGTAGCTTTCTGAGTTAAATACGACAGAGAAAACTCCTCCCTGAATAAGGAAGGTTATTCATTGGCGATGGTTTTCAGGTAGGATAATTTCTCAAATCAAGATTCTTCCTACCCTCTTTCCATATTCATTGTTGTTTGAAGGAAAGGAACTCTGGGAGGGTAAGTCCTCTCAAAACTTTTACAGAGGAATACACACGGTATCCGGAGTCATTACCGAGGTATCAGTACTGTGGGTAGGTGCTCTCTGGCACACCAAAGTTATATAAAACAAATTGTAACGAGTAAACATTCCTTTGGCAACTTCTTTCTAATTAGAATTTGTGTCTAAAGGTATTAGAACTGGTGTAGCTGTGTTTTACAGTGCCATGCTAATTTGTCTACTAATTGCTTTGTAATGGATAACTGAAATCTAAATATATAGACTAAAGATAGAATAAATATGGGTTTGGAATCTAAGTAGCTATCAAGAACCGGGGATAGTTCTTTATGTTTTGTACTTAATAACTTTTAAGAAACATTGTCTAACAGGCATTTTATATACTTAGACAAAAAGCATTAGTTTGTATATATGTTATTTCTGGTATGGAATACAGAAACATAAGGACTTTTAAAATACAGTTTTTCCCTGTTTTCATATTGATAAAAAGATTTTTTTTTACAAAGAGTTCTGTTGGAAGAGAAAATGGGTTTTGGAAGCATAGAAAATGGTGAAATACTGATCACACCTACATAGAGCAATTTTACTTTCAGAAATTCCTTCTACCTCCAGCACTGCTGCTGCCCATAGGACAGTGTTCCATGACCTCCAGCCTGTTTTCTCAATGTAGACTATCCTTCTGTGTGGGAATTAGAAAAATGCTGATTCATTTGTTCATGTTTAGCTCTATAGTCTATCATAGAAGTATTTTACTATTTGTATTTGAGAGAAATTTGAAGTGGTGAGCAGGTAGTAAAATCAATAATTTGCATGCTCGCTTATAAGCAGTGGGTATGCTGCTGCAGTCTTTAAAGAAGTAAATGGATCGGTTAGAAACTAGAATAAAAAGCAGATGTATGCCATGCTACAGTTTGGAAAGTGTAGCTGTTTTGCCTGTTCATACTAAAGAGGAAAAAGGTCATTTGTGCACGGATGAAAAACCCTGTTACTTTGACAGTGTGCATATTGAATACCCAGTGCCTGGCAATTTTAGACCCATAAAGTTCAAGACAGACATAAATGGACCGTACACACCGATACAATTACCCAGTCTTCACCAAAAAAAAAACCAGACCAAAGCTCTTTAAATAGTACCAATTATTCAAGAAAAAATAACATGAATTATTCAGAAGTGCATTTTTCCCCATGAATGACATACTCTGTTCTGTGATTCTGTGATACTGAATTCTCAGATATTAAGCAACACTCTTCATAAAAACGTTGGCATATCTTTTCCTTATAAATTGCATTCAGATTTAGTTGGATGGACTTGTTTACAATTTTAAACTTCTGCTTTGGATAATTTGTGTCTTCAGAAAATGGCAAGTGTTCCATGCAAATTTAAAATGTAGTTCAGTAGTATTCTGTGAAAAAGAGAGCCTGTGAGACTATAGTTCCAGTATTTGGTATCATCTGGAAAGAAGTCCAGTTTCCTATCAAGTTTAATCATGGATCAGGAATAAATAGTTTCACACACTTTCTTATGCTGATTTAAGTCAGAGTTGTGACTCAGCAAACATGAAGATGTCTTCTGGACTTGAAATGGAATACAAAGCACATGAGGGCTTCGGAACCCAGTTGGTCAGCTGTTTCACAAAGAGTATGTTTACCTGGAAGATTCAAGAAAGTTGAAAGTCTGACATTTGAAAATGTTGACAACTGCTGTCCTTAATTCTGATGACAATTGCCATACAGAAATTCTATAGAGATCACTGCAATGTGTAAATCAAAGACTTGGGAACATTTGACAATTTCACTTTAAAAGGTGTTGTAAAGTTTTCACGCTTTGTGTGTTTTAAAACAAAACATTAGACAAGTGTCCTTTTCTCATTTTAACTGTCTGAACATTAGGGGTCTCCGAATGCACAAATGTTGGCAAATTCTTTTCAGATGTACAAAAGGAATAAAAGTTAAATAGGGCATATATAATATATGACTCAGCAAGGGAATGCTCAATAATATGCCATGCACAGGGCTGGAGAGTTAGTATAACCCTTATTAGTCTATAACTCTTAACAATAGCATATGCACAGTATTCTGAAAGTAATAAATATTTTACTTGACATTATCTGGAGAAGAACTTCCAGAAACTTAAAATACCTAAAATTCTCCATATGAATGAATATCAGAACAATTAGAGAATATTACTTTTTGCTGAAAGCAATTTCTCTCCCATCCTAGCTCAACACTTATGCTGAACAAAAAATGATTTAATACTTCCTTTTTTCTGTTTAAACAAAAATTAATTTAAAAATAGATGCAAAACTATATTCCACAACAAGGTTTTGCTTAGAAAAAGTAGTTTTGTTTTTGTGGGCATCCATGTTCTGTGTCAAAAGCAGTTGTATTAAACAGAGTTACTAGAGCTTCGCAGATGTGTATTTGCTGAGAGAGAAAGGGAGACAGAAAGAGAAGAAAAGCTGGGCTAAGGGAGCTTCAGCTTTGAAGGTCCACAAAGCCCCAGGGGCAAAATCAGCAGGTATAATTCTGGTCCGACAGTGCCTTCCCTATTCTGACCCCAGGTGCTAAAAGCTGACGGCTATTATGGGAAAAAAAGTAGAGGGCTGGGGTTAGGAGAGACACAAAGCCAAGCGCTGCAGCTGGAGTGAGGCTACAGAGGGGCTGCCAAAGGAAGTGACAGCCTATATATTTAATATATTTAGTCTTTATTCTTTCCAAGTGAAGTTACTAATTTAAATATTTACCATTGTATTAAAAGATGAAATTATAAAAGGTTTTTTTTTACTTTAAGGTGAGCTGCCAAAACTGATAGCGTAGAATCTAGAGGAAATGAAATGAACCTGATCCAAACTGGACCTCGTAGTACTATCTCCATCAGTGAACTTCTGTGTGATTTCCAACCTTTGATGATATTCTCCAGTTCCCTCCTGTGATTTGCTTAGATGTTCAAATAGCGTTCCTGAAAACATTGCACATCTTTGGTCTTTCTTCCTTTTGTTTTCACATTAACATTTACAATAAACATTCAGTGTTCATTTGAAGCACAAGAGCTTCATTACCTCGTAGGTTTCAAAAGGCTTTGCAGGACTCCTGTTTTCCATACATCCATGTCATAAATTTCTTTTTTAAACACCTATACCTATGCATGCACGTACACACATGCAAGTCTGGTCAACTTGTAGTAAGAATTTTGTGATTTCCTATTCTGAGGAAAAAAATCTTAGAAACCTCCTAGGTATTTTAGGGGGTAAAAAAGTATTACTGCACAACCTAAATACAAGAATAAATCCTAAACCTCAAGCTGATCCAAGTGTTTCAGTTTGAAATAGCTGAGTATTCTCCAGTGGCAGGGCAGAGGATCTGCATGTGCCACGCTTCCATTGCACGCTCCCTTACGCAGACACACCAAGTCTATGGGCTACTGATGTTTCCCACCCAAACTCTATTCACTGCCCTGAAGACCTGGTGCAAGATGTATGTGCATTTTCAAAATAACACCTAAGAATACTGCAGTTAAAAAAAGTACTGATTTATGTGAACATTGGATTCCAATAAAGGACAGGCTAAGGCTATGAAATTATGTTTAAGAGATATAGTAGGTGATGCACATTTGGCAGTGTACATAATCATGGGAAAAATAAGGCTGATCGTAAGAAAAAGAATAAAATGCTTATTTTGTGTCCTGATAGTGAAGAGCAAAGTGAAACTCCCAAAACAGATGTTATTTTTGTTTGAAATGTCTGAAAGCATTTTAAGTTGAAGGCTATTGTTATCCAATATAAACAGCGTCAGCTGTTAAGACTCAATTTAAAAAAAAAAAAGGAAATTTAAAGCAGTGAAAGAAAGATCCATGCTATTCTTTTTTTTCTAACAGAAGAAAAATCATCAGACCACAACATCGCTTTCTAGACGGCCTGCGCAACTACAGGTAGCTAATAACTGTGTCAGAAAGTGAAACAAATGGGCAGTTGATCGGGACTCATTTAGATGCACATGGCGCAGCGGGAAATTCCAGCACAGTCTGTTTCACCCAGTGTCCTACTTCAGCTCCATTACAAGTGACACGGCAGTGTTAAGGAAGGCACTTCCAGCTCTTAGAAGCACATTATAAGCTAGTAATCAATTATTTACCGAACAGAAGCAAACAAAAAGGCTTTTGCTACACTAGTACAGTATTCATCAAAGCCTCAGCTGTTAAGGCAGCTGGAAGAGTTAGGAAACAAAACACTTTCACCTTATCCCAAGTTTTTCCAGAAACCTTTTGAGCTTGATTCTGATTGAAGGATACCAAATTCTGCAAATCATTTGCAATTGCCTCTTGAAATTATCTTGCTAATAAAGCTAAAGCAGAATATATGGAATTTAGTTTATGCCTTGTTTCATTAATGTAGATACTTTGAGAACAAAAAATAATTACTCTACAGAAAGACAACTTTTCTAGTGCCGTGTATAATTTCAAGTACAAAAAAAAAAAGATGTTCTGCTTATTTGGTTTTCTGGCTTAAAACAGTATTGTGTGTTTTTGACTTATATTTTTAAATGTAACTTATTTATATGTTTGTTACAACTAATGAAAATTCAGCAATTCCAGTCATCACTGCAGCATTAAATCCTTCGTTTAAAACACTCCTGAAGTTTAATATTCTCTAGGACAATACATTTCCTGCAGCCTAGATGTCTTTTGCATCCTAAAAATCTACTGTCATCTCCTCCTACCAGCCAAAAACATAGGAGAAAAAAGTGATAGATCTGGGATTAGCAAGCAAAAACTATTGCATTAATTCCAGCATGCTAGAAACACAGTTTCCTCCAAGAGGAAATGTTCATTATACATATATATGAATATATATAATACTATATGTAGAATATGTATATGAATTGATATTAACAGATAAGTTCAAGCAGTAATATTAGCAAGACTGTCTGCCAAAAGAAGCAAAAGAGTTAGTGCCACAGTAAGATAGAGATGCTGATAAAGGGTTAACAGTAAAAATCTAATGAAATGAGATTACATCTGGTGCAAGACTACATGTGATCAACACGTGTGGATGGAAAGTTTACAATAGTTCAAACCCCTTGCAGACAACCCCCAAACAAAAAAAGAAAACACGATTGGATTTTTACTCAATCAATTTTTTAAAAAAATTGTCTACTTTAAAAGCATTGTATCAATTTTACCAACAAAACAAATGGAAGAAAATGAGATGTAAGTGTTCACAAGATGAAATTTTTGGAAATGGTAGAAAGCCCCCAAACTAGAAACGTTAGGTTATGTATAGCCCATCAGAGAACATCATTAACAAAGTAAAGAGAGGGAAAAGGAGTTATTTTACTTAAGCATTACCTTTTCTCACCTATATTTATACATAATCATCTACTGCTGTTATTTCTTAGAGCTGTTTTTTAAAAAAAAGAAAATTGCCTCCCAGTTCTTGACTTCTGGAAGAAATGGTATAATAATTTGATAAATGCTGATTCTTTCTGGTTTTTCTTGCATAATGTTTATGGAGAAATGCCAACAAAAGGAGCAGAACAGACAAAAATGCACTTTTTGTCTTCCTATGTATATAAATTATTATTTAGGATACAAGACAGACAATAATTTTTTATTTTTCATGTGTATTTTTCCTCCCTCCCTTCCTTCCTTTATTTTTACTATTCAAATCCTAACCCAAAATATTATTAGGGAAAAACATTTCCAGCTCTGACTGCTACATCCCCTCTAAAAAAAGCAGTGTATTAAAAGACTGACCTTTGGAAATAATATCGAAACCCCTGAGCACTGCATGTTTTCCTCTTCCTGTAATATACAGGTATGGAAAGAAAATTTGTTTCAGTTATCACGAGACTAGACACTTGCTTAAAAGCCAAGAGGAATTTCCAAATCTTCCCTGTTTTCATCCTAAGGAGGAAAGAGATGATCACAGTAAAAGCAGTAATGAAATTGCCAGGTTTGTCTTCCTTTGGAGAAGAACTCTCACGCCTGATCAGCTACTGCAGCTGAGCTGAGATCTGGCCTCTGAGAGCCACAGGCAGGGGTGCGAGGAGACCCTGCCTCTGTCTGGGAAAGGCTCTCGGGGCCACACGCCAACCCAACCCCTCCTTCAACCATGCAAAAGTCCTCCCGAGGAAGAGAAAGGAACGAGGCTGATGATCCAACGAGCCAGCAAGCGTCTCTGGACTGGGGGGGAGGAGTGAGCCGATTTTGTTTTATATAACCCCAAAGATCACAGAGGATATAAACAGTCTTTATTTTACCCCTCCGGAACCCTAGCGCTCTGAACTATAAAGTCAGCCTTTTAAAGAATGTATATTTAGGTATTTTAACGCATTGTGCTTTTCCCATCTGTTCCTCCTCTGTCTCTCAATTTGATGGCTTAGAGATCCACCCTACCCTTCCAAAACAATTTGTATTGAGTGCTCTCTAAATTGTAGATTACTAAACACATTTGCTAAATTCTCTCAGTTAAGAATAATGGAATTAAGCTAAGCTGGACCACCTTCAGTGATTTAATTTACAAGCATGTCAGGGTATATACTACTTGATTCATGCACATTAGATGGATTTATGCTGAACTTCTGAATCACTGATTAGCGGGAGCAATCATAAAAAACTTTTGGCTTGCAGGAAAGTCTTACCCCAGACAAAGCAATAGAAATCCAATACTGACCTAATGAAGGCATGGAATGCATACATACGTGCAAGCTGATGCATTTAAATTGCACAGCATTTGGTCAGAAGACAATTATACATCAGTGCTGTTTCTCATAAGAATCAGCCTTATTTTCAAAACTGCAAGTTGCTATTGTGATTTACAGGCACTCTCCACATTTGAAAACGGGATCACTTTAATTTCAGAACCTTGATGTATTTTTACCAGCTTAAATTTACAAGAGCCACATTTGCAAGTAGTCTGAGATGCATACACACATCCATTTTAATATATGCATTTTTAATTGGGTCAGTCTTCAGGCATGGAAAATGATTACAAATGTTGCTAAGGACTAAGTTGTTGCTTTCCTATGATACAGTAAGACACTGACAGTAAAGTACTTCTCTATAAAATTGGGAGAAAATGTCAAACATTGGGTAAACTAATGATTGGCATTGAAGGAAGGGGTTATGTAAGAGTTATTCATGTGAATTTCCACCTAAGCTGAGAACTTCAGGGCTACATTGAAGCACAAGTCTAGAAATGAACAGAAAGAGAAACAAGGCATAAAATCAGAGGAGGAGAACAAGAAAATACAAACCCCCAAAGGTACCTTTTCTGCCCAAAACCACTGCTTGAGGTGGGTGTGTAACTTTATTACTGAATATATTTCTTACTTTTATGCATTTCATTGTGCCTCAAGCCCAAAGGGTTGCTCATTACATTAAACAAGTTTTTCTACCATCCTCCCAAAAAATTAAAGGAAGGAAATGCTGTCAACAAACATAAGTTTGTGAATAAGGAAGGATAAGAGAAAAGAAGAGGGAGTATGTGGACTGTTCTGATAGAGCAGCCTGGACAAGGACTTTTGTCTCTCCTCTAATTCGGGGCTTTTATTAAGCCCTCTTGTCTTCATTCAAGAGGAATAGATGCTGACATCCTGGACTACAGATAGAGGAAAAACAGTATTTTATCTGAAACAGTGATAGGAAAGCAGAAATTGTTCTTCTGTGATCTCTTTGGACCTTGATATTCATTATGTGGTTTGTTTTTTTTTAAATTTAAATAAAGTAGCCTTTAGAAATGGATAGGACTCCCTTATACTAAGTGTTGTCCAAGCAAAAGAAAAAAAATTATGCTAGTGACTTCATAATCTAGAGTTATTTAACAGTGGTTATTATGAGACACTTAAAATGAACCACTTAAGTAGTAAATAAGAAGAGGAAGTAAGTAAAGTAATACAGGGTCTCCAAGTTGAGCATCACCTATTACATTGAACTGAACATGGAAATGACTGGCTGAGGACAGAAAAATCCCTAAGAATTGCTCCTATCTATACATGTAAACATGTATTTTTATGCATGTTTGTCAGTATATTGACAGGTATACTAAACATTTGGAATTCTGCAGCGGCTAATCTAGGCTCAACTTTGTATTTCACTAAGCAAAGCTGAAAACATCAAGAAGAAATTCACAGGTCTTTCATCAAGGAGCCAGTGGCAACAACTAAGATCTAAATCTGTCTGCTTTGGTTATGCATGTTGCCAGCATATAAAGGCAAGAGACATCGAAGAAACAAGATTATTGGGTTTAAAAATCCAGACAGAACCGGGATTGTCTAAGTAGGACTAAGTCTCAGCGATATCAAAGTAATATTTGGCTGCGGACTGCCTTCCCAGCGTAGCCTTGGCTCACCCCCATCCCCACGGCCCTGCCTGCCCATGCCCTTGGCGGGCCTGATCCTGAGCCCCACCTCAGCTTGTCCCCATGGATCCTGGCCTCAGCTTGTCCCCATGGAGGTGTGCCATGCCCAGTGCTGGGGCTGCCCGGCCGTCCCCGGCTGCCTCGCTCCCTGGCTGGAGGAGTGGGACAGGCGCTGGCTGCCAGCCCCTGCCCTGTTCTGATGGACCCCAGGGGAGCCCCTGCTGCTTCTGGCCCCAGCAGTCGCAGCCCCTGAAAAATTGTCTTTGAGATTAACAGCATGTAACGATGTTTGATTGAAAAGTGGGCCTTGTCCATAAGCTCACTTAAATCTTGGCTAGGGAGAACAAGTAAAAGTATCTTTCCATTAAATACCTTTGCGACAGTTCATATAACATAAGCGTACATTATCTTTTGTCCTTTTCAGTCTTGTAGATTTTATCTGCTCATATATGGAGAGAAACATTACAGACTTCTCAAATAACTCAGCAGGTTAAACGATGTATTTTACTAGAGAAAAAGACTTTGTCAAGTGTCAGTCACATATTGAAAACCCCTTCAAAAAGAATTCTGAAAACTCAAGATAAAAATGCCATCATAGTTAGACACTTAACATTTTCCTGTCACTCAGACAAGCATTGTATAGGCAGTTCTACAACCAAATAAACCATAAGCCAAAGCATTATGTGCATTTGTTTTTAAGTAGATATATTATATAGTCAAAGAATGACAGGGAAAATTCAGAAGTTCTACTTTGCAAGTACTAATTCTATTTTTCTGTTTTCTTGTAAAAGTTTTTTCTTTTACAAACTAACCCTCAGATCAGAAGTCTGTTACAGCCTAAATATATATTCAGGTTTGCATGGCAGAGCATAGCAGAGAGGTAGCCCCATGGGACACAGGGGAAGAGGCTGCGCAGCGGAGCACACTGTCCCTTACTATCTTACCTGGAGCCCAGCCCAACAGGGCTGTTCAAATAGGGCTCTACAGCGGCTCTTGTCAGGCAAATGCTACGGTAAATCAACTCTGAATATGTGCCGACAGGAAATATTTGATTTCCTGTAGGAGGTAAAAATAGGAATGTGATTTCTAAGCGTGCAAGAGTAATAAAATAGTCTTATTTGATTTCATATATGCTAGAGAGTATAATTAAGTTTCTTGGAGGCTTTCTTAAACTTATTTTTGTCTATTTAAAATTGATGTTTCAAAAAACCCTGCCTAGCACAGTCACCTGCAAATTCTGCTCATGGAAGGGAAGAGGCAGTCAGTGCAGAGTGAAGATGTGGAGTTTTGTAACAGGGATGCTGAGATGGGCACGAAAGAAACATGCAGGGAAATGTCTGTGGGCAAAAGCACCAGGAGAAGCACCAGAGCAAGCCTTAGGAGAATGGCTGGTACTGGTAAGGAAGGCCACGAGTGCCAGCCCACTGCTCCCAGGACACTGCTGCCAGCAGTGAAGCCGAGGATGGTGGTGTTGGTCACATCCCACAGGCCTGCGCTCCAGTAAGGCCACGGCACAGACAACTCGCCAGCAGAAGTCCGCATCCTGGCAGGATGATGACAAGGTTGCAGCACGTCACACATACCATTCCTTCTTCTGGTAGCCCAATAAGAAAAGAGACTCTTGACATATTTTTCAAGCATACTTTGAAGTAAAACAGCTAATGGGCGGCAGCAGGTTACACAGAGTAATTCTTGAAAGTCATGAAAAAGCAATCACCAACATTTGCTTCATTAACAATTGCCATCCTGATGTATACGAGAGACGGTGATACACTTTTGCCTTTTAAAAGGTTGGACTTTACTCACTGAATCTGCAGTCCACAATTTTATCCTCCGTTTTATACAGTCATCACAGATAGTGGTATTTCCCCAATGCGAGTGTAACAAAGTTGAAGCGTGGCACCCTTAAACTGCACATCCTAAGAGACACCACATCTGTGGTAGACATACGGATAGATAAAACGGTTTCTTCTGAACTGACATAACCCTTCTACCTCTGGCATCACCAGAGAGCAAACATCATTCTGGATCTAGCTTGCAGACTGAAATTCAAGGAGGACCTCATAAAGAATAGTTAAAATTAACTTTCACTGCTCATGAAATTACTATTATATACATTTATGTGGGAAACATTCAGCAAAGCACAGGATGAAGAATATAAAGCAGTTCTGCCAAGAAAGATGTTAATGAAAAATATAGTGCTTAAAGAATTTTAACAGAAACCAAAGAAGTCATATGTAAATCGTCTTTCTGTAAAACAAACTCACCCAAGGACAAGGATTTAACCTGATTTAGTGTAGCTCAAGGATCAATCTGTTTTAATGTATTATTTTGTCACTATAGATTGGTTGGATTGATCACATTTTGAGTTGAGCTTTACTCGCCAGCGAGCACAAAGTGATCTGCCCAATTGGTTTCACTAGCATACAGTCACAAAGCACTAACTAGATCTGATCGATATCCCCTACAGTGTAACAGCTTCTGTGTTTATCGTGCTCTCAACTTCAGAAGTGACAAATCAGTGTCAGCACCGTTTAGCAGTGATGGCTGAAGTGGTGTACCATGCAAAGCGTGTCTAGCAAGAGTGGCTCAAATGACACACCTTCACAGGGATTTTATTCGTGAGCTCCTGGGACAGTTTTGCTCCAGCACAAAGAAAAAGCCTTTGTCAGCAAAGGCACGGACGAAGATGTCATTTGGACACTGAAGTTTTGCAGGCCAGGCTTTTTGTTTCTACTACTGGTCTAAAAATATTTATTACTATAAGCCCAGTTAATTATAGTGTATCACAAATCTATAGTCAGAATCACATGAAAAAAATGACTTACTACTAGAATATATCACTATCATATATATCAGAACTGTGTTTTCTGACAAAAAGGACCTAAATGCTAGCTAACAGGCTCTATTTTATGACAGGTACGAAAAGGTGATGCTAGTGAAAAGGGAGAGGAGTAGCAAAAATGGATTGAGGCAGTAAACGGTTATTTAGCTGCCAAGCTGCTTCTTGGCATTCATCCGAGACCCCCCAAGCTTGATCTGCTGCAGGAATTGGGACTCTTATACAACAACTGTATCTTGAAATAGGCTTTGCTTTGCCTATGCTAGTCAGAGGCTTGAGGTGATTGTTATTGTGATTTACGGAATGTGAGAGCAGGGAAGATGACAGCTTTCCTGAAGCTACTTTGAATCACAATGGAGCTATTGCTGTAGCTGAAGCAGTAGTGGGCTTTGTTGATAAAGGTCTTTGGTGACCTAATTGAAACATCTACAATTAAGTGAAATTCTAAAGCTGAGTGTTTCACAGTGACATATCTGGCTTGAGAAAGATTTTGTCAGGAATGTTTCTTTTTTTAATTTTCTCC
>JANZLQ010000007.1:10712773-10772088 GCA_026212715.1 Elanus axillaris | reverse complement strand
CCCCCACCCCGCCCCCAAGAATGGCAGAAACTAGTTCTTCCAAAAAACTAAGGCTTCAGTGCTATGGGAGGGTCTCACATGAAGACTCCTGTGGAAATGACTACACAAAGTACGGTGAAACCATAAGAGGGGAAAAAAGGTGGGGAAAAAGTCAAAGCTTTCTGACATCCAAGATAAATCTACAAGCTAGTTGTAACACATATTAGTATTAAATTGTAATACTAAATGCAATTTTCAAGTAGGGTCTGTAAAAGGGCCACCAGCATGGGATATACAACATTTTCCAGGTTTGGAGGGTGCTGGTGAGCATTCATTGGGCTCACACATGGGCAAAGTGGCACTTGACTGGTCGATGAAACTGCTCTACCTAATAGCTCCCTATCAAGAGTCCCTTTGGGGATAGCAATAATGTAGCTCAGCACGATCCCATTTTGCATTTAGCCCCAAAGCTAGTTAGGTGCATCTGCAATTCAGAGGTTGAATCTCATGAGTCTGCTTTGTGAGACCAACCAGATGAGGAAATTTGAACCTGTGCTTGGAAAAGGCTTAAAGAAATTGCAATTAAAAAACAATCCCCAACCCAAACCAACGAGCGTATCTATAAAACACTTCGACAAGCTCTTCTAAAATCATATCTGTATTCTTGCTTTTTAATAAGATGAATTTAATTTTGATTAACATTCTGTCATGAGATTCCCAATTAATTTTTTTTCCCTAAGGTATTTTCAAAACCAAATCACTGCAGGCCTCACATCATCCTAGTATGATAAATAAGGTAGATTTTTTTGCTAGTCACTCAGTAGATTTCATCTGCCCTCAAAAGAGAAGGGTAGCACTTATATTTATGCAGCCATGCACATCACGGTGGTTAGTGGCATCATATTAAAGGAAACTGGATTTAATTTAAAAGAGCTGGCAGCAGTGCCAAGCACACAGAAGAGGATCTGCGACACCGGAGTCAATGAACTCTGGCTCTCTTACCATGTCCAAAGGCAAGCGTGCCAACAGCCCAGCCAACCAACAGCCACAGCGTCCCCATCTACCCAGCCACACAATGCTGTTTTAAGATGGTTACGTGACAATAAACCACAAGGTAGCTGACGAACCCGTGAAAGTAGCTACTGACTACTAATTGTGTCATCATTGCAAACTGTTTCTAGAATCAGTTATATTATTAACCACCACAAATTTGAAAAAATAGTTTAGGAGAGCTTAATTAATTTTTGCTGCCTCCCTCCTCTCCTCAACTAATTTCTGTGGAAGCCTTTAGAGGTTTTTGAACTCTGCTCTGTGACAGCTGAAACCACTGTGTTCCCTTCTAGTTTTTTGTGATGCTTACAGGAATGAGTGAAAATGTAAAATGCCCTGTTCAGCTGCAGCATATTGGATGACAAAACCAGTGCAATTACATAGCCTTTGTCCCTCCTCATTTGTGTGATAAGAAATTAAATTAAATCTTCCATACAATAAGCATACTTTTACGTAGTACATTCCTTTTCATGAACTAATCTAAAAAAAAAAAAAAAGAAAAATAACATAAGGATTCATACAAAACTGCTGATGGAGAAGACTACCCACCAACACACCATTAGCTATCGCATCTTATGTTCTCAAATAAAACATGCTGTGTAGAAGTGATTGCCTTGGAAGTTATTGGTACATTTGAATGCAAACTACCAAACCATGAAAAATGAGGCATCCATTTGCTATAAAAATAAATTAGGAGGCAATGCTTTGCTGGCAAAGCCATTTGAGTACCACAGTTCATAACTATTCATGGTACCATTAACAGATGTCTTTGCTTGTACTGTGAGCAGCCTTATGATATTGTCGTATTCAGCAGTACTTTATATTTAAAGTGAGTGCAAGCAACTTTGTTTTAGAATATAATAAAATCTTGCCTGATGTAGAGATCCTATGGGAAATTATACAATAATGTTACCTACATAACTAATTTTCTTCTTATGAAATCATGATTCCCACTACACTTTTAGAGCTATTCCAAGTATTGTTTAACATCACCATTTCCATGTTAATATCTCAATAAATCACGGAAATACAATACTTCACATGAAAAGTGAGTCATACCTTTGGGAACATAAGTTTTCCTTTCTAAATTAAAAGGGGAATAAAATTGATGCTGAATGTACTGTATGTTGTTCAAGGGTAGTAAAAGTACCCAAGTGCTCCTAACAAAGCAAGGCTACATACTGTACGCACACAAACTCACACCAGATATTGCATAATATTGCTTAACTTTTTTAAATCTGTGCCAGGAGAATTGGGGAGCTAGTTTGAAATACACCTGTGGAAACACAACCGAATGCACTGTTCCTTCAGAGATTACTCAGAACTGAAAACAACGGCTAATCAGAATGAACTTCCCACGATTAAGGCTCTTATAATGGTATTAGTTCTTTTGAATAAGGATTATTTTGAATCTGTACTGGAATAATCAAAAGCATTCCATAACTCTGATGTTTCTTAAAAATATCAAAATAATTTTGAAAAATCATATAAGTGGCAAATTCCCTCCCCCTTCCCCCACTTCAGAAAATGCTAAATTTTCAGCAAGCCCAATACTGAGAAGCAAAGAGCAAAAATTGGCACCTTTGCCATTCCATTTCCTCCCCATTTGTAACAATAAGCTTTATAATACACCACTGTGCTTTTGTGTTGTCTTCAGAACAGAAGCCTGGCAATGTAAACATATTGTACACAGACCTGAGAGCTAGGTAGTCCAATCAACAAGTTGACTTATACTAGTTAAGAACCAGACTAATATATAACTAGATCAGGCCCTGCAGTTAAATATTTTGGAGTTTATTCTGCATACACTCTATATTAACCAGGTTCTATAACACAGAAATCAAGTGTAGTACAGTACACTAAATAGGTGAAGATTTCTTATTTTGGCAGCTTCAATAACTCGATGCTTTCCAGCCTGCCTTTAGAAGGAAGCCAGTGTGTCCCAGCAGCTTGCCTATTCCAGGCTGCAAGCATTGAGTCAATGTCTCAGATGTTAACCACCGCACTGGTACACCAACAAAGTACTCCTATAGCTACGCTAACCCCACTTCTGTTTGCATCTGCGTACAACTTTTTTTTTATTAAAGTCTTATGTGGGGGATTGTTATCACATTCAGACTCATTTTAACTCTCATTTGCTGCATGCTAATTTGTAGTTACAGCATAATTTCTACCCTTTCCCTACAGTTCCTCATCAATGTACTATTCATCACTGCTGTTTTCCAGCCAGAATTCAGTTGGGGTAGGCTACTACTGAATATGTAAAGGAAAAAAGAGGTGAACATAAATGAAGAAAACATATTTAAAAGTTGTGGAAGATAATATTCATGTAATTTATTTAGCCTTTATTTTAGTTTTGTTTAAAATAGTTTCCTCTCCTGTCTACTCTGTTGATCATCTCTGTGCTAAATTACACAAACCTACCACAGCTACCGTGTTAAATGCTTTCAGTAGGACACCATTTTGTCCTTTCTGGTCTTGAAAAATAGCAGACAAACACCAATTAAAATGTTCCTGGTTTATGTTTGGGGGAAAGAAAAATAATTAGAAAATTTTGCCATTCGTATTATATTCTTTTTTTGTATGCTTTCCAATACACTTTTTCTAAACATTTTTGAAAAATAAAGGAGGTGATTACCTTGATCCAGTGGTAGAACATCTCCCTAGTTAGTTATATTGCTTTCACTCAATATGAGGAAACCCCCAAAATATGTTTCCAAAGCAAAGATTTTTGATGAAACTCTTTATTTTTGGACTTTTGATTATCCACAAACACAATTGTTCCTTTTTTAAATAACAAGAAGCCATAAGTAATAGCTATTATCCATTTCCACAGTAAGAAAAAATGCTCAAATTAGTATGACAATTATGGCTAAATGTTAAAGCTGGGTGATTAATGATACGGACAGGGAGAAAGAGCATGTCTTTAACAGATGCGTAGTGCCTGTGGATTGTGTTTCTTGCCATTTTCATAAACCAGTCCTGTTTGTTTCTCAGTGTTGATCTTCTTCAAAGTACTGCATGACTTTGAAGGGGTATTATATTTCATTATTACTTTCTTATTAAAGTGACACAGTCAGTGAACAAGAATGATCCAGTGAAAATGAATGACAAATACATTCACCTCAAATTATGAACCAGGAAGAATAAATTCTACTTAAGATGCTGGAAATTTATTACTTTGAAAGAACTCCTAGAAATTGGACTTTAAAAAATTAACAAAAAGAAATGTGTTACATCTGTCAAACTGAGATCGTAAGAAAATAGACATTATTTGTCTGAAGATGGATCCATCTAAGCCAGCAAGACTCTCTGACAGTAGCCAAAAATAGACATTGGGGAAGAGGTGAAGCTTGGAGCAAGCACACAATGATCCTTCCCCCAAATCCACCTCTTAACATTTGTAGCTTTTTGAAGACTTTGTATTTTATAACCTTTGGTGGATCTTTCCTTTTGACTTCAGGCAGTTTCTTTTTGATCATGTGCACATTTATCATCCAAAAACTTGACAGATCTTCCCAGCTCAGTTCTAAGTTGTGTGAAGATTAAGCCTCCCTTTGCTTGTTTTGAACTTGTCCTCAATGCCTTCATTCAGGAAGTGTTTTGGAAGAGATGGGGAATGACTGCTTTCTCTTCCGCCTACAACTGTATCTATCATTTGTCTCTCTGTTGCTTCTCCTGTTTGAGGAAGTCTTAGGCTCCTTACTTGTGTCTCATGGAGAAGTTGCTCCATACTTTTGATCACCTTTGCTGACTCTCTCTGAACTGTTTCAAGTTTTTAATATATCTTCTTTCTGAGACAGAGACCAATGCTGCACACAACACTGATGGTTCTGGGCACACACTCAGCTTGCACAGTGACAGGAGGGAATTTTGTATTTTTTTCACTATTCCATTCCAGGTAATTCTTAACACTCAGTTTGCTTTTTTTGACTACTGAATGCTGAGCTGACATTTATGCCAATATCTCATTCCCAAGTGGTAACTGTTCATTCAGAGTCTATTATTTTACAGAGAGAATTTTTTTCCACCCTGTGTTAATCACTTTACATCCGTCTATGCTGAATTTAATCTGCCATGTCCTCTCCCAGTCACTGTGTCATAAGGTCACTCTGCAGTTCTCTCCAATAAGCTCTTGTCTTTGATGCTCTGAAAAACTTGCTATTAGCAGAAAACTCCTTTTACTGTCTCACCTTTTGAGGAACACAGAGCCCAGCCTAGAGCCCAGCAAGAGTATCCTCCATTGACAGCTGCCTTACACAACACTCCGTTTACTCCTCTCCACTGTTTTTCTGTTCGGAGCAGCCAGGATGTGGCTTCTGCAGGTGGGATAAGAAGTAGAGGCAGAACATTGCCCTTGCTGAGCAGAGTACAATCCCACAGTCCTAAGACCAAGCAAGGCAAGACAGTGGGTCGTGTCCTGGGACTCCCCAGGCGGTCCAATTGGAAGGATTAGGAGATTGGGCTGGATATAGGGCTGGTAACAAGGGTATCTGTAGTGTAGGCCCAGAGTCCACCTGGGGAAAGCCAGGTCTGGAGCAGACAGGGCTGGGCACAGGGATACGGCTCTGGGTGCCCAGGCCCGAGCCTTCATGGAGCTCCCAGCCCATGGGCAGAGGGGGTGTGGATGGGGGTCCCCAATGAGGCTTCTCAGGGACTTTATGGCATGTTAGTGCTGTTGGGACCCTGACAAGCCAAGGCAGTTACTCGTCTACACAAGGAGCTCTTATTCCCTGGCTGTCTAAATTCTTAATGGCATTTTGGCAAGGAATTTTGACCAAATGCTTTCCAGTTACCCAAGCAGACTGTATCAGCTGGCATAAGCTTGGCAGCTCCCTGAAAGAACCCTGAAAGGTTTCTGAAGCATAATTTCTCTTTTCACAAACTATTTTAAGAACTCTTCCCAATACATATTTACCCATGTGACTACTAATTAAATTATTGCATATTATATTTGATGGTATACTAATCATCGTGTCAGGCTAATGCATATTGATACATACCAATGATGGTGTCAGGCTTACTGGTTTCTTTTTTGAAGCTTTGAAAGGTCTCGATGTCATTCACAGCAGCTGAGGGATTTTTTGATATTATGAAAGCTTTTTTTATGGTAAAACAATT
This sequence comes from Elanus axillaris, assembly GCA_026212715.1. Lineage (NCBI taxonomy): Eukaryota > Metazoa > Chordata > Aves > Accipitriformes > Accipitridae > Elanus > Elanus axillaris. The sequence continues at coordinate 10,765,938 of JANZLQ010000007.1, read as the reverse complement.
TCTCACCTAACTATAACAGCACATCTTGTGAAAATAGCAGATTTAAGTTGGTCACTGTGGTGCACTGTGGTCACAGTCAGAGAACTGGGGAACTGGAAGGCCTCTAGCAACCTGCCAGCATGTTGCAAAAACCTAAGCTATTTCACTCTTCTATCTCTTTGTATGCCTTTATCTGTGTATTTCAGCAGAATTTTGTCAAATGTGTAAGTATCTATGAAATATTTCCTATGAAACTGCTTTCTGCAAATTTCCCGGAGGTTACAAATATTACATGACAAAACTATGTAAACAGCTCAGATCTCTTGACTGAAAGTGTTATGGCTTGACTTTATGTTCAACTTTCATCTCTGCTTTGTTTCTCTTTCCTTGTGTTTCTTCACTGAATTAACTGGAGAAACAGCTGATCAGTTAATAATAAACTTTTATAAAATCAGTCAGTCAAACTAAAGAAATAATTATATAAACCTGCAAATAATTAAGCAAACCCCCCCTAATTTTGAGGTTCTCTAATACTACCAGATAACAAATGTCACTTCCTCCATTTTACTTAGTCACTACAAGAGTGTTTGCAGCTTTTTGCCTGGAATCAGGCTGCTTTAATTTGGTCATGTATATTGGTTCTTATTTAGTAAGAGAAAGCAACACATTATTGATAATGTTAGCTAGAGAAGTGTCACAAAACACGATCAATAGTGCTCACTGCACCAGAAATGGTAAGGCACAAATAGACTTGCTTCTTAAAGCTCCCTAAACCTCAGAAAAGGTATATTTATGTATACATCTGAGGTCAGTAAACTTACAGTATTAACAGTGGTAAATCTTAGAGAACTCAAAAAAATACATACCAGTCTGGATCACCTATTATTTATATATTTACAAATATTTTAAGGCAAAAGAAAAACTTCATTGAAAAAACTTAAGATACGTTATTTCTGCTTTACACATGAGCACTACAAGTGAAACTTCTGGCTCAAGATTTATTTTCATTTGCTATGGAAATTGCCTGAAACAGTATGACCATGCATCTATATCATCAAATTAATAAGAAATGAACTTTCTTATAAAAATCTTTCCCTAATGAAAGTAGTCCAAGTAGCAACCATCATTTGGGGAAAAAAGATGAAAAATACAAAATGCCTACATCAGAACCTAGCTGCATTTTTTGCATTAGTTTTCATCTTTTTATGTTTCAAGATGGCAAAAACCAGTGATGTAATGGGAAAATCAAAATAAGTGGGTAACCTCACTGGGTTATAGTATAAAAGAAGCAGAAAGACATTAGAATACTTGGGCGGATTCTGTTTACCTGTGTTTGCACTTGACCACAAAACTGTTCAGGATTAGAAATACAAAATCACACTAAAAAAAAGAAGGAAGGTACACTTGAAAAAGGATGAGAACCTTTTCATTTGAGCCAGGCAAATACCACGATTCCTATTAAAACAAATGTCAAACCTTAAGTTGCTATTTTCCATTCCAGATTTATACGCTCAAATCCCAGTTTCTCCTCACTTCTGGGGACTAGCTATTCTCTTGCCACTGGCTTTTTTCCCCCTTACTATTTCTGGCTTCCTTATGTCATTTTACCCACACTTGGGTAGGTCTGTCACTTCTTAATCCCCTAAAATTTCATCTTGCATTCTCCAGTTCTTTCCTCCACATACGTGCAGGGCCTCCCTCCAACCACCATGAGCCATGCTTGCTGGTTTGTCTATTCAGACTAATTATTTCACCCTTGTACCTTTTCACCCCTCCAAACAGCTGCATTCTCTGGCAGCTACATATTTCAACACATAGGTATTGTTTGTGGAAAACTCCTTTGCTGATCTTCTGAATTGAACAACACGATATTTTCTTGCTCTGCACATTTGAATCCCACCTGACAAACTCAACTAGTTAAGGACTCACCTATTTCTTTAATGAGCAAGTTTGAAATAACCCACTCTTACAAAGCTTAGGTCACTTGTGAAACAAATCTCTACCCTAGGACTCCAACCAAACAAAGCAAAGTTCATTTGCCTTTTTGCCTAGTTTAACCTAGCCTAGTTCCATGTGAAACCTGTTTCTTTGGAATGGAGTTTCCATAGTACCTGTTAGTCAACACTTCCTCAGTGTATCTCCTACTCTGATCCTGCTTAAAAATGGAGAAGTAAAGCTAAACTGTGCCTCAATACTTTCCTGAGGATATGATGAGAAACAGTAAATACTGGTTGCCTGGCTCCTGCATGAACCAACAGGTTCTAATTGCTGTGACCAGCTACACCACCTTTCTGTGTAATTTTCCTCTGAGACCTCCTCCTCCTGCTCCAGGGGTGTAACTGCCTGTGTTCAAGGTCTGCTCTCATGTGGTATACTTATATAACCTTGGACCAGACTCTGTGGAAACAGCTACGTTTGTTTCCCCATCCACTGGCTCAAGAGTTGTGTTTAAGCTTGGGCTGGGCTATGTTGTAGGTATGCCCGTGCCCAGCTGGTACTTGGCTGATCTTGGCCTCACCTTGCTGACTTGAGCTCTTGGTTTGGTCTTGGTCGTCCGTTATCATTATGAGCTTGTCTGGCAGTCACTGGGCTGTGCCTGACCCTGGTTACTGTCACCAGACCTGCCCTGCTTGCCTTGCTCTGGTCCTGGGGGATGGCACCCCTTGAAGGACTGCATCCCTCAGCTTCTTCCCCGCTGCCCTCTGAGCAGCCTACCCTTGCTGCTCCTTGAGACTGATCAAGTAGCCAAGGAACCCCTTAGCCAGCGCTTCTCTGGGGGGCATATTGTACGATTGCACTTCATTGCCAGAAAGGAAAGCAATCAAGAATAATAAATAGCTTTTACACGCTTGGTATTTGTATGAATCAGTGGAAAACTACAGTTGGCTGTAATTCCATAGGGCTTAAAAAAACAAAGCAAAATGAGACACTGCAGGGAGTCGTTTTAGAAACTGAGGATAAAAAAAGTATTTCTCTGAAATAATCTTCACATCAGCTAGCTATGTTTTCTTCTCACCCAGAAGATGGCATTAATGACGTGCATTCTACCTGCATCTGTCTTTGATGACCACAGGGATTCGTAAGCTGTTCCGCCCATTAACTTTCTGCTGCTTTGTATTAGAACAAATTCACACTTGTGCCAAACAGCAAGCACCCACTTGTCTACCAGCTTCTTTCAAGGTGAAATCTAAGTTGAATAGGAGAGATATATTCTTTGAAAAACGAGCCCTTCTTCTGGAGCACTCTACCATTCTGTTAGAGAGGGAGAAGGACAGAGAAGGAGAGAGTGAAAAAAGGAAAAGTGAGGTAGAAAATCAAAGAGGAAGAGAGAGGAAAGAAGAAATAGCCTTTCCACATACTTGTTTTAGGTCTCAATACAAAACTTTCTCTAGCTTCTAGATGAATGTCTCCTGTAATTCTTCCCTAACTACAAACTTTGGAGCTATGGCACATCAAGTTGATAAATATCTGTGCAACATAGAATTCAGGAGTAATAATTTCTTTGTGACATGCTAATCTGGATCTAATGAAAGACAGTAGTGTAGTTCCACTTAATAAACATACTTTAAAGGCAAACATAACCCCCCAAATTATTTTAAATTGCTGTGTGCCATTTTGTAAACATAATTATCAGCCTTCATTTCAGCTGCTATCTTGGTTGAACAGGCTGAGTTGGCAATCCCTCATTTGTGCACCATAACATTCTGGAACTCATTGCTACAGATTTGCTCTTGGCTGATGATGTAAGAAATTGATTCCTCTGTAATCAACATAAAAGGTTAACCAAAAAATGTTCATATAGTATGTTATGCAGGCTGTAGGGGAGAAAAATCTAACATCATGGTCATTTACATTGCTATTCAGGTGTTAAGTGAGCTTTTAAATAAACTTTTCAAGAAGGGCCAGAACATTTTGCTCCAATATATTTGACATTATAATAGCATATGATCTGAAATCTTAGCATTCTATATTTAATAGCTTGGAATTCCTTTAAATCGTGATACCTATGATGACAGGAAAAAGGATCATCTAAATTCTACTTATTGGTATAGGCATAGAGGTGTCCAGTTATGCTTGCATCAATATTACTATCCCTTAACATTTCAAATTCTCTGAAGACCTCTAAATCAGGGCTTCTGTTTTCTTTTTATTAAAAAAAAAAATGGAGATGCAAAGTTGTTGCAAATAATCTATGACTAAACTTAACTCTGTTGCTGTTGTATCCAGGTCTTTCTGCTGCTTAAAATTTGTCAATAGCAGCTGATTAAACGTTTATTATATCATTGAGATCACAACACTACATTCCAAGTTCTGTTGGTATTTCCTTGCTAAATCCCAATTTTCAGGGGTTTATTACTCCATTATCTTATATCTCACTGAGCTCTCTTATAATAATAGGGGATTATGTCTGAAACTTAATTAGTTCAATTTTTATTGATAGCACTTATTAGCAGGTCCCCAGTTTTTACTCTATAGCTAGTGAATTAAGAAGATACAGGCAGGGAACTCAAAAGAAAACATTTTAAAACCAAAATTCAATCTAATAGCTTAGAAAATTAATCAGAATATCCTTAAAAAGGCCTGTAGTGTTTTTTGGGGCAAAGATGCAAAATGAAGTAGTGATTGCAAATTCCTGTGCTGGTGGGATATCTCTAGAGCCTTTGGTAGAAGGTTCACAACTGTCACTTCATGGCAGAAATATTAACGCCAAGTGAGATCAGTTCCTCCTGGGGAAAGCAGGCATCGCTTCTCAGTAGATGTTATGCACTAAGACCACATATGACATTTGTGATTCTTGTAACAAGCTAGGATTAATCTAAGCCAAAGCAACTGACAGATAAACAAATGTGCATTTGCTTTAAACATACTATTTACTTCTCCATAAAACATGACAACAAATATATGTTGGATCAAAATAAATCCAACTGATCAGACTGACACCTAGAAAATACATAGTCTGCCATGTGAACAGAGCTTTAAAGCTATAGAAGTGACTTTTTTCTTTTAGCCTTGTAAATACTCGTACATATTGCCAATAATGAGGGAGCACACCATTCAAAACCTGCTTTAAGTCACAAATGAGAATGAGTTCAGACACAGCCTAAACCACAGACAGAGGTGAACCGTGTTATCCACTGGAACAATATGATCTGGTTTAGAATACTATTCCAGGACACGCTTATTCTGAACATTAGTAGGATTGGTTAGGTCAAAGATGTGGTTTATTGTGGAACACAGGGAGAAATGGTAAAACTATGACGGTGCCAAGGACGCTATGTGGTACTTGCATTTTGCTAGGGTCCTTAATATTTTCGGATTAAAATACCAATAGTGTTAGGCTATGTTTGGCTTTTCTTAATCTTCAGAGAGCTAAGAATTTGCAGCACTCTCCAGAAGGTAGCAAATAGGTGCAGCAACTGATGCTGCTTAGACTACTACAATTCATTCTTTATAGCAAAATGGGTTAAAGAATAATTACTGCATTTTAGACACTTTCTTCCTTTTGCAGTTCCCCCCTGCTGCAGTGATATTTCAGTTCCTGTATCAGCAGTAAGGATCAAAGCACTCTCCTGAAGATGCTCAAAATAGAAGAAATCAGAACAAAAATACACATTTCAGACAGGAAAAATGCCCTTACAGTGCAGAATTTCATCACGCTAAGGCATATATTTCTTCTTACAAACTGATCAGGAAAAGGATCGAGAAAAAGCATCATTCATTGTTGGATGAAGTTTATCAGAGATAGGTATAACACAACATATGAAAAAATGATACAAATGAGGCTTAATGCCCACAGATACTGCGCAAAATACCATGATTGTATTAGTTAGAAATGTATAGGGGATTGTCCTAAAAAATAAGATTTTAGAATGAACTACATTTTATTAACTAGTTCCAAATAAATTGCAATACACAGGACATCTTAAAAATTCTATATACATGCCAATAACTTCCACTTTCAGATGCTGCTTTAAACATGAGGAAAAAAATGCCTCTTTCCCTTAATAAGACTCATGGATTTCTAAATACAGTACTGAGGGAGAAAAACTGGAAGGGGTCCATAAAGATTCTGCATGCAGCATGACAAATGAAGAGAATTTATGCAGAATAGCCATGGAATTACTTTGTTGTAGTGTTCTGCACTCTCACAAAGTAGTTTTTTCTCATTTGAATTTGCAAATGGATCCTGTATACTTACATAAGCAAGCACAAACCTGCCACTCTCCCAAAACTCAAACTAAACCCAGTTGCAAATTTTGACCCCACATTGCCATAGACTATTATTCCATGCATCTTACATCTAAATACTCAGTAGCTCCCTGTGAACACTATTCTGCAGCCTTAGTCTTTTCAAACTGATTTTCCTACAAATACTGTCGTCCTCAATAGCTACACAAATTTTGTACCATGCTATGCTAAGTAGTTGTGAGTTTTCACAGATTCTAGCCTTTTCTGTGTGTGTTTTTTATTACAAAATGGAAACATATGGCTCAGTTTCAAGTGCCTAATTGGCAGTATCTTCAAGTGCTGTTAAGAGGTTCAATTGTATGTATAACATCTGATAATCTGATCGTATTTTATTTAAGACTAGAAAGTACTTCAGAAGTCAACAGATGGCAGCAGATATACTTTAGAGAAAAAACCCATAATTTACTTCTATTTTTTTACAGGGTTGTCTTGCCATTTATTGAAGTACAGTTTGAATGTAGGGGCTGGAATGCAATGAAGAAAACTTCACCAGTTGAAAAAGACTAATAGTAGATGGTTTTGCTTTATTCATCAAGATAGTTTCAGTTAATTCCAAATGTGTTTTATGCAAGATATACATATATCATAATCCAATTGCTATATATAGGCGCAAAACTGCTCTTCATACCATATGCTGTAAAAGAAATTGCCTTAGTCAATGGGAAAGGCTTCTCACTTGTACAGCTTCCATATAGCTGAATTATATACTGCAGATGAGGTTACTACTGTTGTAGGATTATACATTGGAATATAGACTCTAAGTAATTTTGATGATTTAGTTCTCAATTACCCTCAAGAGGATTTTTGGTATCCATAAACAATAATAAATCTTAATTACTTCTTATAATTGGGATAACCACTACTTTGGATAAGCAACGGTCTAAGAGATTTTGCTGTAGCGGAAGAGATGAGATTTGCGAGGTAGCTGATTACAGAACTGAGATCAGCAGGTAGGTGGCTTTTCCTCACACGAGCTGCTTGGCAAGGCGTGCCCGAAGTAATTTCCAAGAAAATTACCAAGGCAAAAAAGAGCAGTCCTCAATAGAAAGATGCTCCTTCTTCTGCTACTTCTTTCTGAAGCAGCTCTACAGTCTCCCTTACCTTAAGGGTTTAAATGCAAGGTGTCGTCTCACTGTAATACAAGAAGAGATCTTCGGATGACAACTTGCCACTACATGGGCCTCAGGAGTAAACATGACTGCTCAAGTACACTGCTTATTTGGCTCAACTGCCACACCAAAATCAGACAAAATAGACAGCTAGATTACTCACCACTGACATCTCCCACTTATTTTGAAGAAGGTAAAACCTACACACCACTATCTTCCATAACGTGCCAGAGGATATATTCTTCTGGGTGATATACATGACAGAATAGAAATTCCAAACAAAGAGGAAAAAGTAACCCCCCAAACAGGGAGATTAGGGTGCAGAAGTCTTCTATGCTGTTGTGTGGTGTTACATGGCCATTGTTTTCATGCTGTTTTCTCTGGTGCGATGCTCTTCAGGCTCAAGAGCTACTTGTTCAAATTAGAGATGGATGGGAGGAAGGGAGGGTTTTCAGTTCCCATATTCTGCTCCAGACATGCAAAGACGCAGACCTGCCCTTTTCCCAACTTCAGTTGGGATTTTTAAAAGGGTGCAATATAGCTGAAATAGCAAATCACGCCTTGCATTTTCAAGCTTGATCATTTACATAACCCAATCCAAACAACTGATATTGTGAGAGACAGAAGACAATGAAGAATTATACATACCCTGGGATTTAAATAATGAAGACACTCTACGCTTTATATTAAAAAGCAAATCACTAGTTTATAGGGTCTTAAACATTTTTCTTTTAAGACATGTAAGTAGAAAAAATGAAGTGTGACAGTTTAAGGATTGCAGAACATCAAACTCTTTTGATAAATCTGGCATCCCAATTGTATTGCCTTTAGATCGTTTCAGGAAATAGAAGCAAATAATGCTTTACAAATATATAATCCCCTTTGCTAATCCAAAAATATAACTTTTTAGAAAATTTTAGAGAGTAATTTAAAGTTTAAATACAAAGGAAGGAACTTCTGCTTGTCTTATAGCGGAAGGACATTATTGCTGATAAAATATAAAGTATTTATATTCTTACACTTATTTCACATTTCATCTGTGATTTTTTTCATACTCACTCTCAACCACAAGCCATTTTAGCTTTTAGTACTAATGCTTTAATACAGTAGTGGCAAGAGAACAAACTAGAGCATTGCATTGGGTGAGAGATGTGTTGCTCCAGTCCTAGTTTATTAATCTTAACAGAAAACAGCTTTATCAAAAAAATGTGTTTCATTATATGGAAAGAAAAAAATCAGTACGTTCTTTGAAATGCTCCTTGAATTCAAGGTGTGCTGTGAGTAAAGTATTACCTATATCCTCAGCTCATGCATATATTTCCAAATTGCCATCTGGTGTGCATATATTATGCATTTGTATAATAACATGCATAGCTGTTATTGTTTTAAAATATAAGTTATGAAAGCTAAGTAAAAATATATCATAGCTGACAACTCATTTTTCCCAACAGCTTTTGAACAGACATGTTTACATTATCTTAATGTCATATTGTAATGTTCAAAAAAGAAGACTGTACTGTGTGAAAATGAATTAAAGAATAACTAACTTTCAGCCCTTAGTACATGCTTTTGGCATGCTCCATGTGTAGAATATGCATCTGTTTTAATCCTTTTGCCTGCATGGACTAGAATAAGTTTTGTCATGTTTCAGTTCAAATTGAAATCAAGAGAGCAAATTTAATCTCTCTTGGGGTTGTTAAGGGTAACTTTACTCTGTATTAGATCGTGACTCTTGTTGACTTGGCTTCAGACTTCGTCACGGAGCTGCACCCAAAATACCCTACCCTGCTGAGCAGAGCATGCTAATAGAGCTACATTGAAGATCCACAGCCGGTGCCTTCATGGCAATCTGCTGTCTCCTGATGACATAGCACTATACGGTCACAAACTGAATTTATAAAAGTAGTTTTTAACTTGTGACGATATTCACATTACTGGAAGTTTATCATTACTAAATTATTAGTATCTGAAGACTGTTTACTGGATTCCACTCTATTCCAACAAGCTTTTACTCCTTCAACCCTGTTACACAAATGCTGCAGGGAACAGTTATGCCTACTAGAAATAAGTCCCAAGTTAACTCCAAAAACTTTCTGAAGCCTTCTCCCTTCTTCTGTTCTACTGCTGCCTGGGTTTAACAATGAATAAAGTATTTGGTGATGGTTTTGACCAATGGATGAATTTTGTCCGCAGAAAATCTGCATGGATTTTGTGGATACTTACAAAGACGAGTAAGGGGCAGATGACATGAATAAAATTTAAATGATGTCAGAACTAATACTTGTCTGAGATTCTCATAAATGTTAGAGGTTATGCTAAATTACATTATGAAATAATAATAAATTAGGTGTTCAGCCATAACTTAGAAAAACATCAGCAGAAAGTTAGGATAAAAAAAGTTGGTAATCAGAGATTCACTGCTCCACAGCAGCTCATGAGCTTACAGCACAACAATTTTGACAAGAAGGATGCCACAGTTAAAGCAAACTATTGGATCAGGATGCTAGAACAAAATTTTGCAGCTCAAAAAAAGCTCTCAAATATTCTTTTACAATGTTTTTATGTCTTATGTATTCAGAGAAGATATTTCTAAAGCACAGAATTTTGTGTTTAGGCTGACACGCTGGCTCTGTGCCGGTGCAACAGAATTCTGTCAGATGCCTTGAATTCTTTTTTTTTAATGCCTGCCATATTCCTGTAAATTAAGCTTGACTCCTATTTGCTTGTCATGTATGATAAGCTGAGACCTAAAGATAAGCCAGCATTGAAACACTTTCCTTAGAACAAATCCCTGATTCATACATGTCATACATCAAGATGACGTCAGACTTGTCAAGAGAAGCCCAGAAAACTCCTTCAGGTGAAAGTCATGAAAATTCTGTAATTTTCATTTGCAAGCTCAAGTATATATTTAAAAATCCTGAAATCAACAGTCATTACAAAGTAGCTTTACAGTTACAGATGGAAGCAGATTACTGGCAATGTAATAACTATACTTAAAACCATCAAGCATAAGAATTTTACAGGTCACTGATTTTCATATATAGCTATTGCAAGTTATATAAACAAAACACCAAATAGTGATTATCTAGAGATACATTGCCTTGCTGTTCTCCCAACACTAATCAGATTTTAGCCTCCTACTTCCTACAAGTTCTTAAGGCCTTATACAATCACTCACAAGCAACTACATGGTTTTATTTTTTACTCACGTTCCATCACTTCACAAGGAAAACAACCCTCACTTGTTTGTCAAGGCAGCCAGATGTGAGAGGGGGACCAAGAAAACATTTGTTAATATGAACTGGACACATAACTAAAACTAAATTACAAGACTGTCACCACAGTCTTTCATTGTCTAATGCAGTAAGTAAATTATGACAACAGGATTTTTTTAATGGTGAGCAAGGGGTTATTTAGCTTCTTAACTCTGACTTTTGTTTTTTTAACTTCTGACTTTTTATAAAAAACTATTGCTACATATACAAGAGACATGGAAGTTGTACATTAAAGTAAAATTGCCAGAGGACTTACAAGGCAGCCCTTTGTAGCATTTTAATGTGAACTGGGAAATTTAAAAAAACTGACTACTATGTTGAATCATATGTACGTATCCAAATAACTGGTTTAACCAAAATACATTTGTGAAAATAAAAATATTAGTGTTCTGATCAAAAACATTTTCTGAAATTTAGTATAAATGATGAAGATTGTACAGCTAGTTCGAGCTTTCAAATCTTTAATTCAGTGTCACTACAGAAATACATTATCTAAAACTTGTAAAAAATTTCAGTCTCTCAATTGGTTTCTTCTATTTCATTCCCCTTTTTGAGGTTCAGTTGAACTTTCACCTGATACTGGGACCTGCCACCCTTCTGTTACCCTTATAATAAAGGTAATAGATATCAAAAAGGCAAAAAATAGAACTGAATTAGTCTCCTCAACCATATCAGTTAATATCAACTCACTCAACCTTGACTTGATACAGGCTACAAAGCCCTTTCAACGCTGGTGGAGATTTTTCCTTCTAAGTTTTTGGTGAAGGGACAACAAAATTTACAGTGCAAAATGAACCAAATTCCTACTCAGAGGGGATTTAAAATAGTAGAAGGAATTCAAGCTGCTTTAACAGCGCATGTTCACTGTCCTCCATTGCACACACACAAAGGACATAAGGCTATGATGTGCTTTGAACTTGTTTTGAAGCAAATCTTCAGTAGTAGAGATACATGTCTTACTAGTGCATAGAGATATTACTGATAATATTCAAAACAAATTGCATGTCATACATATCCCTTTTAATCTTCATTCAATTCTAGGAGTCTTAACAAGAAAAGAGTAGTTCAATTCTTTTTACAGTATGAGCACTATGTACCCATTGAGAATGTGCATATGAATTGAATACATATGGGGAAGAGAGAGTAAAATGCCATAGCTGAAACTAGTTATCTGGGGAAACATTAAGGCATTTAGCTGTAGTTATTGTTCAAACAGATTTTGCTGCATACCATTATGTAAAATAATACTACCATTTTCGTTTTAAAATTACAAAAATTAGAAAGAGATTGTAATTAAGGCAATGTTTTGACCTCCCAGTTTCTCATGATCCAAACAAACCAATGCAAAGATTCCCACATGTATTATAGCGGCTTCATTCGTGTGTCAGCAGAAAGAAACTGAAGACCATATTCAGCATCTCAGCCTTTCCTCTGTAGCTTTACTTAAGCTAATAAAACTTTTGTGTGTACTAGAAGAAGGTCCCAGGCTCTGTGCTGGCCTGACAGGGCAGGACCTCAAGATCTTGCCTGGCCTTTTTGTGGCCCGAACCATGCTGCCACTCAGCTGCAAGGCCATTCATCGCTCATTGCTTGTATGTTTGTGCTTTGCTCTGGGAAAACCTGACGTGCCCCCAGCTGCAGCTCCTGGGAGCCATGGGGCTCAGGGAGGCTCTCCGGAGCTTTCCAGGGCATGACTGAAGGGGGGGCAAACCGTGATATGGGACTTCTAAAACTGCAAGCAGAGCTGGTGCCTGGGGGAAAGGGTTGGCTGGTGTTTGGACTGTGTGCTCCTCGTGAAGACTTTGGGATGTTGGTAGCCTGCTGTGAATTTTTGCTCCTTCCCTGTTTGAGGATGGCTGGTGCTGTTGACGTCACATGGCAGAGGGATGTTGGAAGGGAGAGTATAACAACAGAGAAAAGGGGCAGTCACTAGTAAGTTTTCTTCTGTAATAATTTTAAGGCTATTGTTAATGAGGCTTTTTTATATTAATTGGGATTGTGAATGTTAATATTATTGTAATTGAACTAATAATATTTTGCTGTTGGATTTTTATTGGATTCTGAAGATTTTAATTGGGTTAATGATAAATTCTTGGCTTTATATATGCTTTGTTCCCTTTTGGCCACAAGACTTTGGGTCTAATGCTTCCTTATGATGGAAAATGGAAAAGGGAGACTACAAAAAGGAAATCTCAGTTGAGGTAGAGCTTTTACAAGTTCATATTTACTATTCTCCTTTCATACCCCTTATTTATTATTTCCAGTTCTGGAATACATGGACATTGACTGTTTTGGTGGGAAAATATTGTCAGATCAGTATGAGTTGTAAATCAGCCACAAGAAAATAACAAATGTTCTTCTACAGTATGAAACCTTTACTCCCCCCAAGGGAATCAAAGCTGAGTTCTGTATTTATTTAGATTTAGGTCTGCATTAATGAATATGATCCATATGATGAAGCGATAGCTGTGGCAACCACTAAAATTACTGAAGTGTGAAGTTATCCAAAGTAGGTAGGTCAGTTTCTTTTGAACTTTCAAGTAGGACCTTGAAGTGGGAATTGCTTGCATTCATTTAGACGAGGAAGTGAAACCTGATTATTACTGGTCACAAATGCTTGTGCACTTATCCTGGAGGAAATGATCTCCTGTTGGCAATTAAGAGGTAATTAGCAGTTTCCTGACTAGAATAAACACACCCAGCCAGTAATTTTCCATTCTCAACCTTAGGGCAAGTGAACTATTGCCAGTTGGAGATGTTTAACGCTGTCCAACCTCAAAACAGTCTCAGCCCACAATTTCAGAAATGCTGCTTTAAGCATGTTAACTCAGGGAATGTGAAGTTTTACATAATACATTAATTTGCTAAAAAATAGCTTATATTTTCTGTAAGTTCTGATTTAATATCCAACAGCAGATTCGGGCATTGAGATTAGCAATCAAGTATGCATGTGGATGAAGAACTACACTGCAGTTGCAGTAGACAAATGCTCATATGAATAATTAGTATTTCTATTTGTTAGTATGGAAACAAACAACCTCTTCCTGAAGACAGAAGTAAAATGATCAGTAAAGGGCAGACATATCAGCATTTGCATCTGGGAATCTCCACGCCCCTAGAAAAGGAGATTTTCTAATTCTATTATACCATTAATATAGAGGTCATTATTCCTCTAATACCTTGACCAACTGTCATTAAAGTAACAGGACATGGCTGAAAATCTCACCTATTTTTTCTATTTTCTTCTGCTTATATTTGAGCAATTCACTTATTTAGGGAGCCTGTGCATCAAGGCACAGAGCACAAGCAGATATCAAAGAATAAACAGTTTATGAGCTGTTCAATCAAAGTACTGCCTCAAAAATTATTTTGTTAGAGATGCAATCTGAAAAAGTACCTTCCACGCATTAGAATGCTTCCAAGAAAGATATTAACATTAATATTAAACTACACAGAACAATAATAATCAAGAAAACATATGGTCTCCATGAGACATTGCTGCAGAAATATACAAACCAGTGAAGATGCTGGTTTTCCTAAAGTTTGTGGTAAAATTCTAATCAGCGTGCAGGTCAAGAACTCATTTCACAGACTCTGGCATGCTACTTGCACTACTTCCAACTGTACAAGATAATTGCATCCAAAGGCAACCTAATATTTTTCACCTCAAAAATGAACACCTCAACTTGTATTAAGGCACTTTGTTTCATATATTTAAATATTTAGCATGCAGACTAAATTTCTGTTATATAGTGTCCTGAAATAGATCAATAAAAAATAGGAAAATGTGGCAGCAACCTGACTTAGGAGACAAATGGCATTAATCCATTTAACAGCTAAAGTTAATTAGACAGAGAAGCAAAGGTCATGAACTGTACTGAATGACAGAGCAAAGATGGCAAAGTAGTCCTGTGTACCAAATAACAAAAATCAAAAGCTGTATTGCCGTGTTGAACATGTAAAAACGGCTGCTGTGCATTTGATGTTAGAAGTTTACGTAGAAGTTCTCCTCATCGAGTAGATGCACAGTTGAGTATCTGTGGGATCATTCCTGAAACCATTTCCCCTAGAAATCAGATGGCTACTGAAGTGGTGTGCAATTTCCCTGGTGATTATTGCTCCCACCCTTTCCTCTAGTGAATATCAATAAAATGCCTAGGTGACCAAATGACATACAGTTCAAGTACCCGTATAAAAAGGAATCTCAGTGGCAAAAGTTAAGAGTAATATTATCTAGATAAGTGACACTTGCTCAGGCTGGATAGTAGAGGGTGAAGTTTTGAAGAAACACGAACTACTTGAAAAAGAGAGAGAGTGTGTTTGTGTGTGAGCGTGCAGGCTCAGTATCCTCATCTTTCTACTGTTACTCCCATTGAAACCAATGGGATATTTGTCTAAACAAGGAAATCGAGCCTATGTCTGATACTTGTGAAGATCTATCATGCAAGTAGTCTGCTCCAAGTGTTTCTCCCAGACGAAAGAACACACTTTCCTTCTGGAAGAGCCACATGCAGGTCTGCTTTTACACCAGAGCCGGGCTAAAGCACGAGCCGGTCAGTACCTCTGAACCTCTGCAATGTGCCTGAAACATGAAGGGATTGGGTTAACTGCAGGAGGGGGTGAGTGTCTCTGTACTGCAGTCGTTAGCTATTCAAACAGAAATAACTGAAATTAGGTTTTGGAAATTGCAATTTCAGATGTGTAATTCAGACAATAATATTTAATGAAAAGAGACACATAAACGGAAGTGTGTAGGAAAATGCAGAGAGCTAAACAGCTATTCTGAAGACACAAACATAATGGCAAAATCTTGAATGACAGCAGATGCAGAATTTACTTTTAAACAATTTTTAATTTTTTGTATTATTTTGGCATAGAGGTTTATTCCCCCTTCCCTTCCTCTCATATTTAAACAAAGCAATAAAGTGTATCAGGAGTACTTTTGATGCCAGGATAGCAGAATGACTGTGAGAGAGGAAGAAAACTATACGCTCTTAAGAAACGTTAATGTACCAAGACAGATATTAATACTTGAAAGAAAGGATAACCTTTTTTGGTATAAATAAAAATCAGAAATGACATTGTGACAGAAGAAACCAATTCGTATGTTTAAGACTCTTCCTTTTTCTACTGAGCAGTTCTGTTAAACTTAGCGAACCTTTCACAGCCCATTTATTTTATTGTTATGTTAAGCTTATGGCATTTTTTTAAGCGGTGATTCAAACAGCCTTTTAAACTTCCCTAAATAGTGCATCAAATGCATTTCTTGAGATTAGCAACCAGTCTGCTATAAATTAGGGAGTTCTGAAAGTTTATTTGCAATTTCACCCTAAATCAGATTTTTAAAATCTTCAGACAGAAAGCTTAAATAAAGCTTATATGGAACAAAGTCTTAAGTTAATATGTATACTATATGCTGTGGAGTGGTGTATGGTTTTGGAAATGACCTTGTGAAACTATGCTTAGCAATGAAAATGATGAAATTTGAGGAAGGAAGGGATCTTACGAGAAATAAACACCAGGCTTTAAGTGGGGTAGAGGGAAGAGGATGGGCAATCCTCAGCCTTTTATTTCTAACACTGATAAAAATAATGTAACAAAAAAGAATGCAGTTACTTTGTTTCCCTAGAATAGCTGCTGATCCTTAAAATCCCATATGCATGAACTGATTAACAGATTGACTTCAGTATCAGAAGCAAAATTTGCCTTCCATTTCAGCGTTCCAGTGAGGAGCACCAAACAGAAATACGTGCTTAACAATTACAGATTTGCTGCCTACAGACCTGTTATGAAACAATCTGCCTAGAAACTTTCTTTTAGTAGGGAGAAAAATGTTCGTTCCGCCTAAACTGAGTCATGTGCCCTCCATTTTAGGGAGCGGACACACAGCTAAGCAGGGCCTTGATCTGGAAGGCAGCCAGTAAAAGCATCTGTAGGACCTGTAGCACCAGTGTCTGTTTCCATTTCATAGGACCCACAGCAAATAATGTTGGGAAGGACTTTTATTTCTTCTGCTCCAAAGCAGAACGCTATGTAGCTCATTCCTGGCAGATGTTTGAACAGGGAAAGTGTGAAATCTTGATAACTTCACAGCGATCCTTTCCAGTGCCTTAGCATTCTTAGTATTAGAATTAAATTATTAATCTAAATGTTCTGGGCTTATTTTTTTTAAGCCCATTGATTATTTTTCTGTCTCTCTATGATTATAAAGAATGTTTTAAATCTCTTCTCTCCCAACCAATCTTCAATGATTTAAAGTTTTTTATAACCTCTCTCAGACTTCTAATCTGTGGACTCAGCAGCCCCAAATCTTTTAGTCTTCAGGTGGTCACCAAAGAACCAGGCACACTTTGGCCATGTTACTAGAAAAAAACTGTTTTCCAACTCCTAAGAGTTGTATTTTTGCTACAGTTTGCAGAACTTACCTATAAGAACAATTTAAGGGACATTGCAAGCAGACATTGCAAATTTAAGAAGGTTTCAGCAGTTAGCAGGTGGCCTGGTCAGAAATCACAATTAGTTCCGTCTGTTCATCTGCTAAAGGAGCTGCCTGGAATGGAGCCATTGGTATGGTGCTATTCTTCCTTTGCTAAGTTTTTTCTCTATTTAGCTGCTTTGGAGAAATTCAGTGTGGATTTGAAATTTTAGACTTTTGCATTAGCAGCAGAATTGCATGGGAATCTTTAATTTAGGTAAGTCTTGAATGTCTAAGTTTTGACAACCTGGCAGAACTGTCTACAGGGAGCTCAGATAACAGGCTATATAACAATTCTGCAGCATGACTCTCTCCTAGCCTGGTTAAGTCACGTTTGTTTTCATTGAACCTGAACATTTCCTCATTCTAAAGGTTGCTTACAGAAGGAGAGTTTCAAGATGTAAAATCTCAAAGTTTCTTTCCACAAAACCATTTGCTACTCTAGCAGTGTCTTCCAAAACACGTGTCTATTACAAATTCCATCTCTAAATTAAACCAACTACATCTCAAATCCACTTCCAAAACACAGCAATTAATTAGAAATGGCTTGAGTACTGAGGTCTGTGTGAATTGCTATTGTCCTTTGCTTTTTCAGGAAGTTAATAATATCACATTTTTTATTATTCTGTGCTCTGATAGAATGTCAGATATCAGATCATTTCCTCAGTAATGAACAAATATTAAATAGTTGGGCCTGACTTACCAGCTTCCTCTGAGTTTATTTCTTTTATCTTTATTTTAGCTTTTAAATAAGTAATGTGATTACCTACTACCCCAATTGCTATTAACAAATACAATACGAGCTATAAAATTAATGCTCAGTTCAATATTTTCTTGCATGTATTTCTCATTATGTTCAGAACCTTGCCAGTAATAGACATGTTTAAAAAAGCAAACTAACTGCAACCACTTCTATTTGATGAACAGCCATACCAGTTTTCCTCTAATCCTCTAACAGTGTGTGCTGCTTCAATAACACTAACGTGCATGTACATATGTATTTCATTGTGCATAGCTGCATGCATTAAAGTGGAAGAGAAGATGGTATGGATTGTTTCTTACTGTGCTTACCAAGCTTCCTGCCATGATCTGTCTTCAGTTTACATTCACTCTGTCTTAATCTCCTGTAGTCCTTGAAATAACCCAAACTCTGGTTTTGGTCTCATTTTGGTTTTCTGACGTTCAAAAGCATGAAAAATGTGCCAGAGCCTATGTTTCTGTATACCAAAGAAGATGATGGCACACAGACATTTGCAAAGTAAAACCAGAACTTTAGGCATTTAGTTGTAAGTGGTGCTTGCAAGAATTAAAAACCAAAAAACCAACAACAAAAAATCACTTTTAGGAAATTCTATAAGTGTGTTAATAATCCAAAATTGAAGTTGCTCTGGCAGCAACCAAGAAGTAAAACTGAGGCATGAATGGGAAAAGTTGTTGGTATTTCAGATTTCTTGGAAATGTGATTATGATAGAGGAACCAAGCAGCCAAGCCTATTAGAACAAGTATCATAGATCCAGTATTATTTGGAGCAAAAATTAAGTTATGCCTATAAGAAAATTCTCCAGAATTCAACTTCTGTTCTTGTTAAGTCTTATTTCTGCCTGACTTACAAAACATAAGCAAAAAATATTATCCACTGGAAATGTTCTTGTGTGCAGAACCAGCTTTGCTGTCTTAGAGTCTTTCATTTCAATAACAATTTCATGAATCAGCTACAACTGGAGACACTGTTAATCCTGATGTTGCATTTGCTGGACTGGAAGTTAGAAGTGGATAGGGGCACACAATCTAACATCATACATCAATGCTTAAAACTGCTTAGATTGGGAATATTGGAGGAATATCCTATATTTAACTGGAATACGGGAGCGCACCATGTTTGTCCTCTGAGGTTCCAAATTTGTCAGAATTCAGTTATTAAGGGCAGGGTCCATCTTTACCTTTTACATTTACAGAGATTAACAAACTGTGTGAAAGCATACTTCCCTGTTCTGAATGAAAGACACAAAAACTCCGGAGCATGTGACAGTGGAGCTAAGGGAAGCCCCAGGCATTGTGCTGCCCCAGGGAAGCTCCAGTGTTATTTCCAGCCCAGCTTTGCTGGTTCTATATTCCACCGCTTTACATTTTTATTTCTTTTTACAGACTGATGAATCCATTTGACAAAATACAAGCATCCTGTTATGACTCACTTTATGTATATTTTATTCTCATTGACTTTTACTTCCTCCTTCATCTTTCTCTTTTCAATGTACGTTCTTTTTAATCTCCATATATCTGTTTTTCTTCCATATATCTGTTTTTCTTTCATGACACATCTCTTTCTTTCCTGACATCCATCACTTCTGGCTACTTTGTTTTAGTGCTGATCTTTCCCCCCCCTGTCTTTTAGCATTCCTAGATATTGGCATCCCCACATTTATGACCCTTGGTCACAAATTCAGTCATTCAGTCTCTCTTGCTTATCATGAAAGTATTAACCAAAAACACATACTCAAAATTCCAAACTATTTGCTAGGGGAGACTTTCTTTTGCGAGCCAGGCATTCTCTTCCACCAGACAAAGAATTCAGTCTGAGTGGGGCTTAGCTCTCACACTCAGGCACTCTTAGACTATAGAGAGCTACTTAAACCCTGAGCAATCTCAGCATTTTCCTACTAGTTCTGCTCCAGTGCCTTATAGTATGTCAGCCTTCACCTGATCTTTTCATTTCTTTTCTTGCTGTACTGTATATTGTAAATGGAAAGGAAGACATAGGGATAGAACAAGAAAAAGATTTTGCTAATGTGCAAGATTTTATTGTTCTAGAAATCTTTTTACATCCTGTGAAGCTGTATATAACAGGCATCTAGTGGGTTATTTATTTGTCTATCAGAAAGGGATTCATAAATGTTCATAAACATTCATGAATTGTAAAAGTAGTGCTTTTGGGTTATATTTTCTGGATAAGAAATTTACTGTTGTTAAGTGTCTCTAATTCATTCTTCAAGGTGGACATTAATCTTTGGGAAATTCCAATTTTCTCAATTATACTTGCTTAAAAGCCCAATCCTGCAGCCATTAAAAATATGACACAATTTGTAGTAGGCCTTGGTGGCATATTTTTAAATGGAAGCAACATTGTCCTGAATTTTCTTTCAGTTTTCCCTGATGACAAACCATCTGAATTCCTGCATGTGATTAAGAAATTTGTTCTTGCCTTCACAAATCTAAGCATGTATGCATTTTTATTGAATAGCATACAATACTTGCTTTTGGCTGGACAGGAACTATCATGAGAAGAAGGAACATGGCATGAAAATGCTTCCAAAACTAACTGAGTTACTGACAAATAAATTTATATTTCAGTCCTGATTTGTAACTGGAATGTTCATATATATTCAGCATTTGTTCAGATGTAAACATCTGTATGTCATTTTAGATATTTCCACTTGGCTCTGAAATTGGGAATAACATTTATGAGAAAATGATGGCAGGGAAAAGTACAGATTCGTGCATGTTTTCTGATATTTCCTCCCTGAAAACATGTCACGAGGGAAAGACAATACTAAAATGAAATGTTGACCTTTCCAATATTAGCAATTTATTCTTGATCTGCTCTGCTTTTCCATGTTATGCTATTTTTACTCTGCTTAGGTAAACCAAGATACTTCAAATGTATAAGTAAGGAAAATGACTACTCTGGGACAATCCAAGAAAATGCATCTGTACTTGTGGTTTCATTCAGTCCACAAACAGGAAATATATTTTCATCTAAACAGACAATGCCTTTCAGTTAGCATTAAGTGGGAGCTCTCAGGAGTAGTAACAATATTCTATATATCATGAAATTATGTAAAGAGCAAACCAAAACAGATATGAAGAACGTTACTAAGAATAAAGTTTTAAATGAAGATTCAAGTCTCTGGATTTTTATTTCAAGATTAAATGTTATGAAATTTTTCTTTGGATGTTCCTTTTAAATCAACACTAAAATCAACACATGAGTTCTGAAAGCTAGTCACAAAAAGTTGTTTTGATGAAAACCACCTGCTCAGCTCAGCTTAAATGCTAATGATTCTGCAGGAAGAAGAAATAGGGGTAAGGACAAACAGCAAAAATGTCAAAAGTACACTGGTTTGGATCTCATTTTTATGAATTCTAGCTCATCCAGTACAGAACAGGGATGATACCAAACTGTCAGTTTGACATAAATTGAGTTTTTTGTATTCAATATTGAATTTTATTTATAATGCCCAAGGAAGTGGTCAGGCTTAAAATCAACAGGTTCTTGCTGGGCTCAGAAAATATGCATCTAAGAAATACAGATAATTAACATATGATGAATATCCCAGGTTTCTTGTTGGGTCCTTTTTTTTTCAGGACTTCTTTTCAAGTCCAATAAACAATTTTTATTGAAAAATAAAAAATTGTCTGTTATAAATTTCAGCTGTGGGCTCCTGATGGAAGAAGTTGTTATATGAGGCTGCTAGTGATATGAAACAACTGGTCATAAAAATTTTCTGCATCTGTTGGTAGAACTTTTCCTCACAAGACCTCCCATGGGAGAAGTGTTTTTCTTTGTAGATTCCTTACAGCAGTGATGGCTGATACTAAGTTCTGACATCTTCTAGACTGTTTTATACTAGCTATTATTATTTAATGCTGCTGTTTTCCTTCCCATGACTTAATTGTTCCACACTTTCTAATCTTTGGAAGGTAGAGCTTGAACTAAGACAAAAAAAAATGTGTTTTGCTTTCTGTGCATTGCTTATAGAAAGAGACAAATGAAGCGTGCTGAGTTCAAAAACTTCACATGGGAAACTGAACTGTATTCAGTACTGTAAAATGTACTGGAGAAAAAGTCATTCAGTAAAACTTACTTATTTAGATATGGAGTTAGAGCTAGGACATAGGCTCAAGTTCATCATTAATATCAGTCCACGTTAGTTGATATCTTAAATATATTTGCCAGAAATTTTTCCCTTTGATCGCCCCTAAAGAGAACTCAAACTTGTCTTATGAGCTGGGATCGGATCTCAGTTACAGCTAGATAAATCTGGTTAAGATCTGTTGAAGCTGACAATATTACTCTAAATTGCATGGGAATGCTTAAGTTTATTCTGCTGGATCCAAAAAGCAAAATGACAAATATAGTTAGCCACTAATTCAGAGGCTGACTGAATAAATAATTTCTAACTAATATCTAATGTTTTTTGGGTAGTTAGTAGTATCATCCCACACAAGGCTATGTATTCTGCTTTCCTATTCAAGTGATTAATCATAAGTAGGAAAGAAAACACTGATGATACAACTACCAGTAAATAAGACCATTATGACAGAATGAGAATGGACACAAATATTGGCCAAATCTCTCATTTGGAATTAAGTTGTTACTTGAATCAACAGATACTGTAGTCTCCTGGATTTTCAGTGAAAATCTACTTGAAAACAGTATCTTTGGCTGGTAACTGGGAGCTTGGCTCTGCCTGGGTACGTTTCTATTCCAGTGCCAGGCAGCAAAGTGTCTGAGCTTCTAATCTTTCTTTTGCTGTTAAAATGACACTTAATGCACTTCATTTAACTCTTTAATGAGAATTCTCTGAGGACTCTAGGTTCTTTTGTCAGTGCTAAGGGAGCACAATAACCTTATTTTGAACTCTTCATATGATTGTATTTTTTTACTCTTAAAAGTTGATTAAATAATCTTGCACATATGTAATACGGTGCATGATATACGTGATATATTTCATTTTTTTCCCCTTTAAGTAATGTGAGGTTGCTCAAATAAGTTGTCCCACTTAACGTCAAAACAAGATAGCATAACGAGCTCTAGCATAATAAAAAAGTACATTTGGCTGCTTGCAAAGAGCAGATCTAGCTAACACAGCCCCAACACAGTCTTAGTTCTGTGTATTTACAATAGCTATTTCTAAAGACATTGTTTTCAGGCAAATTATGCCAGGCTAACTCACAATGAGTAGTGCTTCCTTCCAGAAAACCAGGTAAATATTCCTGTATTCCTGAATATTCCTCACACATATGATGATGAATAGGACCTGAGACTGATCCTCAAGAGACAATCTGAGCACACTATACCATTGAAGTGAGTGGGGCTTCACAAGGACACAGTGGTCACCTTTTAAGATTAGGGCTTTATGGAGTTGATGGCTTTACGTTTACAAAAGAAATCCCTTTGTTCCTTAAAATCCTTACCAGCAAAAATTAAAGTGGACTTCCCTAAAATCAGCAAGGCTTGCCATCTCTTCAAAAAATAGATTGAGAATATCATGGAGAGACAGAATAATTTCTAAGTATCGCTTACTGTGGCTAAAGTTGCAAGCTATGTTGAGAAGCAACGAGTAGCAATATATTAATTGATACTATAACAGTAATTAAAGAGAACGTATTACTGAGAACTAAAGATTGTCTGAAAGATCACATTTTGTGATCAGAAAGTAATTAAATTAGATCTGCAGTGTAAACACTATTGCATGTGAGCATTTTATCATTACAGGAATGGTCATTCAGTTGCACAAATCTTTGTCTTCCTTGTACCCAGGGAATATATTAAACTGAAGCTTGATGATGATAGCACTGAAAGAACCAAACTAACATCAAGGCATCAGCACCCTGAGAACTATGCACTCACCTGAGGAAGCGATATGCCTTGGGTCAAAGAATGGATGATTTAAATAGACAAAACAAATATCCAGGTAAGGCAGTGGCTCTCCTAGGTTGCACAGCAGGTCAGTGCAATCTGAGAACACAGGTGTCCTGACACAGACAGTCAAATTATGCACTCTACCAGTTCTACTTAGCTCATCTTTATTAATTTGAAAGTTAGTTATGTTAGACCTCCAGCTGTTTTTCATACTTTTCCCAAATGCAGTTAAGTTGGACAGTTGACCTTGTAATAGCTAATTATATTTAGTTGGCACCTATGTGCTAGGAAGCATATAAAGACATGTGCTGCAATTAATGCATTTCTTCCTGCAATATGCATTTTTTATTAGACTGAACAAAGACTGATAAACTCTTTTACTTAGTATGAGCATTATATGAAGGTATATATGCTATAGTATGTATTTCTTTTTTGTGTAAAATGAGGGTGGGGTAAAATAAAAGGCAATCAGACAGATTACTGTCCTTAATGTGGGTCTAGTGCACTTTATTTCCCTTATCATTTTTTCACTGACAGGCTACTCTTTCCCAAAAGGTTTGATTAGGCTTTTAATTAACTTGAGCTGGAGGTGATGTGACCTCTAATTAAGTTTAATTTTGTTTCTTCTGGCAATATAATAATGAACGTATTCAAATGAGACTCAGATCAACAAACCCAAGCAAGTTAGCAACTAACAATGAAGGCTGTCAATAGATGTGAAAAGAGTTTAAAATTTTTAGTCTTAAAATTAATCTGGTTTTGTGAGCAGAAATTACTGAGGCAAACTCCCGTCATGTATGTATGGCAGTACTCTGTCCAAATCACTGCAGCTCCCCAGTTAATACCAGCTAAGTAGCTGGCCTGCAAAATAATACAGTGATGTCTCATGATGCAATTTCACTCATTTTGTATCCAAGTGCTGCCTGCCTATGCCCGTTTATTTTCTTTTAATACTTAAACTGGGTATGAATTTTAAAAATGCACACAAGAAACTAATCTGCAAGGCACTGAATGATAGGCAGGACTGGAAGAATGAGAAATCCTCTTTTATTGGAAGTTTTAAAACTGTTGTCACTGCAGGTATCTTCACAGGCTTTGAAAGTGATACCATTCACTAATGTATTTCTTTGTGTCAATTATATTTATGGTGGTTATTATTATTATTTGCTCTGTAATAACACCTAGACATCCCAGGTAATACGAAATACCCTTGATTTTAAGCAGTGTATAATGATTGACAATTTATACCCCAGCAAGTCTGAAATCTAAATGGATGTTACTTCTGAATGAGATAGAAGGAACAAATTAGTATTTTCATGGGTGATGATGACTGACTTTTCCAGGACCACAAATGAAGCCTGCAGCAGTTCCAGAAAAAGAGCTTTGAAATTTTACAGGAAAGGATGAATTCTGAAGTACGAGATTATCCTTCCTTTTCTAATCTCTATTTAACAAGCCACTAAGTTGTTTCAGGCAGGAAGATGTTTTTAAAAGCTTATATACAATTAAGAGATCAATATTTCACAGTTGATGCCAACGTTACCACAATAAATTCCTTGATGAATATTGAGTGTGATGGCACATGAGTGAAATTCAATAAAAAATTATTAAAAATGTGGACATTTTGCAGATTCTTTCAAAACTTTTGATTTTTTTTTCCTGAAGAATTTTCACTTGTACTGACTTGCATGGACAAATGGTTACCCTGAGAAAAGTATTGCAAAGGATTAGTGTACTGTCAAAGTAAATTTGCTATCTGTGTGAAATTCTAAAAAATGTTTGGTAGGAAATGTTCATGTTTTTTTGTTTGTGGGTTTGTTTTGGGGTTTTGTTGTTATTGTTGTTGTTTTGGGGTATTTTTTTCCCCTCTCAAAATTAATTTGGATAGTTCTCTTCAGTTAAATTCTTACAGGATTCTTTCAATATTTAATTACAAAGGATGAAAATTAAGTTACCCTTATAATATGAAACTTAGCTAAAATATATAGAAGGTTAAATTACATGTTAGAAGCACACATTTATTCAGCTTATTTTGTCTTTTTTTTCTATTTGTCTCTCCTGTAGTTAGGATTAACATCTGCCTTACTATACTACCTGGTGAATTAGCATCTTGAGTACTACCTGTAGTTTCAGGTCTTTTGGAAGGCTACCCTTTCATTGGCACCCCAGACAGCTGGGAAACTATATCTGCAGCTATTGGGGGCAGAATTGGGACTGTGTTTTGACTACAGTGTCAGTGTCTGTTCTACAGATTTTATTTCTGGGTACCTTCTATTGGTGGCAAGGAGCTGTTTCTTCCAGATTTCCCCCCCCACCCCCCTTTGATTTACATGTAAAAGAAAGTAGGGATGATAGATGAAGGTCTGTCTGTGAGAGCCAAATTAGTTCAATTAAATGTGGCCTCTTTTCCATCAAGCTAAGCAGATGTTACCATAGGGAAAGAAAAAGAGTACATTCACTCCTGCAAGTGAACTGCTACATCTGGGGTTTGAGTGTTCCCACCTGCTGTCAGTGTGACCACCTTGTAATGGCTCAGAGACCACCTGTACGCAAACTGGGAACAACTGCATAGCCCAAGAGGGATTTCCATGCATGAGGGATACCACAGTAGAGGTATGGAGTAAACAGGGTTAAAAAGACCTTAGAATCATAGAAACATGGAATCATTTAAGTTGGAAGTGACCCTTAAGATCAACGAGTCCAACTGTAAACCCAACACTGCCAAGTCCACCACTAAACCACGTCCCCAAGCGCCACATCTACATGTCTTTTAAATACCTCCAGGGATGGTGACTCCACCACTTCCCTGGGCAGCCTGTTCCAATGCTTGGCAACCCTTCCCAGGAAGAAATATTTCCTAATGCCCAATCTAAACTTCCCCGGACATAACTTGAGGCCATTTCCTCTTGTCCTATCGCTTCTAAATTGGGAAAAGAGACTGACCCCCACCTCACTACAACCTCCTTTCAGGCAGTTGTAGAGAGCGATCAGGTCCCCCCTCAGCCTCCTTTTCTCCAGGCTAAACAGCCCCAGTTCCCTCTGCTGCTCCTCACAGGACTTGTGCTCTAGATGCTCCACCTTATTCCACTATTTAAAATTAAATGCTTTCTCAGTAAGTCTTAAAAGGTGTGTCACATTTTCATAGCAAAACTTTGGAAATATTTACATAGGTTCTTCATGAAGAAGTTTTGGCACATTGAAGCCTTGGAGCTACCTTAGAAAGAGGACAGTTTGAACGAAAAAGATGTATTTGTATAGAACAAGTAAAATCTCCTTCCTACAAGGTGTCTGTGAAGGAAACAGACAGGTGACTGGGAACTAATTTTACAGTTAAAAAAATAAATAAATAAGGTGGGTAGTCATAAAAGGCTGGAATGGGAAGGAACTGGAAGGTGAGGAAAAGATCATGGTTTTTGAGGCAGTAAAAAAGGGAAAGCAAATGGAGAAATTTTAAAAGGGCTAGCCTATCAATATAGCAGATCTTTTGAAGGAAGGCCTGAGAAATAGAAATTAATGCTACTGTAAGTGTCTATGTAAATTAAGAGTGGAGAGACATTATGTATTAAATTGGTATTTCTGCAAATTTATTGAGTTGTATACAGTTATCACTGGTCCTTTCTTACCCTGAGTCATAAAAGACCAACAGAATAACATTAGTCCTTTGGGACTTCAATTTATTGGGTATATCTCACCAATTTAACAACTATTTAGCAAGTGAGAAAACAATCTTATTTTGAGCAGAACAAAGGAGTCACTAACTTAAATTGCCAGTGGAAAAAGACATTCTATTTATAAAGTTGGACATGTTTGGTTGATTTAGTTTGAATTATGTATTTATGAATTCTTCCATTTTGGAGCTACTTTCAATCAAGTTAGTAAAACAAGAATTTTATTATGTCAATAATAATATTTTCTCTGCCACTGAAAAAGCAGCTATCAAAACAAAATGACAATTCCTAAAGCATAGCTTGTTGCATATAATGTGAAATCTAATCTTATCATTTTTATGTAATGTTGGAATTCCATTAATCATAAAAAAGCTTGAAAGCTTGCCTTTTAACAATTACCTGACCATACCAGGCAATATAATTTAGCTAGGGCTACATTATCTTGCTTCAAGAAGATACTATTTTTACTACTTCCCTGTTTTTCTAAATGCTTTCTACCGTAACATTTGACCCCTGGTTATTCAGAGTGAACTATTGTGTACTGAATTATTTTTCTTTTTTGCAAAATGTACATTTGTTGTCTAGACATCTGCAATACACAGAACTGTATTACAGAGACAAAATGCCAATAGAATTCCTTCTGTCTTATAACATAATTTAAAAGTACAAAAACATGGAAAATATTTTGTCATTTAATGGAGTTACTTCTCTTGTGTCATGTCTCATTTTGCTTGCTAAAGTAGTATGCTGCTGTATGTTGTAGCACAAAGTATTTAAAATGTCAGTTATGTTTGTAAGCTGACTGCTTTTTAAAATGGAACAGCAGTGATATCTATTGATACCTTTGATTAAACATTGAAGAATGTGTTGGGGATAAATCTTGCAATCTGTTTTAAGTTTCTGGTTTTATAAATGAACTTGAAAAATTATTTGTGAAACTGGAATAATTGAAAACTTATTCGCTTCTTTAGACTTAAAAATAATCTAATCAGCTCAACATGCCAAAACTTCTGAATTCTAGTGATGCTATGCTAAATCAGGTAAATGCATCTAGTTTATAGTTAATTAGGGGAAATAAAAACTATGGTGAATCAGTGAAATCATTGAAAGAAGGAATTAGTTTCCAGTAGCTTTAGATAGGCACCTAATCTTTTTAAAGAAATGGGAGCAAATTTGCTGCCTCGCAACAAATATGTTGGTCTACCTTTTTTCCCAGTTAACTTAAAAAAGGCTCTGCTGAGAGTTGAAAGAGAAGGGAGAGATACCTAGAAAAGAAGATTCAGAATTTATGTGTTGCAGTGCTCTCTAGAGGTCCTTTTATTCTCCACTGGCAGTATAGAGGCAGTCCAGGGAAAACTCCTGATTTAAACATCTAGGGGCCTCCAATTACACTGGAAGAGGCAAAAAAAACCCAAACGGGAAAGAAATTTGTGATGGGGCAATTACATATGTCGTTACTTTTTTGAAGTCCCTGTAAGTTGTACTGATTTTTTTCTCGTGTCAAAACACTGCAAAATTTCAAAAATTGGCATCAAAACTTAAAGCATTGTTTCAGCAGAACAGCTGGGGTGAAACAATAGGTTATTCAATTTTTCTAAAAATTAGAAAGAAGGTTGTCCTTTCAATTCCATTCTTCCTCAGAGTTATGAAAATAGTAGTTTAATTATTTCAGATGCCATTCTGATGTTATTAAATACTTTTTGGTTTTTTTCTTAAAATGGTGTGCTGTGCATGCAGTGTGGTTAATATTTTTTCTACAAGTAAATCACACTCTAAACTGTATACGTCTGTGCTCTTTCCTTGTGTGCATAACCTGTAGTGGCTTGCTATATGGCTTCTTGCTGTTTTCAGCCAAGAAAAGATGAGTTATGTGAGTTTTAGGACATGCGCTTGCATTCTGAGCTAACTTTCTAAAGGTCAAATGCTAATTCTGTTCTAGTGTTTAGGAATTGGTGCCACAGGCTTGAGATGGCTGGCAGGTGAGCGTGTGGTATGAAAATTATGACAGGCTTGTCAAACAGTAGAATTGAAATGAAACATTAATAAGCCTGTCTTTACTCAATAAGAGCATCTGGACCAAGTTATCCCCTTCTAACGTCAAAAACTGATTGTTAATTGTTTGTACTTAAATAAATTTTGCTGTAATGATCATGTTTTTGTTGTGTTAATCTAAGGGTTTTGTGACA
Organism: Elanus axillaris; assembly: GCA_026212715.1. Lineage (NCBI taxonomy): Eukaryota > Metazoa > Chordata > Aves > Accipitriformes > Accipitridae > Elanus > Elanus axillaris. Next base: position 10,736,350 of record JANZLQ010000007.1, on the reverse strand, counting down.
GAATAGGAATTTTTGGTAACAAGTGTCTGCAGATTTATAGCCACGATAATATACAATGTTACTGTAACATCAGCCTTAATTTGTAATGGCTGCATCCTAGATGCAGCTCAACAAAGCATGAGTGCACCATGAGTATTACAATTTCTCTTTGTGGTGACAAAAATATTAATATTTAAGATTGGAGAGAGCTGGCTAAGAAGTTTATCCTAACTAACGGAACATTCCTTTTGACTAAAAGCTAACAGCCTGTGATTGTTTCCAACTCCCCACTTTTGACCTAAGATAATACTGCAAGTGTCACCCCTACAGGCTCCATCAAGAGCCATCACTCTGTTTTGTCACATTATTTACTGTTTGATTCCTTCTTAGAAGTGTGGCAGTTAGCAAGCTACTTAAGGAATCCACCCCTCCCAGGGATGAATACCTGGCTTTGTTAGCATGGAAACGATTGTTTTTCCTCATCTCATTTTTTTTTTCTTTTTTTCTGGAAGGGTATATAGGTCAGGTCTCTGCAATCACTTGGCAGAGAGCAGGGGAGCAGAGGGGGAGATGCTGTCCGACTGTTCTCACTATGATCATAGTCAATAAAGCTTCTGTTTGACCTGTCCTAAATTAGGCTTGTTGTTACGCACTTGGAGTCCCGGGGATCTCCAACACCTTACCAATCCCATCTCCCACCTACTTTTATACAGCTCTGTTGTACAATAATCACAAATGCAGAGAAACACAAACTTCTGATAATGGTGCCACATCTTTTCTGCACATTGTCCCTTCAATTCCTAGGTTTTTACCAGCTGGAGGTAGTAAAGCATGTTTGTCTCGTGCCAGCTTAATTTCCACCAGGTACCAGGGAAGTCCTTAAGTGCTTAACTTTGCAGAACTACCTGCCTCTTCTAATTTCTGCAAGTGTTCTATTTGTCTAAAAACCTTGAAGCATGGACAGAATAAATTTCTTACAAAACCTATAAGCTGCCAGTAAGCCTTCTTTGTAACTCTAGATTTGCGCATTTTACTACCTTTGAAAAGTCACCCAGTTGGGCATAAAACAATCCAGCATGCTGTGGCTCAACAATGCATGTTGTAGTTTCAAAGTGCATCTCAGATCATCTTGTGTTTATGCATTTTAGTTTCTAAATCCATGTCTGCTGAGACATCATAAAAATATTTTCCTGTTTACTACTAGAAGGGGTTTTTTTGCCTTTTACTCTTGTCTGTCGAAGTCGGGGGCCATGCAGCTACTTGACATACTATTGAGACAGGGAAAGGAGAAACTGGTGTTTTGACAGCTGCCTCAGGTCCCTCAGACGTGATCCAAGTTGACACTTTGTACAGCAGTAAAGGTAGAGGCTTCATGTACACTGCCACTTTTTTCTTTCATACAAAATGTTTTATCTGGGTGGAAAACAAAAAGCATACTGTTGCTTTCTTAGCAAAACAGATGTCTTCTCCATTTCATTGTTCCGAGTGTGCTATTTTTCTAGTTTAAAAATAATCTGTATTAACTCCCATTTTAACTTCTCCTTTGCATTCATGAAGTGGCAATTTTAATTTTTTTAAAAAATCTTATAATCCAGATGTAAAGACCTCAGGCTTTTAACGTCCAGTTAATCCTATTGACAGCAACAGGCAGAATTTAGCAGCATGACAGAAAAATCCATTTTGCATCACCATTTATTACTAGGAGATCCTGCCTTATTCCTGATTCATGATAATGAAAAATCCTCTTTTGAGGACATTGCTTGATTTCCAATTTAATGTAAATCTTTGTTGAAAAATCCCCCAAGCCCTGCTTTGTTTAAACAGTATCATCTATTTAACATCATTGTTATTAAGAGGTTGCTTTTGAATATGTAAAATCAGATATTTAGAATTTGCTTTTGTCTGTTTCAACTTCTTCATCACCTAATTGTTTTAAAAGCTCCATGAAAAAAGAAACTGCCCACTGGAAGAGTACTACTATCACTTTCTTTCCCCTTATCATGCTTCATTTTCAAGATAAAGCAAAATGATAATAAACTTCTTTCACCAATGGCACTATTTTCCAGTGTTGTTTCCAATTTGGGTAGATAGTTCTTAATATCTGAAGCAGTCACAGTGTGATTAAATGTAAGTAATGAGCAAAGATTAGTACTTGAGTGAAATTCCCAAGCATGCATGGTTCATATTTTTAGTTAATCACTATTTATTTAGGACAGAATCTATCTCCTATGGAAATGTTTTAATGGGTTAAGTTTGACCTCAAGGGGTTTAGGTAGCATCAGTCCTGTCCCTTCTCCCACAAAGCAGCAAAACAAAACAGAAATCAGTTTGCAGTATAAATTTCCCAACATTTTCTAATACAAACAATTTACTTTCAGAACTTCATGAGGCAAATAACACAACTTGATTAGAAAAATAACTGTTATGAAGCTGAAATGAAAAATGTGAGTGGGGAGAAAATGTTTGAATAAGTAAATCTGGACATCGCACACGAGTCTTTAATCAAACCACAACTAACAAAAATGGTCTTCATTTCAGTGCTGAATTTGCAATGTAAGAATGTGAGAAAGGATGCTGGTAGAATCGTATTATTCATTAGACCAGTGAATCTAGTTTGGAAAAGCACATAACCTTCTGATGGCGCAAAGCTCCTTACCCATGTAGAGGTCTTCAGGACTGTCCTCGCTGCAGGGGCCATCAGTGCACACAGACGTTCAAGACAGTAACCCTTCTGTGTCCATGATGTTGCGTTCACCTGAGGGGCTGGTACGTGGGGAAGCATGTTAGTTGTGGTGGGGAAACTGTGATTAGCAGACATGCCCATGCTCACACACACACACACACACACATAATATAAAAAACCCTTGCTTCTGATAATTTCAACCAACTACTTTATAGGAGTAGTTATTTTAAATAAGCTGAGACTGTATTAGTCTCAGCAAAAAAAGGCTCAGCCTTTTGGTTGAACATGCCGCAAATTTGGAGAACTGTTTCTTATACATATATCTATACACACAAACACATGTATACATACATTTACATGTCTGTATATATAAATACACACATACATATATGTATATGCATGTATTTGTATACACAGACAAAGGAAAGAAGCAGTTTTCCAAAGCTGCTGCATGTTCAACCAAGAAGATGACCCTTTCTGGCCAAGACTAATTCAGTGAGACACTGTGTGAGTCCCCAGATCTGTCTTTAAATTTAGTCTGCCTGATAGCATGTATTATGGGCAGAAAGAAATACTTTCACAATGGGATAATTTAGATTATATAAGGATATTAGTGAATGTAAACACCAGTATTTACTCAATACATAAAATTAGAGAGCAGCATATCAGCTCTTTGATACTTTGATACTTTGAGTATTGATACTCAATACTTTGGTGAGATCTCAAGCTCAAACTTTACCATAAACTTTTAACAGCAAGTTAGCAGAAATAGTTATCAACATTCATATTAAAGTTTCATTTTCTCTTTGGGGGGAAAAAGTAGCATAGAACATGTTAGTATCTCTGAATTATCTTCATAGTCCTAATTTTAAATTGTGTGTCTAAAATGAGCCACACCTCTCACTTTGACATCTTGTAAGACCTAAGCAGGAAAAATGGAGACACTCTCTCAGACAGGAAACACTAAATTAGGTATCATGTACTTCTTCCTACAGATAGATAAACCTACCCATATCAGGAGAAGAAAAGCAACTTCTCCAGCAGCTAAAAGAATAAGTTTTCCAGTGAAGGGGCTTGGACTTGGGAATTCTACTTCTATCCTTTGTTATTTCAATTATTAAATGTATAGGCATTTTATTAAACCTTCATCAGCTAGGGAAAGCAACATTAAGGTAAAACCTCCTGACCCTTCCTCTGTAGCTTTCCAAGACCACTAGATTTTGAAACAACTGTTTGCAAATCTGAATGCTTAGCTACTTAGCATACTTAGTTCTCCGGTATACATTGCTGCTGTAATGACTGAGAATAGGTAGATCTCGTTGCCTCATAATCCAGGAGTCATTATCACATTACATAGTGATCGACAGCACCAACAGATCTGGCTATCTTTTCAAGAAATTCCCACCCTTTTTTGACTGTTGCTGCAGATGATCCCTATCTTCTAACAGTTGTTCAGTGGATGCAGCCCACAGCAAAAGGCCTCTTTTTGCTTTCACGCTTTAGAAGGAACAAGTTGGGAGATGCTTCCTCAGACTTGCAGTGAGCTAACAGAAGAGCTCACAATGCACAAATAGAAGTTTCTCACATTTCAATCATTAAAAGACAATATGGTAACTCATGGGAAATTTTATATTTAAATTTTGTATCAATGGAGATTATATTGGGTTAACCCAGTATTCCCCAAAGCAGAAGTAGCTATTTTCAGGAATAAAGTGTATCAGGATCCCATTTAACTAGCATAGAGTAGGCAGACAGGAATAACCGTGGAAATTTGTTACAGGGAAAAATAATTCATGTTATGTTAGAATTTAGTTGGGTTTTTTTTTTAATCTGTTGTCTGAAGAGATTTCCCCTTTCTCTCTTTATACAACATACATAGGATATTATTTTCTGGATGGAAAACCTCTGGATGCTAAAAGCAAAGCCAATCCTCTCATGGTGTTCTAAAAAAATGCTGAGATCTCAGGGGAACAGAAACACATTGGATGATTAGTGTTTGTAGGAAACTGATGTTTCATCTTGAACCTTAATGGGGAAGCCTCCATCTTCTTTTGGTCAGTTAAACTTCAGCTGAATGTTATTAGCTGCACACAGTATTGACCTTAAAACGAATCTCCAAGACAGTTGAAAGTATGCACACTTAAGAATGTCTAAACAGCAGATGAATGACAATCATCCTTTTTGATCTCAAGAGAGTGTTATAAATTTTTGTAAGAAAAGGCTATTTGTGTATCTTCTTAATGTGTTAATGTGCTCTTTCAAGAGAGAAGCTATAGCATAAGAAGCAAGTAACACAAAGGTGACTTATATGATAAAGACTTGGATAATAGACACCGAAGATGAAAGTAAAAGATAGGCCCTGCAATGTCTTTTATCTATTCAGGATCAAGGTGGGTTTACCAGATTAGCATGAAAAGAAGCCTATACCTCATACATCATGTGGCAGCAGGCTGTGTTAGGCAGTCCTAAACTTCAGAAAGGTTATTGCAATACAGTTCTACAGTGTAGACATGCTTTAAATATTTCTCTATATCTGCTAAGCCCAAATACTTGTTTCTCTTTACATACCGTTGCGTTAGATTTACTTTTTATCAGCAGAAGGAGAGAAATACATTGAAGGAACTCAGAAAATGCTATCAGATAAATGCTAAAACACCATTCAGCAAGATATTGCAGAATGTTGAGGTAGAGGACTAACTTTGCACTCTACAAAGAAACCGAGTTAAGTATTTCAGTTATTCAGGACTTAAGAAGACACTCTTCAGGCCAATGGATATTCAGGCGGGCTGCTTAAAATCTGTCAATGCAACATCTAGCTAGGAGGTCATGTACCAGTGAAAACTCAAAACTGGGTCTTAAGATGCAAAGTTTAAATCCTTTTCTCTGCTCATTTGCATAGTGTCAAAGGCTAAGATCTTTGACGGAAGAAATGAATGTCTTTATATTTTTTGAATGCTATAGGTTTCAATGTATATTAAATATATTGAATATGTCAATATATGTATGAATACATATTTAATATACTCAAACAGAATATAGCAATGTAGAAGGGAACTCTAACCATTAGTTGTCTTTATCCAAGTGAGATTATGTAATTATTTTTAATGGCTAATGTTTGGAGTAATTAACATTTAATAATTTCATATTTATATAGATAGGTACTTTATTTGAACTCAGACAGGTAGCAGCAAAGTAGGTAGTCAAATCTTCCTCAACTGTCACAATTTTTTTTCACTGTACCTCTTTATTTTAATTTACCTCAAATTCTTAAGGCTCTGTTCAAAGAGATAGCCTTCAGGTAAAATTCCAATATTTGAGTAACTTACATGGGGAAAAAAAGCTCTTCCTCCCTCCCCCCCCATAGGTGAGATCTTTGCCTTACAAAAATACATTCTTTTTAAAGTGCCTGTATTACTCTTAAGTCAGTGAAAGCTGGCTCATCTGCAATTGTTTAGTAACGTACAATGATAATTTCCAAATTTACCTGTGGGGAAATCATACTATTATCATGGCTTCAGGGCAGAAAGATCTGGCCCTATCCATATAATAGGCTAAAATTTTTAAGCTACTGTTACATCTAGCATCCATTATCTTGATTTAAATAGATCAGCTGAAGAACAACTTATCATATAACAGCATAAGTTTTTAAACTGTTTTCCTCTCCTTGTAGCTTTATATTGGACTTTCAGCATGAGTTTACCATTTTCAGCTGTATTCACTCCTTTTTCTTCTAGTACCAAGGCCACTTTATCACACCACTTCTTCACAAATAAACACTTCTAAAAATAATTTAGGGGCCACTAAGTTTGATCTTTGGTATACTAAATATACTGAGCTTCTTAGATGCCTCCATGTAAGACATTGTTATGATCTCAGATTATCCTCATAGTTTATTCCTGAACAATATTTTTTTAGTCATGCAGTTGTGAAATTAACATAGTAGTTAATCAGTATTACAGTAATGAAGTCCCTACTGATCTATACAGGGAAGAATATTTGACCAGGCACTAATTATAACAGGGGAGGTGACATGACCTGTGAAACATTGTCAAATAGTTTATATTTATCAAAGCCAGAAAGAAAGAATTATCAGTGGACTTTCATGCATTTTCATTTCTGTGTGCCACAATTTATTTTTTTTAGTTAAAAGCCAAGACATTACTTGGAGTTGGCAGATGCAGTTTAAAAACCTTGACTGGATTTGAACAAGAGCTTTGACAACTTTACGCACAGTAGTTCAACAAACCAGCCATCACTTTTTAGCTCTTATAAACTAATTTTATTGTTAACTGTCTACTCTCTGACTTCTGTGGAACTCATTCCCAAAACACGTTGTGGAGGCCAGAAGTACAAATGGATACTTAAAAACATTTAGTAAATTAATTGAGAATAATTCTTTCAGTTGCTTTTATGCAAATTGATCTTGGTATAATTCTTGGTCATCTGTTTTGTTGCTGAAAGCTAGGACTTTTATCAGGAAAAGGATCCCTTTATATATAACTTCTACTGTCTTTAAACACCTACTGCCAGCTGCTGTTGCAGATACATACTGGGCTATACAGCTACTTGGTCTGCTTCAGAATGACCCTTGTTCAAGTGAATTTTCACAGTAGCTCTTAGATTTATGATCGATGTGCTCTTCTAGTCTCCTGTGAGGTCACTTGTTTTACCATTTTGATTCCATTATTTTATTTAATCCCATATTTTAGTTTTCACACCTGGACTTCGCAGTGGTATCACATATCAACCACCCCCTTGGTCCAGATCTTTGTCATAAGAATTACAGTTTTGTACAGCTATTCAGGTCAACATGATTTTTATTAAAACCAGCTGTAGTACCATTATAAGGAATTTCTTAAACAGTAAATTCTACCAAAACATTTTTTGTTTGTTTTCTTTTCTAAATATTTCTCTCTATACAGGCAAACTAAATTTTGGCTGATCAGGAAATTTCAACATTGAAAGTGGTTTCTTTTTCTACATTCCTAAATCCGTGGTTAACCCTTTGTTTTTTTATCAGTTTCTCTGATCAGTGAATACTTCCAGTTCCATAATGTCAGCTCTCTGATAAAACGTTCTGCCCAAAATGCTTCCCTTTGTGTCAGATAGTCATAAACGTCTTCCTGGGACAGCCTACACAAGGAAAGCTCTTGCTGCTAAAGTAGGAGGACTTTGTGAGGCTTCATAGTGTATCAGGTCAGGACTTCCAGACAGCCATGACCAACTCATGGCTATCTGAAAATAAAATTTTAGTTTTAAGTCTTCTTATTGTAATTCTTTTTATTGTATAGAACAAACCAAAACCAACTCTAGGTATAGAAAGTATTGGGTAACATTTACTTTCCTCAAACTGCGACCTGTGCTCTGCCATGTGATCCACATCCACCTGACTATGAGAGGCCTTGCAGCCAATACTCCTCTTTCAAACCAGAATTTGCCTATCTGATTGAAACACTTGTTTGAATCCTACCTTAAATCCTTCAGCTTGACAGTTACATAGAGAACTCTCTAATCTATACTATTCAGCTGCCAAGACAGTGTTACTGCTTAGAACTGTGACTGGATGAAACATGAACCCCTTTTACAACATGCCAACCAGCTCCCTTTTTTGGGTTTTATTACATTCATACTTCTTGTTCTCTTTTTCCAGTGCCTTCTCTCAGGCCTCACTATTGCAGGTCTTCATCAAAGTCACTTCTGTGTTCCCTCTTTGACATAGTCTTATGACAGGAGAGGCTTTTCCCACTTTATGACAGCTTAATAATACAAACTGTGAATCCAGAAGAGCTTGTCTGTGTTTTCTGAAATATTCACTGGCAACCAATATGTTCAATATTTAAGATCTCATATCACAGATAAACATTCAAAACAATCTGGGAAAGAGACTGAAAATGGTTAATAACCATCATGTTTAAAATACACTTTATGAGGTACTATAAAATCTCCTTTCCTATTTAAAGTGACTAATTCATTAGGAAATAAAAGCCAAAAGCACTTTTTTTGAGAAGCAATTTACTATTTAGTATATGAAATAAAAGCACAGGATTAGAATTGCTGTTAATTTTTAGAAGACGCTATATCTGAACATTCAATTCCTTTGAACAATTTTAATATAACTACTGAACAAAAGTAAGTATGATTTGGTGTCAATTTTCAGTGGATGCATAAGCTACACTAGACCTACACTTGTGAAAATCTCCCTTGATCAGGCTTGGAGCATTACTGTTTGCTGTGTTCCATGGAGAATGCTTCCAGAGTTCAGACAGGTTAGCTTACAAAAGATCAGCCCAAGGAGGTGATAGTGAAGCACTCATGTGCATAATCTCAATTCAGTGTTGTATTGCTACTTAATGAGACACAACTAAAGACAAGAATTTGTAAAAGAGAGAGAAAGTACTGCAATGTAAAGCTTGTCTGAACAGTGAGCTGCAAGAAAAAGCAGGGCATTTATTTGTGTTACTTTATTTTCAGTTTTTCAGTCATCATAGTGCAAATATATATGAGCTTAAGGTTTTCATGCAGATGTAGTCATCTTATTAAACATCATGCTTGTAGAAAACAGAAGCAAGTTGTTAATAAATTGATAACCTCTAATATTTCTGAATGAGGATTTTTGTAAGCCAAGTGTCTAAATCATGTCTAAGTACTGGAAGTGTAACAGAAGTGTTCCTTACTATAAATAAATTTCTTTCAATATGGGGAGAAAGGAGATGAACATAGTTGTAATGCACCGGTTCTACTGATGGTGGTTTGTTTTTTGTATCCTTCTATTGCAACCAAATGTCATTTGTAAAGCACTAATTCAAGCATTTCCCTTGAAGTAGCTGTCAAGTCTTCTAATCAGGTTCATTAAGTTCTCTATTTTAGAAAGCATCAAGATGTTTCAGGCAGGCTGCTATTGAAATTAAATGTGCATATGCAGCTATAGATACTTTGACTGTGTAAATACAGTTCCCGTCCTTTTGTTGTCAGCTTTCTCCTTCAGCTTTTCATGGAAAATACTGGCTTTCACCTACATCTGTGGAGTGTCTAGCACAAATCATTCTTGGCTGGTTCCCATGGACTATTGTCGTACAGTTAACATATTGAATAATTGCTTGGCAGTATTTTCATTTAAATGTTGTGTATTAAATAGCATTCACCTGTAAAAAGTAAGCTAAATATTATGCAGTACAAACAAGCAGAATGAGGTCTTGCCAAGTGGGTGAGTTTTGGCTCATCCTTGTGAGATGATACTTCATTCTATTTTCACCTTTTCTGGAAGGATACTTATTGCAATCCAAATGATATTACCTGTAATACTAACAGAATGATAGCTGCCTCCTTCGATCAGTAACATGTACACTGAATTACAGAAGTGTTGCCAGAATCTATGGACCACTCCACTCTCTGAGCCAAGGACTACTGGGAGAAAATGAGTGGGTTTTTTTGTTTGCTTGCTTTAAAATAATTTACATAATGTTGCAATATTTAAACTCTAATTAAGGAATATAGAGACAGACACTGGAGGAGGGAGAGAAATACTGTTGAAAGAAAAAGCTGCTGTAGGAAATAAGGAGTCTTGCAGAAGGTGAAGGAAGCCATTCATTGCTGTTATGTGCGCTTTATCTCTATGAAGCATATATATACCCCAAAATTTTTGATGTAATAGTAGTGCCCAGTTCAGCAATTAAGGAGCTAAGAGAGGTAAGAAGCAATACATAAGGAAGCAGGAGACTTACAGATGCGCTGTTAGTACCAGAGATGGGGTAGAGGAGTGTGGAAGCACAGGCAGGGACAGGACTCCCAGCTCCAAGCCTGAACACCCAGATGAAAGAAGAGCTGATGTGCACAATTCAACAAAGGTGTTAAGATTCTAGGGAAGGAGAAGTAGTGGGGAAAAAAGTTTTCTGCATATACATTATAACATCTGGCTTGGGAAACAAGCATGATCTGGACAGGCGGTTATCTTGAGAAGTCTCCCTCACAGCCCCGAGGAAAGTGAGGTTTTGTTTGTAAATACACTCTCTGAAGTCTGATGTCTTTGGCTGCTACCAGCACTGTTTATCCACATGGACTGAGGAGTAAGTCTCATAAGACCATATGTAGCTATTATACTCTTTAGGTAAAGGATGACAAAGACTGCAGATGGAATAATATTCTTATCAACTATGCTCTCTCACAGGCAAGACTCTGGCATGAAGCGGTGCACCCTGAATACAGGCACGTAACTCCATATTGTGTCATCAGAGAAAGGGCTGAGAAATAATGGCAATTGTGCTCTACTTCTGAAGCCAACCATATATCCAGAATCTACAAATTCACCTATCAACTGTAATTCAATTTTCCAGGGAAAATCAGTTCTGTGACCTAGGTAATAGTAAACAGAACACTGTGCATGCATTAGCCCAATGTACAACAGTTAAGGCTGCAGTAAATTTTGCACTTAAAGAGAAACCGAATCTACTGCTTCTCATTAATGATTCAGACTTCATGCTGCAGGCTGGCATTTGTGGGGGCCTTTTTTTCCTTTCTCTTTAATATGTAGAAGTGTAATAGGAGGCAGAGCTTTGTGCAGCACTGAATTTCATTATCACCAGTGCTTTGCAGTTTTGAAGTGCTCAGGGCTGTTGCATCTATTCACTGGGGATCCAGAGCAACAGAACCAGAGTAGCTTTACACAGAAAACCCACATGTGCTTGACATATTCCTTTAATCTTGCTCAATGTGAGATGCTACGGTATTTGTACAACAAGAAAAATAAAACACGATATTGCTTCAAGGACCACTACCTGCTACTCTCCTCTCCTCTCTGGCGTGTGCAGAACAATGCCCAGAGAGGTTGCTGCAGTAGGAAATGGCTCCAGTAACAGGGCCTTACTGGTGGAGAGGAGAAGCCCAGGTGTACAGGCTGCATTGCAACTTAACTCATACCCTGCTAAACCGTGATTTCCACTTAGGTAGCGATCTTTCCTACTGCACGTAAATCTGTCTTAATAAGCAAGAAGCAATCAATCAAGCAACAAACTCTTAAGCAAAGAAATTCAATATTTGAGCAGAAAAAAAGCATCCTATCTACTCTTATTATGCCAAGTCCAATCATCTGGGCACTATTTCCATCTACCAGGAACAGTGAGCATTTCTCAGATTTTATGGAAAGAAAAAGGATGAATAAGCTTATATGGGGCAGATTTATTCCAGTAAGAGACACTTGTGTCTTTCTATTTTTTCCTGTGCCTACTTCTACATTGTGTCAAACACTTTTATATAAGCTTAAGTAGGTAAAAATTAACATTGACTTCATAGGACTACTCAGAAATGTAAACTCCATTCATATTTGCTGCACATCTGTAAATATTAAATATATTGTAACCAATACAGTTAAAAATTTCAAGATAAAAACAAAAAACCCAAATCATCCTTTACTTTTTCCCCCTTCAATCTTAGTGATCTTTGATGAAATATCCCTAAAATGAAAATATTTATGAATTATTTATCAATAAGTCTTTAAGATATACGCCTTTAAAATGTTATAGCTGTTTGTCTGATGTTTATTTAGCTAGTAATACTATTTCATAGATACAGCCTGTAACTACAAATGGAGCAATTCTCATGGAGGAAATGCTTTTTGAAATATATTATTCCGCTTATTTCCAGAAGCAATGAAAATTTCATTATGCAAAGTCAATTTACCTAAAGCAGCTCAAAGGACAGGACCTTGCAGGTGAATTTAAATCCTCTCTTTGTGTTTCAAAATGCAAAGGGACAAACTGATGTTCCATAGACTAGCACACTAATGCAATTTATTTTCTCCATTGTTGATTCTTGGCTAAGAAATCCTGGAAGGAAAAATCTGACTCTTGCTGTTTAATTGGCTTCTGGATCTGCGCAGCTCACTATTAACAAACATAAAGCTGCAAAAAATGGAACTTGAAAGGAGAAAAGAAAAAAGCATTCCCAAATGTTTTTGAAGCTACGTATTTCTAGAAGCCACTGAAAATCCATCTTATGGATCCACATGACAGCAGATCAGTTTTATCCAGTCAGAGCACATGGTGTTTGGTATTCATTAATGATTTTATGACAAATCGGATATATTTTCATGTGCAGGTATAAATACGTCACTGAAGGTTTCATTTCTCAAAAAAAGCATATAGTGCAGGAGGATCTAAAATTTAAGTTTGATTTATTTTTCAGCAAGCCTTTGTGCATTTCATTTTAAATGCATTCATATTTGAAATGACATCTCAGGAAAGAAACAGCACCTTTAGAAGCTGTCTCTGCCAACAGTCTGATCCTATACCAGAGAGCTCAGTTTTTATGTTTGTTTAATCTTGTATCCTCCAAACACATTTTGCTTATTTAATCTCTTACGAAGACCTCACTGCTTTTAAACTCGGCATATGGTGAGCAGTCAATAGAACTGGTCATACTGTATTGAGTTAAGCTTGGGATAGTTTTAACACAGGAAGAAATGGGATGTGAGGGCTTACGATTGTCATAGTGCTACCATAGTAAAAGAACCACCTTATTGTTGATTCATTACTCATATCTTTAGCAAGTGACAGTGATGCTGCCTCACAAAGTGAGTCAAGTGTATGGCCTGGGCTAATGTTGCAGTGGGATTACATGGAGAACCAGCTCACAGGGTATAGCAGAAAGCTCTGTACCCTGTGCTCTCCCAGCACTCCTGAGCATATCTGAGCAGCAGGTATTTGCAGGCTAAAATAGGACACACGGATTTTAATTGCACTGAATTGTACATAAAGTCAAGAATCTCTTGAATACACCAAATAAAAGAAATAATTTAAAAACCAATGCTGTTCTTTATTTGTGTGGGCAGGAAGGGAATAAGAGAGGGGAGTCATACTGGGGAGCTGCCTGCTGTGTTGTGTACGAGAGTATTTGATATCTAAGCCAGACTTTTACCATAGTGTTTTCACTTGTCTGATGTCTGAGGATAGGAAGAAAATGGAGTAGGTGCTCATTTCCATTAGAGGCACAGTCACTGTAGTTTATTCATCCAAAGGCAACTGACTGTTTTCCCCATCTGAGGGACAAATTCATCTTGGTGTCATGCAAAATAGCACTTTTCTGAGTTGGCTATTTGAAGATATTACCCTTGACTTTGTTGTTGGTTAAGCCTCCTTTTGTGACAGTAGTCACTTTTGTTCCAAGACAAAATATTTATGGATTTTTCTCTTTTTACATAAACCTGTCCTTACCTACATTGCCTTAACGTGACCTAAGCTACACCTATGACCAATCCTTCCTGGATTAATTCAGAAGGTGGAATCTTCCTTTAAAATTTTCCATCAGCAAGACCCAACAGAATAAACAAATATCTTCAGCTAGTTGACAGAGTCTTTTATTATTTCTTCTAGTTTTTCTTTGCTCAGGAGAGTGCATTATTCACCACCAAGAACTTTGGAATACTCTTGGTAATCAATCTTGCATGACAGAGAGAGACACATCTCCATAGTCATAAAACACAAGACATGATCATGAACAATTCAATAATCCACCTGATTATTAGCTTTCCAGATAACATTACTATATTTACACTGTCCTGAAGCACTGGACTTCGATGTGGACAAAAATGTATTACCTAGTCAGCTCTATCTTCTTTCATAGCCAGACTGCCAGAAAACTACATAAAGCTGCCTGGCAATATGCTAGCATGCAAATATGTTTGGACTGTAGAGGACTTCTACCTGCATTTGAAGGTTTTACTTGCAGAGCTTAAGCTACAGGAGATTGAGGAACCTGATCATGAGAGTACTGTTTAAAAACAGTGAAGACACAGCTCAAGGAACAAAAATGCTGGCCTTGTTCCTTAAATTCTTCATCAATTTATACTACATTTTGTTTTATAGTTAACACCTGATATTTGATAATGTAGGTTATGGCCCTACATGCATTATTTCTGAACGTCTTAATTATGCTATTATTTTTGAGATAATTAAGAGGAAGAATATGCTCTGTGAATCATTAAAGAGCAATTTTCCCAAATAGAACATGGGAGACACACAGGTCTTGCTAGAAAAATTAACAACTAAGTGACCAAAATTACATTCTTGGTCGTTCTCTGTTCTCAGACGGATCTCTCAGTGGTATGGGGGAGAGTAATGGTGTAGCAAAAAGGAGCCTTAAAAGGGGACACAAGTAGCTTGTTCTTCATAATGGTTTTTGGAAGGGAAATTTGTAAAAGATAAATTGTCAGTTAACAAAATAAATAAGGAAGACAACAGTTAAGCTTAATTTTACAACTCTCATTCAAGTGGCAAATCCTTATTCATTTGAATACTGTCACTGAATTCACATGTGAATAAAGATATAGAATGTTAGAAATCTGAACTCCTAGCTTCCCACTTAAATAATCATATAAAGAACTACTTACTACTTGTTAAAATCAGCTTATAACCTATCTTATATATACTTCTATCAAGGACTATTGAGCAAGCCAGAATCTACATTTGAAGAGTTACACAGGTGTTTAATTCATTTTAGAATCTCACAAGTAAAATTACAGAGGCTGTTATTATAATGGCAACAGAACAAGAAAAGAGAGATCATAACATAAATTGTTAAAATTATACGTTTAGTTGTTCCTCCAAAGTTGCTTCACTGCAGCTATGTTGGTCTAAAGGATGTTGTAGATGAAGGTAACAGCTATTAGACCAGATAATACAATTGAAAAAATTAGACAAGTCCTTCTTCAAGTCTGAAATAAAAAGAGCAGACTTCAGAGCTAAATGCGAGTCCAGTCTCCCTCTGGAAGTTACAGTTATATATGTTATCAGTTGGCCTACCCTTGACAAGAAAGCTTATAACCCCTCAACAAAGCTGGAACAAGCTGTCTTGTCCTAGTCTTCTGTGATATATTTACTACAAAGAAACCAGATAAGCAAAAAATATTGAGAGAGATTTGTGATTTGCATAATAATCAAATATAGTAGGCCTCTTAATAGTTATTTTGTTATTTTTCAGTATTACTTTTAAAGTTTTGACTACAGGGCTCTTTGGACCAATGTGTAGCGTATGAAAATGCAGATTCCCAAGTTCCGTAGTTTCTAATTCTTCCCTGTGATAACACCGTCTGGTAGCTTAGCTATACACAGTGGCTAAAGTCACAAAGGCGGCACTACTGACCTTTAGCAGTGAAACCAAACATTTACAAGCAATAGAAAGCATCTCACCACTCCAGGGAATGTGAGACCAGATAAGCTACACCTTCTGTTACATGTTTCCTTTAGTATTCCTTAGAAGAAAAAAAACAATGTCTGCTTACAGTATCCTCATATTGACTCCTAGACCAAATTCTATTACAAAACTGTGCCTGTTGAAAAAAGTTCAGTAAAACCATTTAACTGCTTTGCAGGGTCTTCGAGCCCTGTTAATTTTCCTTACACTAGTTAAAATAAAAAATCCACCAGGGACACCTGTCAATCACTGCTTGTGTACAAGCTCCGTAAAGCCAGAAAGTTAAAAGAAAACTTTTGCATTGTCCTGTAACAAGACTGTTATGTACTTACAGCAATAAATGTATAGTCATGCATACACACACAGACACTACATATTCACCCACATAATTGAATGAAAAATAAATAAATAGAAAAAATAAATGTTTTTCAACTCTAGACACATTAGAGTTAGAAAAGCCCTGACAAGTAGCAGCCTGTATTTATGCACATGCCCTCTGCAAGTTTAAAAATGTGAAGTTGGAGACTTCTTTATAAACCTGTACTTATTTCTAGTCTGTTTTTCCTGGTTAATATAAATAGTTTCTACTTTAAATAAGTTTGTTCTTCTAATTTATGTTTTAATGAAACTTCAGGCTACATTCAAAGTCTCTTTTTTATATTTTCAGTTTATTCCAGAACCCTGCCTGACCTATAATATTGCCACAGAGAGTATTAGTGGTGATATAAGTCACATTTTGGTCTGAGAAAGAAAAAAAAAACAGGAACCAATCTCTTAGCAGCTTTAAAAAATTCAAAACTGTAATTTTAAAGGTGATAAAAGCATAAGTAGATTTTACTGATGTTTAAGGCCACAACTAGAATGCCCACTTTTCTGGTTAAGGGTGTAAAGATTTTGTGAATGGTAAATTTGTAGGACATACGTGCCTTTTTTTTTTTGGTCAAACCTTAGCAAAAATGTCCTTTGAAGATGAGTTGTTAACTTTAAAATGCTGGAAGAATGGAATCACACTGACATTTCAAATACTGTGATAGTAACTAGAAGATGAAGCTGGTGTTAGGCACCTTCAGGAAGCAATCAGCACACAACAGTATGATCAAAAGTGGAGACCACTGGCTTAAATACCATGACTATTATGTCAAATGAATTTTAATACACTCAGACTGAGGATCAGGACTTGTGATTTGATGTCCTTATGAGTGTTCCACCTGCAGCCATTGTCAAATGGTGACTCAGAAACACCACTTCAGAACAGAGAGGAGCTTTTGTTGTTTTCATAATTTTGGTTGTATTTTCCAATTACAAACATGATTCATAAAATGAATAGAAATCAGGAATAGATTTAAGGATTTCAGACACTTTTGGCAGCACTATGCCAGAGTGAGTTCAGAGTGAGAAAATCAGTCTAATTTAAAATTCTTATCTGGTCTTATCCAAAAGATAGACAATGGTTGCTGAAGCTATACTTCCAGGATGTTATCCTGCAGAAAGCAATTTAGGTTATTAGCACAGAAAGGACAGAAGAGCAATTTTCCAGCCTATACAGTTAATCAATAGGAAGCTCTCACTTCCTCTGGAGGGAAGGGGGAATTGTGCTTAAAGGACAATGATTCCTAGGATGGCTTGAAAACATTACAATGGCACAAAAAAGGCATTTGAGAAGGGAAAAAGACTGAAGACAAGAGCTAGAGATAACTTATACCAAGGGCTCAGGTGGCTAAGGATATTGCAGAAGCTGTCAAGGCCTACTGCATATGCCAAAAAATGAAGGCCAAATTCATAAAGATAATCCAAACTGCTGACATAGCAAAACCAAATGCCTAACACAGAGATTTTTTTACAATTAATGGGAATGTATATGCATTTACTCCAACCTCTTATCCCACTTCCTTTAACAGAGTCTTAGAAAAAGAAAGTACAGTTAAACAGACGATCATGCACATCAAATCTGTTTTCAGTAGACATATTAGACATAGTAAAGTCTGTCTGTGGGCCACTGTTTAAGAAGCAGTTTGCTGTGAAATATGGATTTAGACATGGGACCTCTAGTTTGTTATCCCCTTTCCCAATAGGCTAGCAGAAAATGGTGTCAAAATAATAAAGTGCCTATAAAGGTGGCAGTGGAATGAGACACCAATCTGTATTTAGCTCTGACAAAATTATAAGATGGCACCAGTGAAGCATGGGTTGACGCCTGCTGACATTTTATTTAACTGAAAACTGAAAACAAGATTACTGGCACTGAGTAGAAGCAGATGTCAGAATCATGGAGGATTTGCAGAAATAGAGACACGGATAAGACCAAACCAAAGTATTATTTAGTGTCCCCAAAGATGCCAGCTCCATTAGAAAATGACACCAAACACATCTGTGATGAGAATGTGTGACTGTGGTATGCAGTTTTGTCTCAAAAGACCTTTGCTTCAGGTTTATGAGGCTGTCAGCCCTGATGGACATCTGAAAAAAACTACAGCTCCACAATGAAAGGGAAAGATAATGGTTACCAAATGTTACGGTCCAGTTAAACAGTTACAGAATACTAACATCAGAAAGGAGACTATCAAGTCCAAAAACCAGTGCAAGTCACCAGGAATATTCATTTTACATTGTTTAGCATTCTGTTTATTAGGCTAGCTGTAAGTATGTAACATTTGCTGTCATATACGTTTAAGAAGATTTGTTATGAAAATTGACATTTAATTGGTAATTCAGAGGCAGCGGGAACTCAGACACTGAATATAGAAGACAAATTGCAAGCACTTTGTCTCAGAGAGTACGTCTCTGCTGTCACACAACATGTGTACCCTTGGTCACCTTACTGTGCATGTTTTCTCTGCACTAACTCGGTTTCCTCAAAAGCAAAACCTCCATGTGAACCTGGGAAAATTTCATTTAGAGGTCCCAAATAAACCCGCCGGACAGCTTCCAGGAAGAGGCCAGGAAGCAAAGCTGGTGGAATGTGTCCCCTCAGGGGGCTTGCCTGGCTGGGCAGTGTCCTTCCCCCCCCCCACCCCCTCAGCAGAGGCCGGGAATTGGCAGCAGCCCTCCCTCAGCTCCCAGGAGAGCAGGGCTCGCTCCCAGAAGGCAGAATGGACAAGACCACACCGAGTTTGCCTTCCTCTGCCTCTCAGTCTGGTCTATGCCAGCTAGATAGTACTGGCCTCTTTTTATGCTTTAAATTTCAATTTTGCTGAAAAATGCATTTTTTGGTTTGGTTTGGGTTTTTTTGTTTTGTTGCTAGCATCACACTCAACACAGGAATAATGGAAACCAAACATTAGAAACCATATTTTACAAGTTCTATTTTATAACCATATAATGATATGCAGACCTATTTTTACTTTTTTATATGAGACCCTGGCTCATTTAACCCTATGCATAGGAGGAAGCTTCTTGATTTTAATAGCATTAATAATTGTCTAATGTCACACATCAGTTGTACAAAAGTGCTTAAATCTGAACTGAGTTTGAAAAGAAAATGTTAGTGGGACAAAACATTTTCTTTATTACTGATTAATTTGAGTAGCTTTGCTAGACAATTCTTGGCCCTGTTAATTGCACTAAAAAGTAGCTCTTCTTTATGCTAGAAAGATCTCTTTTATGAAGGCAAGCTGTGGGATTTTTGAATAATCCAATTAAGGAAGAGAGAAAAAGCACATTATATTAATGGGAAAAAAGTGAATGATTTTGTTAAAATTAATGTAGTTTTTACAGAATTTGAATTAAGCTACTGTTACTCTGATTTTCTTCAGTGCTGTACAATCCAGTAAGTACCCCGTTTCTCTTTTCCTTTGGTGTTGAATAATGCATGGCCATGTATATAAAAATAACTTGGCATAAAAGTAACTGAGTAAATTCCTTGCTGACATTTGTATAAAAGCATTTGAACTAAAAGTGATGTTAAAATTGCTTCCTATGATAGCAGGTGTAGTTTTTCTAGTCTCCACTGAAAACCTGATCTATGAATAAATATAAATATAACTTAATTATTTACTGATATTTCTGTGTTGAAATTCTGTATTCTGGAGATTTTTTCATTTATGACAATTCAACATGTATTTTATAGGCTAAGATACTGATATTTGCTATCTCTAGGCCCACTTTAAATGAGTCCTAAAACCGATTTAGACACATCTTCATTTGCTGCCTTGGCCTGCAGACCTCATGGTGCCTCATAAAAAAATAATCACAAGATTTTATAGTTAAATAGATAAGCTTAATTTATATTCTACTCACTAATCAGATCACAGTAGAAAAGTGATATAATGTGGGATTCTCAGTAATTAGTTGTAAATAGGATATTTTAACATTTTTCTGTTTCTAATGATTAAAGAAAAAAGGGTGGATGGGAATTGTCAGTCTTAAAAAAGTAGATACACTTGCATTTAGCTGTACTGTTGTCCCAGATGTCCTGCACTGTACAGTCTTCTAAGATAAAACTGCTTAAAAAAACGTACAGTCAGAGGATATCTGATATGACTTGTTACCTTTGTGCTTAACTGTCCAAACACTATGAAAAGTAGAGGACAGAAATTCTGTATTTAAACTATTCTATAAGCAGTTATCTAGGAGCAGTAGCAGCAGCAGTTGCTGCTGTTGTAGTAATTGTGGTACTTGTAGTAGCAGCAGCAGTGGTATTTACCTCTTTGGAATATTAGAGACAAGGTAAGGAGATGAAACCTGTATTAGGAACCCTTATAAAACAGAATTATAATGTCTGAAATTTTGCATCATAGATCCATCCTTTCATACGTTGTAGACTTGTCTGTTGGCAGAGAACAACTCTGCTATTTAGCTTTACCTGTTCATGTTTCCTTACTAGGATTGCCTTGGTATGCAATGTACTTCGCAAAGTGATGGGATAGTGTAAAGATTTCAAATTCAGGATCACTTAAGAAAAGACTTCATAACCTCCTCATCAAATCCTTCAGAAATTGTGGTTTTGATCCATGAGGTGCATGTACATACCCTCAGCTCCTCTCTTGAGCACAGATGTAGAGGACTTAAGGACGCCTTCTGTCACTGAATTGAATTACTTCCATCAAATAGTAAATGTGAAGTTTTCAAACAGATTACATTTTTTGCAAGGGTACATCGATAATAACAAGAATTGCCATGTTGCTAGGTTTCCATTCTCTCTTCCATGCAATTGCCAGTCAAATTGTTGCTCTATGTAAAAAGTTGCAAACATTATAATCAAACATAATCGAAAACTTATGCTAGGTGGCATGATGTTACATCGGAAGCACTCTCAAAGCTACAATAAACTCTTTTGTCAGTGCTTTTCTCATGAAGTCTGGTTTTCATTTGGTTTCTAATTTATTCATGAGTGTTTATCCAAACTTCAGATGCATTTGTGCATAAATATAATTAAAACATGGTTATTTTATACTGAGAAATATGAAGGCAATTAGTACTATAATGAATTGAAGGTCAGAGCAATCACGCACATTTTTACTTGGTTTGTACTTATATTTGTAAGTCTCTTTGCACATGTACTATTTCCTTACTGCTTTGTCACACAGTGGTTTACAAAATTTCCACTGTTCCCCGTTTTCAATTTCAAATCCTGTTCTAATAGGTTATTGTACCTTTTCTATTTCCACTACTGGGAAACTGCCAAATATATAAAGCATAAAAGGCTTTTTATATGGAGCAAAAACTGTTGTCTGTCTAGGTCCATAATATTTCCTGTGTTACAAACTCTTTCAATTTACCTTTTCTTATACATCCAAAATCCAAATTCATGTGAATAACAATATTCATGCTCAAAGGAAACCTCTTTAGATCCCTAATTTAAAAAGATACACTGGACACATCATTTCAAGAGTTTCTAAACGTAAGTGAAAACTGGAAGAATCCAAAATGTATTACTTAAAACCAGAGCCAAAACCAACCCCAAAAATATCTTTAGCCTACTTTCTATTTTTTAAGTTACAGTACATGGCTTTGAAACAAGCTGTACATTTTTCTTCCCCAGTACATACCACATAATTTATCTTTTGTTTGTAATTTTCTTATTTCTAGTAAAACAAATTGCTATGATCATCATGTTACAAGCTCTGCTTTTGGAATTTTTTTTTTTTATGGAAGAAAATTCTAGGAATATTTTTATGCCTCTGAATATGGAAATATCACCAATGTCCTGGAAAATGTGGTGCAGAGCACCACATTTGCACACAGTAGAAATTTATTTTTTCAGATTATGTGGTATTATATAAAAAAAATTCATAAGCATTTAAAAGTATAAGTCAAAGCATGTTTTCAGTTCAGCTCTCTAAAGTTAAAATTATGCTTGCAGCTAAATGTTTATACCTATACATTTATATCTCAAAGTAATAGTTCCCACAATGTTGTTTCAAAGTCTAGAGCTATCGTTTCTGAATAAATATGGTTCATAACATAATGTGGTAATTGTAATAAGCAAATATTCTTCTAAATGTCAGAGCAATATTAATGGATGAAATCTTTTGGATGGACAACAGGAAAAAAAAACCCAACAGATAAATGATAGTCAACTCTTTTCTTCTACACAGCAAAATGTCCACTTCTAAGACTGCTTACATGAAAACTGTTTAAGAAATTTTCCAATAGTGAATTTGTAGAAGTGTAACATACCCTGCTCACACATATATGCATTTAACTGCAATATAAACATATTGTATACCAAATATTATAAATATATTCAATATATAATATATTTTAGAATAAGTTGAATAATATTTTCTTGTTAAATAAATCTATTTCTTCTTTTAATTTCTTTTGAAATTCACTGTTGCTCAAAGTTTCTTCTAAAAAAGATTTCTATTTCATCAAGCTGGACTGTAATTTGCCTGCAAAAACATAATTATAGATTTTTTTGGAAATATATAGGCATGTAGGTGGTGACTAGGGCCTGAGGTTGATGAATAGTAAACACTGTCATAAACAGGAAAATCCCCATTGCTTCTCCTTTTAAATAAGTTTGTGTGTGTGTGTGTGTGTGTGTGCATGTCTTCCCTCAGCCTTCTTCCTTCTAGCCCTTCCAATCCTTTGTGTGGTGTTCTTCTGTTTCTTATTGGAATCTGGGTGTTGCATATTTGACTTTTTTATTTTAGGTTGTTCAATCTGTTTTCAGCAGGGTATGCATCTTTCAGGTTTTTCTCTGATGACAACTATAAAAAATGTGCTAGTGATGAACTTCATGAGGAAAAGTGGTTTCACTTCACATTACTAGCATATAACAGGTGGAAAAATAAGGGAACCCCCCCGCTTTTAGAAAAATGCAGTCAGGTTGGTTTTTAGCATTGACATTGATGGAAACCAGAAGAGTAATGCTGACATTATGTAACCTGTTGTCTGCTCTAAGAGGCAGAGAGCCATTGTGCATTGCCTTTTTCTGCTCCCCAAGAAAAACTCAACCACAGAAGAGTGCTTTATGTACAGTGGTATGCCAGAGCGTCCTAGCTTTCTTTCTTATGAAAGAAAGCTAGAAATAGAACATGCGCATTAGGAAAACAATACAGTTGGAGGGGTTCTTTTGGTTGGGGGTAGAGAACTAAGGCAATAGCACCTAATCCAAAAATCCAATGCAAATATCAATTAAGTTGACATGTGACACTTGGTCCACAGAATCACAGAGTGACAGAATGGCTGAGGCTGGAAGGCACCTCGGGGGGTCACCTTGCCCAGTCCCCCTGCTCAAGCAGGGTCACCCCCGGCAGGCTGCCCAGGACCACGTCCAGATGCCTTCT
>JANZLQ010000007.1:10667399-10712640 GCA_026212715.1 Elanus axillaris | reverse complement strand
CCGCTCCTGCCACTGGGCACCAAGGAAAAGAGCCTGGCTCCACCCAGCCGCTTTGCACCCTCCCTGCAGGTAGTTGTGTATATTGATAAGATCCCCATTTTTTGCAGTCAGTAGTTGGAACTACACAAATACTTTATTTATCTATTTATTTATTTATTTATTTTAAGGAGCATGGGACATTTGAAGGTCTGCCTAATTCTCCTTTCTGTATATTAATGGATTGATTGGACTGGGATGCGTGGTCTGAGGGGGACTGCCAGAGTTACCCTGCTCCAGTTTCAGTACAGTTCCTGCACATTTGATAATTACTGAGTGAATCACTATGTCCACATGATTTAGTTAAGAAAGACTGTTAATTTAGTCTTCTCATGCTGTGCTACTCTATGGGTTTAAAGGCTAGTGCAATAAACAGACTTCTAAGTTCAGTTTCTTACATTAGAACTACCAGGTCATTTTTCTCCCAGCTGATCTAATAACAAATACAATTCCTGAAAATAAATGTCCAATTTTTCACAGTGGCGGTAGTAAAACACTGGAACAATTTGTTCAGAGAACCTGGGAACTTTTCATTCTTGGAGATATTTAGGACTTTGCTAGACAAGGCTGTGAACAATATGATCTAGCTGGCTCTGCTTTGAGCATGAGGTTGGACTACATGACTTCCAGAGAGACAACCTAAATTTTTCTGTTATTTTGTGGTTCTATTCTACCACACCTTACATCATCAAGAAACCCCCTGTGTTAGAAAGGAAATTGGTAATAATTAATATACAATTATCATATTGTAAATTTCTAGGTAACTATATTGCCTTCTACATTAGCACCAGAAAAAAAAAAAAAAGTTGTTTATGTTATCATAGCTGAAAGCTGTATTGCTCAATGAAC
Organism: Elanus axillaris; assembly: GCA_026212715.1. Classification (NCBI taxonomy): domain Eukaryota; kingdom Metazoa; phylum Chordata; class Aves; order Accipitriformes; family Accipitridae; genus Elanus; species Elanus axillaris. The sequence continues at coordinate 10,711,755 of JANZLQ010000007.1, read as the reverse complement.
AACAAAAAGCAAAGTCATTGTACTACAATCTGAAATGTATAATACAAATACAGTATTACAGAAGTAAAAATTGCTTGGAATCTAAATATCATGTTACATTTTTACTGCAGTCTAGAACAGTAAATGCTACAGCAACACCATTTTTAATCTGTGTAAGCAGCCCAGTTATCAGAGGCCCCGCTACCTGACTTTTGTGCCCTACATAGCCCAAAACAGAGTCATATGGTTCCTAGTGCAAATAACACTGATGTATAACTATATGTTCTAATCTTAGGAGATCTGGCATGGATATGCATGTGTGCATAGGTCTGACAAGAGCACCTTATTAGCAATTTTTTTAAGATTGTTTCAAGACAGGAAAGGCATAGCTGTCAAGAACAAGGTATTTTTATAATACTTTAAAAATAATAAAGAAGCAATTAGGAGCACAACAAAGCATTTGTGCAAAACGTTTCACCTTCCAGAAGAACAACTAGACTTTCTCTCTGCTTTGCTCCCCCAGCAAACAACAAAACCATATTCAAAAAGAATTCCTTTTAATCTCCCTTTAAATTCTGAACTGTAAGAATGCACAATCTGTAAAACATAGAGGGAAACAGATTTACTCTTAAAAGTTAATTTAATTCTGGTAAACTCTCCATTCCATCTGTCAGCAGGAATGTAGTGTTCTGTGATACCACAAAAATGTGTAAAAAGTAAAATATGCTCTTGAAAATTGTATTAAGCTGATGCTTGAAAGGTGAAATTCCCTCCATCTGCCTGTGATGCTTGAGTAATCAGGCTATGTGGTACCTACTCCAAACCCAGACTGAAAGTACAGTGCTTTGTAAGTGACCTGCCCACTGTGAAGAGGTCTGAATTCACATACAGATGAATCCCACTGGCCCTTTTTTGGTGCATGCACTTTACCAAGTTGTGCAGAGATGGAAGAGACCGGAGATTGGTCTGGTGCTCCATTTTGGAACCGTAATCACAGTGCATGTTTACTGGCAATGAAATTCACTTGGTTGCTACTCTTGAACACTCAGTGATGATCTGAACCTAGTACATGACACAAGCCTTTCATTACTAATAGGACCCCACTCATGCCCAGGGAACAAATTGCTGGAGGACCTTATGTTGGCGCTCTAATTGGAAGCGCTCTAGATGATGCTGCAGGACAGGACTTCCACCTTGACTTCACTGGGAAGGAAATAGCTTTAAGTGTACCTGTGGTATATTCTAGTGCACACAACATGACCCTGAACTATAAAAGCAAGTGCATTTAACACCTAAAAAGAGCCATTGCAAAGCGTTAAATTGCTAGTTTAGATATACCTATTGTCATCTCTCACCTTAATCTACGTAGAGGTCATTTTGGCAGCATGTAGAAAATGCAACTATTCAGGTATGTTGCCCTGAGCAACTTTATTAATAGGCATGTGGTATTCAGTAGTTAGGTAGGTAAAATTAATGCTGAATGGAAAGTCTTGGTGTTTGGTGTTTTCTGATAAAAAAAATTTATTTATAAAGAACATACATAAAATCCAGTTCTTGTAAGCTTGTTAGAAATCAAATAAGAGAGAGAATGTTTGCTATTGCCGGTATGTTGTTAGTGAACAAACTAAATCCAGAATACACTTATACAAAGGATCATGCTACAGTGCATATGAATGTCTCTTTGATGTACATAAAAAAACATGTTAGTCACTTGCTTCCGAAATTCAGACAAGGAAAATTCATCAGATTACAGTTTTGCCTGCAGCTTGTGTTATGGCCAATGACTGATATTCCTACTGAAAAAGGACAAATTACTTTTTACACTGAACAGGAATATGAATGTTGTGTAACACATAGTTTATAGGTGGTTTCATCCAATCCACAATCTTACAACAGTACACAACTGTTTTGAAAGATTTTTTAAAAAGCTATGACATAATTTTTAGAAATAATAAAAAACATCCTGCAAGATTTTCAGCCTATGATTGCTCTACACTAGTGGTCCAATGCCTCAGTATGTGTGCCACTGTGATTTGTGCTAGACATGTCGTCATTGAAAAATCTGTAATCCCAGTGGTTAAGAAAAGTGGAGTTCATAAATTGGGAACTTGACTCCAGAGGGATTTGGGTAAGATTTCTAAAACAGAGGGATTTAGCACTTTTGCCTCACTGCTTTCTGAGTATCTAAATGTCTTTTGCAAATGGAACTTAACTACATTAGAACACTAATTTCTCAAAGGTATCATGGGAATTATAAAATAAGGAGCTAAACCTGGATCTCCTGCAACTCAGTCAGTTCTCTATCAACCCAATGTTTGCTAGTGAATGGGAACCAAAAGATGAAAGAAATTAGCATTTATGAATATAACCGCAATGAGGAGAAATAGAAGGATTAAATACATCAGATATAGTGAAAACTAGATTACATTTTTAGAGTTATTTTTTATTTTATCATCTAAAAGTTCTAGTAGCAATTGAAATAAAGAAAAGTTTACACTGTTTCTTACTTTGTATGAACTGTTTCATTGATTGCAGGGCTCTAGAAATGAAAAATTAGTTTGTTCACTGTAGCACTTTCAATGAATCATGTTTAAGGTGACACTGTGCTATTATACTACAAAGTCATGTAGTAGAGAAACATAATGACCTCTCTTGTAATCTTAGAGTTTTCAATGGGGTATCTTCATACAGAAGTAATTTGATATTTTGCAGTTTTAAAATGTAATTGAAAGGATTTTTATTGGATACATTCTCATTACATAGCCACACAGCCTTCATTTGATAAAGCTGTTTAACAGCAGACTGAAAATGAATGATCAGTTAGAAGGGAAAAAAACACTGATGAAAAGGGAAAATGAAAAGCTTGGAAAAATCTTAATCACTGTAAATTTTGAGATAATGACGTTGCTCTTTGAGGTATTCTGATTTTTTCTTTGCCAGCGTTCAAACCTCTTTGTATTACATTAAATGCTTCACTGCAGTCTTGCAAGGTTTTCCTAAAATTTAACCTGGCAATTCACTGAACCGATACAGAAACAATAGCACTGTCTCACTATGTGCTACCAGCTTTCTTCTTTTCTTTATCTATTTTCATTCAGTAACAGCTCATTTGATGCTACAGCCTTCATGTCAGTTCTGAGCAGCTTTATGAAGGATTGACAAACAACAGGTAAAAGTTTATCTGTCTTTCTGTTTTGACAGTCACTGCATCTTTTACCTCTCTTCGTAATTTTTCTTCATGCTTTTCAGTTTTCTTGATTAGACAAAGCACCTGGCACTACTTTTATGCCTCAAACTCACATAAATGGGGTGGAGGTTAGGTGTTCTGTAATTAAGGATGATGTGCATTTCAAATCCAAGAAATTGGCCTAATGTCAGAAGAACTGGCTGGATTTGGCAACTGGTTATGTACTGTGTTCCATTTACCTAACATCAAATAGAACAGAATTATGCCACTCAGAATAGAAAACTCTTAAACTGCATATTTTTCCAGCAGAATAACAAACTACCATAGATAAGAACTCCGCAAGAGGGATCAAAAATAAACAGATTAGGAGACCCATCATGCTTCATTTTTTCCTAAACTGTTTCTAGGCCAATACTTTTTTTTTTCCACACTAAAGCAAGCCGTAGGAATTTTGAATTCTTGTTTTGTTAATCTCTAATCTCCCTCAATTTTGTTAATTTGTTTCAGCAGTTCCCAAGAGACCATTCTGATTTCCACAAGCATGCTCTTCTACTGATTGATTCAGAGACAATAGACAGAAATGGTATAAAACCAAACAACTTATAACAGAAAAGTAAATTTTCTTGCTGTAATTAAGGAGAACCTTCTCTCACTTTGCAATAAATTGTATTTAGATTTTGTCAGTAACTGGCAAATGAACGATTAAACAAAATCTACACATTTTTCTCTTGAAGTTTCATGTCTTATCTATTCTACAATACCTCTATCTGTCTTATATAACATGGTGATAATGAACAGATTTAGGCTGCTGGGAAGCAGAAGAGAAAAAAAATTATCAAATAGAAATTCTTCTGCTTATTTGAGCAACAGAAATGTAGATAATGCCTCAATCTTGGTTTCAAATTTAGTTTAGTTCTTTTACAATACATATAACTTTCTCTGATGCACAGCTCATTGTTCTCTTATTGCCTGAAGTTATTGTAGTCACCTACTGCCATTTCAGTCTTCAATGGTCTAAATGTTTCTGCTTTTTAATCCTTTTTCATTTCATCTATGTGTATTTTTTCCTTCACTTCTTTCTTCACTACAGTGTCATAGCTCAGATTGGAACTCTAAAGAGGTCTTCAGAAACGTCTTATCAGTAAACTGTATATCCCTTCCAATTTCATTAATGGACACAAGTGTAAAATATTGATTTTCCTACCATATTTCTTTCTGATGTTTCAAATAGTAAAGAATATAATCCAAATTATCTAGCTATTTCAGCTTTTAAAGTAGAAAAAGTGGTACTAAATAATTCACGATGACTACCTTTGAAATTACAAAAAAACCAAGATGCACATCTTCTGACAAGGTTCTTTTTTTTTTTCTTTCTTTTTTTTTAATGGTTCATTTAAGGGAGAAGAAATAAAATAACATTAGCTAGCTACAGAAAACACAGCATTGGAGGATACAACTGCACAAATATCATACAATAGTCTCCATCCTGAGTGTTTCATATTGCCTTTCAGAATATGTGGATGAATTTAGACGAGTAATCTACACAGCAGATCAGAACTCGCTAATTAAATAATGTCTGTGACATTATTATGGAGGGTTACTACTGACTCATTTAAGTGTTTCCTTAGAACAGACATTTGCCAAACCAGCCAGATTCTAGATTTTACATATACACCAGTGTTCCTGGAGATCCTAATGCAGAACATGATGCCTCAAATGTTATTCAAATGTGTATCTCATTATGTCACATGTAATTTTAACAATTCTCTGGAAAGGAAATAATGAAGGATTCAGAAACAGCCTCAGTGTAATGGAATATAAAATTAACATAATATGGATCTTGAAATACTCTGTTTGAGAAACAGAATTCATGTCATAATTCTAAGAAGCAATATCTGGTATGTACCTTCAAAAAATTCTGACTGATCTTTGGGTTTTTTTATTAAAGACTTTTGCTAATAAAGGAATACATTTGAATATAAGAAAACAGGGGGAAACAAGGAGAAGATAAAGCAGGAGAGAGCAAAAAAGCCCTTGGTACTTACTGAAAGAGAAAAAAAGAGAAAATACAACAGAAGTAGACTTAAATGTCAAAAAAAACTTTTTTGCCAACTAATTCTCTCGGCAATAGCTTTCCAGGAAATACTCTTGACATAAACTAACAGATGAGAATAAGCAGTCTGAGCAGTCTGGTACTGCTCCTCTGATGGCTTTGATGCAACAGGTTAGTGTGAGCAGGAAGATGGCAACTGAAACAATGTCTGGAGACCACGTGAAACAGAAATCAAAGCTGATGATTGCTAAGAAAGATTTAAGAGATTACTACCTCTATTTAAGAATCTTAAGAATTAATCAGTTATTAAAAACTTATGCATGGTTCTTATTTTTTTTCCACAGTGTAAAATGACTGGCTGCAATGTCCTCAAAGCAATAACAGGCCAGTAAGGAAAAGGATTTTGGGCTAAGGTTAACTAAAATAATCTTATCCAAGACATGACAGATTTGTCAAAGGAACAAGTAGGATATATTTTCTCTATACATATACAATTTATATGCAGTTCTTTACATGAGGAAAAAAGCTGATGTTGCCTGTGCACATTAGACCCATTGCCCATGAATATTTTCTATTGTGCATTGCTAAGAACTGCAGTATGTCCCATACATTGAACACTATTCCAGGGAATGTCTGTTCAATGAAACACATGTTCTGCCAAATTTATAGTGATGGGTTGAGTATAGAATTATCCAGAAATTGTGGATGTCTGGTAAATTCAAATGATCAGATAGTGTAAGAAAAGTGGTAGCCTAATACCCAACAGCTGGGGATGCCAAGTCTACCATCTTCTTTCTCTGCAATTGATGCAAACACCTTTTTAGGAGGATTCACAATTACAAATAAATTTACTTCTGTTTATTTTTAGGGGGGGTTGGTGTCTGTTATATTCTGAGAAATGTGTTTAAGCTTAGGAATCTTTGCCTATAAAATGTTCATAGCTGAGATCAAATACTTCTATCATACTCAAAATTATCAGATAGTATTAATTAAATCTTGCTCTTTTAATCATTTCTTTTGCTTTAATGTTCATACATTGATTAATTCATTTTAAGGTATGTCCCCATTTCCATATGAATTTATTCATTGGCCCTACAGAGTCAAAAGAAAACAGAAGAGGATCATTATTTCTGATACATAAAACATCTTTTCATTTCACACATAGAGTTCACGGTGGTGTTTTTCAAATATATACCTGTAGCATTTTACAAGTAATTTTTTATATTGCTATGGTAAGTTTAATTAGATGCCTTCCCATATGGCTACAGACTTTAGGTATGACTACTTTCTGTACTGTTTAAATTAACAAGAAAGCGGCATGTGTCATATTTTTTTATTCACTAAAATTCATCCTAATCCAATAATTGTAAAAAGTCCATAACATGTCTGCATTCTGTGTTTGAGATTGTTAATACTTATCTTACTGGCCATGCTAATGCATCTAACTGAATTTCTATCAAATTCAATCCTTACCTAATTTCTCTCATGCCACTGAGCTTTCCTAATAACATTTCTTTTGATTAGTGCCATAAAAATTACAGTAGCATGAATCACATTCATAATAGCACACATTTCTAGCTAAAATTTTCAAAAGAATTTTGATGGAATGTGTATATCTAGTTCTCTTGGCTCTTATGAAAAACCAGTTCCTTATATTCAGCTATAGTCAGAGTTTGAAGTTTTCGTATTTGCACTCACTATTATTACATGCTTACCCAGTTTATATGACTAAAAAAATACACTTAATAGGTATCCATCTTTATCAAATACTTCCAACAGTAATAAAATGTCTCCAGTGCCCTTCAAAGAAAAAAGTAGTCCATCTGCAAACATCAGGGAGTCCTACCATTGCTAAAAAATCAAACTAAATGGAAGAGAGAACTAGGAGAAATGTCTCTTCTTGCCCGTGACAGAATTAACTGTAATCTGATTATTGTTAGTATTTTTTCACCTCAAGTTACAAAGATAGTTCTTAGGAACACAGTGGTAGAATGCATCCCATTGTTTTGTAAGTTGCAAAAGTTTCCAAACAGTAGATAATTCTGCAATCCAGGTGAGTTTTATCTTAAGGGGAATTTCTATCTAATGTACGGACACATTCTGAGCTGGTGGAACATATATCCCTTATACACAGCAAGTATTTCTGTAACTCTTCTTTAAATCACCGCCAGCCACTCAGTAGAATTATGGAAAATATTTTGCTTAATTTTTTTACATATCAAGCAAAAAAAATCGAAATACTTATTCAACTACAACACCCCTCAGAAGTTCGTGTTTGAGTATGGCTTCCACACAAAACCACTCATGTAAGAGCCCAGTTTTAAGTCTGAGGGGCTTTTTATTAGACTGTTACAGAAGCCCTACACATGCCACATGACAGATGTCCCAGAATCTGCATATAAATGCCTGAACAGCTGAGCTCTCTGAGCTGGTGAAATTATGGAGACTTGCCCTTGACATCAGCCCAGAAAGAGCCAACACTTGAGCTTTAAGATTAGATTAGCAAGCAAAAACTGTGGTACAATGGAATATGTGCCCTTTCTCATTGGAAAAAGAGATTTTAAATGACTCACCTTGAAGACCCAGCCAACACACCAGTGACCCTTACACACCTAGCACTTGTTATGAAAAGAAGAAAGATGCACTGAGTTAGGAAAGTGGGCACATACTGGATGACCTCACAGTTGATCCTACGTACCAGAAGTGCTCACATCCTGACCCCTACTGTAAGACTTGAGTGAGGGCTGTGGAAGACCCACCAGGCAGTAATTGTCACGTAGTGACCTCTCACTTGTTTTGTGAGGAAGAGGCTTCTTTGCTTGACACTTCTCCAGCATTTGCTAATACCTGCATCTTACCTTTGGCTTTTTTCTATACTGAAGATGGGCTCATGAATGTTTCCTAAATGGCTGATGGCTCATAATTGGGGTAACTTTCATGTTAGGCTTTCAGATAAATTCTCAAAAGAATAAAAAAAATGGAGAAGACAAAGAACTAAGAGCTTCTCTCCTTCCTTCTGCTTAACCCCCTCACTAGGTAACATGTATTACTTTCAAAATCTGGATGCATATGTTCATACTCTTACAGGTACATTTTAGTGTATGAATTAGGTGCATACTTGAAGCGTTGTGATGAATAAATTGATAATTGTTTTAGTGAATGAAAATCTCCTATTTTACTGAATAAACCAATACATGTGCACCCATATTTGTAATACAGTATTTATAATACAATACTTTTATTCAGTGAAATGACTTTTACTGTACCTGCTTCCAATTTCTATTCTTAAATCTAGAGACAGCTACAGAAAGTAACTGATTCAGTACACACAACAAAGTGTTTCAATCTACAGTATTGATTTATCAGCATAACCATTGCTGAAACCCAGCTTGGCTATGCTTACTTTCTTTCTAAATACATATTAAAAAATATATTTATATATAGATTTTCTAAATCTACTCACCCAGCTTTTCCCCTCTGAGATAGTTCAAAACAATACTGTCTCCCATTTCAGAAAGATATCTTAGTAAATGCAGAAAGTGAAAGAGATGCAGAAGATTATAAAAGACTTTATCTAAATTCAGATAATATTGCTGAGTATTTAGGAGAAATCATTAAGAATAAGTTTTATTCAGTTCTGGGGTATTTTCTGTTTAGAAAAACAAATCCTCAGGACATGAGGTGACAGTGGTCCTATAGCAACATAATCAGTATACTTTCAACAACAATTTTATGGATATATGTTCTTCTTGCAGCTTCTACTTTCTATTACTCTGCACTGTTTGCCTCCCTAAACTGCTGCAAGGGAGAGAAAATGCAGTGATAAATGGTACACACCATCATAAATGTAACCAGAGTCTCACAAGAATACTCTTTGAAGTCAGTGGTATAAGTTATACTTTTTCCATAGAGATAAAGTCTTAGTATATGATACAGTGTCCTCCTCTCTGTGCAGGTCCATGATATTCAATAAATAAGAAGGTAAATTTTCTCAGTCAGAGACATAAAAATAGTATGTTGCTCTTATGCAGGAGCAAATGATTTTTTGAAAAATTTGGCTCTTAAATTGTATTACGTATAACAATTCTTACGATCGTAGTTCATCCATCCAGATAAAATGGTACCTATTTCCTCTTTAAATGTCAAATATGTAATATATATTTTGAAATAGAAAGGATACCTTAGGGTACATGCTAATGTACTCCCTTCAATTACATTTTATGATTATGACCTTTATTCCAACAATAATTTAATGTTTTAATTAAATTTGCAGCCATTTTCATTGCTGCAAGATGTCCTTCATCTCTCTGTACTGTAATTTAATGAAGTGATTTTCAATCACAATCAGCAATATCGAACACTAAATTTTAATACCATTTTTCAGGAGTCTAAGAGGATCTTTCATGTTTTAAAACAAACTTCATATCAATGCCATGGCAAGAAATATTTCCATCCTTTACTGTAACCGAAGGACACACATTTTAAGTTTTATCAGCCATCTCTTGAGATATGGAATATTAAATACTTATTTCAAAAAAGAGTTCTAATAAAAAGGTCCTTAATTAAGAAAGAAAGAAGAAAAAACAAGGAATGAAACTGTACAAATGTGATAGCACCTTGGAAAAGAATGGCCATCAGTCATTACAATGTCATTTATGACCTTTTTCTTTTTAAAAATAAAAATTGGATGCAGGTTACTGACTTCAGTGTTCATATACTTTTATTACTTAAATTTTTCAAAAATTAATTTGCTGGGATAATATCCACTGACATTTGAAATAGTAATTATGTTTGAACATCTTCTGACAATATTATGATATGTCTTACCACAGATATTCATGAAAGGAGTGACATAGAGTGCAGAAGACTTCTGTAGATGGACTACAGCAGAACAGATAATTGAAGCAAAAGGATCAATATTAGGATAATGGATATCCAAAGTAATGTTGATGCATTGAACCAAACAAAATGTGTTTACAAGAAAATGTAAATATTAATATTGTCTTGAAAAGCCACAAAGACATAGAATACCATACCTATGACTTGATTATTTCAGTTACTTTGGGAATTGAAAGAGGAATCTTAATCAGCTGTATTTATGAGAAGTACTGCTGACTGGGAATATCTCTGTGAGGCATCATTTTCTCACCCAAACTTTTCAAATAGATCTGAAGCAATCATGTTATTTGATGGTTTCCTCTTACAATGAAAGGCTTATTGTTGCATCAGTTCATACTCACTTAATCTGATGTATTCTATTATGAAATGGCTTTCAAAAAAGTTGAGAGATTCACCTCTAGAATACATTACTTGTACAGCTTCTAAAAACTTTCAAAATAGCTAGTTTCTTTTGAAAACATTAGTCTAGCATTTATTTTTCACAGGAATTTCTAACAGACTTCATTCTTGTTTCTATAAAGAAGATTTTTTTCAAACAGGCTTATGCTGCCTACAGTAATAGGAAACAAAGGTGTACAGGAAAGGGGAAAAGAACAGGAAAAAATGGTCAGAATGTTTAATTTGTAAGAATAAGATAAACGACTGCTATATGTTTATACAACAGCAGCAGCTCATGAATTCTGCAGGATTTTGCATATGAGGGTGTAAGTGGAGCAGAACATACAGAAAAACTATTAATACTATTAAGTCATCATCTTAGAAAAAAAGAAACAGTTTTTTTGGTCTCATTCTTGCACAAAGTTTCTTGGATAATAGTCTTCCCCCCCTTTTTGTGGTATTTTATGAAGAATGTTTGCAGGGGAAAGTAAGTGAGAATATTTAGAGATTTGGCTCTTATTTAATTAGGAAAATGCATTGCCTTGAAAATAAAAAATCGTGTGAAAAGCAAAATATTCAGAACACCTACATCTGAGGAAATGTTAACAGGGTCTGATAACACCAATTTTTAAAATAACAGACATAATGCCAGTGCTGAAGCCAAACCTTACAGAAGCTGGTTTCAGTTCCACCTAGGTCTGTATATCAGAGCACAAGACGAGATCTAGGCTTGGTCCTGTAGATGGGTTCAGTCCTGATAGCAGTCAAAATCACCTGAAAGTAGCTAAATTAAAGAATTGTAGCAGTTTGCATTAGTAAGATGAAAGATGAAGGTTTTCTGAAGGAAGGCAGAGAACTGAAGTGCTCAATGGAAATAAAAAGTTGCCACAGAAGGGAAGGTTAAAAGCAGGAATTTAATGGTATGTGTGGTGATGGTAAAAAATCTGGGTTGCAGTGAAGATTAGCAGAACTGAAGCAGAATCTCTACACTGATAAAGAAGTCTGAAGAGATGCCAAGCAATAATAACCAGATTTTGAGAAAATATAATGAGCCCTGTAACACAATGAGCCTTATATGATGTCAAGTAAATTTTTTTTTGCTGCATTCTTTTAAGAATTATGTAGAACGAAGGTACCTTCTACCATGTATCTCTCATATCTCTTTGTCTTGGAAGGCGGTAAGTAAATTTTATTAGTTACATCAGTGTAATTTGAATTTGCACAAAAATGCTATGCTATGTGAAACTCTGGTGTGAATTTATACAAATAGACCTACCTGGGTAATAAGACAAGAAGGCTAGAAATTACTTAACTCAGTCCTATCTTCCGCAGCTCAAAAGCAATCAGGAATATATCTAAACAGAGTCATTATTTTCTGAATGTTCTCTATTCATCTCATGCAGTCATTTGTTTCAGTGCAATTATTATTTCCAGTCATAACTTTGTAATGAATAAACAGGATTAATTGCTGTTGTGCTCTAATGGTTTCAACTATGCTCAAAATTCTCTCCTGTCTCATGGTAGAAGTTGAATGTCTTGCTTTCAAGTGGTTTTGAGGTGCATCTATATTTGTTATCAAACGCTCTTCACAGAGAATTCAGTCTGTTTAGCAAGGGTTTTTTTTCCTCTCTTCTGCTGCTTCTTAATTTTAAGCTGTATATAGCTCTCAGTCTGAAACTCCTTTAGTTAAGAACGTGAGTGATTTATTGACTCTATCTAACCTGAGATGCTTGTTTTTTCCTATCTCTTCTAATTTCATAAGATGTAAGTCCTATTTTTGACAAAACAGAGCATGACATTTTTCTGGACAGATTCAAATAGTAGTTTGCCTAGCCATGTGCTTAATTTGATTAATTTTTTGTGCAGACAATAGATATTATTTTTGTCATCATGTAGGTTTTATATTTTATTTCTGCTGCCTTTAGTTGTGAAATTTCCAGAGAACTATTTAAATACAACAAAAAAATGATTCTCAGAAAATGTATCAGAAATGCCCATGTAAGGAGAATACATTAATCTAGTATATGAAAAGGATAAAATACATTTTCTACTTTATATCAGTGAAGCATAGGGCAGCTGTTTGTATGGAAATCTGTAGCACATTTGTTGAAGTATTCATTCATAAGACATTGAGGTAAATACAGCTGAAGGAGAGAAACTGAGTCACTGAGAGACCCAGCTTCTGCAGGTTTTTGTAGAACAGGTAAGGTTCACAACAGTAACAGAGTGATCAGACTCCCCAAACAGCATTCAAGATTACACAGGATTTATACCCCCCTTCCATTTACTATTGATTTTGCTCTCACACTTTAGCACATACTTACTGACCATAACTTGGTCTGTAATAGTGCTTTCTCTTTCTAAATATAACTCAATAGTTAGTAAAAATTTACAAAAACACCATATAGCTGTCCCTCCAGAAATATTTATTCTAAATGACAATGTCAGGAGTCTTTGTAGCTGACTTCAGAATAGTGGGATCTCAAATTGGTGTTCTCAACACATAGCAACACCACTGACTTGCTTTCACCCTGATTGCTTATGCTGAATTTAATAAAAGATCATCTGTGATGAAGTTCAAGGTTTCACTAAGCAACGCCTGGGAGTCATGGCTATTTTAAGGTTGTTTGTATATGTAGTAAGGCTGTGCATATCCTTGTGACAGGGTCCGATGAAACCAAATTTGTGTTAGGGGCTTAATGACTTGCAGACAAGTTTAAGAGGTTCATAATAGCATTTTCAAACTCTCTGACTCTTAGTAAGAGACAGATATATTAGGATAATAGAAGGAAGACCCAGCAAAGGAAGTGGTATGCACTCTCTTTCTCTCACCTATTGTAGAGCTTATATAGCTATTTTTATGATCCTATTAGAGGCACGAGGTCCTAGATGTAGGACAAATGAAATCACTGTCTTTTCAGGGAATGCTCTTTCTCTTCTTGGTGTGGTGTGGCCCCTTTTGAAGCAATGTTGCTAAAAATCAATTGGGGTTCTTGTTAGCCCGTTTGCTATATAGAATATAGCACACAATAGATAAAAATACTGAAATGACGGTTAAGTAGAAGTCTGTCATAAACTGATAGTGTCTGTGCAAATTTTAATGTAAATGTTAGTTTCAATTAATGCTTTTTAAATGTATGGTTTTTTTCCCAAACAGAAAACTACATTTGAGCAGGGAATTTCAAGTCTTTCACTATAAAATCCAAATCCCTGAAATGTTAAATGTATTTAGTTTGCAGTGACATCAAAATCTAGGGTAGAAGTGTGGGGGCTATACCAAATATACTTCTTTTTTTAATGTTTAAACTTGCTGTTAAGGCATATGCTTGTATATCATAAATTTGTAATTAAACATTTCTATACTGATTATTATTAGCAAGCATTATCACTGCCAGAAGAGTAGAAGTGTTTCAACTATATCCAACATTACAAAAATTAAGAAGATCCACAGATATAGATAATCCACAAAATGTGTTTCTTTTAAACATAAGTCTCTGTTATTCATACATAATCAGCAAACCTGGTCAATGTTGCATTTATCCAACAGAGTTATTGTCAGCCAGTGAGAAGGAAATTTTGAAAAACTGAACTTCATGCTCAAGAATCATGCTCACAGCCTGCCTTCTACTCTAAGTCAAATTTTTACACTAGGCACTTATGGGCTACCCTTCAAAATTAAGGTCAAGCTAATTACTTTAGAGCATCTATGTAAGCATTTTATGACAACCAAATTAATACTAAATGAGTTCATCATGATTAATATTATTACTATATATCAGAACAATTAAAGATGATAGGGCCATTATTTTAAGACTTGGTCCAGTTTACATCTACTTCACAGTGTGAGAGCATGTGCTTCAGAGCTAAAAATACAATTGATCAGTAGAAGCAATGTATTTTGTGAGGAGTGGTACTTACATTTTTAGATATTTATAAATAGCAAAAAGTGCCTAAAGCTCAGTAAGTTTTCTGCTCTTTGTAGTATCCTCTTTTTAACAGATAAAATTGGAAATCCTAATCTCTGTTTCCTCTTGCACAGTTTTTTTTACAACTGAAACTTATTTATTGATTTTGGTAGAATTGCTTCTCACCTAACTGGGGGTAGAATAAAGTTCATGGTTTGCATGTAAAGTTGCATTCATACTGAAACAAAATTATCTTCTCCTTTATCTGCTTTGGAAAAATCTGTGGGACAGATTTTAATCTCTTGTACTTTTGAAATACTTCTGTTGATACTGAAGGAAATATTCAGAATCAATCCTATTGTTTCTGAACCATAATGATGAAGCAATTACACCCTTAGTCCCACCAAATTTTAATTAGGACAGTGGTATTAGATACTGTGATAATAACTTGTTGGCATCAAATAATTAAAAAAGATCAATTCATTTGTTTTATAGTCTTCCTCTGTTTTACCATAGGTAAAATAAAAGAACAGCTTTGGGCTATCATTAATGTTAAACACTTGATGGAATGCTTTAAACTAACCAACTTTAAATTCAATCATTTCTTTTTCTTGAAGTACTGGATGACCTAAAACTTCATTTTCACAGTAGGAAACCACAGCTTTTTTTTTTGAAGTATGAGTGCATTTTTTACTATAATGCTTTCTCTGCCCATTTACATGCATTTTTAAGTAATTTCATTTTTCTACATTTTCAGACTGGCTGTTTGAATCCCAGTTTTCCAAGACAGCTTTTTTTTACAGCATATCTTGCTTTTATATGACATCTGACATTCTAGAAGCATACATATCTACGTGTATTACCAAGACATATTTTTATCTGAGAACTGTTGAACCCTCTTTCACTTTTTTTCTCTTTTGAGGAACAGTAAAATGTCCACTTTTTTGTAGATCCACTGTTTACAGTAATTAATATTTTATATTGGACTGATGATGATAATGACTTATATATAGTCAATTTCCTTGAAATTCTCTTCCTTCTATCACATTTCTATAATGTTATTATAGGTTTAGGAATTTTAGGGATTGAAGGAACTTTTATAATCATAGTTTGACCTATCAGAAAGACTCCTTTTCAGTAACTGCTGCATCAAGTGCAGAAGGTATTTGATCATATCTTCTAGAAAAAGAAGAACTTCTGATATAAATTTTTTTGTAAGAAACCACTACCTGATTTGATAATTTTTAACTAATAGCTAATTACTCCAGGGGTATAGCCTGAATCCTACTTCCAGGCTGAATACCTTGGAATTCAGCTTCCAGCCACTAAATCTGCCTTTTACTTCCAGAACTAAGAATTGCCTGATAGTGCAAGTACAAACTGCTCCCAGTATAGGTAATGGGATCAAACCCCTTGATCAACTCTCAAGTTTCAGACAAAATTGATTGAACTTCCTTTACAATAAAGTAGATTTTCCAGACTTTTACTTGGTGATTAGGCCTGTTTTGTGTCCTTAATTTTTCAATAAACATTTTTTAGGAAGCCAGAACTCTAACGCTAAAAATGATATTCCAGTCATACTAATGAGATTACACTGCTCTCTACTCCAGCTTAGAAATTCTGGCAACGTTTTTAGCTACCTCTGGGAAAGTGTGATCTACCGTGACTCATAAATCCCCCACATATGCACTGCTTTTCAAATCTGCCCTGTAAATGGGATATGCAGTCTAATTCCTAGATGCATGATCTTAACAATGTGGAAGTAGCTTAATTAACTTATTTCCCCCATTCATCCAGACTGGGAACTGTCTGATGTAAATCAGATGGAAATCTGAGTAACACAGCATTTAAGATCATTTCCCAACATCAGCATCTTCTAGTTGGTTAGTTCAGGGCCATGAGAATTATGCTCATCATTAGCATGCCCTTGCTCATCATGATGGCTATTTTGTGTCCTGTTTTGGAGGGCCTACCTTTTCCCAGTAAATTTGTAAATTTGCACATAAAATGCACATTAATTTCTGAAAGGGTTCATTGCAATAAAATACATTTAGGAATTTTGTATATGCAACTGGATTGTATACAAGCCATTATACTTGACTAATTGAAAATATAACTCTAATAGTTCTTATATTATTTTAAAGAATTAACTTCAAAAATTTGTGAGAAGACTAGTCAACGCTTTTGATAACCAAAGACATTTTATGCCTCACTTTTTTAAAACAGGTTTAGTAAAACCAGTGATGTATAAAACATTTA
Source organism: Elanus axillaris (assembly GCA_026212715.1). Taxonomy (NCBI): domain Eukaryota; kingdom Metazoa; phylum Chordata; class Aves; order Accipitriformes; family Accipitridae; genus Elanus; species Elanus axillaris. The sequence goes on along the minus strand of JANZLQ010000007.1, from coordinate 10,695,095 downwards.
CCAGAAGTCTTTCTGCAAAGTATTAGTATTGTTGCCAATATCCATGCACAAAACTGAAAGCATCTTTTCCTGTTTCTGCCAACAAGCTCTTTTTTCAGACAAAATTCCATTTTTTTGTCCCATAAAGCATAATAGAATTTTATAAGAAATCCAGATTTGTAAATAAAAAGGTGTTCTTACTTGAGAGTACAGATAATTTCCAACATTTTATTTTATTGCTGAGTAAGTTAGTAAAATAGCATTCTTAGTGTACATTGTAAATATGATATTGTTATTTTACTTAACAGATTTTTCTTGGTCTCATATAATGGATTTCTCTTAAATGCAATATAACTAAGTCATTCTAAGTTATACTGTAGCCATTATTGCCTCAGATTTTGACAACTATTTTTCCAGCAGCGCAAAGTAATATTTAAAAATAGAATTCTGGTGTCTTTTTCTAAAGAGCAGCTTTGTTCTTTCAGACAGGTAAAAGGTTAGTGTAGCCTGCTTGAATGGCAGATGGCCAGCAGCAAAGCTTTTACCTGCTGGCATGATCATAAGGGAGCATACTGCTATGAGATTGAGTTTGCTACTACTAATATTCATAATCTACTGATTGAGTTATAAAGCTCCACCTGAATTTTTAAAATGTGTTTCATGCATTACTCAACACAAAGTATCAGGAGACAGAGCATACTACACATCAGACATTTTTTTAGACAATTGAAATAATCATCGCTAATGCTTTTTCTTTGCATTGCTGGATTTTTACACAAGTCAGCCAACATAAGCAGAAGACCAGACACCTGGTTTTAAAGCAACCTTTGTTCTTGTCTACACCACAGAGTTTTACCATCAATCCATCAATGTATGCCTTCACATGTATTTGTGTACCCAAATCCCTAACGTTTGTAAAAATTCCTTGCAGCTTCATTTTTAGAGGTAAAAATTTAAACAGACAGTATGTGAAAACTTGGTATCCAAACTTATCATAGATCAGGTTAGTGTTCGGGATACTAAATTAAAATGCTTCAGAGTGGATTCAGAAGAAAATAAGTTTTGCCTTGCTGCTCAGGGTAACTCTTTGTGAAGTTTTGAGAAATCTTAATGGCCATCCTATAGAATCAATGGAAATGATATCTTTAATACAGAACAAGCTATGGAATAAAGCTTTCCACTAAATCAGTCAGGACTTACAGAGTAATTTTTAAGAAATACCCTAAGAATTCTTTCATGCCCTTTGTGGGACTTAGTTGGGCCACAAAAATGTATGTACCTGTACCTCTGCCAGAGATGTCCATCTCCTTCCAGTATAACTATTCTTCTGTTCTACCCCTTGCCATTCCCCCTTCTGCAATTCCAGGCACTGAGCTCTTATTAGTGCACCGTGCTTAAAACATATGTGATGATTTAGCTTTGGAAAACTTCTATTTTGATTCAAGACATTTCCTCCTGACCGATCACAATCAGGCAAAACAATCCATAGCTCAGAGTTCTCTATTACTACTTCTACTACTATATAATGCAAACCCTAAAACTTTATCTTGTCTTAACATGATGTCATTCCCTGAATTCGTGCTTGAAAAACTATAAATAGTACGTGCTACCACAGGAACTGTAATTGATTTTATACATTCAACAATAACTAATTTTGTATCCCAGATTAGCACTAAGCAATGGATAGCCACTATTCCTTTACAAATGAAAATGAACGAAAGTCTTTTCCTTTTTTATATTCTCAGGAGTCAATTCCCATTTTTAAAAGTTATTATTTATTATTATATCATTTTTTTAAAGCAGTTTAGCAATGCCAGATGAACATGAGAGATGCTGCATTTTGTTAGAAGGTTTGGGGGGGGGTCTCTTTGGGTTTTTTTCCTCATTTTAATGGTGTAATCAAACAATTGCTCAACACCTTAGAAAAGTCTTGCTTACCATGGTGCCATGGTGAGCTCTCTTCTGCTTTAGGAAAGTCAAATTCAGCTTGAATTCAGAACAGCCTATATAGTAGTATTGTGGGCAGTAGTAGCATCCTTTGAAAGTGACATTTCTCTTTTACAGAATGGTAATGAAAGAAAAGGGCTAAAGGAGTATGAGTGAGACATGACAATGTATTCAGGCATAAAGGTCCCCTTCCTCATCAGTGGCCTCTATGCAACCCCCTGCACACACCCTACTTCAAAGAAATGTATTGTCTGTATAAGGGATCTGAGCTTAGATTGATAAAAATCAAAATATGAAGGAACACATATGCTGCCTCAGCAATATGCAGCTTATATTACATATTAGCTTCTGAGCTATAAAAAGCCTTTTGCCAGATATTTTCTGCTTTAGCTCTCACACGCTCTCTGTCTGCTATGTATAAAAATCAGCTATTGCTTCTCTTGGCCACCTTTACAGAAAACTGAAAAATATGAAAAATATCAAAGTTCTTAAGAATACTCCTTTAAGTACACTTGGTACAACTTAGAAAGGGTGTAGAAAGCATTTTATTGTTGATTAAATCATGTTTTCTTTTAGGGATACTTGTGAAACTACTTTCTAAATGATTGGGAAATATGACTACCTGACACTCCTACCTGGCAGTAGGAACTTCTAGCACACACCTGTGACTATGAAAATTGATTTCAAACAGCATTTCTTTCAGTCAAATATGTTAGTGCTTTGTATTAAAGAATGACTTTCCAAGAGCAAAAATTTTGTATTTGCCAGACAGGATGATGAGAATGTGCAGAGTGCACCTAATTACCAACCAGTACCATTAACTCATTGGGTTGGGCTACAAAATAATAGAATAGACTTGGGTAAAATTAGTGCCTTTCAAGATCCCTATAAAGGTTCTTGATGTTGGTCAGAAATTAATTTTACAGTCACCTGCTACAGGGATGAGTTAAAGCATTTGCGTTCTGTGAAGACTATTCTTTTATATTATCATTAATTTTTACTAGACCCAAAATACAAAACTGTGCGAGCAACATTTTCCAGGTAAAGCTTTTTGTTCCAGATGCTGTTTTGTACCACATCCCACAATTTTGTTGTTAAGAAATTTATCTGTAGCTCCTACAATAATAAAACCTTTTCTGAGACACTCCAGGGAAATATGCTAGTTTGTTCCTCACATCCTCAGTTTACTAGGAACACGTTTTAGAAGGCATTGGGGGTTTGACTTTTCAATTCAAATATTTATAACCTTCTTGACTTGCTTCCTGCATTGTTTTAGATAAGAACAATGTACATATATTTTGATGACCACAAGAAATGTATTTAGTGACTTGAAGGCTCATTTGGAGAAATGCAAACACTATTCTCTCTGATATTATCTCCACATATGTGGTACTTAGCTTTTCAACGTACACAGCAAATGAGGGACCATATTTATCAAAGACATCATCCCTCCTACCCACTCAGGAATGGAATATCACGGAATGCATAAGTTTTTAAGAAATCTGTGGAATCTTCTTGGTTTAGCCCTTCTAAAAAGATTCAGCAGAAATTAAAAAATTCTTAGTTCTTCTACATGCAGAGGAAAAGAGCTGTGCAGTTTTTCTCAGTGTCATGCAAGGTTTAGATTGTTTATAGAACTCAACTGATTTTTGCCTAAATGTACACAATCTCATGAAGTCCAAGGACAACTGAAAGCCCTAAACTGAAAATGGATGGATGCTGGGAGACTACTAAAGAGAAGAGATATTTTTCTTACTTTGCCATAAACAGCTGCTGATGACCACTGCTGTTCTCAAGAAGTTCCCAAAATAGATACATGTATATGAAACTGTTTTTCAAACAGCATGTTCCAGGTTGCATCAGGTGATATAAAGATTAACAGCTTTAAATTAATAAATTCTCAGATGAAATGTCACAATAAGCAAAAACAGTAGGTATAGTCTTCATATTTGTAGACAAATATGACTGTATATTTTTTTCCTGGAAAAATATGCCTAACAATGCTATAATCTTTCATGGTATTCCATCTGTATGTGTTCCTAAGATAAAACCAAAATTGAATCGAAAGCCTTGTCTTTCACAGTTGCAAGTTTCAATCGATTTTCACTAGTTCATGTCATCTCTCATTATTAATTTATCTATCTCAGTTTGAAGGAATCAAATGCTACCTAAAGGACACTTAAATCTTTGCTTTTAAAAACATGGGGTTATACCATTCCAAGGATTTCAGTGTAGACACTTACTCCTTTCTCTCTCTCCTGTTTCTAAAGTTTTTAGAAAGGAAGGACTATTTTCTGCACAACATTCATAGTCTCAAAATGTTACTGCTCCTCCAGCCTTGTACTTGAGAAATAATTTTGTTTCTCTTCTCTGTAGATACCTGCTTAGTGTGGCCCTTTAAATTGCTTGGGTTTATCTCAGGTTTCTCTCAGTTCTTTTTGCCTGTTAAAAATACCTTTATTTAGGAGAAAAAACCTGAACAAATCAAAAGCTGTTACACATTGTTCTTTCATATTCCCACAACCAGGTGGATGTGGACAACACTAAGCGGCTGCGAATTAGTTCTGAATTCCCTGTGTAGTCACAGAAATCTGAATCCCATCTGAGACTGAGCCATGTTTGCCTTTGTGCCATTTATCACTGGCTTGTACTTTATCTATTTTATCATTTATCTCCAGGTGTATCGCTTGTATGTCATTATTTCCTAGGTCACCACCCAGGCTTAAATATGCTATCTCATTTCAGATACACTAGACTCTCTGTTTTGCCAGTTGCCTACCCTCAATACCAAATAAATGAAAGAGCTTTCTTCTGCCAGTTCTGTTTGACTTGGATTTATTGGTACATTTTATCATGCAAATAGAACATGCACTAATTGGGTCTCACAATTCTGCTGTCTGCTATGCTGAGCCACTTGATCTTGCTCTAGTGGTATCTCAGTTGGCTGCACATTGTTCTGCATCTTTGCACTGTTTTATGCATGTTTTTTTTCTCCTATTGTACTGTTTTATTGCTGATATATATTTATATTATCGTGGTATAAAATAGAGTATGTTATGGGTAAGGCAGAGGGGAATGGACTTCTACAAATTTTGATCAGATGCTTAAGTTTAACACAGGAATTTTGCATCAAAGATAAAAATATTTTTTTCCTATATATATTTATATATATAACAAATATTCTAAAAGAGCATTATCCTGCAACATACAGCTTCCAAAACATCTGAAGTTGAATTCCAAATGCTTATATTTCAATCAGCCCAAATTCTTATTTCAAAGTAGTAACTACCACAAAACTGCCATTCGTTTCAACACCTTCTGAGACTGATACGTTTTCATGACATTTTAAATAAAACTGAAACACTGTCCTTTAATTTTGCCTCTCTCAAGTTCTAGGAGTAAAAAAATATGATTCAATACATAATTACATTCAACTTTCAGTCACATCACTCTTTTTCAAGTTGATATGATATGATATGATATTACATTACATTACATCATATTATATTATGTTATATTATATTTATTATATTATGAATAGATTAGATTAGATGACATATTACACATTGCATAGTACATAGTACCTAATATGATCTATTATATTAGGTATTTTTAAATGTAAGCTGTAGCAATGTATACCAGGGGCTGATCTTTAAGTCTGGCATGTTTGTCAAATTTGGTATTAACATTCTTCTGGTTTACTGTAAGAAATCTTTGGCAGATGTTTTCCACCAAAATTTAAATGCAAAGTTAATAGATTCCAATAAAGCTTATTCTTAGCAGTTATTTCCATTATTGAAATTCATATTCTTCTAAAGCACTGAGTGCCCTGACCTATTCTGTTTTTTAAGGAACCTGTGGAATGCTCTGTATTACTTATAAAATGTAATTAAATTCCTTTCAATTTATCAATTTGTGTGGCTTAAAAGAAGATGTTATAATCCACCTTACTGCTTTTGTTGCATGCTCGCTATTTACATTTTTGTGCAAAATCTCATTATTCAGACTGCTGCTTGAATAACTTTGAAGTCTGTTGTATCTTATTAGCAATGCCATTCATTATGCAGGGTATGATGACTAATGGAAAGCCTTTGCCTCACAGCTCTAGGAGATATAGATTTTCTTATCATAAGCTAGTGTTCAGACATGAAATGATAATGGAATAATAATTAATGAAAACTTAATTACAATTTCCTTTCAAGGATTGTCACCAGTTTGCTTTTATTCAGGCTTTGTAATCATGTTGTATGTGGATGTTTCCTTCCAAATGTACATAGTTGCAAATGACAAATAAGAAGAGTTTCAAACCCAAGACGTTTATATGAATGACACAAAGTCAACATTGGTGAGAAACCTCTGAGAAAGATTTCAAAAATGTATTCTGTGGCAGGTCTATTTGCCAGTTCTTTGGACTGCCACTACAGCTATGCTCCCTAACCCGCAGATCAATATAGTCCAATTACCTCAGAAAACATCAGCAACTGAATGCAGCTATCAGTAAACTGTCAAGGAAGAGCTCTTTAGAGTGAAAGCCATGATAAACAGCTAGGCAAAAGAGAGGACTTCTTATCTCCTCATGGGACAATAATTGTTCTTAGCAATTAACTGCAATCAAGAAGTACCTTCATCACCCTTTATAGTGGTCTTTGGATCAACAAGATAGATCTGCATCCCATGAATACATTTAGCTTCTTTATTTTAATATTTATTTCAATCTTTACAAACAGAAATCCTAACAATAATGTTTCAGACAGACACAAGATACAGAAAACAGTGGTTTTGTTTAGATGCTATTTTTCTCCCATCAGGGTACCATTCAAGAATGAATAGTGAAAAATTACCTTTCTTTGAGTAGTATGCTCATATTCACTTTTTATGTAGCTCAGCTTAAATTTCTTCCTATATTAGGGGCCCTCACATCAGGTGGTATTTGTTACTCTTCCCGTTTGACACTCCTCATCCTTCATCATCACAACTAAACCCTGTTTGATAGTTGAAGATGCAGAGTTGCAGATAAAGTAATTTGTTCATTTAAAAAATGTTAATAGTATATTTTGCTCTATTTATGTGGAAAAATACATGCCTACAAAGTGAGCCATACAAGAGTGTTAATAAAGAAAAAACCTAGAAATAAACACATATATGTATGTTTTTGAACAGAAATCATGTGTATGATTTCCCCATGCCAGATACATAAGGATTTCAGTAGGGACACGGCATATGCTCCTGAAAAAACAATTTTTTTTTTCCTAAAAGTTTAATCATAAATTCCTAATCCATCAAGTTTGTAACGGAGTATGAAAATAAATGTTTCCAGCTGAGTTTCATGGCATTTAGTGTTTCAGGTCTGTGAGTGAGAGTATTGAATTTTGCCAAAATATGTCTAGTTTACATCATTATAAATAGCTTCTTTTTAATAAAACAGGTGATTTCAAGTTTGTTTCTGTTGTTATATATTGAAGGTTTTGATTAATAGCTATTTTACACACAAAAAATTTAGAAAATTAGCCATTCCTCTACAAGAAAATGCATCATTAAATGTTTTTAAAAATTATGCTCCCTGGTAGAATTGGTATGCATGTAGTTTATGAACTATTTCTAAAGTTAAAATAAAAAACTGTATTAAGTTGCCAAAGAAAAATGAAAGACCTACTTAAAAGGCACTGAGCTAAAAAAGAGGCTATTTTTAGCTTAAAGGAAGTACATACGTATCATGCTCTGTACCACACTTTAATCATTACCCTCACCAGGATGACAGGTGATGTCAGGAAAATAAATAAAGTCTCTGATTAGAAATGAAATTGCTGTGACAGAATTTAAAGACCATAAAGCCTTCCAATTCCTCCTCTCTGTCACTTACACATATTCTTCCTCTTCCTCCACAATAAACTGTCTATTCATTCAAATGCAAGGATACATCGTAGGGAAGAATCAGTAAAGATCAACATCAGAAACCAAACCGAACCAAAATAAAATATACAGCTGTCAGTATAAAATTTTCTAGCCATAAAGTGAACCTAAGGAGAAGTAGTCAACTGTACTACTGACAGCATACACAGTAATGCCTTTTGTCAATATCAGTTGCTTTTGTTTTACCAAAATAACGAAGAAATGAGATACTCGCTCTGTGTTACAGGTCCAGATTCTAAATCAGGAAATAAAATAATAACTTAAAACACACACTGCAGATTCACTTCTTAGTTGTACAGGAGAACTGTCCCGCTACTATACTAGTACTTTAGCCAGAAAAGTAACTAGCCACCTATGTCCTATTTCCAGGAAGCAAATGCAATTTCAAGGACATTCTAGTAGTAGCAAGTCCAAACAAATGTGTCTCAAATTATGCTTCTGTGGCCATGTTTATGACTTAACTACATTACGAGTATCAATAAGTGCACTTTGAACAATCATGTGACATTTAATTAACTAACGATAACCATTCTTTACATGCAAATTCAATAGTCATTGGAGAAATAATTTAATTTGAAGTGTTACCATGTTATCTGTATCTATTTGACTAACAACCTTAACTTGGTATTATATCAGTCCTTGCCATATAAATTAACATCAGTAGGATTTGATATAACCACAACATATAGACTTCTGCAGAAGCTGAGTACAAAGCCCACCTTCTTCTTTAAACTGCAGTTAGTGAAAATACTTGTTCAGTTTCTCAGATTTTGCCTTCAGGAAACACAAATCTGAAAGTCCCAGTGGGTTAGACAAGATTTAAAATGTATTGGGCATCTTCGATCTAAGGTGTGGACTATACTGCAGAGTTGCTTCACATATTAATTACATTTACAGCCCTTTGCAAATGCATTTAAAGATTACTCTTATCTGCAGTTTAGGGATGGAGAAATGAAATCACGATGAACTGAAATTATGTGCCCCACTGATCAATAATGACAAAACCACAGAAGATAAGTCTTTCTACTGCGTGCTAACCACTTAAATGCATCAAACCCAGTGACAAACAGGGATGCATGACAGTCCTCCAGTGGCCTGCATACTCAGCCATCTGCAGCATGGCAGCCTGGAAGAACTGTTCTAATAACTTCCATGATAAGATCTATTTGCATCCTTTCATACCACTGATATGGACTCCTTTAATCTCTGAAGCAAATCTCTCCTAAAATAATTGTCTTCCCTCCCAGTGTTTCTTACAGTACCCTCCGCTCTCCTGAGTATTTATGCAACAGATGACTCGAGGGGCAGAAGAAAGCAGAGATTTTCCAATGCCCTCTTTCTTTTCTGCCTGGATGACATTTTTAGCCAGCAAAGCACAGCTTGTAATAGAGACGAGCGTCTGTCTTACTCAGTTCCGTTTTACTCCACCTATTTCACCAAGTGCAGCTCCAGAGAATTCAAGCTGATTTTTGAATGCTCTCTCAAATGCTAAGCAAGTCACTGTGCAAATTTCTTCCATTCTACAGTCTTCATAGGCATAAAAATCAGTAGTATTTATTAGATTGCCTAGAGCTGCATGACACTGTCTGCTTTTGTTGCTATGGTACTTTATATTTAAAGTGTTTTAGTTGACTTGAGTACAGAGGTTGTACCTTTCCTGGCAATAGCATTCTACAGCCAAATATATAGAGCTATAATGATATTATTTCCAATCATTAACCTATTTTTCCATTTCTTAATATCACTCTGCTATTACACTTAAACTGGTACAGCTTAAACTGTTAAATTAGTATCTTCAGCATTTCTACATGCCTCAGAAAAATAGTTCTTATAACTGTATACCAAATACTGTCACCTATCAGAATGTAGCATAATTCTTTCAGTTTGGTTCCCTGACTTTCTTATTCTTTTTCTGTTACATTTACTTATTCTACAGCTATACAGCAAAATATTATTATTACCCTCTCTCATAATATCTTGAATCTAGGCATACAGTCCAAAAATGTATTGTGTTTCTTCTTTTCACAGCATACTCATTAGAATGTAATTTGCTGTCTACTGCTGGGAAGAACATTAACAGTTAATAACTTGACCAGTCCTTTTAATAGCTTAGAACTATGGGAGATACAGATTTGATTTACATGCATTTGTTGACTGCTGAGAAAAACTGAATTACTACCATTGTTAATACATAGGAATTGCAACTGAAGTGGAATTAAGGGAAGAATCAAAGTTGAACATAATGCCACTGTCCTTTGTGTTCCATTATTTGATTTCATTTTTTACTTGATGCTTAGTCAGGATCCTAACATGGTTGCAGATGATTCAGTGGCTTTTGTGCAACTGATTGGGCTAATATTACTTCTATTTTTTTATTTCAATAAATGAGGTTAAAAAAATTGAATTTTTTAGCCAAGCTTCTGCAAAGAGACTTTGTCAAGTAGCAGCAGATATTCCTAGGCAACTAATTAAGAGCTAGTACCCTTCCTCAAAGGTGTACTTGGCCACAGATGTGTCATTTTGTGCACTGTTGACTGTGTTTATTTGCTCTGACTTTGCAGTCTCTTATTAGAAAGACATATTACTTTTCAAACTCCATCTACTTTAAATTAGTGGAGAGCAGGTCTTTGAAACTTGGAACGTTGCCTGGAGAGAACACAATGCACAAAGCTGTAAGTTGTTCAAGAAATGGTACCAGAAGTTAGAATATGTTCTTGATGAAGCTGTAAACTTCAACTGGTAGACTTCTCAAAATAAGACTTTATCCTCCTGCTTAGTGATGAGTGGGGTGAATACCACTTCCATCTGTTGCATTTACAGAAATAAAATGAACTTCAAAGAGAAAGCTCTTAACCTGTTGTTTTTTGCTGCAATGAAAATACCAATTCAGCAACTTACATTTTGGAAACAAGTCTCCAGTAGTCATAATATTTTTCAGATGCCAGATGGCCTGCTCTCCTGGTCTGTGTATCAGAATAACTAAATGCTTGTATTTTTTAATGTATCATTTTAGTGAAGAAAATGAATATGTAAAATCATTAAAATGAGAAGCCCTGAGATGAAACCTCAGTCCTACTGAACTCAGGGACAATTCTGTCATTGAATTCAGCAGTGTTATATTTTCATCACTGCTGTATCCCAGAGGTGAAAATACATCTGCTTAATTTTGACAATGACATTTCAAGATAGACAGATTGTTTCCTCATATCATTACTTCCATATACAATCCTTAGGAACAGAGACTAGCGTATGAAAGCATTTTGGGACAGGAAAAAATGACGTGTTAGAAATGGCAAATCTAAATCTTTTTTGGACTGTTATTTTGAGTGACACATTTCATAATGTTTTTTTTTTTATATGTAAAAATACATACTGCTTTCCTCATATTTACAGGTTGCTACACATACAACATAAAATTGTTAGCCTGTATAAAAGCAGGTGCTTTAAAAGCTTTCTGAAACAAAAGTTTCATTTTAAATGTTTCCTTAACAATTTCTTGGAAGTGACTTATCATAACCCACTCACCTGATAAAATGTGTTTTGGATGTGGTTACAAATGTATGCAGATTCCACCTAAATTTGAAGGTCCCTAAAGAACAGTGCAATGAAAAAAAATGTGCAGCTTTCATAGGTAGTCAACAAAGTAAGACAGAGATGCCTTTGAAAACTGCTTGAAGTAACTGCTGTCTGCCTACCTTGGGAACCTAAACTCAAAAGCCGAAGCCTGCCTTTTATAGGATATCAAAACCATATCCACGGACTATAAGGATACCAGAAGTATTCACTATAGAAAATTCACTACATTCCTAGACTTTAATGAGAAAGTTAGGTACCTACATTAGTTTGATGGGATCTTTTCTCAGGATTACACCTTTGGAAAAATGGTTTGCAAGCTCTGCCATCTTTCCGCTTCTGAAAATTAATGTTACTAACAGTAACCACTAAATGGGTTAGAATTTATGGTGGTAAATTACTAATTAGTTTAGCTAGCACCAAGCCCACCTGCCTGTGATGTTACTTCATTTACTTAAATGGATACAGCTTTCCCCCTTCTTATATATGACACAAAGAATCTGTAAAAGTATTACTAAATCACAATGGTCTTACCAGTTATTCCTATGAATGAGTTGACTGGAGTTAGACATGTCTGGACTGACAGCATGTGACAGGTACCAAAACACAAAGACCTCCATCAGATTAATGTTTCTAGTACAACATTAATCATTATACGGGGCATGCACTTGAAAAACATATGCATCTGACGCTAAACTAATTCAAAACAACAAGCATTTTACTGCTGACTCCAAAAGGACTAGAATCTGGACTAATCAGTTATACAATGAACTCTTGTCATTTTAACCTATTCTTGCAGCTAATAAGACAGTATTAGACAACTACTGTCCACACTTTATTGTTGTGCTACACTGATACCGTCTGGGTTGTCATGCTGATATAGCATTGAAGATGAGCTGAAGAGTGACTCTTGTATATTTATAAAGAATTCTGTGGCTAACTTTGCTCTAAATTGGGCATGTAATGAATGCATTACTGCAAAGCAGGGAAATAAAACCTATTATAGACTAGAAATGAATCATCGCAATGGCAAATAATTTTCTAAGCTGCAGTATTTTCCCTGTTATTGCTTTGCTTTAAACTTTGGTGAAAAGCAATTACTTTATTCTTTCTCTTTACTTTTATTACTGGTGATTCTTATGCTAATTTCCCCCTCTATATTTGATTTGATTTTGAAAAGCTTTTTGGAATTTAAGATTAAATTGAATTGGTGATACTGCCCTGCCATCTTTACCTCCTACCTTTCTTCTCCCCACCCCCCACCCTGAGATCTGAAGAATTCGTAAGAAACAAATAGAGCAAACTCAAATCTATCACATTTTAAACTGTTTCTTGTTCTAGATAAATGAGACAAGTCAGTGTCCTCAAAACACCAGAATAATAAAAGTAATTCTTTTTGCAATTCTTTTTTTCTTAGTGGTAAGCTAGCTTTTAATAGTCTGAAGAAACAAAAGTTTCCTTAATTTGAAAAATTTTACCTATATGATTTTTTTCCCCTTGAAGAATAACACATCTCCTGCTTTGAACTGAAATGTGTTCGCTTGTGGTACCTTTGTTGTTCTATGCCAGTATAAACATGTAAATGTTTTCCTTGCAGTGAAATTAGTAAACAGAATGTGCTACTTCTTAGATACACCAAGAATCACTTCAAGTAAACAAAAAATAAAAATCTGAAATCAGACAACTTACAATTCTAGCCACAAGCCTAGAGGTAATTTTTCAACCATTCATTTTTTTATTGTACTTAACTTTTTTTTTTTTTTTAAATTATATTATCAAAAGTCACTAACAGGGCACAGAACTACTGAAGATATACTTTGCTCATTACTTACAGCATCACATACAGTGTGAGGATTCATACGGCTTAGCACTTTTAGATGAAAGGTTACAACCCATGAGACTGAAAAGTGGTCTTAATATTTAAATGCTGAGGCGTTGTGTTATTTTTTCATTTGTATACAATGAATTTGAATTAAATTTCAGACTAAAACCCACATGATTTTGATCAGCACATCCTTTTAAAGTCTACTCCCAGAATGCATTTAAATGAATAAAAACTTGTGAACATTGATATACTATTGCTTAAAGCTTTAAAAACAATATGCATGAAAGTATTGATTTTAATTTTAAATCTTACAGCTATCAAGATTGTTATAAGTATTCTGTGACTGAAATATTCCATCTCCTGAAGTCAAATTAGAAACAGGCCACTATGCTTAACAGAACTCTTCTCCTTTACCTGCATTCCCAGGCCTGCCCTTTGCACCTAACTGAAGAGCATAAACTAAGGACAGAGTTCTCCAAGGTCCACTCTGCTGTCAAAAGGGAAAGAAACTCTCAAAGTGCAGATCTAGAAAATTATTATTGTGATCTTTGTATTAGTTATAGTTAGGTGAGATTAAACCTCAGGTTGCTTTAAAACAACTTAATTGCAGAATTGGGAGAGCTGCCAGCAGTTAACACATTTGCATTCTTTCCCTGCTTTTATGAGAGACTGTGCCTCCCAAACTGGAATTGCTGATGTGATGTACAGCTCCAGCGTGGGGCCTTTTGCTAGTCAAGTTTCTGGAAAAGTAAACGATGCTCAGGGAAACTGTATTCATCATTGGTGATCTTGTGTATATAGAAAGAATGCGTGCTAGAGAGCTAATATAAGTACATTCTTACTTGCTGTGCTTTCCATGTATCTTTCACGTCACTTTTACAATTGATCCCATAGAAAGATTAAAGATTATGCCAACTTGTTAAACGCTCAGCTGTATTTAAATAACTACCAAGGCTAGAAAGGCTCTATTTCAGCATGCAGGTATGATGAAGAATAATGTGGCTACAAAGGCTTTTTCGTATTTCCTGAAAAGTAATAGCAATGCAGTTGCTTTCCTGGATGAAGTCTGCATAATATTCCTACAATGACTGCAAGGATGCTCTCAATTTTCCTATTTCAGAAAGATCAAATGACACAGAATCAGAAATGGAAATTATACTTTTCCTAAAGTCGGGTCAAACATAGAGGCAATATTTTCTAAAAACCATAAAATGTTACAAGGAAGTAATGAAAGACTTTTCCTGTAGGCTTGAGGGCAATCTTTGATGTAAGCAAATACAAAAATGTCCTAAAAAAAAGAATTTGAAAAAGCTCCTTTTTTTAGTACCCTTTCCTGAACTCTGGCCTGGGACACCATGTACTCTTTATGCTTGTAATGACAGCAAACACTGGGCTTTCATTCAATTTATTCTGGAAAATTTAGGAAAAAAGAAATATTCAGATCTCTTGCATAGGTTTTAGGCAATTGTGTGTAATTTATTTCATAACAGACATTGCAGGTTAGCTGGAAAATTACAGGAACAATGAATGTCTCATGGTCACAAAGAAGGAAGTGCCACATCTCTTCGTTCTTATTCTGATGGAGCTTAGGTGAATTAAAAATATTAAAAAAAATCTGCTAAAATTATTTATCTAAAAAAGCCTAAGAACATAGGTAAGGATTTAATTTTTATGTATTTGAAAGCTCAGAAAATACAGCTATAGTTAGGCAATCACCATGGTGAAAAAAAGAAAGAGCTATTTGAAATTTCAAGAACTACTGTCAATTAAAAACCAGAGAGTATTTTTTTTGTTTATATTAACAGAATTTTCTTTAAAACCTCACTGTTTGCTTAAAGATTAAATAAAAGACATTGTGACTGGCAGCAAGCCACGGGATAAGTGATTTGAAATAGATATCTGTTCTGGCCACTGATTTAATAAAAAGGTAAATTAACATCTAACAATCCTAGTAACAGCTTATTTTCATAAAAACTCTGCAGCACTAATGACTTGATTATGTTTTAATAAAATGCTGTATTTATTGCATAATCCAGCTAATTAAACATGTAGTTTTCCATAAAACAGGCTTTTAAAATGTATGTACTTATCTCTGAGTAATGTTGGAAACTTGTTTAAATACTGAAATAACTTAAGTGTAGCAAAAGTACCCTTTTAATATCCTAAATTTAGCTTTGTTCTTATGACTTGGATGAATAAGAATAGTTCTTTTTGTTAAGTTTGTCGAATGCTAAGCCACCACTTTCAGGTTGTTTTCCAAGAGTTTGAATAGAAGTAGTACTGTAATTCTTATTTGTGGTTTCACCACTGAATGAATGTGTGCACTGAACACTCTTGTAAAACTTATCAGAGTCTTGATTAATGTTTGTCACTGGTGGGTGACACAGAGTTTTTATTCTATTTATGGCTGTGTTGCAAAAAGATGCATTCCTTTTGACTGGATAAGTTAAACATATGGCAAAACCTGAAAAGAGCGATCTGTAAGAGGAGCCGAGGGTTGAGGAAAGCCATGTGACCAGTTTCTGGAAGGCCACCTGGGTAGTAAAAGTCAAAGCTGGTCAAGAAAACTGACCATCATCTGTAACTGATTCCACATCAAATACTCACCTTAGGAAATCCAAGGTAGAGGGAAGACTGAATTACTGAGTGCTTTCACAATTTTGTACCAATTTCAAACTTTGCAATTTTTGTCCATTAGCTGTTGGACTCTCCATTTGTTGTTTCCATTTTGTGCCTTCTTTATTAGCATTCACTGTTCATAGGTTTTTATGGAGTTTTACCTACTTAATACCTGAGATCACAACTGGGATAGGCCTAGTAAATTCCAGTTACTGCATCTGAGGCCAATAATAGCATACTGAGATTTGTTGTTCATCTGGAGCGTTTGCTGTCATTTTTAGACCAATGGAGACATTCAAGGTGCTGAGTAAGATCAGAAGAAACCATGGAACTGTTTTTATTACCTTTATTTATTAGCTTGTTCCGGCTAAAATTAGAAGCACTAAAACCGCAGCTAACTTTCTGAGTTGATACCATCACATATGGTTTAGGCGATCCTTGTGGCATAAAACCAGAGACTTCAATTTTTCTGAGTTGTTCTAAGCAGCTGGATCAATAGATTGTTGTAACTAAAGGGTTCTATTTTGTATGTAGCATTTTAGTTGCATTTGAAGTCTAAAGAGCCATTATTAACATTTCATTCTAAAGAAATAATTATTCCACCATAGATGGATGAGCAGATTGGAGAACAAGGTCCTTTCTAATTTGATTGCACATGATGTACTCTGTGATTATGTTTTGTTCAGCAAGGCATTCAACCAGGCATTAATAAGCATTCCTACTTGTTTTTAGATCCTAACTAAGAGTGCAGTCTTGTGTTCTAAATTTTAGAGGAACTTAACCTGTACAAAATGAGAAGCACTCTTGTGTCATTTCCAGTGGTGTAGAATTAAGTTTAGACTCATAATTTTTGCCTGATTGCAAGTTGTGCCCTTATTAAGATATACAGGATTAGAAGTGCATGCTTTTTACTAGCAGTAGCTGCAGAACAGAATCGTCTCTCTCCCCTTCTCTCTCCTTCCCTCTCTGTCTCTCTCCCTCTCCTTATCCCATAAAAAGTCCACCACAGTTAAGAGTCAGAGGTTAAGAAATTTTGCTTTGCTGCATCGGTAGTGCATGCCAGTGAACGTTCACTTTGCTGTACTTCACTTTAGCCGTTACGATAAACAAAATCCTTTCCTAGAAAAAGCTTTCTGAAAAGACTTAGGACATTTTTATATATAATTTGAAAAGATTTTCAGAACAACTAGGAGAATACTTAGAATCTTAGGGAAATAGTTATTAACTACTGGCCGGTAAAAGAGTTTTTTAAAGGCACATAATATGTACACGTGCATTTTTAACAAATATGACATTTAATCTTGTACATTGGAGCACAGTACACGGAATAGCTAATTCCCAACTTGCCTTCCCTTATAATTGAATCATAGTTTTAGAAAATAGTAAAATCATAGTAAATCTGTTATTCTGACTTGAATTTATTTTTCAGAAGATGATTTATCATTGAGGATTAAGCAGCAGTGCTGCTGTTCTTCAAGGACAAATGTATTTAATTCACATACCTACTGAAACCATATCTTTAAAGTTACACAAAAGCAGGCATTGTAATGGGTAA
Source organism: Elanus axillaris (assembly GCA_026212715.1). Classification (NCBI taxonomy): domain Eukaryota; kingdom Metazoa; phylum Chordata; class Aves; order Accipitriformes; family Accipitridae; genus Elanus; species Elanus axillaris. The sequence goes on along the minus strand of JANZLQ010000007.1, from coordinate 10,677,687 downwards.
GGAGTTAATGTGTAAAATATTAATGGCCCTAAATTTTCATTCTGTCAACAACATACAGGCTATCCTTTTGAAACCTTTCAATTGTAAATAGTAGTTCTGACATGAAGGGTAATTTAGACTAGGCATCATGCACTGTCTTTTCTTTGGACTTTAAGTCTTTGAATGCTAGGGGCTGTACAAGTAGAACAGAAAGAGATTACAGGAGAAATTTTCAAAAGCATAAAGAGTTCTTAAGGACCTAGCTCCTATTCAAAATCAATGAGAGCTGGACACCTAATTAGCATGGGTACTTTGAAAATCTCCCACTACTTCTCTTTTATGCAAGTTTCTTGCTATGGAAACGGTACGGAACTAAGAAGTTTAATTGGGAAACACTGTGCTGACTGTGACTAGGAAACAGAGGTGAGGAAGTGGATTAACTCCATATTTCAAGACAAAAAATTTGTCTGGGACATGTTTATTGCACTTGCTGCTTGAAATAAAAATCAAAATCTTCACCAGCATGGAAACTCTTGATTGTCTTTGTCTCTTTGAATTTCAAGACATGGACCCTGAAGATGACTCATCTCTGGAAATTAGGGTAGTTTTTTTCACCAAGATTACTTTGTTTTATTGCACGTTATCTTGATGTTATTGTTGCTTGCATAAAATAATGTAAAGGAACACATCTGTGTTTAGAGGGCACTACATATTCAGCTGGCCTCTAATATGCCTGATAAAGGGGTTTTTTTGATAGGCAAAAGCCATGTGTGATCTCATTTTACAAGGTAACAGTTACAAGTAAGTGGATGATCACTGCCTTCCCACCACCCACTCTACTCTCAAGTTTGAACCAAGACCAAGGAATGATTGGCAAGCCAGAAAACCACTTCTTCATTAACTTCCAAAATGTGAACTCAGGTGCTAGCTAAAACCATTACACCTTGGAAGATGGAAGTTGGGGACAGGAGAACAGAGGATTGCAGTTTTTATCAAAGATGTTCTGGTGAGACCTGTTGTATGTGTATCTGTGTTACTGTATTATCTACATTCATAAACCAATTTTCTTCAGAGTTTTGGATATGACTGGCCTTGGAACATTCATTTTTCATGTTAATTGCTATTTTCCTAACGATTATCCTATGCTATTTCATAAATGACATTCTACTGAATTATTATAATCCAATACACATTGTATGCCACCTAAGTAAGTCTGGACCACTGTAATCATTGATCTATTTATTTTAGTCTAACATTTTAAGTCTTTTTCATTTTCCAAGTCAGGTATTCACTTACTGAGGCTCTGATTTCTCGAATGTCTTATATGGTGGGTGAGAGAAGATCTTTGTATAACCATTTAAAATTACGGAAAATATTTTATTTACTTTATTTCTTCTTATCCTGATAAATGAGGATCAGCAAGATCACCTGACACTAATAAAAGAAAGCTTATCCAAACATATCATTTTTACATATGCTTTGGAAAAAAACTCAATTTTCTCCCTTTAGGAGACCCTTTACTTGGGAGGTCAGGATGAAACTGATATAATCAGAAAGGATCAGTTTGAGATCTCTTTAACTGTAGGTCTCATTATTGAGCTTGCAGAGTTACATAAGACTTACTTAAACAGTTGCCAGGATTTAAAGCTTTCCTTTAGACACCAAGATGATGTGAATAGATACTCTGCAGCATAACAAAGTTATACTTGTATGTAATTAGTGAAAATCATGAAGTCTTAGAAGAGGAGGGTATGTCCATTTTGGTGTATCAGACATGTTTAATCATTCTTCAACCTTAGGCTGCTCATGTTTTCTTTGTGCCCTTGTTTAGAACAATATTCTCTGATCACTGTGGTTGCTAGAAAAAAGTCTTGTAAAAGAAGAGGCAGTTTAAGGTAAAATAGAAGTTAAAAATAGATAAGGCACATGGACTACAGAAGACTGGATTAAAGGTTACTAATGCTCATGCACAAATGGAATATTTCAGAAAAGAAACAGGAGTGGTTACAATGATGCATACCATGCAGAGCAAAAGTCTGTTACAGAACAGACTTAATGAATCTGTGGGAAGAAGGTAACTCTCATGCAAATTATTAGAGAATTAAGACTGTTTTGAAAAGAAAGACAAAAACTACAGACATGTATGACCCTACAGCAGAAAAAAGGATACATATGAAGAATTCAAGTAGCAAATATCAATATGAGCAAATACTAGTGTCCAAAAGAAACTCATTAATAATTGTGTAATAGCAGGGAGGTATCTGCAGGCACAGACACAAATCCTTTTACAAACAATGCGTGGGATATAAGCTCTAAAACGGGCAAAGATTTGTTCATGCCAAAATAACAGGAAAGCAGTCTGTATCTCCAAGGATGTGGGATGTCTTGACATTCTAAAGTAAAGTTTGAAATGACTGACATATTCCCATGTCTGACATAATCTCTCGGTTGCCTCTCCACTGCTTGTATTTTTTCATTGCAGTAGTGAGCAGAGACTAGGGTGGGTTTGGGAACCACAGTGGTAGGTATGTACTGTAGAAGGCAGCACTTGCTCACCAGTCCCTGATTCAGTGTCCAGGCAAGTCCCTGGCAGGCAGCAGACTGGCTTCGTGGAGGCTTCCATGAAGTCTCTAAAGCTAAACTGGTTTAAAGCTAAGGCTGGTTTAGCTGATGTAGGCACAGAACCACTGTACTAGCAACTGTTGACAGATGTACTGGTAGCTGAGAGCAGAGGGTGGGATTTAGATCTCCTTGGCAATAGGTATTTTTTATGCCAGAAACAATTTTGATCTTTCATCCAAGAGAAACTTTGTTTCTTTCTTTTAAATCTAATTCTGATTTCTGTCATTCTGCCTGCTGATTCAAAGACTCTGGCTTTGTGCCTTGATATGATTCATTTTCAACTTGCCCCAAAAATCAGCTTGTATTGAGCCCTTTTGGCAAATTTCTATTATAATCAAGCAAGAAAATCAAGATCCCACTTGATATATGCATCTGGTTTTAATCAAAGTATTAAGACTCTGATATTGATAAATTGGCCAGAAATCGCTCAAACCATAACTGCTGCTACACTACCACGGTAATAATTAGTTCAATGACAAGAATTGCTGTGATGCAGCATGATAGCATTCCATTTGTCTTTGCAAAAAGAAAACAAAGTAAATAATACACAAACTTTTGTAAAATAACTGTATGCTTTAAAAGACTTTTGGTTTACATTGGGTGAAACCAATCCTTTCTCTGATCACTCAAATATTAAACAGTACCACATTAGGATGCCTAGTCTTGCATAAGGGGAGTCGTCCTGGGACTAATTCCCATGATCCAGCTAATAATCTCCCTTGTTTTAAGTCAGGGTTTTAAAGTTTGCTAGTTAACTTATTTCTGTAACTCTTCTTACTATTATCTTATTCAGATAGCTAAACGAGAGAAAGCAGGAATTATGACAGGTTTATACCTATAGGACTGAAATGTTTCTATGATGATTGATGATTTACATATATTTCACAAAACTTCCTCTTACCTTCTTTCTCATAGAAAAGATTAAAAAGATAACAATATCAAGTCCCTAATCCAGCACGGATTTATTAATTTCTTTAATTTAGAATTTATTTTTCTCACCGTGAGTCATAGTATTGATGTTAATCTTACATCTTTCAATGCATACAAGTAACTGTACACTGCTAAACAGCTAAGTATGTTAGTTATCTGACCTTTTAGCTGTAATAAAAATGTTTTAAAGAATAATTGAAATGAAGAGAGTACTGGCTTGCCAATAAATTGTTTTTCCTTTTTAACAGCAAGATCTAATACGTGGAATCTGAAGGGAAAGACTTGCAGATCCCTACATTTCTAACACTAGCATGGTTCTGATTCATGTAAGCCTCACACTTTAGAATGTGCTTACTACTGAGTGAAATTATACTATCAATGCATTATCATCATTGAGCCTTCAGGGCAGGTTTCAATGTCTTATTTGTATTACCAAAGGATAGCAGAGTTTTGATAGGTGAATTCAGTTAGGAATTACTTGTCATGGTGATATGCAGCTAGATTTCATTTATCATAGTTTTATTACAGTCTTATGCAGCTAGATGCCTTTTATCATAGTTTTGTATGCTGTTACATTTTGCTTTGTAAGCTGGGTGGTAGTTGAGTATATTCTCTGCAATCTATTAATATAATGATACTTCTGCTTCTCCCACTTCACATTAGTGGAGAAAAAGAAGTCTGGCATGTGCACTCTCAGCAATACAATAGATTTTTAATGAGTCTAATTTAAGAACATTTTTCGCCAGGAAAAAGAAGGAAAAAAAAAATAGAACTACTCTGTAAAAGTTCTGTTCCTTAAAGAAATTTAGTACAAGAACTGCATCATCAAAACAGCAAACACATGAAAACTACGTCCAGGAGGGCAGAAGACCAGATCTGGATCCATTTTGACTTACACCAAGTGTTTATTTAGCCAAAGCACTTTAGCAGCTGCCATTAGAGATAAACATCTATCAGACTGACATACAGAAAGTTCTCTATTTCACACAGTGCTTGCCATTAGATGTTTAGCTTTAGAGTGATACTAGAAGAAGTAGCATCTGTCACATCTTTATCCTGAGCTGGTTTGAGGATCTGCACCATGCTACTATATGACCCTATTTTTCAGAATATGCCAGCTGGCAAATCTCAATCTCCTTGAATTTGCTAACATTAGTGATTACTTCTTAACTGCTCAGGTCATCAAGAACTAAGCTTTTTCAGTAGAAGACAAATAAAAAGAATTAAAATGCTTTCCTTTTCTATACTTGCATTTGGATTTTCATGTCTCAAGAAAAGAAAAGACTGTTATCTAATATGCCATGGACAGTAACAACAATTTGTAACTTGAATGCTAATAAATAGCTTGTTAGTATTCAAGGTTCTCCTCTCCCTCCACTCTTACTGAAAACATTATTTACAGGAGATAAACTGGGAGTCTTTCCAGTGTACGTTTCCATGTAGTCACTAGTAGTTTGGAGGAATGTACTGAGTGCTTTCTTGTATGCTGGTAAGAAGACAACATTTATTTGTCTGAAGACCTAACTCCTGCAAACTGCTCTCCTCAGGCTTATAAGCATTAGTAAAGATAATAAGGCTCCTCTCTGACAAAAGGATGGACTCGGAAAATCTTGCTTATACAAGGGCTTAATGAATATGCAAAGTTGTTATTGCATAGGGCAAATTTCAAATCACAGTCAAAATATGTATTTGTCCATGAAAAAATGCTTTTTCAGTGGCAAACCCTATTTCATTAAACATTTAAATTTTTTTCCAAAGTAAGACTCATTCTGTCATTAAATACATCACTGATTTAAGAGCATGGGAATAATGAGGTATTTCCAAATATCCTGTGAAACACCTACACCCATTTGCATCTGAGTGTTTTGGGTTTCAATGCTACAACTCATGAAACAGTACAAAGCATGAATCCTTAGGCAAACTCAGATGACAACTGTGAAGGCTACATAAAATCAACATAACTTTTATTTGCAGTTTGCTTGTGGAAGAAACCTCTGTTATAGGTCGCAATTCTTTGTTCCTATCTTCCTCATGATAAACATTATAGCTGGACATTTTTATTAAATATAAGTTAGAAACAGGAATGAACATTTAACAAATGTATTTAAAGCCAGGGTGGATTCAGTTGTTCATAATAGTCTGAACCTGTACAAGCCCAGATCCTACATGTCTCCAGAAGCACTGTCAAGCAAACATTAAACTCCATTCTTACGAGCTCTTTAGTAAGAAAAAAAAAAGTGCACATTCTTTAGCCTTAGAGCAATGATGATAAAAATTCTCAAGGACTCTAAGAATGCATAATTCTATGGGAAAAAGACAGGAAATATGCATTGTCAATCCGTTAATTTACCTTTATGATGTGAGGCAGTGGTCTAGGTCCAATAAGGCAGGTATGTGTGGTACTTAAGGAAACAGAAGAGAAATACACTGAGAAGGAAGATTCTCTGCAATTGGCAATCTCTATAGAGAAGACAATGCTTCATTTGTGAATTAATAAGCAAATTAACTGATGGAAATGTGTAGGAGTATTTTAAACAAACAAGGAAATTGTACAGCAAACACACTGCCAGTATTGTGAAGGCTGTATCAGAGACAAACCATTTATACTGTACTCTGCACCTCCTCCACAGAAAGAAAGAAAGAAAAACTTAAGCACCCTGCACTTTTCAGATCTTGATACCAAACCTACTGAAAATCAAGAGCCACTGACTTTAACTGGTTTTGAATCAGGCCCTTAAAGGGAAAAAATATATCCATGAGAATATTCACTACTGTTCAAGCACTTTCAAAATTTATCTTAACTGACAGTGTAACCCAACCAATTATTCATGCAGTGTTGTATGTGAGTAATTATCAGTTTATACTGTCACTGCTCTGACCTCCAATAATTATGCTGATGAAGTGTCAGCAAGCAGACCTCATCAGTCACTTGCCACCCTTATCTGCAGGTTGGTGAATAAGAGTTTTGTTTACTGTTCCTTGAGTCCTAGTGAACTACAGAGCACATCTACAGCATTAGAAAACACTTTGGGTCCTAATGGGTTGCAGTTAAAGGTGTGCCAACATAGTACATATTAAGGGCCTGATTCTGCAAAACTGTTAGTGCCAGCAGATGCTGGACCCTGAAGAAATGCTGGTAATGTTGTCACACAGGGTAGCAAATTAAAACTTAACTTTACCAAACTTTTGCTAATTCAAGAAGCTGTACTACATCTTGATGCAGCCCCAGTTTTTCAGCTTCAACCAATTTGATTCTGAACATACTTTTTATCACAACATTTTGAACATGACCCTATATATTACTTACAGTAATGCTAGTCTACTAGTCTTTTACATTTTTCTCTGGCACATTGTAACAGAAAACCACACAGCTTTGCATATGGAACAGCAACACACTCTAGGCAGACTCCTCCCATGCAAAAATAGTCACTACTGTTTGTGAATTTCAAAGGGAATCAATTTAAACAATCACAAAGAATAAAATATCCACCGATACTACTAGTAGTGTACCTTCCAAATATCAAGAAGGTTGCCTGCTAGCACTGGTTACAAATGGGCCCTCTCTTCCGCCCCTTTGACTGCCTGTACTATGATTCCTCACTAATAGTACCTAGGAGAAACATCTGTAAAATGTGGGTATGCTATTTCATGCTGTGAGTCACTGAAACATGTCTACTATGTCCTCTTCCATGAGAAGCAATTGGGTTCACCTTGTGACTCCCATGACAGGAAGCAAGGAAACTAGACTTTAGCTACCCGGGGAAAGTGGTTTTTGCCAGTTATCATTAACACTTACATGTCCAACTACGACAAGTATGTAGTCTCTGTATTGTGGAGAAAGGAGAAGGGGGTAACATCATTGTTATTATTCACCTCATTCTTTACTCTCTTTAATTTCTCCAAACTTCTTCAGACTAGCAGAGAGATGCAATTTATGGCTGGTAATTTTAATGTACCCTATGATAATGGAAGGCAAAGATAGCTGTTAAATTAATAACCCTGAGCTTGAACAACTTATCTGCCATAGACACCAAGTGTGCTACAGCTGGTGCTTTTTAAATGCCTTGCCTCTGGCAGTGAGCCACTTCACAGCACAAAATCAGTAGGAAACTTCACCTCTCTGATTTTTAAAATGCATACCTAAGGAAGCTGAATATGATGAAAGTAGCAGGAAAACCTCATGAAGAGTAGATTATACAACTAGAAGATACTTAGAAGTAAAAGTTATTTTGTTGGCAGAACTAGATGAGAAATCCTGCCTTTAGAGTATGAATGAAAGCTAACTGTGAAACTCCTTGTGCATCCTTGACTTCTGCACTTCCACATCAGTTTAAATGTTTCCTGAAATGGGTACCTAAAGATTTGTCTGTTCACTTTCATAAGTCTTTTAGTTCTTAGATAGAGAATCTTTATGAATTACATACTTAAAGACTGTCTTCTTGCTCAGGATAGTACATTTACTTATGTGTCTCATTAATTTAATGCAACCGTAGCTAAAAATTCAGGGGAAATTAGAAATTTTTCACTAGTGGATTTGTGACAGGGATCCTTGCTTTAAATTGTCCTTATTCCACACACTTTTATGATTCAACCGCACCAAGCATATATCATCTCAGCTGATCTGTTTCTTAAGCATTCTTTTTGCACAGGAAAATACTTAGGTAGCAGATAAGCAGCATACTATCTGTGACTGTATAAGCGCATCAGAAATCTAACTGAATCATATCACGACTCATTTGCAGTCTATAGAGCCAAGTTTTCTTCACATAATACCAGAAGTCTGGTGTGTGGTGAGAACGTGGATCCTGGTAATGGAAACTGCTAGATTCTCTCAGGTCCTCAACTGAAGACGTTTCAAAGGCTGTACTCTTCTAAATTTTCTTCCCACCTTTACCCAAACCATAAAGTAAAAACACAGAATTTCTCCACTACTTGATTCAGCCAGGCTTATTGCCAAGAAATGTTTCCCTAATGCCATTTCTTATTCAGATGGTAGTATTATGGATAATAATATGGTAGTATATGGAGTAATAACAGTGTATGTTTTGATGCTTAATAAAGGAATGAACATAAGTAGTCAGTTGCTGTAACTCTTTTTCTTGGTTACCTTTTGGTAATGGAGTAAAGGACAGGAATTTGTCTTGAGACCTTTGATCCCTTCAAACATTACTGGTTTGAAACACTACATGAGCCTTCTGATACATTCATTTAAGGTAATATTGTCCCCTCTGACTGTTTACTTGCCAGAATATTGTATTCAGCTTTACATTTTATATTTCACACTGTAATATCAGAGAAAATTTTTTTATTTGTACTTGGGTTGTGAAAGTGCATAGAGATCATATTGTTTGGCTAGCTTCCTAGCACTATGTACATTACTTCTGAAGCTCAATGTACCTGCTAACAATCTCTTATTTCAAAGCTTAAATTTCCAGTCATAACTCTAATTAATCTGCATTTTTTCCAGTGTTATCCATCTGCAGATTATGAAAGCTAAGAGTTCTGATAGAGGATGAAAGCATTAATAGTATTTACTTATATCTGCATGGGTATAATTTTTGGGCAGCTTTACTGAGAATACCAGCAAAGTTGCATTTTAATTGCAAGCAAAGATCAAAGACTGAACTTTGAAGGGCTGTAGAGTTATTTAGCACTGTTATCCCGTATCTGTGTGATGCAGGAAGGTTTCCTCTTAAGAATGAAAGTTACCTTCATCTTTCTAACAGCAAAACTATTTAGAAATAATACTAGCCATTTTGTGGATTTTAGAACCTAAGTTTACACTGGTCAGCATTTGCCATTAAAAAGTACACATTTAAGAAAATGTCAAGGTAAATCACAATACACAAAGAAGTGGCAACTTCCCATAGATAAGAATCTAAGATCACAATTCTACTGTTAGAAAATATTACTGGTTGGTTTCCCTTCTGAAAATCCATGTATTCATTTTTCCTTACAACAAATTCTCAGGCAAATAACTCATTGATATGTCAGATTTGATACGTCAAGTCTGTCAGCACTACTCATGTGACATACTCACTTCACAGAATTCATTGGTATGAGAAAACAGTTCTAAAATTATCTATTCATTTTTTCTGATACTTTAAATATTTGTGTGGAAAGAGCGATTACTCATAATATTGTTTAACAAAAGAACATAGAATGTTATAAGAAGTATTCACTTGCCTACTTTAAGAATAAAGGGAAAACTTGCAGTTTAACCATCTCGGCAATCGCCCATGATCTTTTCTGGCTCTGCTCTCTTCAGTGAACCTTAGAGAATTATTAAGACTGCACAGGGTATTTCTGATAGGCCATAGGAACTTCTTATTTCTGCTTAGGATCTAGTCACATGTATAGAAAGTGAACTACAGAAGTCAATAAAAATTACTTTATGTTTGGTAATCCTCAATATTGTCTTGATTTGGTTTTCATAATAACACTTAATATTACTTCACTGAATCTTTTTTCCCCAGTCTGTTTGCAAGCTTAGCAGATTAAAAAGTATTAAATAATCAAGTAAGTTTCTGTAAGTTGCTATCAGGGCTCAAAAAGGAAGTACAAACAGCTATTTCCCTCCATCACAAGCTGTATCTGTCTTCCTATCCAAGATCCTATCCAGAATAAAGGAGGAGTGTGGTCAGAAAAGGAGAGAAGTACAGCAACTCCATACTGTAGGAAAATTACAATGAAAAATGAGGAAATGGCCACAGATGGAGACAACTGCTGTTTCAAACCCATTTTACTGCCCCCCCCC
>JANZLQ010000007.1:10651103-10661195 GCA_026212715.1 Elanus axillaris | reverse complement strand
GATGGTGGGGGGGCAGGGGGGGGGGGTAGTGTAAAGACTTTCAAGACTGCATGTTCAAAGGAAATAGTGTGGATTAGAATGGGATAAACTGCCCAGAATTATAGATTTTGGGAACAACCTGCCTACTCAGTGACATTGGTATTCTTGTCAGCTTCTCTGCCAATAGCAGCAGTAAAACTGACAAGAATACCAATGAAGCTGCAGGGTCTGCTTCATTATGTGTTTTGGTGTTTCTAAAATGAAATTCTACCTGCTCTCAGTTAATAGGAAAATTTGAAATTGCAACTTTAAGCAGATCTAGACCAAAATCAAAATTAGGATAAAACTAAATCTTCTAAACAGTAATCCTGTTTCATCTGTTGGCTTTATTATTCACATCAAAAAGATCTGCAGAAACAGCAAGAACAAATTTTCATTTCGTCCTGCCACAGGGCTAGGTAGAGTTGCAAGTTCCCAAGTCATGTTCTTGTCCGCATGCTAAACAGAACAATTTATCAATATCAACAAGAAATCACCTTGAGAAGCAAAAGAAAATAAACTGATAAGTAATACCTACTCCTAAAATATGAGCTCTCTGCATAAACATTTCTGTAACATTTCACATTTACAGGGTAAACAATTTGTCTGCTTGTTTTGAGTCATGTTATATTTGGCTTTTGCTCTTATTTAGTATGAGTGATAAATACAGAGATAACATTCATCAAGCCTGTAATATGCATTCTGGTTTAGTTTTCTTTATCCCCCCACCCTGGTCATTATTTCCATTGGTTTTTTTTCAGATTTATTTTACAAGCTAATTCTAAGTGTTCCTTAATGACAGTTTAATTTCTTGAGCTGTAGCACCCCATTTTTATCTGGCCAAATGCCAGCATACATTTAAACTTTCTGAAGTTGAACTACATATGAATTCAGTACTGGTATATATATAGTCTTGTTGATACCTGTTGTAATTTACATTACAATTTCTTTCATCATTTCACCCTCATCTCTTGAATCAAATACAAATTTTCAGGTCTCTACTGCCCATCAAACAGATTTCTTAGCACAGTTTTCCAGCTCACCTTGTTGAACTAGAAAAACAATATTTGGGAAGAGAAGTAGAAATATAAACAAACCCACAAATTTCACTATTTTAAGTACAACGCTTCCATTGTTTTTAGTAACAAAATCAGTACTTATTTCACTAATAACCAAATCTTAATAAATGCCGATCCAAAGAAATGCAAATTTAAAAAACATGTTAGTGTCACAAGCTCCTCTTTTTCATCATATTATTTCTATAAATAGATACAAATGTCCATCCTGTGAACCACCACAAGCAGACAAACTCAGAGTTAGCTCAGTGCACAAAGTAGGCAGCAACTTCAGGCAGCAGGCTCAAAGCGAGGCAGACAGCTTTCTTTCCCTGGCCCTCTGGAAATGGGGAATTGACTGCCTTAGCCTGAACAGTCTTCTTATAGAAACCTTCTTACCTATATCCTCCTACAGACATCTTAAGACAGCCTTATGTGCAGAAAGGAGCTGCTCCAACTAGAGAAGGAGGGAAGGGCAAGGTGTGTGCATAAGGATTTTTCCAGTTGCAATAGCCACAACACTCATAATCAATAGTCTGCAACCCAGAAATAACATGACCAGTAAACTCAGCTATCAAAAGCCGTTTCTTTGCGTCTGCCCCTAGCCCTATCCTTTCTTCTGTAGTTGGAAGATCATCTGGTAGCACAACAAAATTGTTGAGAAGGAATGAGGTGGATTTGAGCAAATTTGTATAGCAAAACCAGTTCTCTGATTAAAGCTAGATTCTACCTTTGTGTGTTTGTCTATGTAAGGGAAAGATTTCAGGAGAGGGTTCATGAATTATTACACACCCAGTATTACAGAATATATCCCCCTCCCCTGCAGAGTAAATTGGGAAATTTTACCTGACATGTCTCTGTATCAGTGGAACACTGCTATCAGGATTAGTATTGGTATCAGTGGAATATTATCACTAAGTATTATCATACAGGCACATAATTCTGCTTCAGAGCCTTTGTAACTTGCCCAACCTACATCACTTATTACAAGATCACCAACAGGTATATGCCTGACTTCAGAAATGTCACCTCAATTAATTCCAAGTTCTACTCTCAGAATGCTGAAATGCTGAATACATTTAAATTAAATAACTTGAACATAGTATTTTTATCCTGTGTTTCCAGGTAATGGAATGACTGAAACATGGAGCACTGACATTGCTCCCAGGCTATGGAGACAGGGCTTTGCCACTAGGTCAACACACAACCTGCACAAAGAACTGTAGCAGTGGGCAACAGCTGGTCTGAATCACAGCCCATCTAATCCTCCTGTAGAGAGATGCAGCTCTGCCTCACTTCCCACTCAGGGCTTCAGAGTCACAGTATAGTACTTCAGGAAGCTTGAAAAATTGCTTTGAAAAAAATACCCCTAAAAGGGGAAAGAATCTAAAATGTAGGATTTACAAATATGTTATTTATGCTGGGGGGGGGCACACTATTTACTGAATCGACAATTTTGTTTTCAGAGACACAGGCAGATGATTATCTTTAAAAGGAATCATGATGTCCTATTTGTAGCAGGTTGAGTTTCATCATAAAAAAATCAATTTTCTCATGTTGCCTCAAGCTTAAATATCCAATGCCATCTTAAAGAAGATAATTACAGATGGATAAACTCTGTAGCAATTAGTTTTTGTAAGCTGCACAAACCAACCTTGATCTCTAGAGATGCAGAGTACTGATCAGGTACTGATGCAAGTCCTTCAAGTTGGTGTGATCAAAAAACCCATTTACAATCATTCTTCTCTATTACATACAGTATTTTTTTATATTAATTGTTTGGTCTTTTATGGAATTATCATGCCACATAAGAAGAAACCTTTATATGACTATTTTTCTGAGTCTGTTCTACTGAAAGCAATGCCTAAAGTTGCACTGACCTTAGAGCCCTTGGCAAGCAAACATGTAAGTGGAATTAAGATGATTAGTAATCACTGTCATGATTTTATCAACCCATTGAATAAGTAATTTCTCCAATCATGTTAATCTCGATGGCTGCACCTCGAGTACTGGGTTCAGTTTTGGGCCCCTCACTGCAGGAAAGACCTGGAGGTGCTGGAGCGTGTCCAGAGACGGGCAACGGAGCTGGCGAGGGGCCTGGAGCACAAGTCCTGTGGGGAGCGGCAGAGGGAACTGGGGCTGTTTAGCCTGGAGAAAAGGAGGCTGAGGGGGGACCTCATCGCTCTCTACAACTGCCTGAAAGGGGGTTGTAGCGAGGTGGGTTTCGGACTCTTTTCCCAAGTAAGAAGTCATAGGAGAAGGGGAAATGGCCTCAAGTTGAACCAGCGGAGGTTTAGATTGGATATTAGGAAATATTTCTTCCTGGGAAGGGCTGCCAAGCATTGTAACAGGCTGCCCAGGGAAGTGGTTCAGTCATCATCCTTGGAGGTATTTAAAAGACGTGCAGACGTGGCACTTGGGGATGTGGTTTAGTGGTGTATGTGGCAGGGCAGTATTAGGTTTACGGTTGGACTCGATGATCTTAAAGGTCTTTTCCAACCTAAATGATTCTATGATTCTATGACCTGGTACACGGCTGAAGTACTAACCTCACATTGGAAATACCCCCTTAAAAGTTGTAACTTATTTAATAGGTTTTATTTAATAGATTGCCTTCCTTTTCTTCTGAAGCTCTTCATCAATGTGTTCACTGTGTCCTTGTATAATAGCAATCTCACTGTGAATATATAATTTACACACAATATTTAATTTATACACAGTATTTCAGAGATCAATGGAGGATTTGGCAGGAAATAAAAATAAATAAAACCAAATAATTCCAAATAGAAAAGTTATCAATTAACTACTTGATGAAAAAAGAAAATACACTGTTGGAATAAAATTATCATATGTGCATTTTAGGTAAGTTTTACACTTTTGGGGGAGTCTTTTGTCTTTATAGTAGGGAAAAGAAATTCAATATACAATTTCAGTTTTATTACCTTTGCACTATTCCCATCAAATAAATCTCGCTATGTTGAAGGTCTTTCTCTGCTTTTTAAAGAGATCATTCTTGAAATAAAACTTTCTTTTCATTTCAGTGTAACATATCCTGTTTTAATAAAGAATTTTGCTCCCCATTGAGAGTATCTTGACAAAACAATACAATTGCTTTTGTTTGCCATTTAATTTACCACTTGATCAATAGAGTTAGACATAACTACTTTTGGTATTAAAACTCTCAAATTCTAGGGGAAATGGAGGTTAAATCGTAAACAAAATATTTCATTGGCATTGATCTGAAAAGCAGACTGACAGTATTGCTAAAAAATCATCAGCTTCCAATTATAAATCTCACCAAACTGACAAGAGATGGATTTGATTATTTTGCTTTGAAAGGGTCATTCCTTTAAAGCCGCAAGAGTTTATCAATTTATAAAAGATTAAATGAACCATATTTTCCTTTAGTTCCTGTCACAACTCTTTTTTGTGATTATCCAGCTTGATCAGGTTATGAGAATGACTGATTACTTTGCTCTCTATTTTAGGCAACCTCAAATTTACAGAATTTATGACCCATGCTAGATCATTTGTGATACAAAGATTACAGGTAACCTGAACTTACTTAATGTACTGTGATACACTGCCAAGAAGTACAGCTAGCTACTCATAATGCCACAAGTGTAAGAAAAAATGCCCAAATAGCATTCTCCTTTTAGGCAATATCCACCAAAATTACAGTAACAGACTATTTCTTTAAAATAAACAAGAATTTTTATGTACACTGTAGTTAAGAAAAATATGGGCTTCTTTACCCGATTTCCCCCCCCTCTTTTTCTCTTGCTCCAAGAAAAATATGAGTAGGCCAGTTCTTTAGATAACATTGATTGCTCTATTTCAATCACTAATTGCATACATTTTTAATTGAAAGAGAAAACAGAACACTAACAATTTCCAAACCAAGTATCATAACTTATAAACTTCTTGATGGAAACTCTGGTAAAAGAAAACCTTGCTCTGAAAAGCGCCTTTCAAAGGGTCATTATTTGGATTCCCACATCCTCAAAACCTTAAAACTGTGGTTATATTTTGACTGCTGATATCCTTATCAATGGATCAAGCTGATACCCCGCCACAGTAGATCAATACCTCTGCTGTGCTGATGTCTAAACTCTCCAGGACTGACTCAGAATTCTCTGCATGGTCCCTAGTACCCAGAAGGCATAAATTCCTCCCTAGAACCCATGTTCTTTCTGCAGCTTTGACAGCCAGAATAAAGGCAAGGATCTGTGGCAAGCCAGGAGAAAGCAACAATGGTGGGATGATAACGAAAATCCAGTTTCTTGTGCAGATGTGGTACAGCCTTCAGACTGCTGCTCATTTCATTGATAAATTCCTGCAGTGCAGTTTTGTTGAAGCTCACAAGGCTAGGGAAATACGTGGTGGACTGTTTGGTGATGGTATGTCTGCAAGCATGAGGAGAACCCAATCCTGAGTACCAGAATAAGTAAGAGGAAAGCTAATGAAATTAAATACAAATACTGCTTTTTAAACTACTTTGATCTGTTCTTGTACATGTAAAGGTAGTATGTTTCTTACTCTTGTAACTTAACTACATTGTAAAAAACCAAGCAGGTAAATAAAAATTAAAGTAAAAATTGTAAAATATCAGCCTGTGACTGTCTCTGAAAGCTAAAACCTTTACAAATTAGGGAATTTAACAATGAAGTTGGTTTCATTTAATTATCTAAGCCAACAGGGTATTGTCTATTTATGGAATTTATCATGTAGTGGAGCCATGATATTTTGTGTTCAGAGATCAGCTAGAATTGTTTGTTATGATTAGAGTTTCCAAGTGTAGGAGAATTTGTGTTGTCACTTAGCCGTCATTTATTTGAACCTAGCTTCAGGACAAGTAATAGCTTAAAACTGCTTATAGCTATAAAACCGCAGCATAAATGCCACATTCCCAAGTAATGATATGTTGTTGTCCAAAGAACAGCAGAAAATTTTCTCATATAAAGACTCACATTTGCTGTCCATCGAACTATAACACAAACTAGTTCTGGAGAGTTGGTGCCAGACTTTGGTAATGATCTGGAGCAAGCAAAAAGCTGCTATACAGCTGTATCAACTATACAGCTGATTCAGATCATAGAGAGATTCTTTACAGGTATTTCAAAAAGGCTGTATTTTACTAATATTTGTTCAAATGACAGAAACATCTGTTACTTGGAAATGAGTGTTCCAGCTGAAAATAATCTAGTGGCATTTGGAGAGAGCTGGTCATTGGTAACATAGTTACCAACTGTTTTAAGAACATGTTCTTCCTTCTTCCCTTATCTCATATGGTACTACAATGCGATGGACCGGGCCCCATTTTCTCAGCATTTATAGCAATTAAGACTCGTGACCAAACCTCTTTTTCAAGAACTAATAATGATCTCTGTGTATGATGCACAATTTCTGAATATTGTTAAAAATGGGTATATTATTAACTGTACTTAGAAGAACTGGACTCTACTTCCACCACATTGTGGAAATTCTGATGTCCCATTAGAGGTTAAAATGCACTACAAATCAGGTCCATACAGCAATGTTTTCATGCACGAATATGTTATAAAATCTCTCTTGAATTATACATCCATTTGCCAGTAAATGAAGAACAACTTCATATTTTTAAAACGTATCATCTGTCAGTTGGTATCAATATCACTTATCAAGATATGTCATTGATAAATCTGTATTACCTACCAGTAACAGAGTTGTGTTGGTTTTGCTCAGCTAGTGTGTCCAGTGTTAATATTTTTATTTTTTTGGTCAGGTTACTGGATCATTTGGTGCAAGGTACTGCATTGCTTGCCTGTGTGTCTGTTAAGACCAGAAATGATGAAGTATAGCTGTGGTGCTGTATGTGCAGTGACAAACAGGAAGATGGAGAAGAAAATTAATCTGTTTTTTATTATTGGAATAATGAACAAGAAGAATGGTAGGTTCAAAGGGAATACTTATAAAATTTGTTTAAGGTACTAATGGTCTTTTAAATTTATTTTCATGATTTGAAATTATTGAATGTGACTCTTCTTCCTGATTTGGACCAGGCTTGCCAAAGAAATATTTTTTAAAAACACTAGGAAAACTTATTGTTATTGTTACTATGAACATTGTTTTATAAATTCAAAATTCAAGTGATTTCTCTTGCCCACTTTCTAAGAAAAAAAAAAGTATTTTTGCTATGCAGACAGTCATCAATATTTGTGGTCACTTGTCTAAATTAAATCTTTGGATTATGTTTGGTCATTTCAGGAGAAGATCACATGAAGTTAAAAATGCTTCTTAGTACCAAATGAATTTAAGCTTTTTGAAAAATCAGCTGAGAGTCATGTAACAATAAAGTAATCATAAACTAATCCTATTTTTTTATGTATGTTCTAACACTGATGATGTATTCCGATTTCTGTATGGCTCTTCTGTTACATGCCATTGGCTGAAGTAATGACTAAATTAAATCATTTGGAAGTTACTTTTGAATATTTAACATTGCCTTGAGATTTCAGGAATCTGTGGAATTAAATAATGCCTGAGATATCCTAGACACACTAGCATGCCCAGTGTACAGACAAACAAACAGTCTTAATGGAGGGTACGGAGGGAATACAAAACAAACCCAGGCAAGCCAGTAATTCTGGATATATCTTTCTCTCATAGAATCTACTCTGCCCTTCAGAGGTGCCTTGGCTATAAATTTAAAGCTGTGAGAGCATAGTAACTTGCAATTATCTCCTGACTTGTACAGCTCATCCTCACTGCTGTTCAAGACTTAGGGGAGCTCAGATTTCAGCCAGCTATGAGCTGAAGAATGAAAATCCCTGGTCTTGCAGCAACAGGGAACCAACACCAGATGTCACAATCACAGCTTCACCAACTACTTTGAAGAACATGCTGTGCCTTCTCTACTTTCAGCAAAATGGCAACTTCCTTGCAAAATACTTAGAGCAGAACCTGTGGCACAGGTGGCTTTGGTCATAATTCATCACAGCAAGGTGTATTCTAAAGGCTAGAGCATAAAAAAGAGAGAGAAAGGAAGTGAATGGCATGTACACTCTCCTGACTTTTGCTCCAGTTCACAGCCTGGTCTGAGAGAGTAGTAGCATTGTCCAAGGAGTTTCTGGCTTCAAACACATTTAGCATAGTACCTTCCTCCTTTCATTTCCCAGATAGGGACAGCAGGATTTCACTTATGGAAAATTTGAAGCAGGTTTATTTTGAAGAGCACTGTTTTGACCAAAATGTTCTCATCACTGTAGAGCTGTATGCTCTTGTGCCTTATAGCTGATATGCATATGTGGGTTCTTTGACCCTGTAATTCCTCCTTGTGCATCAGGAAATAGTAGCACATAGAACCTTCCCTTCTAAAATTTCAATTGGTTTGCAGTTCTCAGGTAGTGCTTGGCTAGGTTACTGTTCTCCCTGTTTACCAACAGGTTTCAGAAGCAAGCTTCTTTCTCATTAGAGTTTAGGACTGCAGCAAACAAATTATATGAGCAAACTATTATCTGGATATGTTGAAAATATGAGAAAGGCCCCATAAAGTTTACACATCTGGTTTACATTACAATGGAATTTAATCTTGCTACAGCAGTTCAGAGCAACCTTAGTGACATTACTTCTGTGGTCCCCTTTCCAAGATGAAACAAAAAACCCAGAGAGATATCTGCAAAAACGTTTGCTTTTCTCAAACTGTTTACCACTGACAATCTAGTCTTCAAATTCCTCTTAAACCATTTTTTATTTCTTCACATACTTTTGGTATTGTATTTTCATTTTCCTATATCATTGGAATAGCTTCAGATCTGCACTACTACTATTTTGTCCAGTACTAGCGAGTTCCTTGTTTATAAAAATTCCACTGCAGCTGTTCAAACTGTCCTTTACTTAAACTGAAATAAAAGATGTTATGCTACAAAAAGTAGTTTCAGTTACACTTTTGCTTTATTTTTATGCACTAGACTTTTTACAGGAATTCAGTCTAATAAGAGTCAGCTCAGTTAAAAGAATTTTACCAGCAATTTAATTTGCCTCTTTTGAGCTTTATAGCCCCTGCTTTTCTGTTGCCTTATAGCCATTCTAAGCATATTTGTGTCAATATTTCAAAGTTTCCTGTATTCTAAAAGCTACCGATGCAGCTGATGTTTTATAGCATATGTTAGCAACTCATCAATTTTTTATAACTATTTCCAGTAGTCTACTCCCATCACTCCACATGTAATTATCTGCCTGAGGCCACCATTCAGAACCTTACTATTTTAATGCATGGGTCAGCAAGACTTATCTCCTTCTTGGCTAAAATTCTATTTTTTTTTTCCAAGTGGATTTCAATTTTTTTGCTTAGTCACCCAAGAACAGGACTTTATTAACACTAATTTTGAATAACAAGTAAAAAAATACAACATTGGAATATTTGGTAAAAAATGTTCCAGCTGCACATTTACCAACATGTCTCAATGCAGTGGGTAAAAAAGTTAGAAACTTGTAGGTACTCAAAAAAATGTAAGGCATACTTTTTTATTATAAAATTCTGTTCTCTGAAATTACTGAATCAAAACAGAAAAATACAATTACTCTCAGAAAACCCTCTTTTGCACCATGTATGCAAAAAGGTATAGAAAAGATAATAGCATTTCTGTGAAAGATTTCAGTTCAGGAGCTGCATACTTGCAAGTCTTACTAACCCAGTAATAAAAATTCACTAGGGTTTCTAAAATTCATGGCTGATAATTTTTAATGGATTTTGTGTTCAACAAAAGGGGGGAAACAGCTATTTTGAATCTCAGAGAAGAAAAAATAATAATAAAACTTGAAAATGATAATGTTCTCAATAATCATGATTGGCAAAAAATGCCAGGTAGTCATCAACATAAATACAATTTTTTTGTGTGCTTAAAAATACTACTTTGCTGAGCTTTCTAAAGCTGCAGAAGGTCAAGCAGCAAGGGAAAAAAAGAAGAGGAGAGGAGAGGAGAGGAGAGGAGAGGAGAGGAGAGGAGAGGAGAGGAGAGGAGAGGAGAGGAGAGGAGAG
>JANZLQ010000007.1:10631751-10651003 GCA_026212715.1 Elanus axillaris | reverse complement strand
AGAGAAGAGAAGAGAAGAGAAGAGAAGAGAAGAGAAGAGAAGAGAAGAGAAGAGAAGAGAAGAGAAGAGAAGAAGAGGGAAAGGAAAAAGAGAAAAGGGAAGGGAAAGGAAAAAGAGAAAAGGGAAGGGAAGACAAGACCCAAGAATTCCTGAGGAAAAGCAAATGCAGGCTGGATATTAACACTCAAATGAAATAAATAAATAAATAACCCAACAAATGTCAAGTTTTAGCTTTAGGAAAAAGGAAGGCGAGACATTGGTAAGGACTGAGTGACCATATCTTGAATGCATCTGAAGTGTATCTATGTTCATAGTAAACAAAGACTAAATATGACGTTCTAATATGGTATTCTGGCA
Organism: Elanus axillaris; assembly: GCA_026212715.1. Classification (NCBI taxonomy): domain Eukaryota; kingdom Metazoa; phylum Chordata; class Aves; order Accipitriformes; family Accipitridae; genus Elanus; species Elanus axillaris. The sequence continues at coordinate 10,650,646 of JANZLQ010000007.1, read as the reverse complement.
GAAAAAGAACTTAATGCTAACCTTGTACAAGTAAGCAGAAAATAAGTGAAAGGCAATAAAAAGGTGATTTTATGGGGTTTGGCATCAGTGTTACTAATATCCAAACCTACATGTAGGTGTGATGTTTACGTACTAGCGAAATGTAGTAGTTAGACATGATGCAGAAAAAAAGTTTCTTCAGCAAGTAGTGAAAAAAAAAGTCAGACTTAGACACTTTAAATTATTTCAATTATAAAAAAGAATAACCAAAATTACTTCATTGCAGTGTCCCTTTGGGATGAGAAAAATTTCCAGAATTGTGAAAACATAGGAACAACCAATAGTTGAGGCCAGAAAATTCAAATACAAAATAAAGGATGCTGCTTTAAGAGCAATTATGATTAACTGCAGGAAAAAACAAATGGTACTAAGGACAATAGTAAATTCACCATTTTTGATGGCTTTGTCAAGCCTAGATATCTTTCTATAAGAGATGCATGTAAGCCTAAAGGTCTCAGCTTTCATGTGCAGATAACGAACTGAAACATAAAGGTCCATGCTGTGTAGGTAGCCAAAGCAGATTACACAAGAGTCCCTGCTAGCGTTAAACTTCATGAACCAGCTGAAGACTCCAGGTTTACATTCCTCTATAATATTTACAAACTTGAACTGAATTTTAAATAAAAAATCAAGGTTACATGCTATACATTGAATACTGATTTTTTACAATTAAATAATTTAGGCACCATTCAAGAACACGCATCATTTCAGGCAAATTTGAATATCCCAATACTTACCTATTCCATCAACTGCTTGACCTTCACATGTTACTTAAATTTACATATGTATTTAAGAACTACTGATTATTCAAAGTGATAAACTGTATAAACTTTACAAAGGATTAAGTTGACAACAATGTAAATGGACACAGCTTGTATCAAAACTTAAGTAGAAAGGCAAATCCTAGAAATAAATATATTAATGCTATTTAGACAATAAGAGAAAACATCTTAAAAATGTTTGAGATTGCCAGATTTTAATGATCGTGTGAAGTTGTCCTTTGAATATGAATACAAACATGCTTTAAATTTCAAAATTACTAACCCTGTGTACAGGGACATAGAAGGTGTATTTTCACCCTGAGTTTGCTTAATAGAATGTTATGATGCATTTGCTTAATAGAATAGATTATCTAGACTGCTGTAACTTTGCTTCTAGTGAGGTGGTAAATGAATTGCGATATTGGCAGTATCTATCTGCATAACAGGAACTTCTTGAAACACAGTCATTTTGAAAACATTTTTTGACTCAAGACTTACCTAATCAGAGAAGGGAAACAATATTCTAAGACCTAGTTGGCCACTTAAATAACGTAAGCAGCTAACTGTAAAACAAGTCACACTGAATAGTTTTTATGAACTTATAAATATGCGAAATAATGATAAACTGGTAAAAAAATGTTTGTTCATGGATTACTGATGAACAGCAAACAGGAGCTTCTTTCATCCATTAAATCCTCTACTGCAAATTAGTCCATACAAGGTCTTGTTATAAGGGACAAGTTTCGGGGGAAAAAAGTCATGAAAAACAGATCACTGAAGGAACATATACATTTATTCCAAGCAATGAAAGAGATGGAGGCTCATGCTTGGCACTAGCAAATATTAAATAACAAAAATCAGCATCACTGTGGAAATTATTTCTCTTGGACAAAAAAGCAGCAAACCAGCATAGTGCTTGTTCAGAGAGGAAAAGTAAAGCAGAACTGCTTTGTTCACTTTTAAATAAGATGCTATTTTTATTTCTTCTGCATAGGTTTCTACAGACCAGCACAAAAATATTGTTACTCTTCACAGTCCGTACAGGATTGACTTTTGCCTTCTCATCTCCACTCTGTAAGTTAGTATTCTATGCTTTTAAAAAAAGTGACTGAACATGCATATGCTATCCTGTATCTTGTCCTCTGACTTCTTTTTGGAAATCTGATTTAAACATTATTACATGGAAATCCCAGTATTTCCTAGCACTTCTAGATTTCATGAACATATACATAAGACCTGGTCATGTTTTATGCATCTTTTTTTGTATTTTTTTAAATCATAAGTTATAGATATATGGTGATTTTGAAATACGAGTGCTTCAGTGAATGTTTTAAATATATTAAAGACAGCTCAAGTAAACCCCCATTTAGTGGAATGCTATGGTTGTACACAAAGCATTAACAGAATGCTGCCCAAACTCATTGTGAGTAGTGCTCTCACACAGGGGCACAACAATGGTGCAATTTATGAAAGATGTTGCTGACATTTTGTAGAGTTATATTTCAAACTGAAATATGGAAGCATTTTAATTAACAGAGATAACCGCTGGCTTTCTTGTTCTTCACCAAAAAAAAAAAAAAAAAGAGAGAGCGATAAAATCCTTTTAAAAACCACTTTTGATCCTAAACTGATTGGATGGTATTTTTTTCATGTATTCTTCAAAGTTACAATAAAGAACTCTTCATTTTGACTAAATAGAAATAAGTATCACCACACGGACCGAACAAGTGGTGATATGCAATTTAAATCCAGAGTAAACAATTAGGGAATGGCCTAAACCAAAAAACTCCAACTTAGGGAAGATACTCTTTCTTTTTTTTTCAGTGTTGTAGATTGTAACAACCTATCCAGCATATTTATGGAGTCAGTTTTGCCCTAAATGTCTTTCTGTATGAAACACAATGCACACTCTTGTAACTGAAACGTGACCTGGAGACATTGTTTGAGAACATGACTGTACTGCAGGTAACACCATGTATCTATCTGTTATATTAATTACTATCTTCATAAACTGGATTTCTGTCTTTTGCCAATATAAAAAGACATGACATATTCTATTGCAGATTTTGTGGGTATTATCCACATTATAATTTCAGTTAAAATGAATGTAAAACTTTTGATGAACTTAGGTTTTTTTGGAACTTATTTAATATTATTAGGACAGTAAAATAAAGTACAAACTGTGTACAGTGCATACAAGTACCAAGTTTGTTTGAATAAAAGCTATACAATAATAAAGAAAAGTCACACCCTTCAAACTCTCAAATCACTCCTCCAGATTCAAAGTACAAAACCAACTCAAAAGGCAGAAGGTAATGTACAATTGAGATAAGTCTTTATTATGATAACAAAAAGAGAAGCAATCCAAGTAAACATACCTATTTGCCCCTACTATATTTAAAGGAGTTTAAGATTGAAGCTATTGTGATTATATCTACTTTCCCCAAATCCCAGTGGGCATTCTCATACTAAAGTAAGAAGTTTTTATTGATTGTCTAACACCATATGCTAAAATCCAAGAAAAATAAGCCAAAAAAATCCCTGCATTGCTATGACACATTAATAAAAAATAACAAAAGCTGTTTTCTTGTCAGTACCTCTTAGGTCATTTTACATTGCTCATTAGAAATTAATAGCATTCCAAAAAAAGAAACCTTCCCGAAGCCTAAGGCTAATCTAGCTGCATAAATGTATGATGATTGCTATTTTAGAACATTTATGTCTGATTCCTGGCTTAGGAATGGCAGATAATTATCTAAATTTTTCTTTATGCTTAAAGTGGTCAATATAAACAGTCCTCTCAGGTAATATGGCCATACCTGTGTGTTCTTGAACTTTCTAAAAGAGACTATTGCTTTTGCTTATATATAAATGCATCTATAGCCAAAGGTGTCAGACGAGCTGCTTAAGTGAGCTTATGCAAAGGGCACATGGCAGAACTCTTTGGATATCCACCCTTATTTATACCAGCAGCAGTAAGAGAATGCTGCCACTATTTTCTGCCGCTATGCCAATGGGAGATCTCCCAATATCACTGAAGTTGTGATGCCATAGGAATTGGAATTGTTTGCTTTCATGTATTAATTTTGATGCTGGCTGAGGATACCTTGATGCATTTTGATGTAAAACTACAGTAGTAATATGCCTGAGTTGCATAAATCTGGAAACGATATATACTTTCATGTACATATAATCACATTTTAATGACAAGTATTAAAATTTGCAAGGTTTGAATGCAAGATTGGTTAAGTGTGGCATTTTATTGTGTCATCTTTCTGAAGATGTATTTTCTAGTTAAATTATTTCATTTATATCAAACCCTCTGATCTTACTGTGACCTCACTTTCAGCCAGTCAGCAAAAGCAATAAACAAAGAAGCTTTGCACAGCAGATTTCTCTTTTCACTTAACTGCTTACAAAGCCATCATTCAAAGATTGTTTGGGAAACAGTTATCTGACTCACTAAAATTGAAAGGAGGATTTCTCAGGAACAGGAGGGAGGAGGAACATCACAACGTGCAGTTGCAGCAGGGGAGAGGTGGAGTGGCTTCTGAGACACATCAATGCCTATGGTTTGCAGACCAACAGACAACTGACATTATTTAAAGAATTAAACCCAAAATTTCAAATGACTAATGGTATGATCAGGGTTTTGATTAATAGAAGTAGGTTTTCAGATAGTAATACAAACTAATCCTTTCATAGAATCCATAGGTCTATGAGCATTTTACAAAGTAAGCAGCTTCCTTAGCAATACTTTATAAATAGGGTAACTGTGGCAAAAGATAATGAAATACTTATGTTATTCAGTAGGCCAATGATAGACTTCAAAATAAAAGCCCAAGTCTGTACTTCTTCTATCAGTGATGAATTCATGGGCCTTCTCCTTTAAAGAGATTAAAATGACAAAATTTAGAAAGGTTTAATTAATCTATCTATGGTTTGTTTTTTTTTCTTGGAGTACATGTTCAACTAGATTTAGAAGGTAATCAGGAGTTCTCTCACTGAAAACAGGCCAAGATTTAGGAACAAAAGACAGCTGAAAGGGGAGTGGATGTCTGGGAAAGAATTAGAGCACACTGTTCTCTATGGCGATCAGCTAAACAGGCAGGCTGCCAGAAAAGAACACACTCGGTTTGCACTTGGGGGAACAAGATCCAGGTATGCTCTCTTTGAAGCAGCAGCTGTTGAGGAGCTCTACTTTGCAAAGCTGCTGCAAGAGCAGCTCAGCCTTGCTCCATCCTGTGCCTGAGTTACACCTGCAAGCTGGATTTGAACTCATAAGCACACCAAAGCAGAACCCACTCTTAAACACAGAATACCACTAAAATACTTTTTCTTATGTTTACTAATTACTTTTAAAAGCAAACAAACTCTTGACCTATAGCTAACACCAAATCCTCTTCAGGTCTTAATAACACTTTAAATCTGTTGCTCTTGTAGAAAAGACTCTTTCTTTGACAATAATGTCAAATAAATGACCTTTTATTCACCCATTTTCCAAGCTAACTTGTCACTGAGAGCTCTGCACATCAGGCTGTATCTATTACATTACACTACAAAACATTATACAATGTACTAAGGCATGAATGATGTAACCTAAGATTAGATGTCATAACCACACATATTACTAAGATATTTGAGAAGTCAAAAGACCACATTCTTATCTGACATAAAGTGACCTAGCTTGATTGGCTTCCTTTGGGGAGAAACTACAAAATAGCATATGTTTAAACTGCCAACATTACACCATTACATTTGATGATGTATCACTGGCTGTATCATTACATTGATCATGTAACATAAGCAGATGCAACACATATTCCTCTATGGATATTTGACTAGCCATGGAAAATCACCTCCTGGAAAAGCAGCTGGTGGAAACTGATCTACGCAAAACTGAAATGGTGCTGTTTGGAAAATACTGTTTCAAAAGTTTTCCCAAAGCTTACAGTCTCTATTTGTTAATCTAGTACATGTGTCTGGGTCTTGTTGTGCCCCTCCTAAACTTGGATATTCATGTATCATCAGTTGCTAAAATAAGCCTTCCTTCTTCCATTTTATTAGTTTAATTCTCCCTAAGGAAGGTTTCCCATAGCAGTCTCTGTATTTGTCATCATGTCTTTGTGTTCAAATCAAGAAGACATGGCATAACTTCAATACTAACTACAGGCCCATGCCTGTGCTACATATACAGATAAGTTGAAGGCATTCCATACAGCACGGCAATACAGTCTAACAACTTAATGTGGGGAAAAAAAGCAGCACCTTTTCTGTAAGCTCCCCCTTCTCCCTGATCGACCCCCGCATCCAAAGAACAGCACTGCAAGCCTGAAGCCAAAAACCTTGAAGTGTGTCTCCAGAAACCATGATGTGAATTATGTTCAAAATTTGGTTCACAAAAGTAGAACCAATTATGAGGACATCAGGGTGGTTTCCAAATATGCCTTTCTGGCTTTCAGACTGAAAAGTCTGTCTCATTTGCTGCTAAAGAGCATTTAGGGCATAATCATAACACCAAGCAAATGACAGATACAACCTTTTGGACAGATACAACCTTTTGAGCAAAGGCAATGTTTTAACTAATTGGGTTTCTGCACTGTGTATGAATTTCAAAAATGTGGTGGTATGATTTTTTTCACTAATTCAATTTTTTAGCTTGTTCCTCATCATAAACTTAAGGGAAATGACAGACACAGTGAAGTTTACAAAGTTCAGGGCTGTGTTTTCCTGAGATAGCATTCCATGAATAGCTCATTGCTGTTTCATCCAAATATTCACACCAACAGATAGACTGCTCAGATGTTTTCTAGTGCCATCATTTGTAGGATTGTCATTATGACACTTGACATAGCTCATGTGCTGTCAGATGATTCAACCATTAAAGTCTGAATCATTACTAACTATGGTAGAAAGCACTTTTACTGTTGCTTGATTACTTTAGAATAAACATCTTTCTCCAGGGGAAATTATAAAGACATTTATTCAGGTTTGGATAAGAAGTTGGAGTTATTGAGAACAAAAAACTTAATTTCATAACACCAACAGTAGTAAAAGAATAAAAACCTAACTTCTCCCACATACAGCAAACCTCACTACAGACAGAAAATAATGCTGAAATTATTACAATGCTATCATTCTCAAGATCATTTCTATGTCATCACCTGGAAGGCCATAAAACAAAAATGAGATACAAGGAAGCTCTAAAAAGATATGGACAGGATAAAAGTAAATTTCTCCTCTCATAACTTAAGACAACATTCAAGGAAACTGATTAAAGGAAGTTTCCTCCTTGCAACTTATTATTAACAAGAGAACTTACTGTTTATGGCTTAATGAAATCAATGAAGTAGCGAGAAACAGATAAAATAGAGCTTAGAAAATAGTTTAGAATCTGGAGGAAAACTTTTCTTGAGACAGGTTATCGCACAGCCTCATCACACAAATGACTTGTCCCTTCCACTGAACCAGCTGGTACTTGCAGGTATAAATGCACTGGACTGCAAGGATCTGTTCCATCCAGGTAACCCTTACACCTACTAAGAGGCAACAAATGTCAGCCTAGGCGCAACATTATACCAGTGTGGGTTTTCCACTTACTAAAGCCAGCTATTCAGATAGCTATAGTCTTGTACACCACTGCATCACACCTTTTTGCTGTTTAGCCCTCATTGAGAGCCAAGGCGCCTGAAACAGACCCGTATCTTTTAGTGTCCAACTAGTTTAGAATGTGTAACTTCATTTCATGAACACAATGACCGACAACAGACCATCAAGAACCTTTAAGGTACAATTCCTCTTTTTTTTTTTTCTTTCAGTTTACTGCAACAAATGAGAACAATCAACAGAAATATAATTTAGAATGTCAACTGTAGTCGCTACTTAGAGCTCAGCGAAACATTATGTTTAATATTCTGATTTTCACATTCAATGTTCTGTGAATCTCTGGGTCATTTCTGTCAACCATTACATTAGATTAGATTCAGATTTAGAAAAAGATAAATTAACTCTGATTTTTACAAGGTTTGACCCAGTATTGCTGCAGGAAGTCTACATTTAAGAGAAAAGTAAAAGGTTGCAGTAATATTCTATCTATCATCAAAATCAAAGCAGCAAGTTTAAAAAACCAAAACACTAGAAGTTTTTAGTGCCTTTTATATTCAAAGATTTACCCCAAACTGATAGACAGGTGTATATAGTATTATTTGTAAGTGACTTTTAAAGAACTGTTTCTTAAATGTATCCTTTTATAATCAAAATGTCCATTTTACAAATTTCTTTACATGTGCTTCATAGTATATTTGGCATATCTTCAGGGCACATTTATGAGCTGATGTAAATTTCATTGATTTACATTTGATCTATATTTAAGATCACTGTAGTCCCAATAAACTTACAAAGATTTTATGAAAATTCGTACAAATATGGTGACTTTTTAAATGAGGGGTCACAATGAAAAATCCTTATCTTTCTCAACACATTTTGATTTAACAAAGTAGCATATCATAAAGCTTTATTGAGCAGAAACCCACTAAAAAAAACCCAGAAAACTGCTAATTATTCATTCTAAACAGCAAAATACTCAAACAGCTAGGCCTTTCTCATGAAGTGACAGCTGGCTGCTCTGACATTCCTCAGTTCTCTAGATCAGGGACATGCCCAAAATATTGCACAGTTCTCTTCTTCTGAGGCATTTAAATTTCCTTTTTTCTGATGCAGGAATGTAAGAATAAAGTGTTTACCTTTTACCCCATCATGGAGTCGGGAACCACCCAGAGCCTGAATTATGCTGAGATACGCTGAATCACAGACATAGCCTTAGCGACTCTCTTTCTACTTACAGCCTTACAGTTACAAGAAATTTTCAGATATTCACTGTCATTTAGGCATTAGTATCAATATTTTTCAAAAGAAGTGTATGTCTTCCGGTGGTTTTCTGTTTCGGGATTTAGTTGCCTCAGCAAACTGCAGTTAACGCTTTTCTAAGACTTCCTTACTTACTCCCACTTCTACGATTAGGAGGTTTATGACATTGTATTTTCTACGACAGATTTCAATCCGTGTGCATCTTGAGGTTATTTATTGCAAACCTGCTATTTGTAACCCTTGTATCCACAAGCAGAAAACCATGGTAACATTTTCATAGAGTGGTGTATAACACTGGTATCTTTTTTTGCCTTATCTGTATTACTACTCCCAGAAAACACTTGTGGATCATGACATCAATTTCTAATTGTGCAAGCATTTTTATCTTTAGTTTTCTGCAGAACAAAACTTAGAGCAGGTGATAGCTCTGCCAGCTCTTTTATTTGCTGTTTTGTAATTTTCCAGAAACCTATTCTATTGAGTATTATAGTGTTAAGTGGTTGCATACTTAGATGACAGAAACTGACACCTCTAGTTCACTGTAATATAATGTCAGCTATTACTACACCAGTTATACCAGATCCATGAAAAATAATTTAATATGCACCATCTTGAGTTAGCTCAAAGCAACATCTATTAAGACCACCTTGGGGGACTGAGAATAAGTTTAGGAAGCTTATCTTTATTGTTAGTTTTAACTTTTCCCCAGGGGACAAATAAATGCACAGACAAATGTTCACAGTTACAACCATACTTCAGAAGGTTCTATTAACAATTTTGAAACTCAATGTAATTGTGTATTATATTGGAAAAACTTGTTCAGCTAAGTGATTAAGTTGTACACAGAAACAGAGGATCTCTATTTCCACAAATTCCTGATGCACTGTAGCTGTGCTCACCAAGAAGTGAGCACAGTTCCTTTAACCTAAAATTTGAATGTCCACGCTTAACAAGTATAAAATGTATCTGTGCAGAATATGAGATGTACTTAGTAAAATTTAGCCTGAGCAACATTTTAAAAAAAAGACATATTCTGCATTCTCCTCAGATAATAGCATGTCTCCAAACACTGAGTTGTAAATTACTATTTTATGCATGTATATTTGAGCTAGAACACCAACTACTTGAAAATGAATGTAGTTTGACCTAATTGTTTGCTCTAGTTACCCATTTAAAATTTCCTCTTATTCATACCTCACAGAAACCAGATGATTAAATTGTATTGTTGCTTGTCTGTTAGTTCCCTATATACTGTAATGTTAATTTCTGTCATCCTATGTTATGCACTGGGAAGGGCAAGAAGAAGAGGAAGAATCTAAGCATAAGATAGAAGTAAGTAGCACATGAAACAGCTATAAAATGGAAACATATTTGTAGGTATATTCTTAAAACAAGGAGACTATTATGTAAGGTACTGAATTAAAGACTGTTCCAGTTGTCCACTTCTATTTTCTGTGAGAATGATCAAAAAAATTTAAAGCTGAAGGGTAAACTGTGAATTAATTTTTTAAACCATTTGTGAGAACTGACATTCACAAATTTTCTCATAAAAAGTTAACTGAGCTTTCTCTTGAGCAATACATTCTTCAGTGGTAACAGAGCTGCTTGCATGTGTGCATGGGTCTGTTGTAGTGCATTGATTTAAACTGCTGGCAGCCTGAGTTCGTATTAGCAACATCAGATGAAATCACAAGTAGGATGGAAAATCTGAAGTGCTTCTTTCCACCTACTTAGTGATTGCCACTTGGATAGACCTATGTAACAATGATGAATGTGGCAAGATTTAGGTAAATACAAAGAAAAACCTCTCTTATGACAGCTATCCTCTGAGGACAAGAAATATATCAGCTGTAGACCAAATTCTACTGTCCCTTTTGCACAGGCTTCACCATGAATGAAGTTCACTGAATGGGACTGCCTTATCCATAAAACAAACCCAATGTACTAGGTTAATTTCACACAAGAGAGCTATAACAAGAAGAAGAAAAGAAGATCTGTAAGTTACTGTCCACTAAGTTTAGCCTGTGGTCAAACTCACCATTTATGGATCCTTGATGCTTGCTGGCCCACATAAGTTTAAGTAGTTTGGTGGCTGCTCCGATTTGGCATACACATACATATATATTTATACTTTATCCTGGTTACAGGAGCTGGAGTTTTTATTTTGAATCAAATTTGGTATTCATGTTTTACAGGGAGACCTAGAAATGCATAAATAAACAGCATAATTTTAGCCCTTCAAGGGGAGGGAAATGTATGTAGTTTATACTGTCCTATAAGTGGAAATACAAAAAGTTTAAGAATACTAAAAATATAAGAAAAGTTAGTTAAATAGTATAAGTATGTACAAAAAAAGGAAAATAAGTAGGAAGATAGGAACTACCTAAGCCTTTCTTTTTTTCCTCTAAAGCTAAGTTTATTTTCCTGTGGAGATTGGAATGGACTATAATATTATAAATACATGTACACAAAGACCAAGCCATACTCTGATGTCTTCCATGAGAATCCCACCTAAATAGAATCATAAAGATTAGGTGTGATGGCTTTATTTCTTTGCATAAAAAAATCTCTCATGATAATGCCTTATCACATACCCTACATAACTTCAGCCCAACACATCTGATAAATTAACAGGCATCCAAACTTCTTGATTCTCATGTAAAATGATTCTCTACATTGTTTGTAATATGTTTAAAAGACAAATGGCTTCACATTAGTCAAAATAGTCTAGACGAGTTGGAAGGACATTTACAAATACTGTAATGGATAAAGATGCCTTACAAGAGATATCAGGGCTACTTCTCAAATGGAAATGAATGAAAAACTTGAGAACTAAAAATTGCAGTGAAGTTGCCATTATGTGCCATATTTTCAACACAGCTCTAACAACATGGTTGTGTGATAGTTTATATTTGTAGTTAGCCATACAGTTCTGTGAGTTCTCTGCTTTAAAAGCTTCTTATTTTCACTTGTGTTAAGTTGCCTCTCATACACATTCCTAGTGACTCACATAATGTTGGTATTTAGGCCCTAGGCCACCTATGAAGGCCTACCAATGTTCACCTTCCACTAGGGTCTTTGTATGCTGGGGAATCTCCACCTACCTTTCTCTTACTTCTTTCTGAATTGGTATTCCAATTTTTCAGTTCTACTTACATTTTTGACTAGGAGACCTTGAGCAGAAGGGTTTTGAGAAGAATTCTCAGAAAAAAATGCCCACATTACATTTGCCAAAACAGTAGGCAATGCAGAAAGGAAAATACATTTTTTTGGAAAGGATAGTTAAAAAATACAGAGATTTTTGAAATTTCTCATCTGGAGTGGAAAAAAAGGTATATTTGGATTGAGAGTTGTTTCATTCTGTTACTAAATGAGGAAACCATTAAAAAAAAAAACTGCATTCAAGGGCACCCCTGAGTCTAGAATTTTGTTGAAAACTCTTGAATGAAACATTCAACTACAAGAGAATAACAGTGAATTAATGTTATCTGCATACAGATAATTTAATCTGAGTATTTGGGCTTCCCTTTACTGAGTTCTAGTGAGTTATTGGCTGCTATGTCAAATATATAAAGATGGACTGTTAACTGAAAAACAAGTGTTGTGAAGAGAAAGACTCCACATGCAAAAGAGGAAACAGAAAAGAGAAAACACACTCATGACCCCTTGACCATGTTTCAGAACAAATACTCGTGAATGTATTCACCTGCCTTGTGTTAGAGCTTATCTAACAGTGTATCTATGTGTATGAATTACAGACACATACAGAACTAGATGCGCCAAAACAGTCACACAAAAAGCAACACCTCAAATTCATCTAAAATTTCAGCTTCTGAAATGTATTCGGTTGGTCAAATTCACCTACTAACTCCAATGCTTAGTACTGGACTAGAGTAAGGATGTCCTTGTATGATACTATAAATAATGAAAGTTTATAAATAGTTTTTGTTTCCTTATTCTATGTCTTCCAGTGAGGTTCCAAGGATAAGTCAAATTACAAAAGTAATTGCAGATTGTAAAAGAAGAAATAATTAGTTTTGTAATAGAAAATATTTCTGTAGTTTGTGTAGGTTGTTAGAGCCAATTTTAACTTCATTAATCGAAGTAGTTATTCAGCATACATTAATTCAGTATCCAGAATTTAGAAGTGGCAACAAATCAATAGAAATAAATGAATATTGATATTGCAGGACTTTTGCAATATTGTATTTATAGTGCCCCTGAAGCAAGTTAGATCTTACATTAAAAGATCAATAAACTAATGCAAAGGCTAACGCCTCGCATTCAAAAAGTCTTGGTGTCGGGGGATAAGGGAAAGGAAGCGAAATATTTATTCCGGTATTTCTGATGAGATTGCAGAGCTTTTGTAAGATTGAACCCAGGACATTGATTACCTTTCCGGTGGAGTCCAATGCTATTTTATAATGTTCAGTCAAGACATCCATATATTAGAAAAGGTCTCCCTCTTCCCTAATGTTTCAGTACTCCAGTACGTTGTTCACTAAAAGAGAAAGAAAGATAAAACAATCCCTTTTTAATCAGCAAGAACATAGCTCTTTAAGCTTTAAATGCTGCTGAACTCACTAATCTGTTTTCACAATGAAAGCTGAATTATAGTAGAAATGGAGTCTTTTCACTAAAATAAAATAAAGAAGTGGATGCAGATACCAGGCTAAATAACTTAATACACAAACTTCAGTAACAGCTATCCAAAACTTATGGTCAGAACCTTGATCAAATGCTAGATTTTGTCTATTAAATATAATATAATGTGTGAGTACACATACACATACAAAAAAACTTGTATTAATGTAAAACTGTATTTAACACTCAAGTCCTCTGAATGTAAAATTAGGAGTGTTTGCATTGAGAGATTTGGACAGGTTTTTACATAAGAACATATAAAAAATAATGAGTTTTTGCCTCTAAAACATGACCTGATAATGCAACCTCAAAATAAGTATGATTTGATGAAAACCACTTAATTTAGAAAAACTTCTTCACTTTCAAATTACTGTGTTCATATTTTTCATTAGCTTTAATTTAGCTTGAAAACTGCCAAACTGTTATTTTACTACTATATTGTATGTATTTTACTGCTGTATGTGAAAAGAGGAAAAGAATACAGAAAAAAGGTTAACTAAATGAATGTTTCAATAATTTCACCCCCAACAAAACATTTTACCCAGACTTTAAACAAGAATGTTTAAATTAAAGCATTTTCAAACTTTTCTACAAAAAAATACTTCAGCCTTGCATACCCTACCGACCATAGGTCTTCACCTGAAATTTTATTTTCTGTTCTGTTGTTTGTCTCAAAACCTTCATTCCAAGGTTGATTTGTTGACCAGTAAAGGTGACTTATGAAGATAACAGGTCTTTAACCTCATGAGCTGCCTTCCAGTCCACACTACAAAGCTGGGTGAGAGATTTTAAAACCATCTCACTCCCATTAAAGCAAAAAAGTGAGTCGGTGAGCTGGAGCACAGCAGAACAACTACTGCAAGAACCTGTCTAATGGAGAAGAGTCCTCACTCATGTTCTGGATTTTCATGTTGATATTTGTGAAATGTAATCCCAAAGGGACAAGATATGAACAAGGGAAGGCAGATGCCTGCCTTGACCCTGAAGCATTCACTCTGTAAACCCTTAAGAAGCATACAGATTTTGGCATAAGACTTCTGCTTATAGATACATTTTGATGTGTTGGAATTGTGCACATTATAAAACCAGAATAGCTGTCAAACCCTAAAGAATAAGGAACTATAATCCTTCAGCAAAAGAGTATTATTTTGAATTGCCGATTTAAAGTGATACACAAACATAGAAAATGGACCTTTTGATTAACATCAATTCCTAAACAGTCTTAACAGTCTTACATTTCTCAGTTTTTATAGTATCTAAGTAAGAACTACCTAAACACGGCAATTTGTCCTTGATCAAAATGCTTGACCTAATACAAAAGCATGCATATTAGTAAACCAAATAGAAATAGGCAAATTGAAGTTTTCCTGGCTCTTCAAAGTATTCTTCCTTGAGACTGTATAACTTCTAGGATGCTGGTGTTAAAATTAGCTTTTCTATCAAATTGTGAATTTTTTTCAAAGTAATTGACTTGCCTGAAGATTTCACTGCATACTTCAGTAAGAATGCACACACTCGACATCTTTGATTTTCTGCACCATGTATATATGATTTGTTATTTATTTATTCCTATACAATGTAAGTTATTCTTTGCAAAAATTGTTTCTCTATTTTTTCCTGTATGTTGTCTGAACATCAATGCAAGACAGAAACAGACAGAACAGTTGTAAGAAAAGGATAGGTGCCAGCTAGTCAACACAAAAATTCTGACTCTTTGGGAGAAGCACTTTAGGCAGCTCATGGGAGAAGAGGTATACCTTACCTACAAGGAAGCATTGGAACAGAGCTCCACAATTCAACAGGAAAGATCCTTTGTCCAATCTGTAGTCTCCAAGATTAGAGCAGAAGTACAGAAATTCAACAGAAATTGTTTTTATGCTGTGAGGGTGGTATAGAGCTGTTGACGCAGGAGTAAATCTGTACGCCAAGGTATATCATGGTATAGAAAGTAGTAAGCAAGCTATTGTGATGTTACTAAAAATTACAATAATAAAAATATATAGGTATATACATACTTCTCAGGCAGCCTGGTCAGCAAATCCTAATCATCACTAGCCATGTATTGATTTGCCAGTGCTACGGAGTTTAATTCTTAGAATTTTTAAGGTAGCTGTGATTACAGATTTAGACCAGTTCTCATTGTTGGATTTGTTGGTTTTTTTAAAGAATCATTTAAAGAATCATCATTGACCTTGATTTCCTAATTTTGATGAATATTGTAATCTGTCTTTAAAAAGGCCACTTCTGTTTAAATTAAGACTTTAAATTAATGTCTGGAAATAATGTAATCAAAGTAACAAGAATACAGTCTTTGCTCAAACTTTCAATATTTTGATGAGATATAAGAGCTGATTCTGTTTCTAATCGGTGGTACTGAAATTAAGATTGATGAGTAAGTATTAGAAGAAAATAACTTTGAGTTACATGCAATAGCTTTTAATTGCATCATTTAAATTCTTAAGCATTTCAATTTTATATGCATTCAGGGTTTTGCATAATTAATTTGCAGATTTCCAGAACGCATTAGGATGAAACTTTTAAATGGATGGATGGTTATTAATGGATGATATAAATATATTATTCATTATTTTTGGTTGTCATTGTAAATTGCACCAAGTACTTCTGAATGAATATTAAATTCAACATCATCCCCTGAATTCAAAAGCAAAATGCATCCTCAGTAATAATTTGTTGAAATATAGAATATTTCAGGTGTCATTTCTTAACAAATACTCTGTAAAAAAATGTTAAAATTTGTTAATGTCACACTTTCCTTCTCTCTGTAAAATGGCAGGATCATCCAGGCAAAACTGAATTTCAAGCAGTCAACCTTCTCAAAGAAGTCAACGCCAGGCTGATCTACTCTATTCCAGAAACGGGTAGATTCTCAAAGCAATACCTAATATCCATAGGTCAACTGAATGCTGTGGTAGGGAATAATTACATTTATACCAAAAAGTTCCAGAGAACATGTATGAGAAGATGGCCACAGAGAAATTTCACTAACTAGTGAAAGGAAAGAAAAGGTAAGAAAAGAAAGGAAAAAAAAGAAAGAAAGGAAAAAAAAAAGAAAGAAAGGAAAAAAGGTAGTCAGAGCTAAAGACCAGGAGAGCTCTTCCAAGAGCTATTTCCAGCAGGTGATGCAGATATTCATAAACAATTCTCATCAGTTAGAATCTTCTGTAAATGTATCTCTTTTTAACCTTTCAATTCTAAGCCTGTGTTAATCATTACTATGCACAAAAGAAATGAAGAAATATCCTGAACAGCAGACTGGAATAATTCAAAATCCAATTAAAACGTAAGTTCTTTTTAAATGTGAGAAGAACTGGAAAAAGTTCAAAACCATCTTATTGATGATATTTAGTGATGAAGTGATGAGTACCAGCAAACAGCAAGATACTCAGTAAGTAGACTCATATCTAAGGAATACTTCCAAAAGGGTCAATGACGCCACCTGCAAGGGAGAACCAAAGGTACACGTAGTTAGGAATACATTGCCAAAATAGCATAGAAAAATCTCAGAGATTGCTTGAATGCTGTTTTTCAATTTACTTTATTGTTTATAACTATTTATACTCGGTCTGGCTGGGAGGAAGTTAATTTTCTTCACAGCAGCCTGTATTGTGCTGTGTTTTGGATTTGTGACAAAAACAGTCTTGATAACACACCAGTGTTTTGGCTGTTGCTGAACAGTGCTTACACAGCATCGAAGTTTTCTCTTTCTCTCACTTGCCCCAATACATGAGTAGTCTGGGACTGCACAAGAAGCTGGGAGGGGAGAAAGTCAATGCAGCTGATGTGAACTGACATAAGAGACATTCCTTATGATGTGCTCAAAGAGGAGAGTTTAGGGAAAGGAGGAGGAAGTGGAGATGTTCATGGTTATGGTGTTTTGTCTTCCCAAGTAACTGTTACATGTGCTGAGGCCCTGCTTTCCAGGCAGTGGCTAAGCATCTGCCTGCTGATGGGAAGTATTGAAGAAATTCCTTATTTTGCTCTGCTCACACATGCAGCTTTGCTTCACTTACTAAATTCACTCTATCTCGACCCACAAGTTTTCTCACTTTTGCTCATCCAGTTCCCTCCCTACCCTGCTGAGGGGTGGATGAGAGTGACTGGGTGGGTGCTTAGCTGCTGGCCAGGGTCAACACACTACACTACTTTAACTGGAGATTTAAAAAAAATCTTTTATATAATGCATGCCTAGGAAAGGAAGATGCATCTTTACGGCTTTTGGCATGAACAAATCAGAACTGGTTGTTATGCTGTCCCAAGGATAACACCACATAATGACAACACTTTTTTTTGCTATCTTAATCAAGCAGATCTCTGTTAGGTGCCTTGACCCTGAATGATTATTAAACAAACACTTCCGCTATTAGTACTATTCCCTCCTTGTTTAAACCTAAACTAAGGATTCTTGAAAAGCCATGATACATGTACGTAATGAAGAAATAGATCCTCTGACATTTTTACTAATCACAGATAGACTAAACAGACTCAGAGAAGTCCATTCCCAAAAGCTAGAGAATGAGTAATCTCAGAAACAGCAGGAGACTTCTCTGGTTACCATTGTTCTGCATAGAATGGCAGAGCTTGAGTGGACTATACTGTTATCTGAAAGATCATCTCCAATTCAATGCGAAGACATTTACATTTAGATTTTCATATTCAGCCAAGCAGGTCATACTTGCAACAGATTATGTTATAATAAAAATTAGGGGAAGGGAAGGAATGGATGAAGCCCATATTGTTTCCCTGAGAGCAAGAGCCCTTTAAAAACCCCTTTTCCATTTCCAGATTTTATCTTCACCTAAGCAATCTGATATACCAACATGAATTTATTTCATTTATTTCTGATGGAATGAAACATTGTAGTAAAGCTACTCAGCAAGCTGTTGGGAGGCAGCCTGAAGTTACTTAATATTTCTAGGTATTTTTAAAGGCAGATACACAGGTGGAGAAAAGAAATAGTATTTTAAAAGGATATACCTTGAACTGATGTTTTCAGGCTTACAATTAAATGAAAGGATGACAATCATACATGTGGAAATTATCCCTTCCAGTACAGTAATGCAGAAAAGGAAGATGAGCACAGAAATAGAATGGCAATATAAGAAATATATAGACAAGACTTACTTTAGAAAAGTGCTAATGAGAAAGTAAGAGGCTGATGCTGAACCAAGCTTCACAATCGGGAGTAATTTTTAATCCTTTTATATTATGCAATCATTAATGAATGGAGAATTATCCTTGTATTGCTAGTTTTATGCTCTCATTTTTCTCTTCTAGATGATGGCCAAATATTTCCATGAGCTGTCACCTTCTAGCTGATTAATCAATCAAGCAGTTTTGCATCTACATAATCAAACTAAGTAGTCCTTTAGAAATTTCCCATGCAAATGATTGCCTCAGTACTCTGGCTGCAGTGAAAACTTTTTACTCACAAGTGGCTTGTATAGCTTTAGAAGCCTTCATAGAAGCCACAACTAAAAGTAACATGTTATTTATTACATTTCTAGTTTTACTTCTTTTCCTCCTGTATTGGGTTTGTGTGCAAGGCTTTTCTTTGGGGGGGGGTG
>JANZLQ010000007.1:10608670-10623023 GCA_026212715.1 Elanus axillaris | reverse complement strand
CCTTATCTGTTGGCACAACTCCCCCCCCCCCCCTTTAATAAGCTGAACAGCAGGGTACTAATAAAAGAAACGGCTATTACTAAAGCATGTTTCTGTTGTAGGAGAAAACAAGTTCATGATTTTGTTTTTATCGGAGTCCAACATCCCTTAAGGGAGTAGGATAGGTTTAAAGTAGCTATTAAAATTATTGCTGGGAAATGAAATTTGATTAAAAAAGCAGCAGCCCCATTGCTTTACAAAAGCATTCAAGTAAAATAGTGCTGTTTCAGGTCGTTATTTGAGCTCCATGTGCTGCTTTATTGAAGATAGCTACTTAAAATATTACAGATATGAAATGGAAAACTGTCTAACCTTTTATTATTTGATATTTGAACAACAAATACAGGCCACTACAAGGTGAAAGACTTGCTTGCCCCATTAGTAAATGCTTATTATTTCTATAGCACGAATGGGAATGACTCTCACACAGTAGTGCTATTTTTTTTTATATATATATATATATATGTATTTTTTTTTAAAATTCACGCTGTGCAGATTGGAAACTTGAAAATCACTCATTGTTTTTTCACTGTTTTCAAGGGCATCCAGCAATCAGGTCCTTGGTGATGCATGATGTTAGGTGTCATTAGGCACCAGCATAGAAAATGTTGGTATCTCATGCCTGGTTTTAAGATTGACTTCTGCAGAAATATATGAAAGAGCAGAGCAAATATGTATAGTGATTGCATCTTCGGTACACTGGTCATTTGTGCCCTCAGAAAGACAAGACTTTGCTAACCGGTAACGGGGAAGGATGCAGAACTCCGGGGTGTAAAGTGGCTTGATGCATTTAAATGAGCCTTCCATCACTATTAACACTGTTGAAATAGTTGGCTATGAATGCAACTGCCTAAATTTTCATTGTCCTGAATTACTGTCATTCATACAGCTCTTACTTTCTCTCACTTTTCTCCTGTGTGTATCGGTAGAGTCATGCTCATGCATCCTGAATTGCAGGTAGGCAGTGTTGCAGGTTTTTCTCCTCAGTTTTAGTCAAGTATGCAGAAATGTCCTCCTGAAGTGCTGCAGAATGAAAGCTCTGTGAAATGTCTTTAAAAATATGATAGTGCAGAATGGAAACTTCTGGGACAGTACTATTCCTTCTAGTGATTAGAATTGGGCAGAGGAAAGTGCGTGTGTATTTGGGGGTTTTTGTTTGTTTTGAAGTGGGCCCACAAGTGTGAAGTGACTGTCATTTCTCCCTGAAACTGCGTTCTGAAGCCCATGTGTGAAGCTGTGGTACATGTGCTGATGACCAATGCTCTATGGCCACAAAATAATGTCAGGACTGAAATATGCCAGCTTTTTGAATGACATGCTGAATTCATAGTTAGCAGAGGTGGTAATAGTGCCTGTAAGGGAACCGAAATACCAAAGCAATTGTTGCCTGTAAATAAAAACTTCTACTTGCTAGCAGCCTGCCATAGGAAAGTCTGTGGTAGCCCTTGAGCCTCATATGGATCAAGTAGTAGCATGAGCTAAATGGGTGCTAGGAAGACCACCTCCTGTATGATTTCCATTCTACCAAAATGGATTATACATGGTGTGATATAAAGACTTTATTTACTGACCTTTATTCTGCTAAATAAAGAGGAGTCTTGTTAGAAGGAGAGAGTAGGATAGTTGCTTCAAAGTAGAAAGTGGGGGTTCAGGTCTATGATGCGCCTACCTTAGACCTGGTAATTAAGTGTGGGTTACCCAAATCCTAGCTCTTCCTATATGTTTTTAATAATAATAATTTTTTTTTTTAAAAAAGGTTTTCTTCTGACATGAAATGAGAAAAATTCTATAACCTCAAAATTAGAAAAAACCCAACAGGGCAACTTTTATGCCCAATTTGGAAAGTACATATAAATAAGCATCAAATGGTAAGTAAGATTAAGTAACTGCCATTCACACAACAAATAGTAATCTTTCATAAAATAGTAT
This sequence comes from Elanus axillaris, assembly GCA_026212715.1. Lineage (NCBI taxonomy): Eukaryota > Metazoa > Chordata > Aves > Accipitriformes > Accipitridae > Elanus > Elanus axillaris. The sequence continues at coordinate 10,621,055 of JANZLQ010000007.1, read as the reverse complement.
TACTGACTTCACAAAGGAAGGTTTCAGACATTGGCATCGTATGTGTGTAAATGGCACTTACGCCATCAACTAGAAAAACCTCTATGTTAATACCTGTATTACATTTTATAGAATTATGTTCCCTTATGGACATAGGGAAGCTGCCAATATTTGACAATACTTGTATTTTGTTTTGATCAGATCAAGCTTTTTGTGCAAAGCTGAGAGAATGTTGCCAAGAGATTTGGCTCATATGGTAGATAAGTATACTTAAATTTTTCTGCATGCCTTTGTCTGTGGCAGCTTTTTTTAACAAATGGGTTTAATTAGTGATAATGCTAAAAGTGAGACAAACTAGAATGCTCAATTCTTTGCTAGAAATACTTGTTTTGCTTAAGTGAAGTGTGAATCTGCAAAAAGGAAAGTTGTACACTTTCAATTCAGAGTGCATGTTGTCAAACAGCTCAGGTGGCTGTCATGGGGACAATCCTGCTGTGTACGTATTCAAGCCATCTTTTACAAGCTTTGCTGACCTTATACAGTTTTCAAAAAAAACATTTGAAATAGTGAGTTTGTCCCATAAAGTTCAGAGTAGCTGAGGCTTGACCCCTGTGCTTAAGTAAGAGGGTGTCCTGTATTTCTGTGCCTTATTCATGTTGTCATTTTGTATGTATAAGAGGGGTTCTAGCAGTAAATTCACAGCGTTACTGTAAAACTTCTTCAGTAGGTCCCATCTCCACTATTTTCAGGTAAATGCTTTGAAGGAGAGGGATTTTTTGTGTTGCTGAGCTCTGCAGTAAACAAGTGGTAATAGGCAAAAATGCTGCTGTTTGTTTATTGGCTAGTCTTACTGTATTTGTACGTGAAGGAGCATTTTCTGTGACCTATAGATAAATGTCTTGTGTATTGTCATGGTTTAACCCCAGCCAGCAGCTAAGCACTATGCAGCTGCTTGCTCACTCCTCCCCCTCCCATTGGGGAGGAGAATCAAAAAAAAGTAAAATGCATGCGTTGATAAGAACAGTTTAATAACTGAAGTAAAATATAATAATAACAATAATAAAATATAATAATTGTAGTAATGAAAATGAATATATATTAGAAAAGAGGGAAATAAACCCCAAGAAAATACAAGTGATGTACAGTCCAGTTGCTCACCACCCACTGACTGATGCCCGAGCAGCGATCTGCCCCTCCCGGCCAGCTTCCCCCAGTTTCTATGCTAAGCATAATGTTCTATGGTATGGAACATCCCATTGGCTAGTTTGGGTCAGCTGTCTGGGCCATCATCCTTCCCAGTTTCCTGTGTACCTGCTTGCTGGCAGAGCATGGGAAGCTGAAAAATCCTTGACTTATCCTAAGTGCTCCTTAACACACTGATGTTTTAGTGTTGCTGTCAACATTATTCTCACACTAAATCCAAACCACACTGTACCAGCTACTCAGAAGAAAATTAACTCTATCCCAGCCAAAACCAGGACATGTATGTATATGTGGAAATCTAAAGATATGGATAGACAATCCAGGTACTTAAATTTTGCGTGCTTATAACTTGTCAAGACAATTATTTCCTATAGCCATGTTTTTACTCACCTATAAGCTACTTTGAACCTGCTGGAAATGACAGGCTATAAACATGATGATGGGCAGGAATGACAGCAAGGCCACCATATTAAAGGCTTGTTCCCAGCTTGTTCAGCAGTTACGTGATTGTTTATACTCTGTATAAATATGCTGGGTTTTGGTGCCCCAGTTGGTGATTTAACTACAGGATGCAAATAGAAATCCTTTGTCTAGAATACTTGATTTCATTGTATCGGCTCTGTGATTGAACAGACAGCTGTGATGCCGTCAACATGTTATGCTTTACCTTATGAGTGTGTATCTTGGGAAGAAAATCTGCCTTTATAAGACTTGGTAGTCTTTCTAAATCTGTGACTTTCCAATGAACAGTAGATATTTAATTTAACCATTTATGTCTTGCTGTAAATAAATAAAAAATTATTCAGGTACATTAAAGTGAAACCAGACCTCTTTAGTTGATCTGGTAGAGAAACTGAGACCAGTAAGTCAATAATGGAAATTCTATCATTTTCTAAGTTTACTGTGTTTTAGCAGAACTACATTATGTTGTTCTGATTTCTGTGATGCTTTTAAGTCTGAAGTAGACCCTGAGGAGTATAAAATCTGTTTAATGTTTACAATTCTGTTCTGTATTAATATTCATTAAAGCTAAAGAAAGACAACTCCTAGTTGAAAATGATGCAAGTATGTTGCCTATTTAGCACATTTTTTAAGTTGAAATTTTAGGTAGAAGGGTGGCAATGTCTGTACCTACACATGCACCAGACTTCATGCTGTGTTGTAGAGCTTGTTTTGCTAACATCAAATAAGGGAGAATTTCTACTTGCTCTTATCCTCCTAAGTTAAAGGAGAAAAGACAGAAATAGTTAAACATTAAGGTAGTGTTTATTTCATACTTATCAACAAGTAGATAAGCATTTTCAGATTGATATTTGAAAAAAATGTGCTTTAGTGGATATAATCTATATTGAGTAAATACAAAAGGAAATAATTTGTTTGCCAAAAAAATAAATTATACGACAGAAACTAAATTAGCTCATTGTATTTTTCTTCTCCTAGCTGATGGATATCTGACAGGACCTATATTCTGTCTTGCCTATGACTGGAGCACAAAATAAAATGATTTCTTGTCTTTCATGGCAAATACTTATTAAGAGTATTCTTATTTTATTACCTTATCTGAGCTGTGCTGTTTAAGACCAGTGATTCTCAAAGTAATTTTTATTTGTAATTGCCTGAGCCACAGCTGTCAGCATATTCTCTGGCCTATCCTAAGGCCCCAGCAATCCAGTCTCGAGCCGTTACTTGTGCTACAAGCCATGTTTCTTTGCATTCCTGCAAAGCCAGCACAATTTTCTCCTATGCAACCTAGCCGATGACCTAGTTCCATGAGGGACACCCTACCTATTATCATTGCCTCTTTGGGACTCTAAAGCTCTGGGTACTGCCAAGATTTTTCTCCAGCACACAGCATAGACTTCAGGGAGAATCCTTTTTCTGTACGGCACCCATCTTTCTGCAGTGCAGCTTAGCTGTTCTGGCTGCGCCAGGTGGGGAGGAAAAGGAAGCAGAGACTCTTAACATTTTTCTCATACAACTAGAATGGAAAGTCCTTGCTGTCCAACTTGGTTCACTGCACTGGGCAGGAGAGAATGGATAGGGATCCTGTAGCTGTGTGCGCAGAGAAGTCTTTATGCCTGTTAACTTGGCCCCCATCCTTCTGTCCATACAAATTCAGAGTAAGTGCTGGTCTGTGTAGATGCCAGAGAAGAGAAAGGTTAGGTGAACAGAGAGCGTATTTTAGGAAAAAATGAGAGAGAAGAAAGAAGGGAACTGCAAGATAAAAGCTAGATTCAATTTCCTTCCACATTTTCTTCTGAGTTCCACATTCCTTCCACTTTCTTCCTCACAGTTTGAGAACATGAAGGTACAATACTTTTTTGTTTGTCTCCACTAGGTAGTTAAAATGCTGGCTTTGGTAGAAATTCCCTTTCTTATGTGTTTTTTCAGTAAACCTATCTACAAAGGGTTAAGCAGTGGTAATACTCGGGTAGTGTCCTTGCCTTGAGGCAGCTTCCATTACTCCATCCCAAAGTTACACAAGTCCTTGAAATGTCCTGCTTTTCCTCCTGGTAAGCATTTCAGTTCTAGTGTTTCATAAGAAGAGTTGAAGGATGCTAGGAGAAAGGAGTTTAAGGTCAAATGATAGAAAAGGTGCATTCATGGTTCCCTGATAACATGCAAATAATCTTGGGATCTGTAAACTTAATTATGCTGAGTTTTCAATTCTTAAAAAATTTTATGACTCAAACTGTTGTTCCTTCAGAGACTTTTACTTCATTTCTTGTTGAAGAACTAAAATAACGTTCACAAACTTTTGTGAAATTCAGGACAAGCTCTCTTCATAGCTAGCAAGTATTCAAGGTCCAAAGTCATATAAATATGACAGTTTGTATAATCTGTTATATTTACCCAGGAATATGGAAGAGTTGCGTGAAATATAAACAGTAAAAAAAATAATTGGTTCATCTATCCTTGTCTATATTGTGGGGATAGCCTGTAGCACTGTAATTATCTCATGCATAAAAATCTTGCATTCAGATAATTACACACTTATTCAATCCTAGTATAATACATAAGACTATCATGATTAAATTATAGGACTAGATTAAATGTGAAATGCAAACTTTTAAAGGAATTGGCTAGCTCTATACAGAGGCATTATTTCATTCATCTGAAAGTGTAATAAACCTTTAACTTCCACAGTACAAATGCATCTGCATAATTGCTTGCTAATGTCGGGTATTTTTCTTCCACAAGGCTAATAATTCTAGAATGCCTAAATAATAAAGCTTTTTCACGGTTTAAAACAAGGCTGGAATAAAATTTAGCGTGGTCTTAGTCCTATTTTGAACTCGAACAGGGTCTAAAATGGATAGTTCCTTTTAGGATTAATAGGCAAATTAGAAATATACCTCAAGGACTGTAATACTTACACATCTTTGCTTGACTCTGTTTGGCACTAATTTCCCCCCCCCCAAAATGGCACTTTTTTTTTTTCTAATTTTATGTTATTAATTTGTCCTCTCTTACTACTGCCACTCATTATTAAATTTAGAATATATCTTTACATTAGGCTCAGTGATGCCCTACAGTTAGTAAAACAAATATGTGTGATTTCTGTACTAATTAACTTGCTTGTTAGTTGTAATGGGAATATTTAGGAACTAATTATAAGTGTAATATGTAGTAGGTTTTTTTTTTTCCTGCAAATTCTTATTAAGAAAAAATAACACAGTGTATAGTAGAGGTACAACAAACAGTTCTGGCTTGGACCCTGCAATTTGTGCTTCACTTATCTTTGTCTGCTGTACTTCCATGTTATTTAGTAGAGAGAGTTATTCATATTGCTCAGTTCATAATGCAGTTTGACTGAATAATGAGCCATAGTATATCATTTAGCAATTCACTTAGAAGCAGGTTTTGTATTGTATATGTGCTGTAGAGGAAAGCAAATCTAGTATAGGAATAATGGGCACAGAGAGGTTGATGTAATAAAGGGAAAAGAGACTAACTGCAAAAATCCTGGTGACTGTTTATTAGTCATTCTGTTTTGTGATATGATAGATACAGAGGGTTCCTGCCTGTGCTGTTTTAATGCTGTTGCCCTTGTGACACTGGCCTAATTAATGCAATAGGAGCCGCAGAACAGAAGAGGAAAAGCTTTCTAGGCAAGGTGTCCGATATTAAGTGAGTAGTGTCTACCTTGTACTGTGGTGAGAGAGCAAAATCTCTCAATGTTGTTTCAGAGGAGAAAAGCATTCATTGCTGATTCTTAGCTGTTTCTGGTGGATTACGTAGTATGTTAAAACTGAATATGCAAAAATGAATGGGAATTTCTCTGTTCAATTGCGTATCTCCAGGCAGCACATTCCTCTTCCCTTGGAAAAAAGTTACTTAGACTTGAAGATTAATATCTGTTTGGTGTGGTTCAGGGCATTGTTTGCACAGAGTAGAGAAAGGGAACGTCAGGGACACCATTTATTTCCCCCCTGATTGCTTCATCAGGACTCCTGAGAATTGCTTTCTAAAACTGTAGAATCATGTATATAATTTTCAAACCACTGCAAAGTAAAATAAATTTTTCATTTAATTGCTTTTTCATAAGCTGAAATGCTTTTGCTATACCTCCTTTTCCTGGCTTATTTTACGCTCATATTTTTTACAAAAGCTGACACTTTTGCCATTTTGTTTTTTTTCCTGGAATCTTAAAGGCTTTTTATTAAAGGATGTGATAGTCTTGGCTTTCCTCAAGTAACTCTCTTCTTTGGTTTCACTTCCTTTAATTCCCCCGCCCCGTTACTACAGATTACATTGCTTCTTTCCATTTAAGCAAGCAAAGAAAATGTAATTCTGTTCATATGACTCAGATTTCAAATTAAGGGAAACTAAGTCTTCTGTCCCTAAATGCACCGTAATTATGAATGTAACACTGGAGAAAGAAAGAAAAGCAGCTAGCAGTAGACTAAGTTGCATGTTGTGAAGCTGCCGGGTTAAGAATAGATTCAGTGAATTTATTCTTTTTCTTAGAACAATGTGAAAAATCAGGGACTTGCTTAATAAAAATCTTACATAGGCACATTGCGGAAAAAATTCATTATTAATTTGTGTAATGAAACAAGTCAGATTCTGTTGAAGAAGTTTGTATTCCTGCTGAAATTTAACTTTCATCTACAAGTTATCTATTCATCTACTAGATGATTCATTCAATAATCTAGTAGATTATTCATCTACTAGAACAAGTTTCTAGTTATCCCTCGCATTTGAGATGCTAAAATGCCAGTAAAAATTGAGTGGTCTGGAATGGAAAAGACTTACTACAATATGATGCCTGCTTCATTTCCCTGTTTTTGCAGGAGTGTTTGCTCCCTTGTTTTCCCCTGAGCACTGTTCAACCCAGTCATAAATGGCTCAAGCTACTGAGCTTGTTTCTTGATGTGTCAGCCAACCTTTAGCACCAAGGCTGTAATAAGGAGACACATTTGCTGAAGTGTCTGTAACTTTGTTGAAGTGCCACAGAAGGCTTAATTTCTACTGAATAGAAGTATGTATTTCATTTTAATGTCTGATCTAAAGAACATCACTTCTAACTAAATATGAAATCACCTGTCTTGCCACATCAACTTTCCTTTTGCTAAATCTAGGGTAAGCTCAAGTTGGATGATTTAAGTGAGTTGAAGTAATGTGTAAGACCAAGTTTTGTTCCATTAATTAAAAAGAGCTTCAGTTTCAAAACATATAGGATGATTATCATTAGATGTAGGCCCAGTCCTAGCAACAAAGTTTGAAATCGGAAGCATTGGATGGAATTTGTTAAAATTAGCAAGAGCCTTTCTTTTGACTTCATTGTGCTTTGGATCAGGTAATTTGTTTCGGTATGCATTCTAAAATGTGAAGCACTGAAAATTAACTCACAGTATGTTGTCATGTTTGTCCCTTGAATCTTCCGGTTGTTTGAAAACAAACTCCTGCTTTATTTTGACTCTGTCCAGAACTGACTTCACACTCTTTAAATTAAAAACAGCAGTAGAATTATTTGCACTTAAATATGAAATGGTCTTCAAATACAGCTTCTGTAACAATTGTTAGGACAGTAGGTGGTGGTACTGTAAATGGAATGAGATAAAATGAAAAAGGTGGAAAATGGCCACCTTGTCTATTATTTGTCAGTTTTGTATGTATGTTTGGTTTTATTTGGTTTATTTTGTGGGCGGTTGTATACACACAATGAAATACAATATACAACTAAAATGTGGAGTATAAACTTCTGTTGTAAGAAATAATGGACATGCCTTATTATAACATCAGCGCTTACACATGGGTATGAAGTTTTCCAAGATTCTCTGCTTCTCTTAATACATCAAACTTGCCGATAGAATATGTGCTCTACCCATTTGTGTGTCTAAAACAGCAAGCAGGGTAAAAGTTTTTAGTTTGTCACAGCGTATTTGAGTGATTGACCAACAAAACATTGTTACTTCAGAGTATTCCTAAGTTCTTAGTGTATTTTTGTTTGGATTTCTTAGTTGTTTGGTGTCATTTAGGTTTTTACATGATAATATTGTATTAGAATTTCTAGCAAAGTACTCTAAAATTTATGGATAATCACAATTCTGTAGATTCCTTGACTGAAATTACAATGTTAACATAGCAGTCTACATAGTGTGTCATGATGTACTACACATAAATTTATACCTTTAGAAGTGGGAAGTACTTTGTTATATTCCAAGAGCTTAGGAATGTTTTGATTTTAAAGTAGTTACAGCAAATTTCTATTTCATTTCCATAAACTCATGCTTTGAAAGAAGAGAATTTTAAGGAGAGATCGGTTGATCTAGCTAGCTAGCTCAGGGTCAACAGCCAATACATGGACAGAGTGGAACTTAATCTGAAATGAAGCATTTTTAATATTAATCATACCAGACAATCAGAGCTAAAAGTAAAGATGGTATCGTGATACATGCAATCATATAAAAAAAAACATATCACAACTGTGATAAAAATGGACTGCAAAAATAGGCAAGGCATTGAAGTACTTTGTAAAATTAGAAAATAGGGTATATTTAAGGATGTAAACTGATCAAATTGAACAGCAGTCTAGCATTATCAACTACCAGAGAGTAGACTGGGAGCAGTAATTTTAGAGTTTCAGTAATATAAGCAATGTAGTTGCAATTGGAAAGATAAGGGAACGAAATGAGAAGCAGTGATCACAATCTCATTTGATTTATGATTATAGCAGACATTAAAGCTACAGGGGTACAAAGACAAAATAATGTCAAAAATACAAAGTTCAGTAAAAATAGAGAATAGTGTGCAATGCCATAAATCAATAGAGAAATCCTTGAGTGGTCCAGGGTTTGGCACTACTAAAAGCAAGAATTCAAATGCAAGAATTGGAGGTCTTGTAATCAATCTATGAGTAAAACCAATCATAATGAATGATGATTTGATGTGAGAGAAAGATGGTGACCATAACTTCTGTTACAGAAACCATTAACTTCTTTGTTTCCACTTGCTCTAGGAGATGTGCAAGTGTTCTGGTCTTTAAAAGGGGGGAACACAGGCATTTATCATCAAGAGGGGGCTCTAGGCTGTGTATCTGGGGTGGATGAAGGCTGGATGTTTTGAGGGTCTCATGAACAACTCATTCTGAGAGTCAGTTTTTTTCTTTTTTGAAAACAGGCATAATTGTAGCTAACTGATCCCGTTCTTCAGTAAAACAGCTTTTCCCTGATGTGAATATTATGTTGCTTTTCAGGTGTTCTTTACATTGCTGTGTCACTGAAAGAAGCTGACAATCTCTAGGTGTCACAGATCAGGTAAATGAGCTCCGGTGTAATCTTCCATTCCTTTAGATACAGAGCTTTTGTAGGAAGAATGTGACACGTTTAAACTATACTTCTGAATTCTGGTGATCTTTGGCTTTGAGGATCTACTTCAGCAGCTTACAGTAGTTGTAATGCTGCCCACCTAGACCATAGCCTGAATCAAAGATGTGTGCCTAAATATTAGCGGTGGTAATTATGAGATATTTCTTGCTACTGAAAAATACTGAGACTGGGCATAGTTGAATGCAGTCTCTGCAACAATATTTTAAAATACATTATTCTTTACGTCACAGAAGAAGATTTATACAAAAACAGCAATGCTTGCCAAGATTTTCATAAGTTACTGCTTCTGATTATCAATTTTCAGTCAAGACTAATGTCTGAATGGTAGAAGATATGATGAAATCCTACCACAATCCCAGTGGGTTTTACAAAATATATTTTGTAGTTAAAAATATAAACTCTATAGTAAAAGTACCTTGTCCTGCAGCAATCTCCACTACAATTAGTTGTCATTAATAATGCAGTGTTGAAAAAGTTTGCTGAAGAAAATCCAGAGCATTAATATTTTAAAGGTGCTAATGTGCTTTGATTTCAGTTCACATTTTCCTACTTGAGCAAGGGAACAGTGGTTTTGAGCAGTGTTTTTCCGTATGAGTAGAGAAATATTAATCATTTTCTCAGGAAACCCCCATTGGAAGTTGCATCTTGGCAAAGCTTATTTTCAGACTTCTTTCTCATTCAGGTTTGTTCTGATTAACATTACATGAGCCTTTTGCTTTAAAGTCCATGTGAGAAATCTTGGTCTGCCAAAGCCTGGGGCAAAAATTCCCTGGTTATATCTGGAATGAAATCCTGACTCTATTAATCAGCAAAGATTTGACAAATGCCAAAGCGCTGAATGAGATCGGAACACAAAAGCTCCTTCCACATGACCACTTGCTAACAGCTAGTCTTTGGAGAGTTTTTTCCGCTATCTGGAGGCCATACAGCCTAAGAATGTGTTCACCTGTTTTAACTTTATCAAAGGAGCCTTATTGACTTTGGTGATGACTCACAATGGTTTATACAATTTAACACAGTAAAGGAAATTACAGTCTGTCAAATCAAAAAGAAAGGGGAAGGGACTATTATTTTTTTTCTGTATTTTAGAGTAGAGCTAAGGCAGAAAGAGTTTTCTGTGTACTCTGCTGCTAGATGTACGTAAGCAGGAACTTGTCTATGAAGAGAACCGCCAGAAGCCAGAGTCTTTGTGAACCCGCAGAAATTGAGTTATAGATACGATCCTAAACAAACTTGCTTAAAAGCAGAGAGAAAGCTTGTTTGAAGTCAGTAGTTGTGAGTTAGTGGCAGAAATAGTCTGAGAATTTTTTTGTCATTAATGTAGTCCTTGCACTTACTGAAAATGTTTCCTTCCTTGCTTTGATTTTGCATTGTTTAGATGACTTTGAAATAGTATTAGCTCTATAATAATTACCTATTGTGACCACCAATAAAGGAATTAGTCTTATGTCTTACAGTTTTAATGAAGTGATGATTTTATAGCTATTTAACTGGTAAAAGAATTACTAAGGCACTGTTTATGGATTTTTGATGCACGCATAAAAAAGGCTATTTCTTTGAAAGATAGAAATCCTATTGCTCTGAATAGCCATTGAAATTAGAGTCCCTTCTCAGTGCAGTGGTAACTACAGCATATAGTAATAATTTCACTGAAGTCAGTATTGCCTTTTCTAGGACATAAGATGAAGGTAATGTTTTGGGATATGTTCTTGTTAGAATTTGAAAAATTCAAATTAATAATTTGATTCTAATAAAATCGCTTATTTCATGTTTGCATTATGAAGCATCATAAAAGTTTCTGTTTCTGTGGTTACTGCTTTATGACACTGTTTCTTCATCTGCCTGTTCCAGAGCGCTCTTCACCTATGCTGTGACATTCTTGTATCTTTGCAGGAGGAAAAATTGGAGTATATTGCTACTGGAATTTGGGGATTATAAACACTAAAGAATTAGCAAAATTTATCTTTCCAACCCATGATAACTCGTAATGAAATAATTAAGCATGATTATGGGTACAGTTTTCTCCTGGGGAGATTCCACTTGGACACAAGAGGAAAATTTTTCGCAATAAGAACAATCAGTCATTGGAATAATCTTCTGAGGTAAGTGGTGGATTCCCCACCATTGGACACATTTTTAAGATTGAGCTGGACAGGGTGTGGGCCATCTTGTCTAGACTATGCTTTTGCCAAGAAAAGTTGGACTAGATGATCCTTGAAGTCCCTTCCAACCTGGTGTTCTATGATCCTGTGATTGTATTTCATCATTAAGTCACAAAAGAATCCTCTATTACCTTCCCTTTTTATTTTTTTAAGCTGACATTCTGTAGAAATAAGTAATGTTCAATGATTATTTTGCCAGAGTGTAAAGGTATTGTAGGAGCTGTCTGATTTAGCTAATATCGTAATAATCTGTCAGTATTTTGCCTTAAACAGTATAAACTAGTTGACCTTTCTGTGATTTTTATTTAAGTATGTTTCCTTGATTCAAAAAATCTCTATGTATTTACATCATTAAAAATGCTTTTTTAGTACAAATATGCCTTCTTCATTGTCTTAAAATGACATTACAGAGGGTAATTACTCTAAAAATTTATTTACTCAGAAATGTTCTGAATTACCTAATTCATTAATTCCCACCTTATTAATGGCCTCGTCAGCATTTAGGACCAGCATGACTAATCAGATGTCAACAAAATGCAATTACTACAAACTGAAAAGTAATTTTCATCCTTATGCTTTTAATGAGCCTAATACAAAGCAAATTCTCCTGTAATTGCAGTGTTTCTCAACTATTAAGCATAAAGTTCTGGCTTGGGCTTCTCATCACTATGAATTCTTTGAAGAAAGGACTTAGGGTACAGAATTTATTTCTTTTCTTGAGACTCAACTTTATTCCCTGTAGGATATTTTTTGATTCTATTGATCGTTAACAGTTAGTTTTCTGAAACATGCAATTGAAATTCTAGGTGTTAGTACTCTATTCCTGGATAATTTTTTTTTTTGTAGAATACTCCTCTAATACTGCATTAATGACAGTTTTACGTTTTTATTCCTAAATTAGTTTTGAAATGCAAAAAAGATTTTTCTCTGTTAAGGAATTCCAAAGTTTGGTGTGTTTTTTAGCTTTTATTGAAAAGAAAAATCCGTTTCTTTTTCTGAAGCTATCTATAATTATTTTACAATTCTTGGGATTGGAGGAAGTGTTGAAACCTTAACTGAATGAGGTGTTTTTGAACAGTGCATCCATGCTTAGCTGAAGTGTCTATTACAATTCAAACCAACTAATTAATATAATGAGATTGGAACTTACTACTTGAAATACATTGCATCTTTGGCAGTAATTTTCTTTTACTGATCTTCTCCCCC
>JANZLQ010000007.1:10584732-10607248 GCA_026212715.1 Elanus axillaris | reverse complement strand
TGAGGTCAGCTGCCCCGGCTGTGCCCCCTCCCAGGTCCCTGTGAAAACTAACTCCGTCCCAGCTGAACCCAGGACACTGTTAGTCACCTGCTGCTCTTCAGACTCGGGTACGTTGCCCTTTTGAGTACCTTAAATACGCAGCCCCAGTTTTGCTGAGTCTTTGAGCACCAATAACAACTACTCTTTGTTTGTTTTGTTTTAATTTACCAATGTAATTCATAATCTCTCCCAAGCAGACTGTTGAATCTGTAATTTTCTAGCTAGTATGACTACTATTTTTGTGTGAGTGCTGTTGTGAATGTGAGCAAAGCTGCTGTTGTTTCCCTGCTGATGCTCTTTTTAATTACTACAGATGTGCCAGAGTGGACTTCTGATGTGGCTGTGTCACTGAAATGGCTTGTGTTATCATGCCCTTTTTCTGTTTTGGGTGATCAGGTTAGCTTAAACCATTTATTTATATTTTTCAAGCTAAACTGACTTGCCTCAGCTAAGAAGCTGGCGTATGAAGTACCATTCTGCACCTCACTGCTTGTTACCAGTAAAAGGCTGCTAGAAGGTCTGGAGTAGTAACATTATATGAAGAATTGCAGCTGTTTGGAAAAATGCATATCTGCCCTTGGCTGCAGCCTAAGGACCAAATATAATTAGATTCAGAAATACTATATTATCAGAGTATTGTATTTTCAGATTGAGTCATTTTTACAGGTCGTCTTTACATCTGAGTACTGTTCTGTCCAAATTAATTTTTGCCTTTGTGCTGCTTGCATCATTGCTAATTGCTACAATACTTTTTTAGGTGATTAACATAAATTAAAAGACTAATTGCATTATGGCTACATCACAAACCATATGTTTTCCACCCACCTTTTGAAGTTAATTTAAAAAAAAAAAATTGCAGTGTGTATATTTTCAGACTTCAAAGCCATGTAACTTGTAAAATTAGAACCTCCCAGTATTCTGATAGGAACTTATTCAGTCAGGTAGCTGAACTACAGTCAGCTGAACAAGATCAAACTGGACAGTTTTGACTTTGAAAGTAGCCTGAAATCCTGTCAACATATCATAAAAAATTGCAGAATTGGATGCAGCAATTTGATGATTTGGTTGTTTGATGTTGTGGTGTGTGGGGTTTTGGTGGTGGTTATTGTTGTGATACGTCTTTCAAAAAAGTCTGAATTTTCACGCAGACTGGTAATTCAGGTTTACCAACTAATCCTGGAGGTGCTGACCACCTAGCTCTGTGGAAAACTACCCAGTGTAGGATACCTTTTCTTGAAAGGACAAAAGATGCTGACAGTATAGGTAAAAATGAGGAGTGCCTTTCTCTGTACCAATGTTCTATTCTACTTGTTTAAACCTTCGCGATTGTAGTAACCCAAGGCAATAAAACAGTCCGAAGCTTGTGAAAGTATTTTTTTGTTGGTTTCTCAGTTTGATTAGGAAAAATGCAGAACTCAGAAATTCACTGTATGTCATGACTTCCTTTGGAGAATGTGTAAGAGTATTTTGAGTTTAGCTTTAGAAGCTGACCAGATCTTTCAGGAAATGTATTTGTTGTCATGTTTCATAGCAAATGTATTACAAAACCATTGCAATGTTGGGTTTCTGGAATTGAAGTAGTCAAGATTGGTATATAGAGGGAGAAGGAAAGAAAGAATTATTGTCCCTTTTCAGATGCGAAACTGAAGTAGCTAGTTGTCTTTCCAAAGAATTACATAGTTGTCTGGGTCAGAAAGGGAGTTTGTAATGTAGTGCTGACATGTCTCCGAGTCTCAATCCAAATGGATAATCATAAACTTCTCATTCTTCTGGAAATAATTAAGACAATGAAAACAGTTGAGAATTTCAGGTTCAAGATGTCGTGTTGAACTACTCAAATATACCTTTACCTTTATATGTTATTGGTAAGGCGTAGCTCAAAAATGTGTTGTGCACTTTCATAGGTCTAGGGCCATTTACCTAAACTGAGGATCTGCTTCAGTATTTTTTCCAAGGATTAAGTATGCAGTTAGTCGTCACATAATGAAGAAGCACAGTTTTGCTCAAAAATTGTTTGCTGTAGAGTACGTACCTTTTCTCAATGATGTTTCTTCTGATTTAAAATTGCCACTGCTTTTATTAGATAATCTGAATTTTTTTTTTTTTTGGTGATAGCTCTTGGTTGGAAGAGAAGAGCTAGCTTGTTTTTCCTGACGTTTTTCCTGTTTAGTTTTAAGCTGATAATAAGTAATATTCACTGCTTAATGTCTTGGTTTGTTCATAGCTGCCTACAGAGAGGCATAATATTTTTCAGAGCCAGATGGTTGTGCATCTTGCATCTGCAGTAGAAACAAAATTGGCTCCTTGCAGAAGTATTTTTTGCAGTTTCTTTTGATAAGTTTCCATGTCACTAGTTCTAATAACATTGAGTGTTTGGGTTTTTCTCAGGGAGAAGAAAGGGATGATTTGCTTTTTTTCATAAAAACAGTTTTATTTACTTGCTTTCCTGTAGAAATTTGACTTAGCGATCCCACCAGTATCATTTTGTGTCACTTTATGCCTGAATTGATTTGAAATAACTGGCTAGTTTCAACCAAATTTGAAATAGTAAAGTCTGAAAGCTTTATAAACAGTTACCAACTAACTTGCTGATCATCAGGGACTGAGGTCTAGACTAATTATGCCATGTGGTATATTTTCATTTGTTAAACGTGATTTAAATTCCTACCAAAAAAATTTAAAATTCATGCCTATAAAATGGTAAATTGAAGATTTTCCTGTGAATTTCTAGGATTACCAATCATATTATTTGGAGCTTTGGCCAGGTAGTTGAAGTAATTCTTCCAGAACTATGCAATTTTTTGAGTGCTGTCTTTCCTATGTTCATAATTTATCAAGTTTCTAGTATGAACAAGAAAATGTGGGTAATTCACCCACTTCTGCAGAAGGCTTTGATTGCAAATTTGCAAGTAAATTTCTCTGATTTACTCTCAGGAACTTTATTCTTATTCTAACATGCAGAGATAAACCAGAAATCAGAATATTTTGCAATCTCTTTCAAGCTTTAATTCAAGACTATAGAACTAGGAAGGAAGGAATTCTCCACTGGAAACTAGGTATCTTCTGGCAGTACCGAAGTATGGTATTTGCTCATTCTCACCTTCATGGTAAAATACTGACAACATTTGTTTTACAGACAAACCTTCTTAGAAATGTGTCTAGCAATTTCAGTACTTGTTTGGAATTCATGCTGTCAGGCAGAGAGTCTGTGAGAATGAGAACACTTGAGAGTCTCAGATTGTTTATAGCTGTCACATGTTCTTGTACCTGATCTGAAATTTATCAGTAATATCTATAAATAGAAAAAACTATATTAAAATAGGATTTACGTTTTGGGATAAAAAAGAAACCCATATTTTTACCTTGTTTCAGCTCATTCTCTGATCTTTCTGCTTTTCCACCCAGCTACTATGACAAGTTGAATAAGCACTGTAAGGTTTTCTACTATTTTCGTATTTCTCAGAATTAGACTAGGTAGCTGTCTCTTTCAGAGATAGGTGTGCATATTTTTGTAGAGCTACTAAATATGTGTGACAGGATAGTGTCATCATTGCAATAGTACCTGAATCCTGAAGCTGCAAGTAACAGTGCATCTTTTAAAATTTATTTTTTTTGGAAAAAAATATTTATTATTAGCATTTATTTTGGAGAATTATTGACTGTGGTTGAACAATTACTTTGAATAAAAAGCTGTCTGGACATGGTCCTGGGCAGCTGGCTCTAGGTGACCCTGCTTGAGTAGGGGGGTTGAACAAGATGACCTCCAGAGGTCCTCAATCATTCTGTGATTCTGTGAATAACTTTGAACAAACAAGTTTGGCAGAAATGCAGATGAGAAAAAAACAGTCCTGGAGCACTAATCAAATTTCTGATAAATGTGAATATGGAAAACAGTTGTATTGGTTGAACTTTGAGGAGTAAAATGAGGACCATTGGATGAGTAGTGTAGGACATGCCCTGTTTTCATTTAGTGAATACCCTAACCTGTTTCCATGTCAAACTGTATTAATTATTTTCTTGTATTTAACTCTCCTTGTCCCCAGTAATAATTTATTCATAATGTACTTACATGAACTGTTTACATATCATGATGATGAGGTAGAGGCTCTTTTAAAACTTACCATGGAAAGCTGTCATGGAAAATGTCTGTTGGCAGTCGTGGAGGTGGAAGACTGTTAAACTGAGATTTAAAAAAAATATTTAATTTTCTTCCTTATGTATGTTTTCTCTGAATTTTGCTGCTTTTTAGAACCATTTTATACTGGTAACTGCAGAAGTCTTTAAAGAGGTTCATGGAAATGTGTAGTTCTTCATGAAGAAAAGTATCAGTTCTTCTGTGTTTCTATATCGTCTTAATCACAATTTACTTGATAGAAAAGAATGTACCTTATTTCTTCCAGTGGTATGTTCGTAGTTTTTATCAGATAGTTGTGTTCTGGTTTGGTTTGGTTTGGTTTTTCTTGGCCAAATTCAGCTGTACTGTTAGTTTGATTCAGAAGTAATTTGCTTTTAGTTTAGTTAAGACTAGACTTCACTCCTTAACCACATTTTAAATTAAAGTTACACTATTATGCTTCTTTTGGACATTGGAGGATGGAATTTTTTTTCAGTAACAAAATTTTTGTTACTGAAAAAAAAATTTTTGTTTCAGGATTATATGATTTTCCTCACATATGTATCTACTTGCTTACACTCCTAGACAATCTTTAAATGGTGTTCTACATTGCTTCAGAATTAAATGCTATATTTTTGTAATTGCTCTGCAGCTTCACAAGCTAAATAAAATGAAGAAAATAAAATGTAGCACAAAACTGGAGTAATCATAGGTGTTGGCAATAAAGATGTACCTTTATTTATTACATATATATAGCAAAGCATATTAAAGTAAACAAAAACTGTTGGCTTGATTCCATGTCCTTAGAAAGACAGAATAAATCATCCACAACTTGCTGAAAAGGCTTATACCCAACATTAAAGTAGAATAATTTCTTATACAAGTCTGTGGATATTCCATACTGTTTTGTTGTTGGAGGATTCAAATATAAAAGAACTGGGTCCTGTTCTAGATATTTGTGAAGTCATTAAGTGATACAGTTCATGAGTAAGAATCTTTCCACTGAAAGGGGGAAGGTTGCACTGTGCATAATAAAATGAAATTAGGAAATCGATTCAGACATTCCCTTTGCACATAGTCAGATAGACAATTTAAACTGTGTCCTGTTCAGCCTTTCACAAAGACTGGTCATTAACCACTGACTGGCGCAATTAATGGAAGGGTAGGTCTTGATTGTAATGAGCTTTGGGTCGTGTACTAGGTGTAATAATTTTGTAGAAGCAAATCAGACTCATGAGAGAGCTATTTCACATATTTTTCTGACGGCAAAGTAGGAAGTAGAAAATTCTGTTCAGTTAGATCTTGCAATATTTCTAAAACAATCTACTGAGAAAAGGAGACTTACAGAGACAAATTCTTCAAACCCCATAATAGACTTCTTTTTTCCCTTTCACCATGTAGACAGTATAATGTTACTAATGGGTGCTGTCCATAGTTGTGCAGAAATATGTTCTGTAGTGGTTTCTTACATGTTTTGTCTATTGCATTCCCTATTAATGTATTTTATGTGGTTTCTAATTTCTTGTCTAGTTGCAGAGAAACACATATATGTGATAATGAATGTAAAAGAGTGGCTATTAAAAATGAAAGGCTACAGTGTATCTCTGCTGTATGTTTATTATGAATAATATGGATCCCTTGCATTTTGGATTTCTCATCATTCAGTTAAGCAAAGCTGTTAGTAGAATACTGGAAAATAAATTTTCCTGTAGCCCAGTCCTAATTATAGTGAAGGAAAGAAGAGCTATCTTCATACGTAGTCACTAAATTTTGTGCAGAAGCTCAGACATAGGAACTATAATCTTATTATTGATTTCTAATTTAATATAATGCTATATGTATTTACATGACAAGACTAGAGTGGAAGCCTGCTACTGTTGTGCAAACCAAAATTCCTTGCATTGCTTGCCAAAGTATTGCAGTGTGAATGCAAGGCTTAGGTGTTGATGTGTTGACTTGTAGGTCCATATTTTTCCAACTTGATTGTTCCTATTTCAGTGACAGCAACAATTGATCAAGGGTGTAACAGATACAGCGTTTGAAAATAATGTGAGTTATCACCAAAGCAGATGGTGCATGATAGAAACTATAGTTAATATTTTTCCAGAAATAACCATTCTAGCAGAGATGTCTAAAGACGTGAGGAAGAAAAAACTAGGTGGTTCCATCACAAAAAGGGCTGAAGTGAGCTGTTTAGTGATGATCAGAACATACTCTTTCAGAGTAAGATCCTTACATGTTACTGAAGCATGCTAGTGATGTTAATACTTAGCTTGTATAGAATAAAACAAAGCAAAAAGGTGCTGCAGTGTGCAGTGAGACACAGCGGACCCATGGTTGTAACATGGGAGAGTCTATGTATAAGGCAGAACTTTTTTTATCTGAGGGAGGGCAAACACCGGCAGAGGAGCTGGGAGCCTTGGTCCTTGAAGATGGTCAGAGCTGGACTGGACGGGCCCTAAGCATTCTTGTCTAGGTGGTATTACTTGGAGGGTTGGGATTGAACTAAATGCCCTTCAGAGGTCCCTTCACAGCTGAATTATTCTATGAACCTGTGATGAATAAATACCTGTGTGCTACATTTTTCAGTAATACTGACAAGGAAGTTACTGGTGTTGAATGAAAGGAAATGGACTTTGATATTTATGCATTCAGTCTGATAACAGGACTCTCATGTATGGCCTTTGAGCAAATTGAACAGTAAATATGGCTTTAGGGTTCAGAGAATTAGATAAAAAAAAAAAAAAAGGAAGTAAAATGTTGTTTCGATATAAACTTCTACTGAAGTGGGATCCAAAATGTTGCATTGTTTGTGATGCACTAAGTTTCTGCAAGCAGAGTTTATGTTCATCAGGGTAGCATCTGTCCAATCCTTCCTTATTCTATTCTGGATCATGTATCATTTGTCCTCCCACAGCTGTCATAAAAGTGGCATAAAACTGGCATAAACTCCATGTCATCTGTTCTGGCAGTTTTCAGAGAAATTTAATCCTTTTCTCACATCTGATCCTGATTGTGTTTATAACTGATATGTGGTCCAATACTACATGGATTATGTAACCACAACCCGATTTTACTTAGCCACCTTCTCTGAATGGGTATATTGTGAACTCTTCATCTTTATGATGTAAAGCCCAAAGGATGTAACAGGAAAAGTCTTTGAAAGTGAACTAGAGTCAATAACAAACCATCATTAATCTTTGAAAATTGCCCATAAAAATGGAGTATGTGTTTGGGCAAAGATTCCCTCTTTTCAATTGCAAATAAACTTCCATCTTTTCAGTTACACAAGCTGGTGAGCATTGTCTGCTTTCTCTGCGAGGAGACATTGGTGTTTAAGGGGTGGCATTTAGATGAAAGCAGAAGAGAGATTCATTATGAATGCTGAGTTCAATAGATGATTACTTGGGAAGAAAGGAAGGCAACATCTTAAAATGTATTCTAGAGTGAGCGACAGTCTGCTTACTGATCTGAACAGACTCCATTTCAATTAATTGTGAACAAATAGATGATGATGTTTCACCATTATTTAAAATTAGAGCTGCTTGTAATTTTAAAACTTGAGACAAATCTAATAAATAAATGGGATGGATGTATCTTGGTGTTTTTATCTGTTTGACTGAGCTTTTCTCATTTTTGCATTGGCAACTCTACTAGCGTAAGTCATTAAACAATAACTGTCCTTAGTAGTTTGTTAAAATATTACACAAGAATTTTTCTAAACTATTAAGGAAGATGATTAGTCTATATCTATTATTGGAGCAAATATTGTTTTAAATGACTGAAATAATTGATTTTTACCTTAGGAGGGGTATTGGCCTATTGTTTTGTTAACAGAGCCCAGCAAATCTATTGTTGAAAACACTTTTTTTTTTCTGGTTTAGGTTTTGAAAAGTGCTGCATTCCTCTTGGTGGCAGCAGACCTTTGATATTCAGCAATGGAAAAATGATATAGAGGATGAATAGTCTTTGTTCAGTCTGGGTGTGGTTGGGATTGCATGATAAGTGCCTGTTCCTAGTGTCCAGCTGACGATAATGGGGAAGAAGACTGCATGATCCATGGGGATGGAAAAGAGAATGAATTGGGAGTATATAGACAGGAGACACTGCACCTGAGAGTCAGAAATGGAGTTAA
Source organism: Elanus axillaris (assembly GCA_026212715.1). Classification (NCBI taxonomy): domain Eukaryota; kingdom Metazoa; phylum Chordata; class Aves; order Accipitriformes; family Accipitridae; genus Elanus; species Elanus axillaris. The sequence goes on along the minus strand of JANZLQ010000007.1, from coordinate 10,598,960 downwards.
GGGGGAGGCTTGGATACCTTGGGCAAGGTAATAAGGTCATTAAACATATTGGGATGAGGACAGGATTTGAAGGAGGATAATACTGAACAGAAGCTTACTCGTGGAGTGTGCCATTCACTCTGCACCTCAGTGATGCAAACCTCCTTGATAGGCCAGTGAATAGATAAAAGCTGCACAATAACTGATGTGCAATAAGAGACCTAATTAAGATTACCCAGGCAATTTGTTGTCCCATTTGGTATGGTGGAAGTTTTAGGTCGTCCCAGTGAAGCTGATGCGCAGTACAGGTTTATGGCACCCAATAATTGTCCTTTGTCACATTTTAGAGAGAGATGAGAAAAATAGCTAGTAGCTTCATGGAGTGTTTAAGGCAACATGGCAGTAGGCGAACTTAGAATGTGTTTTGAAGCGCTTCATAAACATGTTTTAAAGTGGAACAAAAAAAAAGGGGGGGGGGGGGCAAGTCCATATCTGTAATGCCTGCTGGTGATGGAATTGTGGACAGGAGAAAAAGGGGTAAAGGGAGTAGGAAAGAATAAGGGTAGGTTTTAGTATGTTATGTGTGTTCCACAGTCTGATAATCTAATTCAGTGATGATCAATTATTTAATCTAAAGGCTAAACGTGCATCAGAACAGTTAAGTTTTCACAGTAAATTCTCAGTAGTTTCATTAATTCTTCTTTCTATTACTTGAGTGATGCCAAGGTTGTGATAGGAATAATCTCAGGTTAATGAAGTTTTTGCTAGAGTGAAGTCAGAATAGAGACTGTAGGTCCTCATTGAGGACTCTGCTTCTCTACCAGAGTTAAACAGAATGAGAAGATGAACATGTATTCCCCAGGTGCCTGCTCCGAGCTCAGTAACTAGCTTACTTTAAGAATTGCAGGGGAAGAAAAGCCAGTGTTTTGGTTCCTAATACTAATATATGTGTTTTCATTTGATAAAATTATTCTTGAGAGACATTCTTGGAAGATAAGCTGGGCATGTTGCTTTGGTAATAAAACTATAGACTTCTCCTCCTTGCAATTTATGATTCAAGCTGCTTTCAGTGTTTTGAGAAGTTTGTGTGAAGCATTGTACTCATGTAGAAAGTTAGGCCTAGAGAAAAGAGAATTATTCTGTAGTTGTCATGGAAGCTAGTATGTTTGGTATGAGACAAGTGGCTAAGGATGAAGTGCGCGTCATGTAACTTTAACTCCTTATAAATTATACAGCTATTTTTTTATTATCAAGAAATTCATTGTGAGGCTGATCAAACACTGGAACATGTTGTCCAGAGTTGTGAAGTCTCTGTTGATATATTGAAAACCTGACTGGACACAGTCCTGACTAACCAGCTCTAACGCACCCTGCTTGCACGTGGGGGTTGGACTAGATGATCTCCAGAGGTCCATTTCAACATCAGTAATTCCATGATCCTGTAATCTCCCTGGCAACTGGAGAAGGGATAGGCAGTCCCAGAAAGGTGTTTATCCTGTACTGTTGCTCAGTATGGATGGAACGAGTATTCAATATGACAGGAATTTTCTTTTTCTTTCTTTCTTCCTTTGACTCTTGAAGAAGCCCACATGACTAGTTTAGAATAACTGCCAAAAATTTTTAAATGGTTAAAATTAGGTGAGATTAGTCTGGCATTTTTAATCATGTAGGTGGCTGACAAGCAGCTGGAGTAAGTTGGTGATTGGGTTTTTTTTAAACGTGCTGTTGTGTCTACATTGGTAGTCATCTTGCAGATCATTATATTAGGTGTGCTTTGCAGTTCTTTCCATTTCAGTCTTTGTCTTGAGCATTTGTAGGGCACCTACCTGCAAAACCAGGATAATATGGAAATGCTGGGATTTGACAAAATTTTGTGTCATCACCTGCTTAGCCCTTGAAGAACAGAAAATTAAAAATACTTCAAATACTGTGAGACTTGTGATAAAATCATATGAGAAGGCACCATTGTTTGTCTTTTTGCAATATCCTGGAAGAATAAAACTACACTAAACTAATATAATAGATTAAGTGTCAGTAGCCTTAAGAATTATGTACTAATACCTATAACAGAGAAGTTTAAGCCTGTTACTGAAACACAAGTGTAAGGTATAGTTGCATAGTAAGTGATTAAAAAACTCTTTTTTTTTTTAAAGTAGGTGATGACAAAAGACGTTATTTTAAAATTGCATTTACTTATCAAGTAAAAAATTGGGGGGTTTTGTTTTGTTTTTGGTTTTTTACTTGGTCATTTTGCAATGGGTGTTCTAAGAAAGGAAATTCAGTTGCAGATAGTTCTACTTTGGAGTCAAATTACATGTATTACACCTTCTCTAGGTGGGCTTTTCTACAAGCATAAAAGTTTAAAAAAGGCTTCTATGAGAAGGTTTGTTACCATTCGGTGGACTTGGTGTTCAGTTGACAGATTATCACCTAGCTGTTCTAGTTGTATTGGGCATGTGAAGCACAAAATGTGACAGCAGCATGCTGGTTCTGTGGCATTTTATTGTGCAATCCATTGGTGTCTCTGCTTTAAAAGCCTGTCTGAATACAGTTCATACTTCATACAAAGAATTTAAATGATCTAATGAGAATACAGACTTTGCTTCAAGCTTCATCATTTCATAAGATGAGAAGTCTGTATTAAAACTTATGTAACTGTACAGTGCAATTGGGAGTTTTGTTCATAGAACCTATGGCCCATAAATATTCACATGTAAAATGTCTTTGGGACATCTCAGTTATGCTTTAGAGTTTTCAAGAGCTTAAGTTACTAGTCAACATCTGCTCTGCATCTTTTTTTTTTTTTTTAATGTGGTTTCATGTTTTGCCATCTTAGTCTCTTTTGATCTACATCATTTCTGTAGGGCCTTTCTTTTTATTATTGAGGAACTTCATTGGCTGACATAGCACAAGTCTACATTCTCCCTGACTGAAAACACAGTTCTCTTCTTTGTAAAGCCCTCTCTAGATTGCTCACATCTTCTTAAAAATCCTTCCCCATATTTGATGCTGTCATGTGCAAACAGTGGTGCTAGTGGCTAGAGACAATAATTGTTTTCCAGTGGAGTTCAGTGCCAGCAGAATTAAACAGCTGTATGAAATCTTTACACTTTAAATGGGCACCAATTTATTTCCTAGTTTACGGAATGTAACCATATTTTTCTCCCAAATCTAGAAGCTAACCCCATCTGTGTTTCATTTTGCCCTACTTTTTGGGCTTATGTTGATGATGTCTAGTTTCTACTCACTTTTAACCTGTCAACGTAAGTCCCAGTCCTGCAATTCTTTATTTGCGGGCAGAGCAGCCCACTGATGAATGCTTTTTCTTCAGTAGTTTTTTTTTTTTTTTTTTCTGTTTCTTTTTTCCCTGTATCTTTGAATTATGTTCCTGCTCTGAATTTCTCTGTGCAAAAATCTGTGCATCTTCCCTGGTTGTATGGACTTGTCCAAAAAATGCCTGAAGTAAAGGTACTATAATGCATTCAAGTTTAAGGTATGAAATGTGACTGTTCGGTTTTCAGTTTAAATACTAATTAAAATCTCTGGAGGCAGAGGTGTACAAGACCATATAAAAAATTGAGTTTGGCATATATCCTGTTGTTAGATGTCTTGTAACCCTGGTGAAGTACGGTATTACAGGAAGCAAAGAGTAAGTAGAAGAGAAGAAATTCTTTTATCTTGTACGTTGCTGGAGCACAGATATGTGTTTGGATCTAGTCAGTATGTTTGTTTTGTGTCCTGAGGGACACTCTTAACTGATGTAGAATGCTGGAAAGAAAGCATTGAGAATGTGGTGGCTAGTGGAAATGAAAAATAAAATGGACATTTTCTTTTTTAAATTTTGAAAAATACCTTTTCATTTTAATTCTCCTGTGTGCTTGCTGTTATGTAGTGTAAAATAATTCGTTCTCTCTGTTGGTTTTATGTACTGATGTCAAGCTCTGCTTTTTAAAATGCTTGTTTTCTTACCCTGTGTAGCAAATTTCTAATTATACATCCAGTGTAGGATAGCGTCTCTTAGTATTCAGATGTTAACTCCACACGATACCATTCAAACTGAAGCACATTAGTGTCAAACTGTTAAATATTATTCAGAGGAGCTGTCTGACAAGTTTGACAGTACTTACTCATCAGTGGTTTACTAGCACTGCTCTTACGTGCTTGATTAAAAAAAAGAAAAAAAAACTAATGCTTTTTTTTTCTTTTTTCACTGCAAGTAAAGTGAATGGTATAATCAAGTGAGTCTATGTTACCTGGTGATAATGCTATAGATCATTGTCAAATTCCAAGTAGAATTAGCAGAAATACTAATATTTGATAGACTTCTTCAGTGGCAAGGATTTGAGATGACAAACTGCCAGCTCCTGTTCTTACCAGGGTCTCAAATGTCCATTTCCCTTTTGAGTGAGACAGGATGTTTTAGTTTGCTAACAAAATCCCATTTTGACTTTACATATGACAAGTAGCTTCTTCAACACAAGCCAAACAAGGAAGTCTTCATAAAAAAAAAAGAGGTGGGTTTTCCTCTACAGAGGTTAATACAGTAAAGAAACCTTAAACCCAGCATTTCTGTGAAATTTTGAGACTTTTAACTGAGGTTAGTGCTAACATGTACCTGCTGCAGTGAGGAGCCGTGAATGTTCTTGGAACTTGCACAGGCATCAACTGCAAAGTACTACATGGTTCAAAAAATGAAATTGCAATATTTGAGGTTTACAGCCCTGTTGCAGATACTAAATTTGCATGTTGTGCATTTGTGAAGTATGGCCTTCTTGCCTTTGTTCTCTTCCAGCAGAGAGCTCAGTCACCTGTCCTTTAGATACTCAATTAAAAAACCAACCAACCAACCAAAAACCAAAATAATAATAAAAAAAACTATGAAAAAGTCAAGCAATTAGTTTCTTATTCTCCCCTTTTGTATTCTTCTGATGGCTTTTTCCAGAGCACATAGTTACCTAATGCTTTACTTGCTCCTGTTCTTCGCTTCCAGACTTTATTGCCTACAGTGACTGTGAGCCAGCGATCACTAGTTTTAATGGTCACAGAAAATAGATTTTTTTTCCTTTCCTGCTTTGCGGCAGATGCTTCTAAAAGTGGTGGCAGCAGCTAAATCAATGAGGAGAAGCTGTATTTTCAACTTATGAGTTTTAAACCGTTCCTTTCTCAGGCAAGTTCACTGTGTTAAGCTGTGATGTTTACATCCATTTAATGTTAATTATTTTTGAACCTCTTGGTTCACATTTCCAAACCAATTGGACTAAAAATGGTTTTTATTCTTGTAACAGAAGCTAAAACTTTTACAATTATCTGATTTCAGAATGTATGGCTTTGAAAAATTATCTGTTTTAAAACTTTCAGGCCTAGATTTACAGGACAAATCCAGGCTGTTTTGAACCTTTTTTGGTAAACCAGATTCTGCACCCAAGAGTCATTTGCAGTCAGCCTTCTGTTCATGTTGTCTGGCTGCAGACTGGCTTTTGAAACTAACTGGTGACTTGAGCTCTTATACTGCCAAAGATATGATGCCTTCTTACAGCTGTTTTTTTCAGTTTATCATTGCATTGTTGCCATCTGTTGCTCTTTGCTCCTAGCTCTGTTTCATTGTAAGCTCTTCCTCTTTCTCATCTAAGGAGATAGATGCTCACATTTTTTGTGTTGTGGTTTGGTATGGTGGTTTTTCAGTGTTTGGGTTCCCTCCACCCTTGGGTTGTTATTCTCTTGCTTTCCTTAGTTTGTGTGATGTTTGCTGCCTGTTGTTGAAGTTTTGTCCAGTGGCTGGGTCTACATTTATCTGTTTCCTGGACTCGTCCTATGATGGTTTTTATGTGTCTGGTTTTTATTTAGACAACGCTGAAGTCCCTAACTTCTATTGAAAAGTCACTTGGAACGGTATATGCACTTGTATTTTTGCTTGTAAATTTACTATAGGAATTTAAAGCCCTTCTTTGATATTCATGTCCAGAAATGTCACTGTCTAGGTTTTCCTGCTCAGTTTACCTATCTTTACCTACAGGCCTTTAGGGCTAGGTACCATAGAGAAGACAGATCTAATGCCTGTAAACTCAAATATTACTTGATTCATCAGCTACATTAAAAAAAAAACATGGCCAGAGGTGAAGATCCATTCAGTGTTTTCCATACTACTTTTACTACTGGAACTGCAAGGTCTCCATTTTAGGATTTCCTCAGTTTGAGGAGATTCAAACTAGCAGCTTTTAAGTGCACAGAAAGTTGTGTGTGCATCTTGCTTAGCTGGGCATTGCTTGACAAGGAACTTGCCATTCAGAGGGCTAAGGAGAAGAGGAAGGCATTGAAGTGGGTGTTGAAGGTCCCTCTGTGAGAGAGAAAGAATGTCACTTTCTGCTGCCGATAGACTGGATGTATTTTATCCAGTGATGCTATGATGCAAAACTTATAGAAATGCCATGGAGAACTACAACATTGAACTCCCTTTTACCAGAGTCATCACCATTTTGCTGAACAGAAACTGGCACCTGCTCTTTTCCTGTCCCAGAACTACAACTCTCATGCGCATACTGTCTCAGCTGGGGAAGGCAGAGAGGGAGATCAACTCAAGTGTTCCTGTTCTCAAGTAGAGTGCTGTAAGAACTTTAGAAAATGTGGATAAATTGCCCACATACGAAACAAAAAAAGCAAGCCAGTCACCATTTGCATATAAGAATAACTAATATACCTTAGTCCAAGCAGCAGTCATGTTCTGGATCACTGAGATTCCTAAATTCCCAGAACGTACAGGCATTCACTTGTTCCTGACTCTTCAGTTTTTCCTGTTGATGGGCTGAGGCGTGCTGCCTTTCAGTACATGTCATGAATCCCTTTCTTTGGCACCTCATTTTCAGTGTACAGAAGAGGAAGAATTCATGTACTTACAATGTCATGAACTAAGCTTCTTCAGCTGAGCATCAAGTTTTAATTCTCTGTCATAACATGCCAAAATTTAAGTGCTTGCATGAACATGAACGTTAGTAAAATGACAAGAGCTGCCTTGGAATGAAAGAGACTCGGTAGTGTGCAACAAATCATCTCTATGCAGATCACTAAAATTCATCCTGTAATCCCATTTTGGGAATAATTCACTTAGCATTATTCTCTTCTGTTGTATGGAAACCTGCTTCCTGTCCAAGGATAAAATATTTTCTCATATGACCTGGTCTCAAGTTGTCTAGATACACGTGGCCTACCTCTTGGAGAGGTATTTTTGACACATAGGTCAAACTGTTGGTCTGCCTCTAGCAATCTTTACTTTTTTCCAGTTATCAATACAAAAAGATATTCCTAGGCTTAGGGGAAAAATGATGTATGAACATCATCTATCACAAAAGGCATAGTGAGGGAAGGGAAAGAAGTAAGATGAACTGTCTTTGCAGTCCATTTCAGTGAGAAAATGCAGTGTAATCTGGTAGAGTTGCTGCTGGCTAAGTATATAAAGCATCACCACAATTAACAAGCTTACGTGATTGCAATGGGATGCTTCTCAGCCTTGATATGTGTTGACCTCCCCAGTGTGATAGCAAGTCAGTGCTAGATACAGAAACTTCTGCAAATATTTCCCCAATGTTAGCCAGCTCCCAGGTACAATACTGTCTTAATGTACTTGATCAGTTTCTCAGTTTCTTTGGGATGCCATATCAGGTAAATCAGGGATCATAATCTTCATGATGTTTGGGTGTACATCTATGCTCATGTGTAGTTTACATCGTGTCAGTAAAAGTACTTTGCTGCTTTGCAGCTTAAAGTCTTGCATCAACAGAGAGCGAGTAGCAGAACGCTGCCAAGGTTTACTACTTCATTACAAAAGTTAACAGAGTTCTGACTTAAGACTGCAAAAATGCTTTAAAAAGTGATTAGCAAGAGAGGAAAATCAGTGTTCCCTGCTTACATAGACAGTATCAGAAATGGAGACTAAGATTTGGTTCTTAGTCTCAGTGGAGTATGAAAAATTCTTCTTTAGATCAAGTTCATTGGTTCTGTCTCCTCGTATTTTCTTTTCCTCTGTCGTCTTCAAACGTGGTTTTGAAAATAGTCTCTGGTCTCTCTCTCTCTCTGTATATAGCATTAACTCTGAGGAAAAGGTCTCCTTTTTGTGTGTGTCCATGTAACACCTAGAAAAGCTGAGATCTTGCTAGCAGCATTTTGTTGCTGTTATAAGGACAATCCTGACAAATACCAGGAAGGTCAGATCAGTGTCTATTTGAATGTATGCTGTAAAACTGTTGCTGTAACTAGTACTGATTAGCCTCTCTGTTGTCAGAGTTGTAAAGAAGCCAAGAAGTAAACTTCTTCTATTTTTCTAGTGGTGTCCCTTGATGTGATAAAACCGTGGTCATACATTTGCACTTCTTAATTTTATTCTTCAGAACTGTCAGCCAGGAATCTTTCACCAAATCACAAAGTGCTAAAAGCTTTTCTAGAAGTAGTAATGAGCAAAGAATAAATAATTTACCATTTTAGACAATTATCCTGCAATGAGCTCTGTGTGACCAGACACTTTGCTCGGCAGGAAGAGTATAATCACTTCATGAGGAACCCATTTGGGTCTTCCCTTCAGTACCAGGAGCTTATTCATGGGAAAACAAGAATGGTTGAATATAGCTGTACTCAATATTAAACCATATTTTGGTTCATTATCATATAAAAAAATAGGAAGTAAGACATCTGGAAACTTTTATGTTAGATATAATTCCAAGTCATTAATATAAAACGTGTAATTTAGCTTTCATGACACTAAAACTACAGCTGTTTGCTCTCTAGAATCTTACGTTAACAACATGAACAGCCTTCTCTTGTTTTTTGATAATATTTGTGTCCTTGAATCCAGAAGAATTTCAGTAGCTGAAGAAGTAAAATGCAGCTTAAACTGCTGATATTATTTCACTTGATTCTAAAATTGCAGGATAGGAAATGCCTAACAAATGGAACCTGTTTTTGTTAGTGTTTATGTCTCAGCTTGCATAAGACTACCTTCTTTTTCAGGTGGTAGGCTGCTGAATTTTCCTGTGAGTTTGTAATTTTAAAATATTTGTATTCAGTGACAAATAATTATCTAGCAATTGTTTCCGGCATTTATTCATTTGCATTTGTATAGAAATTTAAATATTTGTGTTTAGTACAGTCATTTGTATATGAATTTATTTGTTCTTTGTACTGCATGGAAGACTACAACTTCCACTATAATGAATATAGTACAATACTTGAGGAGACTGGGAATAATTACAAAGAAGCGAAAGTGGTTTGAATTTGAAGATATTTTAAGTCTGTCAGCAAATCGGTAGAACAGTAGCTTAAATCCTTGCTCATCCTAACTTGAACAAATGTCCAGTGATTTGTTGACTCTTCAGCAGCTAATTCACTGGACAACTTTGAGTCTCCTGCTGCTGATACTACGCTGATGCCTAATATGAATAAAATAACAGTATCTTTTGCTTTGAATAAATAAGATTAAGACTTTTCTCTTTTCAATCTGTAAGGCCAGAACACATTGCACTGTACTCCTTTTGTAAGGTTCAGATTTATTTGCGTGTTTTTTATGACAGTCCTAACTGTTCTTTAAGTGTAATGAACAAATTCCATAGTTACAGTTTCGGAACAGTTTTGTTAGTTTGCAGAGCATTCATTGTCACACTCAAGAAACTAACATTTTATAAATATTCTAGTTGCTCATATTTTTAACAAATTGTGTTGAAACAACTGATTGTTACCCTGAGCCGAATTGTGGCTCTTAACATGGATTCCTTCCACATTAGGTGGAAGACATGGTTAAGTTTTTGAATCCAATCTAGAATGGAAAAGGCTAGGTTTAAACAACACCGACTTGTCTGGGACTGGTGGAAGGAAGTTTGCAAAGCCTGTATCAAGTGTAAGAATTCTAAACAGATTTCAATATTTTTGAAATTTAAACCCAGTTCAGAATGACAGTTTTTTGGGTTTCTTTGCCGTCGTCCCCTCCCTTCCCCCCCGTTTTGGTAATCTCAGTTTAAATGATAGCTACCATTTCTGATATTCACAACTAAAATCAGTGTGGCTTTAGTTATTCCTGCAACTTCAGCTATAGAGCTTGTGGACAGTTTTAGATTTTAGGGAATGACATCCATGTCTAATGCTTTGCATGCCTATAGCTGAAGAAATGTCAGTCTCACGTTTAATATTGATGTAGTAAGTGTATCCCGATTTATGTAACACTAATTTTAGACATTCATCGACTTTATCTGTAAATGTTTTAAATATATAACTTTAAGATAGTGTCTTGGTTTTGATCCAGCAGATAAACAGAAAGAAAATCTTCACTTTATTTTTAGAATATTCTGATAATCTTAAAAAAAAAAAAACCCGCAGCTTTTTTTTTTTTCCTTAAAAAGCAACTAGTTGTAGTTTACTCAGTCTCTGTCAGAAGCACTAGACATGGCACCATCTCCATGTTTGTATGAGATACAGGGTTTGCATCACTTCCAGTTTCTGTGTTTTTAAATCCTCATGCAAAATTTATCTCCCAGCAAATGTATTGGAAATTTTTCATATCTAGTCAGTGAATAGTTTGTCTCCAAAATGCATTAAAAACTCACTACTTCATAACCTTCTGTGCTTCATAGAAGGATATGGTCTTTCTTTCATTATCAGGGAAACTTGTTGCAGCTATAGTGGTGTTCACTTAGTTTATAATAATAATATCTACTTTATATGTAATGGGAATGCCTTAGCCACTTTCTTGTGAATAACATTTGTATATCAACAACAGAATGTATAAAGGAGCTCTTCAGAGACTTTTCTGATTTGATCATCTGTGGGCAGATATTTAGCTTATTCTTCTGAAGTAAGGAAATTCCCCCAGTCGTTGTGTATCTGTTGAACTGACTGTAGCTGGGAAGATCACTGCATTGCCTTTTACAGAAACACCATTCTTCACATAGGTATTGACATAAAGACTTTCTGTGTCTTGCAGTAGATTTGAATGCAGCTGTAAAATGAACATTTTAAAATTTATTTCTCCGCCCCCCCCCCCCCCAGCCAGTTGTGATATCTTCAGTCTTCTGTGTGAAATCAAGTGATACAAAAGTGAGGTAAAAAATAGATTGAATATGCAGTAAGTGAGAATGTAGTAGAATTAGATCTCTAGGAAGCAAGTGACATACATGCTGCCAAATCAGTGCTGATCCACACAGCTTCTTGGACAGCTTGGGTTCATCCAGAACATTGTTTTGCACAGAGCTCCATATGGAGTGGTTTTCTGCTTAAATATGTCTCACTTTTTAAGGACTGTAATTCCTGCTTATAATCAAAAATCACTTATACATTAAGTGTTTTTAAGCTCTTGAAAATCTTTCCAGCTCCAAAGAGAGGTAAGAAATTAGCAGTTCTTTAACTTGTTCAATGTTTCCTTTAGAGGAGAGTCAAATACTTAAGGAAAATTCTTTGCAAATTGTTACCTAAAGTCTTCCTTGAGATTTGCTGAAAATACATGTCCTAACTATGTCTTCACTGGTGCTTGCGGGGGGGGGGGCGCAGCCTGAAGCCTCCCGGCGTCCAATTTAATGTCTGTAATTAAAAAATCATTGCTGCCCGATTTGGGGGGGGGGGCACCCCAAAAAAAACCCGTTACCCCACAGCAGGAGCCGGGGCGGGGGGACACAGAGGCTCACCCTGTGTGTGTGTGTGTGTCCCCTCCCCATCAGCCGTGGGGAAATCGACCTTCCTGAAGCTGCTGGCTGCCACCTTCCCCGAGTGGCACTTGGTGACCGAACCCGTGGCACAGTGGCAAAAGGTGCCGGCCGGCGGCACGGCGGAGGTAACGGCGGTACCGGTTGGCGGGTACCGGTTGAGTCTCGGCACCGTTCGGCAACCCCCGCCGCGGTGGGACGACCTCGTCCCCCCAGCTCTTCCTTCCTCCGTAGGCATCCGTGGGCTCCGCCAACCTTCTCCAGATGATGTACCAGGAGCCGGCGCGGTGGTCCTACACCTTCCAGACCTTCTCCTGCCTCAGCCGGCTGAAGGCGATGCTGGAGCCGCCACCGGAGCGGTTCCCCGGGACCCCCCACCCCGTGCGGGTCTTCGAGCGCTCCGTCTACAGCGACAGGTACCCGGCACCCCCACCTTAAAATACGAAAGAAGAGGGATGAAGGGATTAAATGGGATAACGAGCATCCGCGCCGCTTGGGTTGTGTCCTCTGGGGTGAGCAGAGCCACCGTCCCCAGCGAAGCCCGGAGTGATGCTTAATTACAGAAAGGCGCTTGTTGGATAATTTGGGGCTTCGAAGCCCGGAGCGATGCTTAATTACAGAAAGGCGCTTGTTGGATAATTTGGGGCTTCGTTATGCCCTGAATAATTTTTGCAATAACCTTTGCCCCTGTCGGGCACTGGCTTGCGGTCCCTCGGGTGGTGGACGGGCTCGGTAGCAGTGAGCCACGCCGGGTGGCTCTGTGTCCCCCCACATCGCCCAGCCCCAAATTAAGGATTTCCACCTTAATTAAACGCCAGCCGTTCCCGGTTGGTGCAAAAAAGGCAAAAAAAAATGGCCGTGAAGCCCTTTGAGCGTGGGGATGGCGTGGAGGTCCCGAAGCCGGCGGTGCCGGCTACCCTGTCCCGTCCCCTCTCTCCGTCCCTTCCCAGGTACGTCTTTGCCAAGAACCTCTTTGAGGCCGGGCACCTGCAGCCGCTGGAATGGGCCATTTACCAGGATTGGCACGGCTTCCTCCTGCGGCAGCTGGGGCCCCGCGCCGCCCTCCACGGCTTCCTCTACCTGCGGGCGATGCCGCAGGTGGGTCCGGCCAGAGCCCCCGTGTTCAGCGGGGAGGGGGATGCGGCAGGCGTTCGGCTTCGCTCCGAGCCCGGCGAGCGCCTGGAACTACCAAAGTGTTGGGTTTTAACCGTAACTCCCTGCCCTGGAGGAGCAGGGCCCACTCCTGTTCCCGTGGGAATGTCGGTGGGAGTTTTGCGACGGATCCTAAAGGGGATTTTGGGGAGGGAGGGCCGCAGCACCTTCCAGGGATGCCCGGCTGCGGACACCTCACACCTCCACCTCCTCCCTTTGCCGGACACCCGCATCCCGTTAACCTCCCGTCTCTCCCGTTAACCTCCCTCTCCCGTCTCTCCCGGTAACCTCCCGTCTCCCGTGCGGGTGCAGACGTGCCTGGAGCGGCTGCGGCGGAGGGCGAGGAGCGAGGAGGGCGGCATCCAGCTGGGATACCTGCAGCAGCTCCACGGCCAGCACGAGCGCTGGCTGGTGGAGAAGACCACGGAGTGAGTCCAAATCCGTCCCCGCCGCGCTCCGCCACCACCGGCACGCGGACCGGCTCTGGTTTTGGGGTGACCCCCCTGATTTGGGGGGTTTGTTTTAAGCCCATCTCTCCCTCCCTTCTCCAGAGTCCACTCTGCGAACGTGAAGCACGCGCCCGTCCTGGTGCTGGATGTGGACAAGGACTTCGAGCACGACGCGGCCGTGCAGGGCGTCCTCATGACCCAGGTGGGCACGGCTCGGTGGCATCCCGCTGCCGGGAGCGCCGGCGCAGCCGTCGGAGTTGTGCCGACCTCCGAGCCTCCGCCTCGTCTTCATTTTTCCGTGGAAGAAATAACTTCCGCACTCTTGGTCCAAGCTGGTTTAAACCTCGGCCATCCCGGCGCCATCCCGGTGCCATCCGGCACTCTGAATCGGCTTTTCCTTGCAGGTGGAGGCTTTCGCGACGGCACTGCGAGCCAAAACTTTGCCGTCGCGCCCCAACCCTCTCTGAGCAGCGGCAGCATCCCTGCCCACCGGCACAGAGCCGGGGAAGCGGCATCGCCGCCACCAGCTCCGGCCGAAGATCCTGACGCCAAGGACAAGGGACGAGTCCTGGTCCCCAGCTGTCCCCCTCGGTCCTTTTATTTCGGGCAAGGGGTGAATTTAAGGCGCCGACAGCACCGGATGGTTTAAGGGGAATAATGGGAGGCGCAGCCGTGTGATGAGCTCCGGGGCGGCGTGATGCGGCCCCCCCCCATCATAGGGTCACCGCCGTGACCCCCTCTCCATCCATAGGGATCCCCAGCCGGGGACGCCGGAGCCTGGGATGCTCCGTAAGTTGGATTTAATGCATTGGTTAAATTCCAATGGAAAAGTCATCGTGGCTCATATTTAAGTTACACCAACCCCCATATTTTATTGTTTTGGGTTTTTTTCCCTTTAAATTAAAAACGAGGCGACGTCGAGCTCCTCTGTCTTGAACCACAGGTGGGCAGTCGGGGGGGGGTGTGTGTGCTGTTC
>JANZLQ010000007.1:10525678-10584632 GCA_026212715.1 Elanus axillaris | reverse complement strand
TTCCCCCCCCCCCCCGCATTTAGTCTGATGGGACTTCAGTGATCTGAAGTTCTTTGCTGTACCTGCCGCAGTATTTTAAAATCTTGACATCTGTGTCACTAAGCATTTTTTAAATATTTTAATATGAGAATATGTCCTGAGTAGTACTGCTTTAATAACTTCATTTATGAACAGTTCCCATAATCTTTTGGCAACTGTTCTTCTATTACATTATTTTGCACATGATACTGGCTGATGTTATCTGTTCAGCTATTTAGCAGTGTTGCAATGTACTCAAAAACCTCAGAACCATACAATGTTCATTGGGGGGGGGGAGGAAGTATACTTTTGCAGCCAAATACCATATTTCTGTTAGTTACATTCATTAGGAAAACTTTTGAATTTACATAGAAACTCCAAAGCCTGTGTATACTTAAGAAATTTGCAGATAAGGTGGAAGGGTGGAAAAAGGCTTTGTGTTGGGATAATTTCTGGCTAGGATTATCTCAATTTCTGCTTTGATTGCTAAACATGAACATAAGACGGGAAAAGTCTAAAGGTCTGATTTTTTTTTTTTAAGAGGCTGTTTCAGAAGATTTGAGATTAATTTTTCAGATAACTTCTGTTGTGGTTAAAACCTGGTTGTTATAAATGTTTTCTTAATATAAAACTTCATGTCTGAAACTTCATTTTGATATTACATATTACTGGCAGAAAAAAGGCCTCAGTTTTGGATGCAAAATAACTTAAAATTATGATTAATTTAGACCTTCTGATACTTGCTTCATACTAGTGAGTCCCATTGGTCCATATAGCATCACACAGCTTTTTACCTTTACAATCCCCCCAAAATGCTGTGGGAACTGTAGTGCTCGTTCCATCTAATTCATAAATTTTCTACATACATCCTTAAGAGCCACATTGTTGTTTGCTAGCTGTAATTACTTTGAAATGTGTTAAAGATAAATGAGTAGTATTTATTAAAGCATCTAGAATAGCTGATAAGAACAAAAGCTAATAAAAAGGACATGGGTTAAGAAATTAAAGAAGAAAGGATATTTTAATCTACTCTTGCCAAGACAAAATTGGAAAGCTCTTTCTATTGGGTATTTTAAATTTCCTGTTAACTTACTGTACTCACTTAACTGTGAACTCACCTTTATTTTTTCCAAATAAATAATTATGGAAGTGATGCTCTTCCATTCTGATAATTTTGGTGTTGATACAGGTCTTTGACAGAAATAATGAGCAAGAGAGAGAGAAGCGAGTATAAATGGTTTGTCACCTTTGCTAAAATAATCTAATAGGGTTCTTTATGCAAATTGCTGAGATTTGAAAATTGTAGTTTTTCCTTGTTATGTATTGAAAATGCTATTAATGTACTATTTTTGGATTAGAAAGGACCAGCTGGAACTATTCTAATCTACTTGTGGTCACTTCTTTTCTGCTCATTTAAAGTTTTTAATTTTAAGTTCTACGTACTTTAACTACATTTTTGTCTGTACTTCTGAGATCAATACAAGCTGGAAAAAATTGTTTGCGTGTGTGACTGAGAAAAAAAGCTTTTGGCTGTTTCTGCCAGTTCGCAGAAACTGGAGGTTTTGTCCTTTATTTTCAAAGAGTGTATCAGTTCCCATTTAAAACATGCAGTCAGTTTTCTGTTAAGCAAAAGCAAAACTAGATTGATTTTTATCCATTAAATTTTAGAAATTATTTTAAGAGCATTAAAATTAGACAGTAGCTTGCTAGCTCTGATGTAATCCACTCCTTAGCAAGGTTGTGTGCTGGTGAGGATGGAAACTGGGAAATAAATAGCAGAGACATGAGTAAGGGCAAAGAGGAAATGGAAGTAATACTGGCATAGAAGGGATGGGGAGGAAAGGTAGGAAGAGTAGATAAGTACATAGAGAATATACCAAGGAAGCAGGTGGGAATATGACTGTGATGCTTTTGGCAGGAAACATGGAAAAGCATTGTTTCACTTATCCTGATTTCTGTTGTGCTGACCTTGGAGTTTATCTTGATCTGCTTCTGGCAATAGCTGTTTGAGGAGAGCATTACAGTTCCTTAATCCACGTTAAAGGACAAGATCAATACTGGAAGTTTGGGATTTATACTTATTACCCAGGCAGATGAAAAAGGCAGCTGAATACAGATGGTATTCTTTCACAATATGGTGCTCTATTATAACAAAGCCTGTGATTTAAGGACAGATCTTCCTGGTTTCCAACTCTATTAAAAGTCTGCTTTTGATTTGGGGGGCAAAATCGTGGTCACTTGCCTTGAGTGCTGGTATTGACATGCCACCCTCAGGTCAAAAGGAATTATGCCAGAAAGAACTGAAGATGACTGTGATCCTCAAATTACAGTCTGTTGTAATACGGTAACGCATGACACTCTTGACTCTTAGGGCATGGGTACAAAATTTAGCAAAGAAAGTATCAGCAATCTTTTCTGTTTATGTATTGGTTTGTTTCAAGAACTGCCTTTGGAGACAGATCTATTGTGAAACAGGTACACCTGACTTAAATCCAAGGGAATAGCACACCTGAATATGAAGGCTTTACTTTAAGCACTTTTGGAAAACAATGTTGACCTGTCTTTTTTTCTTCTCTCCCTGTCAAAAAAAATTGATGAAAAAGTAATGACCCCCCCGCCCCCAAAAAACCCAAACAAAAAACCCCACCAACCCCAAACTTTTCATCAACTTTCTCATTAACAGTAATATGAAATAATGTATTGAATATTAGTTTTCAGTGAAAACTTCAAAATGCTTTTAATATTGGTCTTTTTAGTAAACTTATAAAATGTTGTAACCCTTGAAAAATATGGTATGAAATCAATCTGTAATATTTTATCTAAGAAAACTGCACAGTCCCTCCATCTCCAAAACACCCTCTTTTAAATTTAAAAACAAAGAAACAAACAAACAAAACCAAACAAAAACAAAACGCCTAAACCAAACACAAAATACCCACTGTAATTCACAACACAGATTTACAAATTTGTAAAAACAAATATGCAGTGTTCAGTCAGATTAAACTTCTTTCAGTTGAGTGAGAATTGTGGGTGAATTGGATAAGAAATTTTGTTTTCACATCATGGTCCAAATCATCAGCATGTCTGAATGAAATTAATGGAGACTTTAGGAAAAACAGGACTAAAGTTTTGGCATTCAAAGTCAATACTGAGTATTTCTTCCCTTCCTTTTTTTTAGGTATGCTTATTCCTAAATACTGTAATTTGTCACAAACATGCAGTTAACTTTACAGTTCCTTAGTCTATGAGTTCTAAACTGTTTTATGTGAATAAAACCAGAATATTTTAATTAAGGAAGGAGAACTGGTGTGACTTGTAAAATGAGCGCTTTATGTCTCTGATACAGATACTTTTCATCTCACTCATATATCCATTCATATCCAACCTCCAGAAAGATTTCAAAAAATTTTTGTCTGTAGCTTGCATAATAAGAAATGACGATATATGACTTAGAAGAAAAGATTTTTTTCATGTGTTTATAGGTCTAATGTGATCTCTAGAAGTGTTTAATATTTTAATGAGATTTATGCTCTTGTTTTAGAACATTAACTTCCCTAGCTTTAAAGCTGACATTTACCCTCCTTGTAGTCTAGAAAGTGTTGATTGGATGTATTTTCCATTTATAGTCCCAGGAAGAATTGCATGCATGGAAACTGCAGTCACACTGGTGATACGATTATTAAATCTCTACCGTAGTCAGCAGTCATTTTAAACCATTTCCATATGAAAACAATAAACTTTTTTTTTGGTCATTTATAATTTTGGAGTTAAATTGGTGATATTTTCCCCCAAATTGGTGATATTTTCCCTAGCTTCTCCAAATTTAAGTTGTTATTTTCTTTAAATGAAAATTTATTAATATTTATTTCACACTTATTTCTTGGGTAGATAAAAGAGGAACAGAGCTAACTGTACAGACTATGTCTATATGCAAAATGATGCAGTATTTGAATATCAAAGCTTTCTGGTAGTCACCAAGTGTTTGTTTTTGATTAGTGATCTAATGAGTTGTTTTTGTTGCCTGAGAAATAAAACAAAAAAAGGAGGGATAATTTTGTTCGCTTTTTTGTTTAATTGCTGAATATGATATATCCTGGACTATTATGTTATGTGTGTTTCAAATATTTTTACAGGTTTCTGTTTTTTTTAAAAGACAGTAAGTACAAGAGCTGAGTGGTATTCTTAATTAATATCAAGGTATATAGTTAGCATTTCCTCATACTTTCTTTTATGATGAATGAAAAAAAATGGACATTACTATTTATTCCTGTTTTGTTGGCATGTTACCTGGAAGAAAAGCACAGTATGGAGATAAAGGGCTTTCATACCTTGTCAGTGTGCATATGTTAAGTTGTTTAATAATGTAAGCATTATTAATTTGATGGCTGATGTCTGCCATCATTGATTCAACGATTATCACCTCCGTGGCTCACTGGAAAGAAAGAAGCGAGGTTTTTTTTACCTTTTGCTTTCTGACAGACATGTATAAGGAAAGGAAGAGTGGGAGTGGATTATCGTTTCTCAGCTACATCTGTGGTGATGTTCTCTGACCATCTGACTGCCGAGTGCCTTGAGTTAGGGAGAGGAAGGGATTTATTCCCTCTGCTTTCTTTGTTTTCCTTAGGTATTAAGGACTTTCTGTGCTCTCTTGATACTGCCTCTTGATATTGTCAGGAGGAACAAAAGAGAAGTGGTGATCCAGAGTGTGAGAAGTTTTGATCTTGAATAAGGTCACCAAGTTATCAACAGATCCTGAACCCCCAAAATGTTGGGTATATCTTCAGCTGATTTGCCGAACCCTCTTAGGTCACACCAGGGAATCAGTGAATAATGAAGGAAGCTGGCATTGACTTATACATCTCATGGTATAAGAGTCATCTTTTATAAAAAATATTACAAAAATTGCATGGTGTAATTCTTCACAAGCTCCTTTTTCTTTTGTATGATGGTTGCTATGGAAAACTCAAAGCTTTAAACATGCTTGTCACATTCATGACTGAGGTTTGTAAGAAATAATCATGATTGTGAACATCTCTTTATAGGCTTTAAACTATGGTGTTTTGTTTTTTTTTAACTATAGAGTACACTTCTGAAGCTTTATCTCTTCTAATACTTCTTACAATGAAAAAAAGGCAAGCTGTTGCTGAGTACAATTGTTGTGTATCGGATTTGGCTGGTAAAAAATTCAGTAACATGTAATATCTCATGTTTAAATATTTATAAGGCACCATAATTAATCACTAAATTACCCATGTAAATTAATTGTTACCTAATTAACGTGTATTTTGAATAGTCTACCTTCGTAGCTGTATGAGTCACATGTCTCTACTGAGAGGGAAAAAATGGGGAAAAGTTTTGTTTGCTTTGGTTGCCCTTTCTTAGTGTTGCCTCAGCCTGTCAGTTGAGCAGCACTGAAAGAGTCCTTCTGGAATCTAACCCACGTTTTCTTAGAACACAAATAAATCAATTGTAAAGGGCAATTGCTTACAAAACCGTGAAGACAGGAAGGGTAGAAGAAATTCATTTTTGTTGTAACTTCTAGTTACTCAGGTAGGTTAGTGTGTTTTATATTGTAGCCTCTGTTTCATAACCTATCCTTTATCATAATGGTAAATGTAATTTTAATGCTTTTTAATCATTCACAGTACTTACTATTGTTTTTAAAAAATATTTCCCTACCCTCATTTATGTGAGTTCTAACGTCTTTTTTCTACCACTAGAAGTTCCAGTGTTGACTGGTGGAATTCTTACCTTCTGAGCCAGTTGGTGCCTCAGGACCTGTTTTGGAGCGCATTACCCACATAACAGGAAAGAGTGCCTCACGAGGAGAAATTGTCCTACGCACTGGGCCTTCTGAGCCTTGAAATGCCTACAACTGTAGATTCTGTGTTTGGCAGTCTGTGAAAGAATTACATGCAGTGGTGTCTGCAGAGGAACACAGACTAGGATAAAGGTAGAAAAACGCATACAGAAATAGCAGTTAAAAGTCATGTCTCATGGACATTTTGTAATTATTCCGTTTGTCAAAAAGTGAGAGGAGTTTGAAGTACGCTGCAGAGCAAGTTAATTTTGACATCATTGCCTTATGTAGGGTGACATCTAACCTAGTTGAGGGTAAAAGAAAATTGCATAAAATTAAAGCGACTGCATCACAGCTGTTCATACTTTATTTTCATTTTTCTTTTACCTTTAAATTTATAGTGCACTGATGAATTGCGTGTAGTGGGCAGGGTGAGAAAAAAAAGAATTAATATTGAAATGGCTAATTTGGGATTTGTATAAGGAAGACAAGTTAGTTTCATATTCAGTGATTCAGTCTTAGCTATATACAATTTTTAGGGTAGTATCAGAAATAACATGGCTTTCAAGAGCAGTCTTTGCTGATAACCAATTTTAATAATTTTGGGGGCAATTGTGATGGAGGATTCTGAACCTGAATATCAATGCTGTTGACTTTTACATTTGTCATACTGATTTAAGGGCTTATATATGTGTGTGTGTGTGTGTGTTTTGAGCCCAGTGTAGATATTTGAGAAGGCTTTCATG
Source organism: Elanus axillaris (assembly GCA_026212715.1). NCBI lineage: Eukaryota > Metazoa > Chordata > Aves > Accipitriformes > Accipitridae > Elanus > Elanus axillaris. The sequence goes on along the minus strand of JANZLQ010000007.1, from coordinate 10,578,068 downwards.
CATTTCAGTAGTGCTGCATTATGGCAAAGTAATAGAAAGTACAAATCCTGCTTCCCTACTCATCTGCTAATTTCTATTTCATACAGATTATTGCTCAGTTTATAGTAAATACTTAAATTTTTAGTGAGATAATAGGGACAGTTCTGTGGGTTTTTTGGACTGTATTTGGAAGACTTTTTGCATCAGTGAATTTTTATTATTTTAAAAAATGATGTGTCCTATAAGAGAAATTGATCTTTGTTTTGGTTGTTTTGTCAACAGTTTGAAGGAAAGTTTCAATCTGAGTCACCAGTGTTCTAGGCAGATGCTTCAGAGGGTGGAAGCCACTTTCTTCTGTGTTGCATGTGTAACTAACTGTTCATATGTAGAGCATAGGGATCAACAGGAGTTACAGACAAAGGTCTAGTGTGTGAGTTTTTCTGGGCGTGGATTCTGACCTTTTCTGTGCCACCTGCAGTAGGCTAGTTTTAAGGTAGGTTCAACAGTAGAAATGTAGGTGCCCTGGAGATTTTACTTCTGAAAGTAGACATGCTACAGTGTCACCAATATATTACAAACAATTCAGGTTTCAGAACTGAACACAGCGGAGTTCCTAGCCAAGAAGCAGTATAGGCTAGGCAGGATGTCGCTGCTGCCTTAGGCTGATACAACCGTGTCGCTTTTTTAGTTTATACAGTCCTAAATAAATATATACTGGTTCATTAGGAGTTATTTCTGCTCTGGTGCTATAGTACACTATATATATGAATGGTGAGAGTAATGAAAGTTTTAGTGGCTACGGATGCACTAGATACAGGAATCTTAAATAGAAGTTTCTTTAGAGATTAAAAGCTAAAAATGTAGTGCCCTTTCACCTACATACAAGGAATTGTGTTTTCCTGTGGCTAAAGTTATGAGGTCTTCCTCCTTAATAAGGATTCTTAAGCGCAAAAAAAGTTAAATAATATAGCAGAGATGGCTTTTGAACTGTAGACTACCAGTGTGGCAAGCCCTGTACATCCTCTGATAAACTAAAGGATTTTAAGAGAAATTCTCACCTGTTTAATAGAACAGAGGTATGAGTCTTTTCAATGGTTTCCTTCTACCATGTTTACAGTGTGGACACATGCTGATTCTGAATGCTTGCTGAAATTTTAGTGAAGGTTTGTATTGTGTGGAAAATTAACATGAAGTATTTGTACGTTTCCTTTTCATAAGGGAATGCTTTGGGTGATACAACATCTTGTCAATAAGTTTAAGAAAAATAGCTAAGTTGCATTAAAATGTACTTTATATCTTCATGTTAATTCATTATTCAGGATTTGTATTTTGCAGGAATCTTCGTTACTTTCAAGCAAAAATGTTTAATCTTATGGTTAAAGTGTGAGAAATGCAGAATGCAGTGTGGAAATGGTTAGCATAGAAGATTTTCAATAACTTTTGTCTGTAAACCCAGAAAGGTAAAGTCTTTTTGTACGATTCTGTTACATCATATAAGAAATGGAAAAATAAAACCCTATCGGTCATTTCAAGCAGATTCTAATTACAATTTCTGTCATTTGTTAATGCAAAACGATGCAAGGACTGCATAATAGATGCTGAGATACGTCAAGCCGAGAGCTTAATGAAGCTGAAAGATCAATGTATTTTCTTTAACCTGGGAAGTCTGGTGCTAAACTTATGAGTTTAAATGTAGGAAACACAAATGTGCTCTGTGTTGTTTTCTTTTGTTTAGTAAGATAAGGCGGTATGACCAGTAGTCAGAGAGTAATGAAAACCTCTAATGAATACAAGTGCAAATTCTCATACAAAGCAAGCTCTCAGTGGTGAAGCTATTTGTATGCAATTACCATGCCTATTTTTCTCAAGTAAAGAATGCAGCCAGTATATGCTGCTGATAAATTTGGACAAGATACATAACACAATTCTATTTTACAAGCCTCCCGAACCATTAAAAACTGACAGGTGAGAGATCTTTCACAGAATGTAGATAACTGTTACTTGGGAAGCAATTTTTCTGGTATGTGAGCAGCAGGTCTGTTGCAGTTTAGTGTTGCTTGTCTCTGAGAAAATATGGGGACATAGAGTTAGGAATGGGTGAACTGGAGGGACCTTTGAAGATAAGTCGCTGAAAGCACTTCAGATGTTAATATTTCTGTAACAGTTACTGAGCATGTTGTATTAATGTTGTTATACACTACCTAGAACTACAGAGTTATTGTGGCAGAATTTCTCTTTCATTACTTTACTAGAAGTAGTGGGTGTTATGCACCTAAAATGTAAGAATGTTAAGTGTGTACATTGTTCAGGTGCTTTTTTTGTGGGGATGGGTGCCTGCAAAAAGTAGTGGACTGTAATACATTTCACAAACACAAAGTGATATTGTGGGGATAAAAATGGCATTGACATAGACATGGATAATTATACAGAGGAGGAAAAAACAATGTGATAACAGGTGGAAATCATAGCATTTTTCCATACTATTTGACCATTTTAATTTCACGTTTGTGTTCAAAGGTTAGTTCTTCTATATTCTCTTTCTTGTTTGAATCTGAAATATGAATTCTTGTATCAATGAAAGGCAACAGAAAGTTACTGTAATGTAGTCTCCGAAAATCCCTACAGTTTTCTGATTTTGCTTTTGTTTTTTTTTTTTGTTTGTTTTAACATAGCTTGCCTTTGATTGCTGCATCCTGCAGATTAACACAGAGGCATAGATTCAAGATTTCTTAACTCCTTTCCCCGTCTGAATGCTTTTTTTGCTCTGAAGTGTAGTTAGTTGCCACAGGTTTTGATATTAACTCTGTGTTATTTACAATGTAGAATTCTTGTAGGAATCTCATTGCTAGTAATCAACTGTTAGCATGAAGGAGATCTTAGCAGAATTATAAACATTAATCACAGTCATTAATGGAAAGGATATCCTGGGTCATTAGATACAATTCCATGCTTTCACAGGCAAGTACATCAGATAATCACTTATGTAGTTTTATCGAGCGTCATCTAAAAAACAGTATTACTTTTCTGTCTCATGTTATTCCTTGCAGAGGACTGGCCAAAACAAATCTGTGATGGCTAGAAGTATTTTTCAAGTGTGCTCAGGCATGGACAATGTTTCCATTTGAACACATGCTAACATTCCTTTTTTTTTTTGTTTTCTTCCCCCTTTCTTTTTGTGAACAGGTGGTCTTTTACTTTGTACTTTATAATGCTGATATGCTCACAGCTACATTTGGTAACATGATTTTTCTCTCAACATCATTTTGCTAACTCAAGGAAGACAAGTTCATCTCATTTTCTCTCATGCAATTCATAATGTAAACAATATTAATTTTAGCTTTTTTACAGTGGCACCGTTCTATTTATTTACTGAAGTGGCATCTTTGAAAGTGAAAGTAACCCTAGACAAGACGGTTGGTTGCCTTTAAGCACACACACGCACGCGTGCGCACACACACGCCCACATATAAAGCCTGCGTTGTAACTGTGATGTGCACAGTGTTAGCGACAAATTGTCCCTACCTTTGGGGAGGCCCATATTATTGTATCCAGCAACCTATTGAGATAAGCTCAACCCAAACTCAGATTGCTGCTGCTTGTTTATTTCTAAGTGGAGAAAACCTGGTTTTGTTGTTCTCTGAAAGACTGTAAAAGAGCTGCTGTCATTGCCAGCAGTATCAAGGGTATGTCCTCCTTCAGTTTGTGGCTTTTTCAGCCATGAATGGAGCTCTCTGGAAAGTGACTGACACCTGCAAGCTGAGTCATTTGGTCCTGAGCCTGTAACTGGTGATGACTAGTAATTTAATTACACACAGGTAAGAGCTTGTTGGAAAAAATACTAAGATAGACAGGAATGGAGCAATGAGATTTTTGTCACATCACATTTTTTTCTCTCTCTTAATTCATCTAGATTTCCTACCATAAGTCTTGCCTTGAAACAGACTACTTAAAGTAACTGACAGAAATCAGCTGCTTCATAGCTTTATTTTAATATAGTTTGGATTGCTGAATTTTTGGACAGTTTTCAAGATGGTGAGTTACTTTCCAAAAGTGTCTTTTAGGAAGTATGTGCCAAAATAATGAGTACATTATTTTTGCTGCTACTCCAACATTGTCTTGGTCTTGTAGATTGAGGAACTAAACTTGAGCTTAAAAAGCTTATATACCCTTTCAAGGATGAGTTATGTGAATGAAGTGGGTTGACATAACAGGCCACGCCTTTAACACCTGTGTGAATTCCTCTCCGTAATCGGATGTGATCATGTGGGCCCAGGATTCTTCCATACATCCTGCGTCCAGAGGACAACTGAAATTTTTTATCCCTTTAATGGTTCGGTGACCAGTTCTGGAGATTTTTGTCCCCTTTCTCAAACCTCAAGGTCCATCAGCCTGTTGTTTGAAAGATTGGTCCTTGGCTATGGCTAAATTTAATCTATGATGTTCTGCGTACTTTCTGACGTGTGAGTACTAACGCTGGGCCACGTGAGTAAGCTGAATTATACTGTCTGCCACTCTCCACAGTTCCTTTAGTACCTCAGAGAAGTTTTAAGTGATATCCATACTAAATAGCTTCCATTTCACTGATACTCTCTAACAAAGGTGAAAACCCTGCTTGTTTTCACCTTGTCTGGCCTCCCCCCAAAATAGTTTCCTCCTATAATTACAGACAACTTCTTTACCCTAACACAATTGCTGCATTTCCCTGAATTCAGCACAGGTTAGCTTCTTTCTCCACAAGAATAAGTTTTGAGGTGATGCAAAAACCTTTCCAGTTTTTCTGATGCATGCATCTCTGGAGCAGGTGGGCATAATGACTTATCCAGAAATCCACTATAATTGTCTTTAAATTCCTAAAGAGAGTTATAAAAATGAGGAGATATTTTAAAACTTTAAACTAAAAGAAGCTCAAAAGACAGGCAAGAAAATTCTACCCTTACAGGTGATTCAGAAGCTATATAAGGACTTCATATTGGAATCTGAGGATCAACACATAGAACTTTTTTTAAGAAAGGCTTACTTTTAAAACCTTCATGACTAGAATCATATAGGGGAAGAGGAGTGACTGGCATCCTTTGAAGAATTCTACTTATGTTCAGATGAAGAATGGATCAAAACTGTAGGCAGGTGAAATATAGAAGGAAAAAAGTTTGCGAAACAAACTGGCAAAAAGAATCAAACTAATAAATTTTCACTGTGACACATCACGAGGCTTGCCAGAGAGTCTGCAGGATGCACTTAATGATCCATGAGTGCTCAGAAGATAAGAGCATTGCAAAGATAAGAGCATTTCACATTGGTGTAGACTGTGCAGGAAACTGGGAAGATTTCTGTGCTAGAACCTGCTTGGAGAGGATTTGTATCAGAGGGGCTGTCCAAAAAGGAGGGGGAGAAAGTGCTCCAGATGCCTGAGCAGAGATTCCCCGGAAGCCTGTGGCAGAGACTACAGTGGAGCAGGTATTTCCCTGCAGCCTGTGGAGATGACCGGGCTGGAGCCGATACCCACGCTACAGCCTGTGAGGGACCCCACGCCAGAGCAGGTGGATATTCCCTGAAGAAACGGCAGCACAGGGAGGAGCCCATGGAGTATTGAGGATATACTATTCTGTCAGGAGAACTGTCAGCCTTTGGAGGGACCCATCCCTGGTTTATCCTGAAGGACTGCAGCCTGTGAAGAGGACCGACCCATGCTGGAGCAGTTCTTGAAGGGCTGCAGTACATGGGAAGGACCCATGCTGGAGCAGGGGAAAAGTGAGAGGAGGAAGGAGCAGCAGAGAGGACAGGTTACAGACCAACCACAACCTCCCATTCCCCATCCCTTCTGTGCCACTTGGGAGTCGAAGGAGGGAACGGAGTTGGGCATGAAGGATTGAAATTGAGCCTGGAAAAAAAGGGGTGGGGGCTGGGGAAGATGTTTCAGCTTTTGTCTTTTTTTCTTACCATCCATCTCTATTTTTAATTGGCACTACATTAAATTAATTTATCCTTGAGTCTGTTTTGCCTGTGATGATAACTGGTACACTATCTCCCTGACTTTATCTTGACCCATGAGCTTTTTCATCTTATTTTCTCCGGCTGTCCTGTTGAGGAGGCAGAGTGAGAGAGTGGCTGGCTGGGTGGTTGCCTGGCTGCTGGATAAGGTCAACCCACCAGAACCATTTGAGGATGGGGGAAGAGGCTCTTTTTAGGTATTAGTCCTTAAATTGAATATAGTCCTGTTTGGTAGGCTCACTGTCACAGTCATAATTTTTTCTTTATTGTTTCTCCTAAAGGAGTAGTCTTCAAGGAAGAGAAAAAATCCCACCTTCCCTCAGCAGACACATGTAATTGGAAACACAGCTGGTATTTACTGTTCTCTGCAGCAAGAAAACTTTGTCTCCCAACAGATTGAGAGCCCCATGATAATCAGTGTATTTATCTGAAATTATGATTGTCGTTTCTTCAGTTACTATAAAGCAGAAACTAGTTATTATGTGACACAGAAGAGTCATGGACAGTGAAGTTGGTATCGAAGCAATTTTTAGATTTTTATTGGGTTTCAGCGCAGTGAGAAACATTGTTTTTAAGATTAATGGTTTTTGTAATCAGCTAATTGTCAGTTGTTTTTCTGAACGGTAATCAAACATATTCTGAAGTTGTATTTATTTTTGGACTAGTGCACCTTTTGCAGATTGCTCACCACATACCAAGAGAGCTGTACAGGAAACAAGACATTTAAAGCTGGAGAAACTGAGCAGAAGATGTGAGCTGCTTTTTGTAGTGATGGCACCCATACCGTGAGATTACCTTTCTCCAGTTAATAGAGATTTACCATAGTTCTGAAACACAACAGAATGATGCAGTTAATTGACCATTAGCTGTTTTGCTGACATGACAGTACCAAAAAGATAGGTCTTTTAATATAGTTCAGAAAAATGTTGGAGGTATTCTGAGCAATTATATGACTCAAACATCTGGGTAAGCGGTAATTGCTTCTGAATGGGATTTGCTTCAAAAAAACCCCACATAGTGATCTAATGAAATGGTAAAAAAATAATTCATACATACTACATAATGTAAATTATCATGCAGCGCAATCATTCAATTTTCAACAAAATAATAAAAGTATAGCTCCTATTTAAAATTTACTGTTATTTCTATGAAAACAGATGCTACTTTTCAGCATTTTTTTCTCACTGAAAGCAGATTTTAATAAGTAGCTCAGAAACTGAAGCTAATATTTTTAAAGTGCTGTGCAAAAAAAATTAAAAATCACATTAACGGTGCACATTTCATTATAAAAATGCACTGTAGGCAGTTTATGCTCTTAAAATGTAAAATAGGAAATGGCTCATATTGTGAAGTTCTTCACAGCTCTAGACAGAGTAAAAGGATTAATATTTATGCAAAGGCTTAATTCCATGAAAAGTTGTAACTTGATTGATATCACCTTTACCACTTCAGTTGGAAAAACATCCACAGTAGTTATATTAATGTCTGTTACATGGTGTTTTAAGTCATATACTTGAAGGTATAATTGTTAGCAAAATTTCTACTGTATCTCTGCACAAGGCTGTGCTACAGTTTAACATACAGTGGCACTTAATTATTTATTTGTGTGTTTTCATAAACAGCACTAAAAATACTTAGACTATTGCTGAAAAAATATTTACATAGGGTTAAAAATTAGGACTTTTTTCCTATCCATTTTATGGATTGTGGATCTGGAAATGCAGCTAGACCAGCTATATCAAGATTTCCTTGTTATGCTCTTACAAGTTAAGATTCCCACCCTATAAGCTTATCTGTATTTCAGCAAGCCAGATAGCCATCTTGTGTATTGTATTATATTAGCAGCTGATGAGAGTAAATAAACAATGGGACTTAAAGCCAAATTTGGGGGCAAGAAATGGAAGCTTATAACTTCCATGTGAAGATGCAGGAATTTAAATTTGAAGAGAATACTCCCCTAGGTGAGCAAATAACAAAGTAAAATCAGTATTTTTCTTCTGTAGTTTTTCTTCTTTCTTCCCTTTAAATTGGAATACAGCCTTTGCCTTCAAGAGGAAAAAGGAGTTAATTTGGTCAATATCAGAGCACATATTCTAATAGGTATTCTTTCAGAGCCAGATCTGTTGTACTTTAGTACTTACAGGTATTTATAAATGGATGGTTTTCCCAAGTCCAGTACATCCTTCGATTGTGCACTCACAATTAGTGGATTAGTGGATGGTAATTTTTAGGACAAAAAGAGATGAGTCAGAACTGGTTTGAGTTCCCTATCTTTAATGTTACTGCAGTGAGGTGCTGAATTTCCATTGCAATTCTGTGAGCATCTAGACCCCTTTGAAATTTCTGTTGATAGACATATCCCTGGGGAGATGTCAGAAAAAGATGTTGATATACTGAATTGAATATAAGAAAATGTGTCAGGGCTGGTTGTAGGTCTGTGAGTCACCAGTGAATAGAATGTAGTTGTGATCACGGGAATGAATTAGCTGATTGAATGAAAGCCTGTAAAGGGAGATGAAGAGAATACAAATGGCATCGTCAAGCAGTGCCACGGAGAGACGACTAAGCTATTCCTGAACCAAAGAGGGCATGAAAAGCAGGGCATACTAGCACAGGCAGAATACGGTGCCAGTGTAGTTGCAGTGCTGCTCCTATCAGACTAGGTAACCTGGATACCCCTGCATGCCACTGTTTTGCCGGGTACTGTTTTGGATGATGCTGCAGGCAGAGAAACCCCAAATTGTCCATTGCCTCAGTGGCCCTGTGCCTTCATGAAAAGGACAGGTATTCCGATACTTGCTGCAGGTTTTCTCTGCTTTTAGCACAAGGACCCCCAAGGCAGTTGAGTCCTTAGGGAGAAAAATTGATCATATTTGATACATAATTGCAGCCATTACTTTTTCTTTCTGATTAGAGGGCATGTGCGTAGCATATGGATGGATGGATAGATACATGCTCAAATAAAATTGTGAAAGGACACTTAATGGATTTTGTTTGTAAGCTGCATCTTAAAATAAGATGCAATAAACAGATTAATTAAAAGCAAATACTATCATGATGAAATTGAGCAACCTTAGCTCATTGGACAATATAAATTCTTTCAGATTTTAATATGGCGAAAGAGTAAGATGAGTGTTTGTTTAATCTGGTATTCATATTGGCTTTGTCTTTTTGTGGCTGTATGCATTACTACCCCAGCTGTGCATTTAAAACGACCCCCACGTTTTTCTGATAGTTAGACCTTACAGTACATCTTATAGACTTCTATAATGTTACACATGCTCCTCTACACCCAATTAAATCAGGGAATTAGAAGAGTTAGACAATACTGTCACCTGATGGTAAGAAGTGATGGTATTGGAAGCTTAGAACTTTAGAAGAAGTCTCTTCTGTTTTATTATTAGCCAGTCTTCATGGCACACCTGACTTTGTGTTAGAATTTAAACTGTTTTTAATTACAATTCAGTAAAACTGAACATGCCAAAATCATTCCTTTCCCATCATTCAGGAAGTAGCTTTACTCTCCTGTTTTGAAAAGACTTCTTGTGATCCCTCACCTGCATAGCTTAGCTCCTGTTATACTTACAGCTTTGCCACAAGTCCAAGTTTGGAAGCAATTGCTTTAAACAGCACCAAAGAATATTTAAATAAATGATTTGTAAATGTTCTCCAATTTTTTAATTAGGCAATTAAGTTAAATTTAGGTCCATTAGTTAAGATAAACGTAAGAGCTGTCACTTCTCACGTTTTATTTGTATACTGGTCTTTTTTTGAGATGATCTGCTAAGCAGGTAACTTCATAACTTGTATTGAAAGAAACAATTAAGGGAGAAAATTGGAGGGCACTAGTGCTATGTCAGACATTTTTAATAATGAGAAGAAAAAACCTGAAACTACCCTCAGGGAAACAACAAAATTGTACATACTGATCTGAAAGGTAGAAATGGTAATGTTATTTTTGTTTCAAGGAAACAAAGTAATTGCTTCCTACTTTAAGTATACTACATTTTTCTTATGAGTCAAGAAGTCAAGTTTCTCAGTTGTGTTAGGGAGAAAATATTGCATCTTTTGAAAATTTTGTTTTGGTCTTGCTTGTTCTTATTGACCTAGACAACTTAGCTGCTTTGTAGCTTCGCCTCTTCTGAACTTCTAGAATAGCTTGTCTGATGTTGGAAACTGCAGATAAGAAAAAAAAAAGAATGTCCCTGATAACCCCATAATAAATCTGTGAGAATCTAAGCAGATGGCTTTTATTTAATTAGTTGATTTCTCTATTGAGAAGTAGAAGGCAATTTAATAACATGGGGTAACTTACACAACAAGGATAATAAACATCACCTCATTTCTATGCAGTCATTGTTTTGCTCTTCTTTCAAAAGCAATACACTGGAAGTGATACAGTCGCAAAATGTGAATGGGTTTGTGTGGGTTCAGGTGTAGATTGCTTCTACTACTTCTAAAACTATGGAAGACTCAGGTTATGTGGAGCCAGAAAGTCTCATGCATCTTTGCATCGTAAGAGCAGCAGTGTTTCAAGTAGAATTGACAGCATGCTGCTTTGTTCTTGTATCATCCAAATGGTGCAATTAATTTCGTTTTTTTGTCTCATGAATTCAGCTTTTTCTACCACTGATCTACAGGACAGAATCTTCTTAATGAAGATTTAATGCGTAGTAAGAGACTTCAGGTGGTCACCGCTGTCTTTGAGAACTTCACAGGCTTTGGCCATTTGTTCAGCCTCGGATGCTTCACTGGTAGCTGTCATGGTGAATAAATAGAGGTTGGACATCAAACTAGGATGGAATAAGGATGTATTCCATGAATACAACTGGACATTAAGAGAAGGAAATACTGGGGAGGAACAATAGCCTTTGTTAAAGGAATGGATGTTCTGTAACTTCTGGATTTCGTTTGTACCATGCAGTTTCCATCAAGGCTTAAGTAGATGATCGAGATACTGATGTCTTAATTCAGTATCATGTAGTATTTCAAAGTTCCTGAGCCTCAAATGAGGTGAGGTAACTTGTGGAATTTTTGTGATTTACCATTCTGTTCATATTGCTGGAAGGCCAGAGCCTGACTAGTATACTTGTAGGTATGCTGAAATGAGTTTTACATACCAAATATATCCAGGTGTAATAACTGGAGATTGAATGTAAATGTTTACAATGCAAAATAAAGCTATAGTAGATGATATAGAGGAAAGTCAGGAAGAAAAGAGAAGACTTGCTAGACATTTCTGATGGTTTTGGTGAGATTGACATTACATTGTACAGATCAAAAAACCCCAAAATAATCTTTAGATCATTCACATCTAGAAAATTAAGATCTGATGCACTTACGCTAATACAGCTGAATTTGATCATAGTGATTACATGAGGCTTCAATGTAGTGGCCAAACCAAAAATGCTCTGAGGTTTTTCAGGAAGTTGATACTGATTTGCAGTGGATTATAATGCAGTTTGGGTGGAAAAAATTAAAATGATCCAATCATCTTCCAGATGCAGAATTTTGTTAGAATTCCTTTTTCAGGCATATCCTGGGAAGGCATGTCCTCTTTCTATGTGTGCTACAACAACATTTTTCTATTACAGTAAGTTGTCACTAGATGCCAGTTTGTTCAAATATATTGTAGAACTGGAGGCAAAGATCACTTGGAAAAAAAGGTTTTAATATGCTTCTGAAGGTTTCCCCAAGGTATGAATTTTGGACTACTTCAAATCCCAAATTAGTGAGTACTTGAATTCATAAAGAAGCCAGAGTACAAGGTATGGTGGATGGAAGACTAGATTGTACTCGTTTATTGCTGTCCTCTAGTCCACAAAGTCACTCACTCAGAGTACTTTGTTCCACAATGGTGTAATGAAAGTATTAAAAGGAACCTTGTGGATTATGGAAAAAAAAAATTACTTGTTGGTACTGTTTAAAGGGTACAGTTATTTAAGTCTCTGAATTTGAGAAGTTGTATGGGGTAGATACTTACTGAATTAGAAAAAACTTTCTCCAGTCATGCTTTCACAGAAGTACCTGTTAGCTTTACTGCTAACTTTTTTAATTCAGAAGAAAAAAGGACAAATTATAAAGGTGGCAGAACTACAGGCTTGCTGGAGCACACACTTTCCCTGCAATCATATATAGCCTCATAATCCTTGAAAAGACTGCAGGTTCCTGAGCAATGCTATGTGGACTAATATGGGCTAATAAGCCTTTTGTAAAGGGTAGATGTATATAATTTAATTCCCACATAGCAGCATTATAACAACTGATAATTTTTCTAAGGTATATCTTTATATATTCTAGCCTTAATGCATTTTAAAAATACAATTTTTATATTTTCCAGTTTAATTATTAAAAAAATTAAGATTATTATATCTTTCCTGGTAAAAGTAGAATAACATACCTTATGGGGGCAGAAGTATCCTGTAGAGTTTCAGAGACTATCACCTTAGATTTCAGCAAAGATAAAAGTGATCTGTCTTCATCAAAGATCAAAACAATTCAAAGGAGAAGAGTCTCTGTCACAACAATTGGCATTTGAAGCTATTATCAGAGAAAGGCTCCTTTAGAATACAGTTAGCAGAGCATGAAGAAAATTATATTCATAGTGACAATTCATCAAATATAAGGACGAACTGCATCAGGGTACAACCATCTAAGCTAACTCTTCCAGCAGTTTCTGGGTCTCCAATTAAGAAAGCAAGAAGTCAATTTTGATTATTTCAGCCTACTTGAAAATGTGTTGAAAGGTATCCTGGAGCTCTCCTATCATATGCTTTCTCAGAACTGATCCTTACCAATATGCTTCTGAGAGTGGGGCAAAAATGGCTGCAGTAGAGCATATGCATCATGTAGGCTTCTGCCCATCCTCATCAAGATCTTATTGTGTTAGTTTCTTAGTGTTTCTTTTTTTTAATCCATACTTTTAATTTTATCATCTTTAAGAGAACCTTTGGAATTTAAAATAGGCTAAGCGCTTAAACCCAAATTTTGCTTACCTCTTCCACTCAATGGTTACTAGTATGGGTAGAATTTAATTTATGATTTATTATCTGCCAAGGTTAAGGAAGCTCTGTTTCAGTTCAGTTCAGTAGAAAATCAAGGAAACTGTTGCTAACTTTTAAATTGAATGTATTGAATGAGGTCCATGAACAACAAGCACATAGAAAACCATGCTAAGGCAAGTTTGGAGCACCCAGCCAAAAACTGTGACCAAACCCACTCCATTTGGCACTTAGTGTGTTCTGGGCATCAAACACAGAAAAGCTAAGTGCTTTGGGTGCCTCCGTGAGGCACAGTAGTGTACCACTCAGAGGTAATTGTGAATGCAAGGAAGATTTGCACCTTCAAGAAACCTGTGCATTATAAAAATCTGTGCATTAAATCACTGATGTAGGTATATCCCTGTCCCCTTAAAAAAAAAAAAAGGAAGACATTTTATATATATATATACATATATATACATATATATACATATATATACATATATATACATATATATACTGACCATCTGAATGCTTAGCTCCCTGAGGGAATATAAGCAACAGAATAACCTTTCTGAAGGCACCAGAAAGGCAATTACTATAACTTATTTCTAGCATGGAATGACTATGCCTTTTTGAGAAAAGCTTTCGACTACAGAGAAGCCCATCCTTGCATTAATCCTCACTGTGAGGGTGTGCTTTCCCTTGCAGGGATGGGGTAATTTGAACTGTTTGTTTGAATGGAAATAGAGCTCAACAGGTTCCGTGTGTTCTGTTAGAGATTCTATCGCATTTATTAGTGGAGTTTAGTCTTCAGGAGTTGCCTGAATTAAAGTACTGATAGTTTGCACCTGTTCACTGCTGTTTATAATAGTAAAAAATTCTGTACGTTCTCAATGAATGTAGTTGTTCAGCTTGTGAGGGGTGTTTAAAATCTTGTATTTTCACACGTGAGCAAAGAATTGTTTAAGTTAGCCAACTGGCATGCTGAGTAAAAAGCTGTATCTTAAATTACCCCCTTCTTGAAAAATGGCTGTATGGGAGACATGCATTCTCTAAATCTGATGAAAATACTTCTCTTAGTATTGAATCATTAAAATTAATAATGTGTAATTCATATGGTGACTTTCTGCCCCATTTGTGCTGCTCCAATGCGGAAAATGTAGCAGGGAACAGTTACTGCAGTATTTAATTTCTGATGTTCTCCGTCATTTTAATTTCTACTACATAATTGGAGGTCTCAGTTTTTCATGTGAGCAAAGTGAAGTGGATGAGGCTCAAAAGTGAAAGGGGGGAGGAGAGTGGCTGTGATGCCATTGTCACATACTGTTTGTTGCACTGGTGATGAGAACCAGCATTTACCTCTTGTCTTGTTACAGTCAGTTCTAGGCTTTTTTTTGCTTTCTAAAGCCAGCAACTGGCAGCTGAGGTCATCCCAGAAAGTTAGGTCTTCCTAATTTTTATGAGAGGAGGGAAGAGATCATGAAAGTTGGATAAAAGCAGGTATAAGTTCTTGTAGAGATGAAGATCAGAAGTATGGACTGGCTCCCACGTGAGGAACAGCTGATTTAAACAACCTCTTCGGTTTGGAAATGCAAGAACTGGGTGGAGGGCAGAGAGGGTGAAAATGCGTAAGAAATCATGAAACAAGTAATATGGTAACTAGAGGGCCTCAAATGAAGCAGCAGGTTGAAACAAAAGAGGGGATACTTCTTCACACACTGTAGTTAATGAGTAATTTCTTGCAATGGGATTTTGAGGTATACCCCCATGAAGTTTGAGTTTTGTAGTTTTGAAATGCAATTTACTTTCTTCAGAGTAAAGTAGTAATGTCACGTTTTGCAGGATCAGGCTCTCAATACAAAGGGAAGAGTGGATACAAAAAAGCAGATGTGGGTCAGCACAAGAGAATAGTACTAAGTATGAACCAAGCATAGGAAGCAGCAGTTACATTATGTTGTAGTGGTCTTGCCATTTAAAAGGGGTATTTGGACCTCTTCTACTGCAGTAGAAGTTTTGATTGCTTCTAGAGTAGCATTAAAGAGTTTGTATTCAAATTGTGTACAATAATAAACTTTGAAGAAAAGTTTCATTTTTATTCAACAGAAGGAGTCTTTTGGTACTGCCTCCTGTAGGAGCTCTTTGACTCTAAAGATCTGGCAGAGGAACGTGAAGATGACTGCATCAAGTCTGTGCTCAGTATATTCTAAGAACTCCCTGCTCTGTGCATAAGATCAAACTGGTGCAGAGAAGACAGATGGATTCTTTCTGTCTTTATCTTAAAATTCCATACACGTAAAAGGATGTAATTGCTTATTTTATGATTGAATAGATACCTAGCAACCTTTCAGTTGCTAAAACCTGAGTTAAATTTGAATGTTATGGGAGGTATATAAAATGTAAATAATACATTTTAACTTTTAGTGTAGTTTTATTATTCAAAGTTATCCAAGGATTCAGTCTCTCAAGCCCTGATAGTATGTAATTGACAATATTTAGGACACCATGTTGTAGAATGACTGTTTCAATAGTCCTTTCTAAAATCTTCATATAGATGAGGCTTTTTAACCTGTTTAACTATCCTCTTGCAACCTTGCAGTGTTCTGTACTAACTGTATTCTAGTCAGCTTATTTATCCTCCCCACTGATCTCTTTTCTTGCTCGGTCTGTGCAGTCATTTGAAAAGGAGACAATTCTGGCTGAGCCAGAGCTGTAACTGTTAGCTCCAGTGAAATATCAGTGCATGCTGAGCCAGACAGAGGGTCTAACATCTATTAATAGTTGGAGTGAACTGAAGATCCTTAGGACAAAAGAAGAATGGGAGAAAAATTCCATGTGACAAGATAAAGATGTCGGAGCAAGATTATGCTTATAGGCAATTTAAACTTCTTCAAAAATGACCTCAAAATTCATGAGATGTGACATAATGGAGAGAGTGCTAGTGATTGCAGTAAATAATTGTTTTATAAGCTGTTGTGTTATAGTAACCCTAATAACAAATTCTGTTTCTCCCATGTTGAGGCCACTTTCCTCCTGTCTGGAGCACATCTTGCGACTAAATTTTCTTCAGCTCTACCTCAGAACTATAATCTCAGTGCAAATAGAGAAAAAAAAAACCCTATTTCCTATGTAGGAGGGAAAAGATGCTCTAGTTTCATAAGCTCTTTTGAATTGGTCCCTTCATGCGGTCCTTTATATTACTTCATTACATAGTATCATGGAGCATTATGTCTGAAATTCTTTTTGGAGAAGAACACAACCTTGTTTTTAAAAAATTATTCTTTTAGATGACAGTTCTGCTTTATATGTCCAGGGGCAAATTCCTCAAATGTGCTGTCACTTTCATATAGGGTTGAGTAGGATTTGCAAGGGATATTAGTGGAGCAAAAGATTTGTAAGGAGGCCCACCCCTGAAATGACTACTTTTGGTGGTTTTCAGTAGCAAAGACCTCTCAGGGGATGAGTGGAGTCTGAGTATTATTTTACATCCTAGTCACCTTTCTGTTATTTTACATCTCTCTGTCAATTATGGTGCCATGCAAATAATACTCTGTAAGTGTTTTCTAATTAAATGGTCTCTTTGCCATATCTAGCAGTGTCATTTACATTTCAATTCCAAACAGCCGTCGCTCGTGGGTAATGATACGTGTGCGTGTTTATACATATAAAAAAAAATTACACATGTGAAAATGTATTCTTGTATTGTTACGACTTTGTCACTGGCGTAGCATACTTAAGAATGTTACCTAGACAGAGAAGACCTCGTATATCTGCTCAGCTCAAACAGATCAGATTAATCTGATGTGAGCTGGACAACAAAGGAGAAGTTGATGAACTGTGTGATGCTGTTATGCAGCTGTCACTGAGCTAACATTTTTGGTGGGAGCCAGAGGCTGATGAAGGGGGCTGTATGACTAGTAAAGGGCTGTATGTAAAGCCATTGGTGGCCAGTACCATCAAATTAATACAGAAATTAATACAGTAAATAGGTAAAACGGTAGCCCATTGAAGGCTAAGGCTTTGAATTTTACCTGGCGGGAGGGTGGGGCATGTGGAATTCAAATACTACTTCCAAACTACTTTGGTTGCTAAGTCAATTTGAAACTTCATTGTTCTGTTGCCCCATGAGATGTCTTGTTCATTGAGCGTGCAAAAACTTCTCTCATGTTGTGTATTACTGTAAGTAATCAATGTAGTATATACTAATGTATACCTGCTTGGTACTAAGAGAATATTTAATTTCCAAACTTGGGAGCAAAGTACGTTGAACTTTTTATAGTAAGCAAGACTGAATGTAGAACTTAATAAAAAGAAAACTCAAATCCTGGAAGTTCATTTTCTATTTTTAAATACTAATCTACTGATTCAAGAAATATATGTTTAAATTACAGCGATACTAAAAGGTCTTGCTTATGATCTCCTTGAATTAGACTTTTAATAGGCACTGAGGAAAATATTGCTCCAAGCAGAAGTAGAAAGCATGTATTTAGAGCTGTCTCTGTAAGTGCGCAAATTTAAACCAGTTGGACAAACAGTTTGGCAGCAGGTTTCCTGGAAATGGGAAGCTAATAACTTCTGGGAACTTAAATGGGAGCTTCAGAGTTGAAGCTTACGTGGGTAAATTAACATCATAGTTTTCAGAATGATACATGAATATGTTTGGTAAATATGCGAGAAAGTGGTCTGGGAATTTTTCTGCCACGGAAAATGTTGAGATATTTCTGTTTTCTTTCACTTTTACTATTTTAGTTGAGATTTTTTCATCCCCATAATTATTTTTCTTGCCAAATTCTCATCTTAGTGTTTAGTCACATAGTCTTTTGCTGTTGGAGTTAGTAAAATTGGCTAATGGGAAATGATTCCTTTCTCTCTGCTGGAACTGAGCAAACAGGTTCAGGTACTGCAGTGCACGTGTTCCTTCTGTGGGTGTTCAGTCCTCTTTCCAAGGCTTACCCTTTACTGTGGAGAGAAATGGCTTTGCAGTATTAATGGAGCGAATGGAGAATAATGGTTGTTGTGCCTGTACAGAAAATAAGGGATATAACTGCCATGAAATGAAGAAGAAAATATAGAAAAGAAAAAAAAAAAAAAAGAAGGGTAGAGGTAGAGAGATGGGGGAAAAAGGACGAGAAAATAGCTATTGAAAATACAGGAGTAGTAGCATTGTAGAAAATAAAGTGTAAATGCTTAGGAAGGAAAAAATTTAAAGGAAAGATAGTGTTGAAGGGAAATAAATAGGACTATTAATATATTTGTTTTCTTTTTAAGAACACAGGAGAGAGAATAATATTTTACAAAGCTGTTTCTCTACTAAAGTTGGTTCAGTTTAATTTTCAGCACAGTGAAATGTGGAGCCCCTAGCTCCTTATGAAAGTTTGAAAGGAGCAGCTCGTAAGGAAATGTTAATTCAACTGAATTATGCACCGCCTGGTTAATATACTGAAAGGCAGACAGGCAGCAGGTGTATTAGGTCAATAAAGTCAGGTACAGTTCAGGTACTTGATGGCAAGTGATATCTTCCTTCAGATGTATTCTGTTAGAATACATGGGCAATGCTAGTATAAATAAGAGCATAAGACTGAATTGAGACTTTGTAAAATAAAACCTTTAAAAAGATAGAAACTAAAACTGCTCTGCTGTGCACTTTGATGCAAGCAGGAAGTTTTTCTTTGCTGGTGGTTGTCACTGCGCTGCTTAGGCTTTATTTCATAAGCTGATACTGTCCTAATTTAAACTTTGACTTCCTATTACAAAGTATAAATCAGAAGATTAAAAACCTCCTGCTATAGATTTTTTAATAGAAAGTGACAGTTTAATTTGGCAGAGTTGAGCTGAAAGGATGCTTAAACCTAGTAGAGAGTGCCAGCATCAGCAGCTCCAGAGTAGTTGGAAATGAAAACAGAAACATGAATAATTAACTGGTAAGCTTGAGTTCCTCAGATATTTTGCAATTACTTACTTTAGAAAAAGTTTTCTTAGCTATTAAATGTTAGAGTTCTATTTTTGTAGTCACCATGGTTTTGCTTACTGAAAAATAGTGGATATATGTAACTTTTGTTTTACAAAGAATGTTTTGGTGGGTTTTTTTTATTTTGTATTAATGGAAAAGTATAGTTTTTCAGGTAAACTCATTTTTTACTAATAAGTAGTATTATTTCTTTATTTTTTATAGTCATGCTGGTGTTTCTTTCCCAAGATACAGCAACGTTTAAAAATAAATATATTCATTTGTATTTGTTGGGTTCCATAAGGCCAAATGAATTCCAGTTTTTACGTACAGTAAGAAATTCATGAGCAATTGTAGCCTTGTCAACAGGGCGTTCTGTTCCAGTGTCAGCTTTATCTAACAACACTGAGCTGTTAAACATCTGAGTTATTCTATGTGCGTATAGTAAACAGCATTCAGAAAACTATAATCATAATAATGGCACAGAAAATACTACTTTTTTTGTATTTATACCACCTCTGTTACTACCTGTGCAGCAACTTCATGAGGTGGAATATGGTTCAACCATATGCTGGAGTCAAAGTAGCCAGTTTCTACTGCAAGGAAATTAGTATGCAAAATCCCTATTTTCAAAAGTTCTTTTATATATTTCAGCCTACAAGAGATTTTGCTAACTCAGCTGGTGATTTCAGTTAAGAAATTTGTTTAGAGCATCCTGCTGGTAAAATCTAGGCAATTTTGCTTTGAGAAAAAATATTAACACCTGCAAAACCGTGCTTTTCCTCCCTATTCCCCCTCAGTAAGTAGGATGGAATTCTATTTTCCTCCCAATTCCCTCTTCACAATACTGTAATTTGGAAAATGTTTCTTATTTGAGAAAGGTATATACTTTTTATAGGGAACAAGAGTAAATTTAACGTTGGTTCTACTGCTCTGACTTCCCGTATAAGTGGATTTCTAACAGCAGGTGCCAAATTCAAGAGAAATACTACCAATATTTCTCTTCTTTCTGAAGGTGATTTTACTGTATTCTGGCATGGAATGCTCTTTGACTAATCTGTATTTTCCTTCAGCCTGAAATTTAAAAAAATACTTGTTTAGCAAATTAGCAGTAAGAAGATTTCTGTTAGTGTTACAATATACTTGAAGATGCCCAACATCCTGAACAGACCCTCTGCCAACAATAGTATTGTCATTTATATTCATAGAATCATTTAGTCTGGAAGGGCAGCTGGAGGACAGCTAGACTAACCTTCCACACCAAGTGGGTCTAACTAGATTAGGTTGTTCAGGGCCTGGTTTTGAGCATTACCAAGGATAGAGAACATCTGAACTGCTGAATCTTACTGTTCCAGAATCTGTTCTTAGAAAAGTAACATTACTCATTACCTGCCCCGTCAAAAAGAAGCAAGCAAACAAAAACCAGCCTACTTTTCTGCATCTTTACTTATGGCATGGCTTCCGCTATCATTGATGAAGTGCGAATAAAATAGGTTGGAATATCCTTACCTTTTCTCGCGCCAACAGGTTGTTAGCAGAAACACCCTCACGAGATGAACTGACTGTCATGGATACTTTAGGCTGCGGTGGAGCTACAGCTTGGTCTGAACTAGGAACAGTGCCAGTCATGTCAGAACTAACAGAGATCCTAAAAGTGGTATTAAATAATAAAATAGAAACATGGAAAGTGTAGTTCTCTTTAAAGAACTGCTAAAGGCTTTGTGAACATATTAGGAACAGGGTTGCCATATTGTACCCAAAGCTTGGTTAATATAGTCAATCTTATGGTAGGTGGTTTCCCAAAATGTTTATAAACAAGTCCCTGTTTCTTGCTGTATGTAATTTTCCTTGTTTGTGTTAGTAGTGTGTTTTTATGTAAAAGTCAATGTACAAGAGTAAAATTCCTCCATAGCGCTGTAGAGGGTAGGGAATCTTGTAGAAGCAATTCTAGCATGAGTTTTCTCCCAAGGTAAAAAAAAAAAATCTCAGCCTTGTGATAGAAATGTCTTTCCCTCTGGCATGACGGGTATGATTAGGGAAGCAGGCCTAACAAGGTATTCTAGTGAGGTATTATGACATCTATAGTAACAACAGGTACTATCAGTCTGTAATTATCCTGAGGCATAGAGTTGGGGGAAAAAAAGTAAAAACAAAGCAAAAAATACCACCTAAATATTGACTAGTATGTCAAAGCAGTGGAGTTCTAAACTGTGATAGTGCATTATTTTGCTGCTGAGATAATGTGAAGACCTTTTTTTAGAAAGTGGAGTTACCAAAGTATAAGACCTAGTATTTGTCCTGTTCTAATGCTGCTCATATAACGCCATAATGAAAGGAAAAAGTATAGGACTGAAGGGCTTTCAGGCTTAAGGTAATTAAGTAGACAAGTAGACAAGTGTTCTTGTTCTTTTCTTTAAATGTCAGCTTCAGTTCTCATTTTAAGAATTTTAGTTAAAAAGTAATTGGTCAGGCATTACTTTCACCAGGCATTTTGGTCCATGTGCCTTAGCTTCTCAAATGCTAATCCCAGCTGTATTTTATTATCGTTCTTATTAATGCAAGAAATAGTATGGTGTCACTTTTCCCTTATTTTTGCCAGTGAAAAGGTTACTGACAAAATATGGCTCTTGCTTCTTGCATTTTCTGACTGTTTTCAGTTTTAACTTCCAGGATGCATTGACAACACTGCTTAGAGCTAAAGATGACTTTCTTACTGGCATAAAGTGTCAAATATAACCAATTAAAATCCATTCAACTTCATTTGAATTTTACAATATTTTTTTCATGTGTATTATTTGAAATTCATTGGATTCTATTTAAATAAGAGCTGGATTTTCCCCTAACCTTTAATATATTTGCTATAGGAATTTACAGCAGGATGTTTTATGTTTATTTTAACTTTTTGGACTTTATCTGGAATGCTGAATTTCTGATACTAGTATATTTTTGCAGATAAAATATGATTCCAAAAATAAAGGACTGATGGAATTTTCTATGTCACAAAACTGTGAGGTTTAACAAAGAGATGATGTTTGAAAGGGAATACTTTTATCCATATGATAACATCTGCCTTTGGTATTCCCCTTGCCACAGTGTTGTTCAGGACTGGCTTCTCTTTTAACATGATTTTTATTTTAGTTAGTTGTAGAAGCCTTTCACTGAATAAGCAGAGTGTTATGCTATTTGATACTCTAAATACTAATAGATTTATTTACCCCTGTACTTTTTTGTCGTATTGCTGTGTGTGCTCCAGTCAGAAGAATCTGTTGAATCAGCCTGAGTGAGATGGTCTGTCCTTGTATTGAAGTGATGTGCAGGCATATATGATGCAATGCTTGTACTGGCTTGTTGGAAAGGACATAGTACTGTAAAAACTCACAAGGTGTAAAAGTTAGTAAAGGCCTTTGCACCCTGCTACTATTTAAGTTCCCATGCTACCTGTTTTTTTAGGTGTTGAGGTGAAAGAAAAGCGAAAGGCAATGTAGCTCCATGTTTGCTTTCCATGGAAGGCTGAGCAGATTCAGAACTTGTCCTGCTGGAAATCTGTGTCCTGAGGAACGCATGTTACGTGAAGGAATGGAAAATACAGAGTTAGAACAGCCAGGAGCGAACAAGGATTTGGACCTTCCTGTCTACAATCATACGCGCTTGTTAGGCAGGTTTGATTTTTTTTTTTTTTTTTTAATTATTCTGTGGGGGTGCTGTCTACATTTTTGTATTCTCTAGTCATCTTCACAAACTTCCTGCGTGATCAGGTCCAAACTCATCATTGTGTTATGCAAAGGAATCTGTCCCGTTGCAGAGCACTGCTTGGTTAGCAGTCCTCACTGAACATAGTGGATGGCTGCCAGCTGCCTTGCCTTGGGGCTGTCAGAGAGCAGAGGACGTTGTTACTCTTGCAGTAGTACTGTCGTCAAGTTCAGGCCCATGTCTGTGCAAGGGGTGGTATATCAAATCATATTCTAATCCAGAATGTCTGTTTTAGCAGGTGGCAAGAGTGTTTCAAAATATTTATGTTCATTAAAAGTACAATTTTGCCCCCAATAACACAGTTATTTGGAGTGAAACAAAACAGTTCTGTCTAAAGTATGCATCGCAGGTACATAGGGAAAGAGGTGAATGAGTCTTCCAGCTGCAAGAGAATGCAGAGGAAAACAGTGGATACAATACAGAAAACTGTGGATGCAATGAAAGTGATTTACCTAATGCTCCCTTCTACAAATAGTTACATCTATTATACAATATTTTTAATGGACTTTAGATAAGTCACTCAGTAATAAATGCTAAACCATTATAAATTCAGTTAAATAGTGTCTCATGATTGTGGCCAAAGGAGGAACATTCTGATTAGCATCCCCTCTTTCTGAATGAATATTGACAGTGACAGTAGTTTGAAAAATACAGGAAGGGATATTCAGTCATTGCTATTAGAATAATGTTTTCACATTCAGGACTGGAAAATTTGACATGATTTTTTTTGAAGACCTAAAGTTTTGTATGGTATATCTTTAAAATTCCTTGTCCTGTTTGGCCAATTAAAAAGAATATGTGGAATTGCTTTAAGAAGTTACTTGTAGAATGCTTGAGGTAGAGAAGGGGAATCTTGGAAGGAAGGTATACAAATCCAAAACCCTGTAGGAAACACTGCCAAACTACTTTCTCAAGCTAAGGCCAATCTAAAATCAGCACTGTTTGCTTTTTCTACCCTGAAATTTCTAAGAAAGCCATGCTTTGAAAGGCAACGTCGACAACTTGAAAAGATTATGAGATACCAAGAAGTAACTGCTATGCCAATGAGTTTTGTGTGGAAATAATCAGATACTAACGTAAAGGTCAGAAATGTATAGAAAAAAAATACCACAGTTGGTGTCATCTGTTAAGGGACTTTTGATGGAACATTCTGTTTCTAATTAAACAGTTTACTGTAGAGTTTTGGAAAAAGATTCTGCTTTTCACAGGAACCTGTAAGTATTCTGGAAAAACAAAATATCCCCATTATGTGAAAATAATAGAGCTTCCTAGAAAATAATAGGAATTTCATGCTAGCGATAATTCATGGTGCCTTCAGCACTTTGTTCAACGTAGTAATGGATGTGTTACAAGCCACATGGAGGATACAGTCTGTAGTATGACACATGAAATCCAGTATGTGAGTCCCTGTTTGAAAGCTGGGTAATAGCATGAGTAACAGAATGGTATCTCCTGTGAGTTACCGAGATACTGTTTCTGACAGATGGACAAAAATTTAATTCTTACTCCCTGAAAAAAACAAAGTTGTTCACAGGACAAAAATTTAATTCTTACTCCCTGAAAAAAACAAAGTTGTTCACAGCAATGCTTTTGGTAGACCTAATATTCTTCAGCTATCCATGACCAGTAAGTGTCATTTACCAAAAAAGGAGAGCAATTATTGTTATTATTATTATATTTTTTACTTTAACCTCACTGCTGTATTTTAATTGTATCTAAAATGATCGCACAAGAAACAGGGCATGCTAGATTATTTTCTGAGTGGTAGGGTTCAGAAACAGTCAATAGATGCTGCTTTTTCCTTATTACCTGCTAAACACCTCAAATTTTTTCTTGAGAGAAAAATATACTTTCAGTTGCTTCATGTGCCTATGTCCCTCAAGGGTAATGCAGAATTCAAACAATTTGCAGAAATTTGATGGAATTTTGTGAGTCTAATTAATTCCCTATCCAATAAGAATTCCTTTGTCAAGCTTGTCAGTATGGAAGCAGGACATGAGCTGGAAAACATTGATAAAGCATGACAAAGAGCTTTTAGTGTGTTTGATGTGTCATTCAAATGTTGCTGCATAAAGCAAAAATCTGTGGCAGGGAGGTGGAAAACAGTGGAAAATGCCTCCCCCCAAAACCAAAATAAGCAAAAAAGACCATGTAAAACCTGCTTTCCTTTTACACTACCTGAGAATGTTGTGCAAAACATAGCACTTGCTTTTTATTTCTTGGCTAAAACACTAAGTGTAATATATGCAAAATAAACAAACATTGAACAAACACCAGAAACTTTCAAGAGCAACTTATGGTTTACACCAAATAAGATTGAAGTCAACAACTGTCTCATTAGCTGTTCAGAGAAATTTTGAGGCAGGTATGATGCACAATAATTGGTTAGCATGAATCTTACAAAGCAGAGGATGTATCTATATATTCCACGTGACATTGAGGCAGTTGGGTAGTGCTTACTAAACGAAATCAATTTATTCCAGAACAGTTGGAGTGAAAAACATTTCTTCTGTTGGCATCTTTAGAAATGTATCTGAAAAGTACTAGACTGGCTATTTTTTAGTATCAGGCACTTCCATTAGTGCTCAAGAGAGAGGAAGATTTTTTCCTTTTGGGGAAAAAAAAATCCCTCCGAATGTGTAGGAACTTATTGAACAAATGCTTAAACCCTTTAAGGTAGAATCAACATGCAAATGTTGCAGCACAGGGAAATAAACTGTAGCTGTACATTTTGACTGATAGGAGGAAAACCGAAAATGAATGGTATGTTGGCTGTAAGAGCAGAATTTCACACTTTCTGGGAATTATCTGAAAAACTAAGAATTTTTATAACAGTCTTTATCAGTATTTAGAATTTCTGAGTTCTTCAAGACTTGTAGTTTTGGTATAGCAACTCACCAGCTAACAGAAAATAAATAGAGCAGTGCTTGATGTCCTGTGTACTTTGTGCCAGCCTTTTGTTTAAATTTAGGAAACCAATACAAAAATTGTTTTCCTGATGTAACTGCATCACTGTGAAATTCTCTAACTGTTGATAAAGCACACAAGTCTGTGTGCGTTAATGGCCAGTAATAACATGTGCTTCTAAAGGAAATGTGATGATTTGCTTCAGCATTTTTTTCAGGGATACTGAAAGAGAAGATGTATTGAAAAAAGCCTTAAATACCAGCCAGTGTGTACATTTCTTCTCTTTCTCTTTTAATACTGAATTCTTCTGTTAGGAGACAGATACATGGATCATCTCTCCATATCTCTCCAACCACCCATCCTGTCTCCTATTGAAATATACATTAAGCTCATCTATTGTGAAATAAATCCTCAGAAATCTCTCTGAAATAGACTTACAGGTGTAATGGATTGAATTAAAATTGAGAGTGACATACTTTTAAAAAATACTTGGTAAAAATAGTTAATCCTGATGAAAGGTATAAATACCTTGCCTGAAGCAAAGATAACTTTGAACTATAAATAATGTAATACATTTTAATCAGTTTTACTGCAACAATTTTTATCTGTGAAATAAGTTATCTTGGAAGCTGTTTTCAAGTAAGTTGAAAGGAGAATATGGTTTCTTTGAATAGAATTTTAGTAGTAGTGAAATCTTCGTTTGGAACCTGGGCAAGCTTATAATGGTGTACTCTCTTACTTTCTCTGTGTAGCAACAACTAAAGTTGCCCCAAATTGTATAGAAACTACAAGTTTAGATGCGAGTTTATTTCTTGTCAAAATAGTGCTGATGGACCATATTTATTCAGAAAATCATGGAAGATTTACTAGAGCAGAATTCAGGTTTCAGCAGATAATCGCCACAGTATTATGTACCATTGCAGCTTGTTGTTCCTGCTTATAATAGAAGGATGATACCTAACATAATTTAAAATCACTGTGCAGAGAGTTGATATTTTGGCATTTGAACTGCAAGTTTTGAGCCGTGTGTAAGCAGTGGAGTTCCTAGGGTTCTTCCTTGACCAGCTAATACAATTTAACAAAGATAAAGCTTTATAACTAACTCCAAAAGTTTAATACAGATCCTCTATCTTGTTCAAAATATCCTCCTTCCCCTCTAGAAGAAAAAAAGCATCCTTTTAAGGACTTTAGCAGGGTGTAACTGTTACACTGGCTGTCTTGAGCTAAGCTCATTGCATATTCCAAATCACTGATCTGACCTAAACATAAATTACATGGCACACTGTTCTTTCGAGATGAGCTGCCAGCGTTCTTACAAATTTTCCAGACTAAGGAAAAAGAAAAGGGGACCTCCCCTCCCCAACCCCCCCAAACCAACCACTAATAAAAAGGGAAGGAACATCCTGTGAGGAAGCTTGCCACTTTTAAACTGGAATTAGTGGGATTTATTCTGTACTGTCTTGTTTCAGGTGTAATACTTTGCATTTTCAGAGCTGCGATGTTAAAATGTTCATGTGTCACCAGTGTCCATGCTTTGGAATGCATGGTAGCTTTGCACAAGTGCTTTACTTCATTTTGCAGCATTACATACGATTCAAAAATGCCAGTGTTTTAAAGTATTTTTGCCATAAAATTTTAGTATTTTATATCAGTTGGGATTTTCGAACAAATTTGGAATAATAGACTGCAGAAGTGTGTTCAGTATAAACACAGGGAACTGAAGTCTGGATATAGTTGAGGAAAATAAATGGTGCTCTCAATTGCATGTTCCTGGCATCAGAACCCAGTACGTTTCAGAATCTGCACAGCATAAATTTGACCTTTGAAGAAAGAAGACTTCTTGGGTTGACACTGAGAATTTATTTTGATGTTAAATATCTTCACACAGTTTTCCACATCTGGCTGATTTGAGGGGAATGAAGTAGAAGACTGAGTGTGTACTGCTACCTCTTAGAAGCATTTCAACAGTTTCTGAATTATTTTAATGTTTAATATAATTACAAAAATCTTGTCATTATGATGTCTGTAATCAATTACTTATGTGTGGGTTGGTTTTGGTTTTTTGGGTTTTTTTTTTTAAAGTAAAAATTCCTAGTGTCACAAAATCTAAAAGGAAAAAGTATGTTACAGAAATATCCTTCGACGTGAGGGGTACCAGCACAATGCTCGTATTAATAATGAAGTTCAGATTTTTGCGAATATAGTGTAACACCATAAAATGCAATGCTTCACATTGCGGTTAGCTAGTTTATTCTTTGAATTGTCTGTATTTAAGAGAAATTTTCTTCCTTTACAAATTTTTCTTCGTTCACCAAGACAAATTAAAGTTCTTCCAGCTGTTCCTCATTCCTACTGTAGATTTCATTTCGGGCCCAGATTCAGCATAGGTTGATGGTCAGTTCCACAATCAATAGCTTATGATGTACCATCAGTTCCTGAAACTGGAGGGAGGTGCAAGGCATCACATGAGGTGGAAGACATTTTGGTGGCATTTTTTTTTCTGTCGGGCAGTTGGCGTTGGCAGTAATGTAGGAGGCAAACACGGCAGAACAAAGGCAGCTGATGTCCTCTCCCCTTCCCCTCTTGTCACACTCGGCAAAGGTTCTGGCAGAAGACTGCAGTATTAGCTTGATGGTGCTCCTTTGTCATCACACCCTGGGACTGACTACTTGCACTTCAGGAACTTCAAAATGATGCAGAAGGAGACCTTCTTTGCCTTCACTCTACAGTACTGCAACCCGCAGGTAAGACTGGTTTTGCTTTCTTAGGTGGGGCATTTTTTAATTGATTATTTGGGGGAAGGGGGAAGCAGGTTAACCAGCTGATACTATTGTGGCAGTGGTTGCTGTACAGTGTTCAGAAGTAGAAGATGTACCCAATACCCTTTGTAGCCGTGTTTGCGTTCACACCTGTCCCTCAGTATTAGCTTATTTTTAAGGCATTCACCTGCGTGGTCTACGACACAGGGTTAAGAACACTAATGTAACGTACACTGATAGACTTTGAATGTGTCTTGGTTGATAAAAGTATTTTTACTTCCTGGTAATGATACTGACAATAAAATGAGGCAGGGATAACTGGTGATGAATTCAGGGCAGTAAAGAAGGAAGGGAGACGTGGTATGTCTGTAACATTGCTTTAGGTGGAGAGGTGTGGCGTCGTAGAGTGGTATTATTTGACCCTGGTATGTCTGGGCTTTTGGGAGGGGTGTTTTTGGTATCAGATTTTAGAAAAGGTTTGCTTTCACCATTTGCCTCTTTGCACCCACCCTGCCACCCCCTGACATTTTCATGGTACCATTGATTCTGTGAAGTCATACTTCATTTATATTAAAATGTTGAAAAGTAGCAAAGAACTAATAATGCTGAGCAGTACACAGTGTCACTGGCAGTGGAACTGAACGTCACTTACGTGTGTCTATTCTGGCCGTCTCATACGTCTCATACTCATAGGTAAGTTACATGGGAGCTGTGGATGTATACTCTCTTTTTCAGTGAATGCTGATTTAGTGCTAGTACCTTCTATCTGCTGATCAGTATGGTTTCGGGAGGTCATTTAAGCTTTATCACTCTAAAAAAGATACTAAAAGTTGCATCATTGCTGAAGTGTATGTTAAATAGTTTTACTTTTGTTGAAAGTATTTAGATGTCTTGCAGAACACTTGTGAACCTTTAGATTTTTGTACTAGACACCGTCATAATGTGCCTTTGTTTCAAAACTGTCAGTGAGGTGATCTGGCATGCCATTGTCATTCTGTCAGAAATGTTTCAGTTCATACGGGTCTGGAGCTTAAGTGTGTATTTGAGTCTGGCACTAATCTCTGTTTATTTGTTGATTTGGCAAAGAAGTGCATTGCCTCGTTTCTTAAACGATAGGACATGGACTTACAGGCACTCGCTTGTTTAAATGAGAGAGACTGACTGTGTGACAGGGTGCTTGAAGAGGCACAGCCTACTTGGCAACAGAGGGCAGTGGGGAATAGAAGAGGGTTGTTGTAGTATTTCTTGCTTTTCAGGATATGCGTTACAGTTCCGCAGTGATGGTCTTTAATGTGGGGTTGTCTAGCCTGCCTGCCTGGGTGTCAAAGGGAAGAGGTAAGAATCATGTAGTCTTTAAGGAAGTTTCTCTTAACCAGACATGTTTTAGTTGAGTCTAGTTTAACATTTTCCCTTAGTAAAGCCAAAGATTTCTAGTAGCTAGACAGTGTGAACAGTTAGAAAATTTGAACTTGAGGACTGTGACAAGGGTGCAGTTGACAGATAGCGTGAAGTTAAGTGTCAGAAATTTTAATCATAGCTGACTGCTCTGACTCCTGAGAAAGACAATATGATGTGTAGTAAATATAAAGAAAAGCGATTCAGAGCAGGTGTAGATGTATCCCCACAGATTCAGTGGAGATATGCTAGTTAACATCAGCTGAACATCTGGGACTTGGTTTTGGGACTGAGGCAAAGAGATTCTGTTATTTCTGAATAGCAGGATAATCCAGGCTGGTGTTCCTGATCTCTCTCTCCATTGTTTGAACTTAAAACTGTGGATTCCAGTTTGCCAGATCATTGTGTTAGTATGTTTTTTCTCATTTTCCACCTAAACCACTTTTTTTTTTCTTGCCAGCCTCTTGATACATTTAAATCTTTTTGCTTTTTCTAAGTTTCTATTACATTTTCTTATTAGTGTGAGTTCACTCTAGCTTTCCTAGTTGTTTGTCGGCCCTCTTGTTTCTTTACTTGCATTACATATCCACCTCACCATTTAAGTCTATCCCATGATGAGAAACATGATCTGTTGAGGTGCTGTATACAAGGTCAAAACTTGAATAAAAGCATATGCTAGATGTAATAAATTTCAGTTCAGCCGTAGTGTATTGCCATGGCTAGCAAGGCAGCAATTATTACTGTAGACTTTTCCAGACTTTTCAAAATAGTTATCTTGTAGTTCAGTCTAATTCTCAATTGTGGATCTAATTGTAAGGTCATTATACAGTGTTTCAGCACCCGCTATAGTACCACTTGATTCCCAGGTAGGGGCTCTGACCAGTAACCCCAAATATGTAACAGAACAACCGGTATCACTGCCAGTGCACAGTAGTCATGGAACAGCTTGCCTTGCCATCTGCTGTGTCTTGTAGTATGTATTTAAACTGCCCTGTTGTTATGAGAAAGGTAGCGGGGGACTGCTCCTCTTAAAAGCGAGGAAAGGCACTTTGAAATTACAAGCCTTTGAGACAGTTATTTTCAAAAGATTATAATGTTTCCTTTCCTCTGTCCTCTGTGAAGTCCAATTAGCCTTGTCTTTGTGATCTAAAGTAGTGTGTTGAAGGCTATTAAAAACCTGGGCAGAGACAAAGATAAAATAATAGGGCACCAAGTACATTTTGACCCAACTACACTGCTATCTATATCCAAGGTACATAGTTGAGAACTCAGACAAATGTATATCTGGAAAGCAGTTTAATCTGTAACTGATATGGTGAAATACTTGAATGGACAACAGAAGTTTGAATCTTTTTAATGTGTCAAAATAATCCTCGGAGTATTCCTACTTCATCCTCCCTGCAAAGATCTAGAATATTGCTGAAATGGCTGCAGAAAAAAAGCTACAGTCATATCCTGACACCCCCCCCCCCTTGTCTATTAATAAATAGGTTCAAACTCCTTCCTTTGTTTAGTATTAAGCAAATTGGTAGTTACCTATAAAAAGTCCTAGACAAATATGGACCTTGACACATGGGATGTTGTGGCCTGGCTTTCTTTGTCATGATTTTCTTCAGCAGTCTCTGTAAACAGTTTGGGACCTGGATTAAATGACTAAATGGTACTAATTCAGGAAATCTTTCTTTCATCACTTCAGTCTCTCAGAATAGCCTACTCTCCATAGAAAATTCACAGCTGTTCATATAACAGTCCCAAAGGTGTGGTTTTTTTTATTGTAACTCCTTAAAGTATAATAGTATATTTTTTCTGGCAGTACTAGTATATGTTTGGTTTTTTTGCATGAAGTGCACAGCTGTCAAAGTTTCTTTTAATTTGATGTACTGTCCAAATAAATGTAACATTTTAGTCCTTGAAATGGTTATTTTTTTTTCTGCATTAATTTCAGTGTGAGCTTACTGTCTCTTGTCAGTTTGCAGTGAGTTCTGAAAGGACCTGCTAAGCAAATAGGTAGCTGTCTCTGAAGCAGAATACTTGGGAATAAGTTTTGACATTCTGTCTGCCACCTGGTATTAGCTGTCTTGTGGCAAATAGTAGTTTTAGTAGTATTAAACACATAGGAGATAATTTCAAGAAACAATTATAATAAAGTATCTTGCACATTCCCTTTGAGAAAGTATCTTATGGATAGCATTTATCTGGGTAAGGTTCATGTAAAAGTGTGAATTCGGCAATGGTCTCCTTTGACATTCTGATGTCTGCTTATAATGACACTGAAATACCATCACTGTCTTCCTTATTGCTAGCTAATATTTTGGTGATGTTTTAGATACTGTCTCTCTCTAAGTAACATCTTCAGGAGACCTCAAGTAGAAATTTGGACTAATGTTCTACTAAGACTTCCCAAACCTCTGACTGGTAGTGTTTTAGTCTCTTATTCCAGCCTAACCCATTACCATAATCACTCGAGATTCTTAGACAAAATAAATTTTATATCACTTTAATCCATACAAGTAGGCTGAGGGTGAAGGGATAGGCAGCATGCTTGTTAGTGTTGCTTCAGTAAATGTTTTAATAGTGTTCCAAACTATAATTTTGTTCAAGTTGTGCATTGTAGATAAAAATTAAATCAGGTTTCATTCTTTTATAATGCACTAAGCTAGTTACACCTAGTGCCTTGTGGGAGAAGCTGTATAATGGTTACACTGTAAGAGAAACTTATTCCACTACCATTCATCTTTTCTTTTAATATGCTCAGTGGGACACTGCACCTCAGTTAGGCAAGAAAAGCAGCAATGAACATGGCAGAGCAAAAAAAGTCAGCAATTTCTTCATCTCATGTGCATTCATTATAAAATCAATACAAATGTAAGTGCTGGTATTTGAAAGGCTCTGAAGCATATATGAAGGGCTCTGAGGAGTATAGCAGTTCTGCTGAATTTTCTTTTATTTGTATTTTAACGACAACTTTGTGCAATCGTTTTAATATAG
The DNA here is from genome assembly GCA_026212715.1 of Elanus axillaris. Classification (NCBI taxonomy): domain Eukaryota; kingdom Metazoa; phylum Chordata; class Aves; order Accipitriformes; family Accipitridae; genus Elanus; species Elanus axillaris. The sequence continues at coordinate 10,545,375 of JANZLQ010000007.1, read as the reverse complement.
GTCCATCCCAAAATAGACACCTAGAATAGCCATTGTTACAGAAATAATTTCACCTAGAGGAAGGATAGAGATTAAAATATCTACAATGCAGAGATCATAACAGCAAATGCTGACTCTATAAAATGCCAGGTAACTTTAGTATCTATAATAAGCAGAATTTATTTAGGGACAATGAAAGGCAGATATTAACCTTGACAAATGAGATGTCAAGAAGACAGGACTTAACACAGAACTGGAATGGTAAAATGCTACCTTTCTTCTATGGTATTCAGTCCTGAAAGGAGAAGGAATTGATTCCAAAGTTTTGAGCTTTTGTTAACTCAGGAATGTTCTAAATAAACAAAACAATTTTTAGTCCTTAGGTAGTTTTTCATACCAATATAGTTTGTCCCTCCGACTTACCTATTTCTACCATGTAGTCTATTTGGATGTTGTTTCTACTTAGGTATTATCAATGGTTCTGAGACATTTCTCATTTGTTACTTGATTTATGATAGTTAGCATAGCGGACAGTCTAATTGACACTGAACAAACTTTTTGAACGATTGTGAAGTAGCACTACTGATAAAGCACTACTTATAAAGGCATAAAACTGAGATAAAATATTCATCTTTTCTCTTGTTATTGGCCTTATCTCCTGAAATATAAACCACACATTCTTAGCTTTATCTGCTAGTAAAAATGTTATGCTATCTGTTATACTAGAAATTCAAGGCAGTAAAATCCTGTGTCAAACAACTTCATAGAGAAAAGGCCTTTGTTTGTAACAAAATGCCAATGAATATTTGCTTTCATTTGCAGTCAGTTCAGGTGCCTGTATAATTTTGATGGAGTTCCATTTATTCAAAAGGAAGAGCTTTTTCACAGTTTATGCCAAGGACTTTATGGATAATTAATTGTAATGGATACCGTAAAGCTGAAAGCACTTTATTTGTGCTGTCATGTGCATTTGGGATAGTATTGAAATAGGTTTTCTTTTTATAGATTATGTAGGGAATTAGACGATGGCTAGCTTGCATGTAAATGAGACCAGCTACTGCATTCACAGTAGCAAGAGATTTCCTACTGTAAAGCCACTACTATTTAATTGTGCAGATGGACTACGAAAATGCTTAATCCAAATACTTAATGACATAATTGTTTAGATGAAGCATGCATATTTGCTATACCTAATACCAAAACCAGGTTATTAAGCTGGAACTTAGACTAGAGTTTTTCTAAACAAAAGTTTTGAGCTGCAGCAGTGAGACACAACCCTTTTTGTAAGGGTTATATTTTTAAAGTAGACGACTGACTATCTGTTAAAATTGGTTTAGGATGTTACATAATTTCATCACTGACCCGGTTTATCGTTCTGCTCCTTTGGCACTTGGCAGTACTGAACTGATTGCTTTTCTTCCCTCCTGTGTCATAACCATGGCATGTTTTTCCTAAGCTACTTTTACCCAGAAACGAAGATGAGCCCTCATTACTTCAGATTATAAGAAAATATTCATTTCAGTTTTGTTTGTTAATCTAAATCAGTTTCTCACTGAACTGAGTACTAAGTGCTAAGAAATTGAGAATTGGTTTCATGGTTTCAAAAATACAACACCCAAAGCTCTTCCCCATTTCTTAGTGCATTGTGCAAAAGACAGCTAGCTCTGCCACACTGATTCTGAGCTGGCTGCTGCTTTCATACTGTGTTTTTTTGGAGAGACCAAATATGCTGCTAACTGATCTGTCATTCCATTCTTATTTATAAGGGGTCAGGATTTACAATGATTTTTGCCTTTTTTTGCTGTAGAGCTTTTTCACAAATGTGTTGCAAGAAAAAACTTCACTTAAAAAAAAAAAAAAAGTGCATTAGAAGATACGAATACATGAATGTCCCAAGCAGGCAAAAGTTATCTAGGTGAGTTTTGTTCTCAAATGCTGGACTGGAAATTAACAAAGTGGCTGCAAAAAATGTCCTTTGATACAGATAATGACAGCCAACTTTGCATGCTCAGTTAAGTGTAGGACTATTTGAGGAAACCATATTCATCTGAAATAGATAAAATACAAGTAAAACAGTATAAAATTATGAATTCAAATTCAATTTATCATAATAACTGGAACCACTGACAAACTCACTGTATTGTCAGAAGTTGGTTTTATTTTCATAAAAACCTACCTGCGGAGATGTAAAGCCCAGTGGGTATTTTGGGGTGCTGGCTTTTTAGAAACGTTGTAGGTAGATCCACTGCAAAGACCTGTGTAGCCTGGGGACAATCACCAAAGTAGCATCAGAAGTGGAAAGCAGTCAGTCTAAACACTGAGGTTGAGGTTGAAGGTGACCAAGCAAATTCCACTTTTTTTTTTTTTGCAAAGTAATCCAGAATGCATGTTGTTTTCCTTAAATTGCTGTGGTGACAGCAGCATGAAAATGTGTCCTCAAAAGCCAGAATGCAGCTGCAGACCTCTACTTCTTTGAAGAAAGGCAGATTACTGTTTCTGAAGAGTGACAAAAGCCCAACTTCTACAGTTGCTGGTCATTTCAGAGGCTTTGATAGTGCTCATCACCCAGCTCCAGAGAAGATTTTGGCAGGGGATTGAAATGGTGGCTTTGATGCACCATCCTTTGCAGAAAAGCCACAGGACACAAGGTCCCAAAGTCCTGCTGCTAGGCAACAAAAATGACAAGCCAGGTCACTGGAGAGACTGTAGCTGGCATTGACCTAGCAATGGGAATTCAGCATCAAAGACAAGCAGTGACACCACTTGAAGGAGGAGAACAGATGGGAGAGTAAACTTATTTAATGGTCCGGTAAACTCATTTAAGGAGAATGCTAAACTCCTTTCCAGATAGACAGAAGAGTCTACTACTGATAACTTTCTCAATACCTGTTAAAGAATTACCACACAGGATAGACTGTAGGGTATCTTACCCTCTGCCATGGCTGTAGTGGACCTCCAGCAGACTTTGGGAAGAGCAGCTCTTTGGCCAACTCTCTCTGTGGTTGCACTGGGAACCCTGGGTGGCAGTGCTCTGGGTTTTGGGTTTCCTTATGTGTCGTCTTTGCTCAGGACTGAACTGCAGGGAGTCATGGTTTCAGGAGCCATTAAGACACTAGAAGTACACTAATGTACAGGTGATAAATAGTACTGACATGAGGAACGCATACATCCAAGTATTTAATACAGCATCAAGAAGTTTGAGAAAATTAATATGTCCTATGGTCAGTCCTCTTTCTTTGCTTATCTGCTGCGAGCAAAAGGCAACTCCTGTGTGGACACGAAGTATTTCGATGTTCTAGTGCTATTCAAGATATACTTTAAATACAACATATACTTTAAATGTTCCTGTTAAAATATTCAGTTTGGCACTAAAATAATTCATTGCCATGAAGTAAAACGTAAAATTGCAGAAGCTTTAATATAGTCTTTAAAATGAATAGATGTTTCAGTGACTAAAACAAGAACCTTAGTGTTTCGCAAGTATTCTACTTTTCCTCGGGGAGAGTGTGAATTTAATATTGGAGTAATTCCAATTGGAGTCAGTTTTTAGGTCATTAACTATTAAATATACTTATTTGCCATATCTGTACAATAGAGAACATACATCTGATCTCAGTACCAAGTATTAGGTACAGGGAAAGACAGTATGTGATTTAGCAAGCAACTGGTTTATTAAGGCAAAGTTTTGTAACTTGTGTAGCAGCAGCCTAGTGATAGCTGAGTGGCATATTCAGGGGAAAGACTAATAAGAGATTAAGTTCTTAATGGAGAGTTTCTTCCCTTCCTACTGCTAGAAGGTAAAAACAATCCAAACAACTAATTGGACATAATAGAAGTTTCAAGGATTTGCAAATAGAACAGATAACATGCACGTAGCTGCAGTTGTGGGTTAATTACCTTTTGTTACCAGTTTAACAGGTGGTATCTTGAACCACAGAGACAGGAAAAAACAGCTAGGAATGGGTCTTTATTTAGACAGAAGTCTGGTGTACATATAAGTCTTTCAAAACTCTATTCTACAGAGTAGCGCGTCAAACAGACCAGGACATTTTAAGGTAAAACTGCAATTAGTCACTTTAATCTATGGCTAAGCCTGGTGTGGAAATTCCAGGGTGGAGAAGTAGAAGAAAAAGATAGGAAGGATGGGGGTGGGGTGTTTGGGTTGGTTGGTTCGTTTATTTGGGTTTTTTGGGGGTGTGGATGGTGGATGGGTGGTTTATTTGGCTTTTTGTTTGTTTTTTTGTTTGTTTGTTTTTTTGAAACAGCGTCCTGAGAGAATGGATTTGAGGGTCCTCTTTATATAAAAGGTCCCTTTGCAATAATGTGGATATGGCGCATTGCTGAAGAATAGAAGTGTCTGGAGTGGCTGGGTGAGCAGCTAGAAGAGCAAGAGAAGTGTTGCGTGGGCAAGGGGAGCTGCAGGAATGGCTGTGAATCTCATTTGGTATGGTCTTAATGATTGGTCTTTTTGGTCAACTTTCTCTTCTATCTCTAGATCAAGCCACATCTATACCATTTGGCCCTTCATTCTTGTTTCTCTTTGTTCTACTTGTGTGCGAGTATTGTTGGCCACTGTGATGTTTGTTACTCATTTCGTAATTCAAGGAAGGAAGCTGAGGCATGGAAATTCAGGAGGCCCTGAGTCAGCCAGTGGGTGATTCTGCATTACGTGACTGCAGTTCAGACAGCACAGCAAGAGAATTTGTTGCCTGGACAAACAGCAGACCCTTGCAGGTGTGCACCAGAGATTTCACCATCCGTGCTTAGGTCCTTTCTCAGGAGTTGTACCACCTGGTCTCCATTCTGTGAGCAAGAAAGATGAAACCTTTTACAGGGAGATTCTGCGCTACTTTTAGAAACTGGCTTGAGCTCAGGCTGCGCAGTCCTTTCCAGAGGTAGAAGTGCTTCTGGGAAACAGAGCAGGCAGAAAGCCGAGGGAGTTCAAGCCTATCCCTGTGGAGGCAGGGGTATGGAAGCAGCTAGGGTGTGAAGTCTCTCCACAACCCTGGTTGATTCTTCTTTCATTATCAGAGGATGCTGTGCTGTTGCCCAAGATTCACAGGTTCCCTGGGAAGACGCCCTATAGATGGAGCGGCTACCTGGGGAGGCAGGTGCTCTGTAGAGGTGACCTGGTATCCTGCTGATGTAAGTGGAATTCTGATTCTACTTGAATTTCAAAGAGTGGGGAGTACAGCTCATTTTTGGGTAACAAATTCTGCCTTCTCTTTTTGCAGATTCATCTTCCCCATTGGCATTGCAGTGTGTGGGGGGGAAATGCCATAAAAATGTCCTCCCTACCTTTTTCTATGGCTTCTTCTGCTGTAGGAATTTGGTAGTTTTCTACTCTTACTCAGAGCTGGTTTCACCGAAGAGCATGCGAATTAGTAACATTTTAAATAGACTGTTTTCTTCTCCAACTTATCTGTGCTCTTACTACCTTATGAGTGATAAATGGTGAAAAGACGAAAATGGGAAGATCATAAGCAGTGACAAATATAAGAGAGTTACAATCGTTGTAAAGGTTCCAGGAAGGGATTTTTTGTGTGTTGTTGTTTCTATTTCAGTTGGACTGGTAATAAATGAAGGGAACAGGAATGATCACTCTATTAGGGGATAAGCAATTAATGCAAGCTAGATCAGAAGGGAAGCAGAAACTAACTGAATGGATGCTTGCATATGGCTGAAGTGAAATCTTTATATGAGGCAAGTGGAACAGCTGTAAGTAGCGATGCTCAAGACTTCTACAGTATGGGCCATGTTTTTAATAGATTGTTCTGTGAACACTTTTATTGTCTCATGAGGACATCCTTTGACAGTCACAGGCCTGTGACCTCTCTGTAATAATGAAAATTGCTTACAGACAAAAGTAATATAATCAACACACTTTTTTTTGTTGTTGTTGTACATCAGTGCAGTTTCTCAGCTGGAAGGAGCCTGGTGAACTGAGCACTGTGTGACTAATGAGCTGTCTGTGGAACATCAGCAGTCTGAATACCTGCATCTCCACTGAAAATAGGCTGGGAGCCTGTGCCTTGACGAAACTTCAGACCACAAACCTAGAAAAGGTTATCTTGTCATTTCTACTAAATTGGCTGCTGGCTTATTTTTTTACAATACCTTTCTTTTGTGCTTGGATAATCCTCCTCTGCCACAGTCTATTCAGCTGCATTCTGTCTAATTTTTCCTTAATATAAACTCAAGTCAAACAGCTGCCTCTTAAAGATGCTGCTGCACTATTTTTTCTTTTTTCCTTTTTTTTTTGTAGTGTCAGACACTTTCTTGTCAGTAAGTTTTTTGAAATGACATTACAATAATAATTACAAGTTGTTAAGTAACTATCAGTCTTTAAAACAGCACTAATAAAAATAGTAATAACAAATATTATTCCTAAAGTCAGGGACTGTCTTGTTCTTAGGAACTGAGCATTAGGGTAATCTTGTACAGGAGTGCTGTATGGCAAAATTTTCAAGTGCTGAACCTGTTACATAATGAATAAGCTGAGTAGGATTTAGCCCTAGTGGACAGCCATAACATTTGAGACTTCAATTGTACTAAAAAAAAAATAATAAATGTTCCCACAGTTCATATGCTAATCTTGGGATACTCTTTTCTCTGCTTTGCCTTAGCCTGTTCATATAATCTCATGTAAATCATTTGATCTCTTGACACCTTCCACTGTCTGTTATGTATACTTTACTACCCAAAAGGATTTTGGGAGTATAATGGTGTCAAAGATAACTGGTTACTCAGTTACTGTAGTCATAGAAGCAGCATATGTAACTAAGATAGATTGCTTCTTTCTTTTCCAGTAATTATTTTGAATAGCCTTTCATACAATGGCTTCCTAAACTAAGCATATGATAGATCACATCATAGTTCTGTAGCTGAATAGCTATTTCAGTTTTGGGTGCTTGTAACCCAGAATAGCAGCTATATGACAGTTTCAGGATGCAGTGCCACAAGATTTCACTTCAGTGCAAGTGTGATTGTGGCATTCCATTAATATTTGTTTGTGATAGATTAATCAACACAACAAAGGTTGAACCAAATACTGTGAAAATGTGATCTGTGAACACACTGAAGGAACTGAATAATTCACTCTGCCCAAAAGCCAAGGAAATACAAGGTACATATTTTAATAAAAATGATTGTTTTATTTCAACTAGGAAAATGTAAGAAAAAATACATCATTCAAGTGTATCTTGTAGTTATCTTGTATTATTACTTCTTGTAAGTGTAACTGAAAATGATTGCCAAAGGTTATAATTTTTTACTTATTTTAAATGTAAAGAACAAGTTGCTTCAAGTCGATTATAGTCATTATTAAATGTCAGTACCTGATAAAGTTATTTATATCTTTATTGGCAATAAGTGCCGCCTTTTGATTTGAAAATCAGAAATATACTCTCAAGTATTTTATTAGCACACTGTAAAATTTTCACAATACAATGCAGATTTTATTTCTGAAGAATGCAACTTGAGTGATTTATAGGGCTACCATCACTAAGCTCAGCAAATGCCTTATGTACTGTGACTTCCTTTTGCGAAGCAAATAACACTTTATGTTATCAAATAGTCATAAAGCTTGCAATCATAAACCTATCTGGTGCTGTTACCTAATCAGAATCATTCTTCCATGGATAATATTTTCAGATAATGTTTTAGTAAATTGCATATTTTATTGCTTTTGTAACACAGTAAACATCCCTTCCTCTATGATTCACAAACAGGGCACATGAACAAGTGCCTTTAGAATATGTAAATCTTTGAAGTGAAAAGACATTGCCCTCTTCCACTATGTAAATTAATTTAAAAAATCAATTTCATTGTTAATGAATTGACTAAAAAGGAAGACTCTTAAATTAGGAAAAAATGATGGTCAAGGTCAAAATTAGTACTCGGAGCTGTCTGCAACCCTGAAGACTTAAGACTTGCATTAACACTTTTGCTATTGCCAGTTTCCATTTAGTTGCTTTTGCAGTCTTGTCCTATGGCACACACTGGCTTTCAGGTTTTTAGCTTCCCCTAGAAAGCTTAATGCATACAGCAGGCAGTCAAATGAGGGACAGAGAGGGGGAAAGTGGTGTACTACAGTAATTTAACTCATTTTCTTTCTTACAGAAAAGGGTTGGGACGTCCTAACTGGAAATGTAAAACTGGATGGTGAACAGTAAAATACACTGTAAAACACAGGTGCTGTCCTCTAATCCATTCTCTTTCTTCCATCTTCTTTCCCATCTTCTCGCTTCTCACCTTTCCTGTGCCAGGGACAGAGATGGAGACAAAGGTGAATTACAAGCCTTTGACTGCTTTGTTAATTGTCCTGTGTTCTTTAAAAGCTCTTTTTTAAATTTTATAAACTGGTGATGAGAGAAGGAGAAGATAACTTGATAAGAAATTTGCTGTTTGTTTCTTTCAGATACTTGTACCAGAAAGTTACACTGCGGCTGAGCTGCCTCTGGCCTGAATATATGCCATTTCTGCCTCCCCAGGTAGGAAGGAAGAGGCTGTCCAGCAACTTCCTAATAACTCCTTTCTGTGGGGTTTTATAACTGATGTTTTCTCTTCCATCAATGACTTACACTCTGAACACCTCAATGTGGGATTAGTACTACTGCCTTGAATGGATGTTTCTGCTGAACCCATTACTAATCTTGAAAGCTTCCTTCCTCATAGCCAGTGGGAAATGAGGCACAGTGGTGAGAAGAGAACCTGGAGAGATACATGTAATAGATTCTCAGTGCTTGAGGTGAAGGTAGCTAGTTGGAGACTGAAGGATAGCTATTATGGTGGGAGTAACTATGACTCCTTTAAAATGGGAGCACAGTTGCTAGCTGGGCTCTGCTGCAGAGGCTACACCTCTTCGTGGTCCCCCTGGATCTGCTTCGGGGTAACCAAGATAGGCTCTGTGCCAGTATATTTGCAGTTATAATTGTCTCCTCTCTATTGACTGGCTTCACTAACCACTCAATAGTTTTTCTTTAAGCTGAAACAAAATTTTGGCAATAGATCCTAAGGATGATTGTGTAGAGCCTGTGCATGTGGTTGTAGTTGGGCAAAGTCGGGCAGTTGTTTCGGGGGGGGGCTGTCTGGCTTGTGTTTGCCCTTGCATTGTGTATGACATTATGGTCCATCTGATGTGGGTTGCTTTTGTATCGGGGGCCACACGAACAAATCCACTGGGCTTGTGGGATGACATGGTCCTTAGGAATACCAGGGACCACAGAAGACTGGCAGAAGAGGAGATGGTTGGTTCTCTTTGGACTAGTCTACAAACTCAGACTTTTGTGGTTTGGAATGGTGTTATTCTTCCACCAGGTGTGACAATCTGGGCATGTTATCAGAGGTGTACGAGATGACCGCCTCTCTGCCTCTTTGGGGCACTGATAACAGCCAGCCCATGTGCAACTGGTGTGGAAAGTAAGAAGGGTGAGGAACCTCTGCCCTCCATGACTGTCGCCTAACTTCCACCAATGCCATCAATGCCTATCCTGGCTACCAGAGATCATTCACCAAATGGCACTCTGGTTGTGAAGGTCCCAAACAAAAATCCATCATGTCCTTGTTGCAGGAACCAGATAGGAAAAGTGTTAGGACAAATCGAACATCTAAAGAGAGTTCACAGAATGAAAAAGATCCTTTTCCAGTGCTCCTGCTGTGGGAGAACAACTGTGAAATGTCACAGTATTGCCAGCCACTTTGCAAAGTGCTGTGAAATCTGCACCGGTGGAGGGCTGGAACTGTGGGGAATGTGATTGTGTGTATGAATCTAAGAATGTGGAATGAACTTCAGCCTCCCAGCCAAAATCAGGTATGGCAAGGGGCATCCTTGGTAGTGCTGGACAGAGGAGGAGGCTAACTTACTCTGAAAGCTTGACAAGCAGTATGAGAGGCATAAAAACATCAATAAACTGATTGCAGAGCACTTGCCATCTAAAACAGCCAAACAGGTAAGTGACAAGTAGAGAGGACTTCATAAGGAGTCCAGTGAAGAAAAAGGTAAAATATCTGGATAGGAAGAAGGATCTATGGGAATAAGGGGACCATTGAGACAACATTGGGTCATGTGGAGAAATTCCATTACAGAAAGGTTATCTCAAAATGGTTGACATCTGACAAACTTGCCATTCTTCAAGGGCTTTACGGGAAAACTAGGGACACTTATGAAGTCTGCTAGGCATGCCTGCTTGCTAAATCCACCATGGCAAAGGCTGGCCTAATGCAAAAGCACCAGGAAGCATGTCCTTTGGGTCTACAAAAAATGGTGGGTGAAGAACAGAGCAGTGTGATGGGGAAAATTCTTATGCATCCTGTGGCTGTTCCACGTGGATAGAGGGAAACTAGCTGGCATTATCCTGGATGACGTGGAATCCCTGAGGTGCAGTCTTCCTTTGGGTGAGGTGCACACTGTGTTCAAGTTGAGATGAGAGTCACCAGGAGCATTCAAAGGTCTGGGAGCTTTCAAGACTATTGACTTTGTAGACAATTTTGCATTTGAAGCCAAGATTGCAGCAAAAGAGATCGCTAAGAAAATCAGAGGAATGAGTAAAAATTCAGTGCCAGGCCCAGACCATTGGAGTCTGAGGGACCTAATTAAGACAGATCCCTAGTATGTCGAACTAATGCAACTTTTTAATTTATGGCTGGTGCTTCGTGTCATGCTGGACATGATGAGATGATGCCAGAAGGTGTTAATATCAAAATCCGTGTTGCCTAGTCAACAGAGTAACATCATTAATTGGCAGCCAGTTGTGATTGGGTCAACCATTTTGAGGCTTTTTTCAAGGATCTTAACAGCCCAATTCACCAAGGCATGTCCTCTAAGTCCATAGCAGAGGAGCTTTTTTATCTCATCTGGTTGCTCCAAAAATTTAAAACTACTACAATTACTTCTTGTATAAACCTAATCTGACTGTGAATAGGATACATTTGCAGGTTATCATGATCAGTGGCCTTCTACAGTGGAGCGACTGCATCAGTAGACAAGGGAAGAGCTACAGCTGTCATCTACCTGGGGTTCTTTAAGGCCTTTGATATGGTCCCCTACAACATTCTTGCTGCTAAGCTGGAGAAATATGGGTTTGGTGGGTGGACTGTTAGATGGATAAGGAATCAGCTGGGTGGCCATATCCAGAGTTACAGCCAATGGCAAAATGTCCAAGTAGAAACTAGTAACCAGTGGTGTCCCTCAAGGGTCCGTACTGGGACCAATACTTTTTAATATCTTCATCCACAACATAGTGGGATCGAGTGTGCCCTCTGCATGTTTGCAGACAACACCAAGCTGAGTGGTGCAGTTGACTGACCAGAGGGCAGGGATGCCTTCCAGAGGGACCTTGACAGGCTTGGGGAGTGTACCCATGTGAACCTCATGAAGTCCAACAAGGCCAAGTGCAAGGTCATACACCTGGGTCGAGGCGGTCCAACTCAAACCATTCTGTGATTCTGTGATCAGGGAATTGGAGGCCTGTTGGAAGAAAGAGGAGGTAGAAGGGATAGTATGTAGGAACTAAAAAGGACTTGATAATCATGACACATCATCCTGCTGGCTGACAAAATCAACTGGCTTTGCCTAGGTGGACAGGCTGCCTTGCTTAACCCAGGGAAGGAACATGGAAATTATACATATTCAATAAATAGCTGCTGTTAAATGGGTTCCTACCAGGCTCTCACAGTATCTTCAAAAAATTAATGGTGCTTCTGTGTTTATTCTGAAAGTTATTAAATAATAATACTGAATTATTAGTGCAATTGTGCCCATATTAAAAAGAAGTAATTTTACTGAGATTTGATAAGAAAATCAGCTTTATTAAGGCTCTGTGAATAATTGCCCCAAGTGATTTATCTCACTTTAATAGTATAGCAGCACACATATCTGCAATGTGTATTCTCGTTATTAAAGACTCTTAGTACAAATATTTAAATATCTAATAATTGGAGACCTGACATTTATTAGAATGTAGGTTTGGGGAGGGCTTAATAATGCTTTTAATAAAACTTGACAGAATAAAAAAAAAAGTGCATTGGCTCCATTATTGGAATGCCTTAAAGGAAAATGACAGAGATGCAACTTGGATTTGTACTTTTCTTCCACCTTCTTTTGAGTCTGAACACAATTCTGCTCTAGTAAGCATTTGCTCAAGTATTTGGAACAAAAAAGAGATATTGAATCTTAATTTTTTTTTTCTTCATGAATGCAGGGAAAACACAAATAACTTCATTTAGATACTAATAATTTTTGTAAGTATTCATTATCTGTGTTTAGAAATAGAGTTAGTGTTAAATGTCCCTAACTGATAGGTGGATAGGTAAACAAAGAGATTCTTTGATCTGGAAAAACTCATAGCAATATCATAGAAGCTGAAGTTTAGGGTAAAATCCTTCTGCTTGTTCTTCTGTTTTTCTGCTCCCAGATAGAGAGGATGGTGGGCTAGATACAGACTCCCTAAAGAATCTAAGGACTGATTTTCATATTTGCCCAGCCTGTGTAAAGCAGGAGTAGTAAAGCCAAGAATTAAATTCAAGAGCACAAAGTGTCTTTTTTTACTGCAGTCAACACCTGGTGATTGACCTACAAATTTGATAGTTTTGGCAAAATACCAATTAATTTTCTTTGGGAGAAGGAACAACTGATAACTTTATTAAACATGTTCACTAGATAGTTTATGTTTTAAAATACTGCTTTGGGACTGTAATTTATTATGAATTTTGTTCAGGCTCCAGAAATGGAGGCTTGTAGGTCCTCTCTAAATGTCAGTATCTAATAATTTTTGAGTGAGGTGGTTCAAGGCTTCCCAGCAGTGAAGACAAGGCATCTGTTTCGCAGGAGCACAGGAATGAGTTAAGCAAAAGCTTGTGCAGAATCAGTGAGATTTTGGGTGTCTTGAGTGAGGCTCTGGGAGGGGTGAGTGGTATCTGAGGCAGACAGTCTAGGAGGGGTTTGGGATGTCAATACTTAAGCTGTAAGCCTTTGCATGTTGAGAAGGTTGTGGAGTTTTGTGTGGAGGGGAGGTAGAGGTCAGGAGTGGTCAGTGGCGTTTTGAGTAAGTTCATGTCTGCCTCCGAGACACAGGAGTGCCGTTCTGAGCTTGCCACCGACCCCAGGTCTTCCCATAATTGTTCAATGGCATCTACTTATTTTCCAAGATGCCAGGAAGAGTTTGAGATGGAGGGTTTGCACCTACCTCTGCACTTTCTCCCTAAATAGGAATGGGAGAATGGAGAAGGCCTAAAAAAAGAAACCTTTCTGTTCTTGTTGCCCCTAGCATTGTTGGGTCAGTATTGCAAAGTGGTTTATGTCTCTTCTTCCCTGGCAGCACTTCTTACCCATGTCCTCTCCCTCAGTGACAACATCAGGAGACACCCAGAGCAGGATAAGGAAGAGATGACTCACGGCTGCTGTAGACAGCTGCCTATGTGGCTTATGCATTGAACCAAGCCTGATTATTGCTTCTTAAAGAGACTTTCGCTTGGTTACCTGAAGTACTTTAGCAGTTCTTTTCTTTTCAGCTGTTACATATCTTTGCAGTTTAATGACTAATGGCTGCTCACATAGGCTAGTCCCAAACTGGAACAGATAAAACGACATCAGGGTATTCATGCTGGTTTTTCCCATTTAACTTTAAAGATGGAGTTCTCTTAGCCTGCTGTTCTTTAGAAGAGTGCATATCGACAAGTGACACTCTTTTAATGCTTTCTGACAATAACAGTGCTTTTTGCCAATTTCTGCTGCCAATAATAATGACTGTCTGTTAAAGCAAACAACTAATGAATGTCTCCAAATGACCTTTTAGCAGCTACTGTCAACATTAACTACTCTACAGCATTTTCACCTTCCTGTGGAATTGCTAGTGTTTAATTTTGGGTGTATAAAGGTAACTGACATAACGGACAACTATATATACACAGTGGTTTGAATGACATTGCTACTGCAACAGCTGGTCTAGTTCTGCAACTTGTGATGAACACGGGGTTACGTTGAGAGATGACTTCTAGGGACAGGAGAAGTGCTTGCCTGTGTGCAAATTTCTCACATAAAGGGCAACTAAAACGCACAGAGGAGTTGTTCTTCATGTTAACACAAACACTCCTGCAAGGGCTGGTGGCAGCATTATTTCTAAGGGAGACAAAGAACATGACTCTATCCAGCGCATGATAAGATGAGAAAGGGTGAGTCACAGTCAATGCTGTTTCTCTACAAGCATAGGAGAGAAAGACATTTCTTGCTGTGTTCTAAATTCTTAACTGACCAATCGATGTTGAATGTGTGTGAGCATTAGGGAATGAGCTTTAGAGATTAATGGATCACATGAAGATCATGTTGTTCAAGATCCTTTGAAACCACGACAAGCGTACACCTTCCTAGAAAATACAAGGAAAAATAAGTTAAAGGGACTGAAGCTGGAATTGGGGAGTTAAAATTCCAGCTGAATGACAGACTTCCCGTAGGACCAGTTAACCATTTGCATAACACAACTCTTTGTAACATAAGTGCTACTTCTTTATCACATTAGTTTTCTGTCCTGTGTACAGTGTGACCGCACTTTATTCCCAAGAACCTATATGTAACTTCCAACTCAAAATGAAAATGTGGTACAAACATTTGAAGGTAAACAATAAGCTCCCTCAGATTTGAAGGAAAACATCTCATCCTGTTGTTTAGAGATCCTGCTGTCAAGGCTGATGTCAGAAGCCCTCTTCTTACTACTCTACATGTGTAATTAAAACTTAAAATATATGAAAAAGTGTGGTCAGATAATTAAAACTTAATGAACAACTGAAATGCAGGTGCTCTATATGAAAATATGGCATTGGGAATTTGAAAATATATTTCATTGCTGAAGTATAAATATTGAATATAAATAATTCTCTGATTAACTTGTTTTTCTTAAGTATTTTAATTATAAACAAGTGTTTCCTGTTAAATATTTTAAACTATAGGTTCTTTTTGCATGGCATATAATGATGTATAACTCTTTTTTAAATATTCTATTACTTTATTTGAAATGTATCCTCTGCTATGAATTTATAACCTTCATTTAGTTTCAGCATTGTCACAACTCTCACTAGTGTGTTTGATTAGCAATGTTGCAATAATATTTAAAATCAAAAGTTAAGGCAAAAGGAAGCCACAGGATGTGTGTCTGTTAATTTCATGGCTACTGGAAAACACTTGTTTTCCTGCTGCAGGCCCTGCAGCAAAAAGCAATGCTGAATTGCAGCTTATTTCAAGGTATGGTTTTGGAGAATTACACCTACGGATGGCAGCAAAATCAACAACCTAGAGGACATCTTGACAAGTTATCGTGCAGAAATCAATCATGGCCATTATGAAGGGGTTTCATGTGACTCTGAACAAATAATTTCATGTGGAAAATACAACATTAAGATCTATTCACAGAACATTTGAAAGTTAGCTGCATTGTTTCAAGCAGGATGAATTTGGATTCCTTCTGGTATGAATACAGCTGAAATGGAGGAGTCATCGTGTAATGTATGGTAAGTGTTCAACACAGCAGGCAAATAGGGATAACTTCTTCCAAGAGAAAACTTAGATGCAAGAAAATGGCTGGACTCTGGCCACAATTGAAGCATCATAGGAATAGACTAGTGAAGAAAAACACTTGTAATGGGTGACCATTTGAAGGAGGTAGTTGAAAGAGGTCCTAAAGAAAGCATTGAAGCTTTTAGGAAGTTCTTGAAATCTGAAGAGATGCAGTGTCAGTTATTTAGGTGTTTGTGCAACTGATGATCTCTTCATGTAGTTAATAAAACTATTCACATATCAAAAGTTAACCATGCATATAAGTGCTTTCAGAGTAGAACTGAAGTGCTCTATTTTAAGCAGCTATTGCCACATAACATTGTGATACTCAGTTTTAGGATTAAAGCATTCTGATGTAATCAGAGGGAAAAAAAATGTGATGTGATTTTGGGCTGATGGTAATAATATTAGAGCTTTTGTATGTTTTCGGTAGTATTAAATCTTCTTGGTAATATATAGGGTATCATTCATCCTATTATCATCCATTCGCTATTACCAACTTTGGTAAATTTGTAAATGAAATGTAAGAGTTTTTCAGTTTTCTGCCTTTTAAAAACAACACTAAAATCTGTATTGGTTTAAAGACCAGGATTTTACCTGAATGTGGCTTACTTATTAGCAGTAAGGAAGTTACAGAACCAGGAGGAGTATTTTCCTCAGTGTTACACTGCACATTATCAACGTTCGAAGAGGAGTATAGAGAAAAGATGTTCTATCTCAAAGTCAACCTAATGTACAGGAATAACTCTCACCAGTTTTCTTTTCTGTCATGTGAGTGAGAATGCCCTGTTAGCCCTTTAATACAGGTTATACGAAAGCTTTCCGTCTTGTGATTCAGTGAGTTGCAGGCATGGAGGACGTGGTTATGTAACACAATTTACTTTCGTCTTGTTATTACCTTTCATTACAAAGAGATTGTACCTTTCACTTGCAAAACTACTACCTAGGTCAGTTCTTTAAAGGCATGATATAGTGTGTTATTTAAGGCTAACCTGTGGAAGACATGCATAATGCACAATCTGAAATTCAGTGCAACATAAGTAGGACAAATCCTCCTGTACCAACGAAGGCACCTTATGCTTTACCGGTAGCACAAATGACTGTGTAATTTGGAAGATTTACTACAGCTGTAACTCTGGTTCCATAGTATGGAAACAGACCTGGAAAGGTCTATAAAGTTGAATTCAGAGGTCTATAAGCTTGAATTTAATTTTACATGACTTACAGAACAGACGCGGCACGAGTGCTGAGAGTTTGAGGAGAATTTGAAAAAGCCTTTTGTATGTTTGCATATTGTAGCATGGGCTGCTCTCAGCATCGACTCTTGAAAGGTAATTTTCTCACAAAGCCAAGGAATTATGTTATTTTTGGCAGGGAGAGGAAAATATAGCACTGTCAGTGGAGGAAGGAGGTTGAGTCTACAGTGACAGAAGCAGAATTTATGGAGCAGTGGTTTCCCAACTTCCCTTGAGCACACTGGACCCAGGTTAGTATCCTGGCTTTTTATGCTTCATGACCTGTCTGCACTGGATGACACTTCAAATCCACAGCAGGGGTCTTTGCTAAGTCATGAACATGTAATAGCGACCTAGATTGTTATCCTATGTAGGGAACAGTATAGTATAATTGAATCCTTAAAGTACTGCTTGGTTTGTGGAAATTGTTCAAACACTTTTGCTGTGGTAATGTAAGGTAGGTATTGGGCATGGAAATGTCATTCCTAAACACCAAAATTTAACATCATTTTTAGCAATTAAACCACTGTATTTTTAATGGTAAATTTTAGGTTGGTCTTACTACTGGACTAATATAAATTAAAGACCTGCCCCCTCCCCTTCCTGCCAGTCCAGGAGCAGGAAATGGAAAACCTTTGATACGATTTCTCTCTGTAACATAAAAAGAAAATTCCTGAATAAAATGGCTTTTGGTGTTGTGGTGCACAATTTAAAAAAGCATACTGTAAATTAATTGTTCTCTGCTGACTACATTATTATGAGACTGAGATAAGCTTTGACCTTTGATGCATTCATTTGCATAAGACAGCACAGAGTACCATGCCATTGTGTATTTTTCATCAGCAGCATATGGTTCTACTCATACTAAAATGTGTTCACTTAAAATATTTTATTGTGTGAGTTTTGATTGCAAACATATTCTTGATATTATTTTTTGGACTAAAGTAGTACTGAGTACAATCTGTCTGTTAATACCCATTGGCTTTTGACACTTGAAAGACAATTGGATATTGAGAGCACTATGTATTGATCATAAAAAGTCCATAGAAACATTATGTTAAACTGTCACACAATTGCTTTGGGGTTTGTTTTGTTTTGGTTTTTTTTTTCTGTTAAAAGAGGCCCAAATGAGTTAACTGCTAAAAGTAATGTATGCAAGAACCCTCAAAAACCTGAATATTACCTGTTTGGCTGATTATGCAAATATGGATTCAGAGCAATAATTTTCTAAAGATCAGGAAATTGAAAATGATGACTAGTGTCTATGGGATTTTTTAGTTAGTCTGAAAAATACTTCTTTAGATAGTACTTTCCTTTTTCTGCCTGGGTATTAAGTGCCTAACTCATCAAATGCTTAAATGGAAGAATTCCTGGAGAATAAAAGAGGTTAATATTAATTTTCAATTTAAAGCTCTGTTCCTTCTCCAAATCCAAGAGAAGCACAGTTACACTTGCAGGTTCTAATCTACTTGTTATCTACATGACTGACCTTCACAAAGGTGAGGTACACAATGAAGTTTTCATTCAGTATGTGCAGACAGAATGAAAACAGTTAAGAAATATTGTTTATTAGTAGGGTATTTTAAATACAGATAGAATGGTATGCTAGGCTGGCTTCTTGGCAAATTACTACAATGGACAGATGGTTTTTCATTATCTGTTGTACAGAAATACAAGGCTTGCAGCAGTGTGTTTTGTATTGATGCTTATTCATCTGTGAGAGAGTAATTTTCAGGCTGCTTGTCCAGAAAACATTCTAAATCTTCCTTTGCATCTGCAGAACATCTGCTTAGACTAGGATTGTCAATGTCAATATTTTATTGCTAGTAAGCTACAGGCTGTCTTAATGTCTTCCCAAAGCCAAAGAAATGAGTATAAAATAGGCTTTCAGGGCTGGGATCCAGGGTTTACTGTCTAGATGCATTCTTCACTTTGTATGTGGTGTAAAATCTTACTCAATACCCATTCTATTCCTGGTAACATATGGTCTCAACAATTAGCACAGAAAAAAGCAATTTCTCTTTGTAGCAGTTTACAAATGGTGGGAAAAAGATACATTTAGTTTAGATATTTATGTAACCAATATGTTTGATGGCAAGAAAAATTATAAACAATAAAAGGCCATGTTATAAACATCTTAGTAGGATGCATGCCTCGATTAACTACTCTGAAGAGGGAGGCAGAGGATTTCACATCTAGAAGATTTAAAATTTTTGAAGATACAAATTACAGTCTCTGTTTCAAAGCCTCGGTATGGAAGTTGCAGTGGATAGCAAGGTCCATTTTTAAGCTCCTTTAGGTACTCAGTATTTCATTAAAACTTTGTGCCAATATTATTGTTGTTTTCCTCCAATTATCCCACCCCTTGTTGACTTCCACTCCGATGTCTATTGGAAGCATAAGCCAATGTAATAGTTTTGAGGGCACAGATGAAACAGCAGATGAGCACTGTCCATAACATAGTAGGTTTCAATGAACTAAGAATACTAGATGGTTTTTATAGTCTTTCTTTTTTTCCCACGCCTCTTGAGTACATGGTTTCTAGATAAAATCCAGCTGCCTTGTTGAGATCTGAAGGTGCTACCAGAGAGCAGGTGTATGGCAAACACGTAGTTCACATTCACAGGCAGTACCATGAACAAACCCCCCACTGTTTTAAAGTCTTCTAAAGACCAAATTTTTTCTCACTTTTTTGTTTTGTTTTTTTAAACCCTCACTGTTGGGATGAACACTTTGGAAAAAACAAAATAATTTTTGATGTTTACTCAAACTGATTACAGTAACATTCATTCCACCAGCATGTCGTGGTTTCAGCCCAGCCAGTAACAAAGGACCACGCAGCCGCTCACTCACTCCCTCCGACCCCTCCGGTGGGATGGGGAGGAGAACCAGAAAGAGAAAAGGAAAGAAACCCGGAACCTCGAGGGCTGAGATAAGGA
>JANZLQ010000007.1:10501998-10522729 GCA_026212715.1 Elanus axillaris | reverse complement strand
AGCTTCCAGCAGCTTCTCACAGAAGCCGCCCCTGTAACCCCCCCACTACCAAAACCTTGCCACAGAAACCCAATACAGTAGTATGTTCTGATATTAGGCAGTGAGAGAGCCTTTAGGCTGCAATAATGTCTCGGCTTTGTTCAGAAAATTCTGGTCAGCATGTGCTGAAATGTAAACTATTTGTGTACATGTATTAAGATACAATCTTCAGTGAGGTGCTCATATTGTTCAACAACATCACTATGCTGTCTGGAAAGAGAGCAGCTATATATAGGGGCAACAATAAAGTCACTCTGCGATATAACTTTTGAGTGGGGCCCACATCCCTAAAAGTTGCTCTAATGTAGTGTTTTTTCAGAAGTAAATTTGTAAGTCACAAAACCACTGTAGTCATTTCTACCCTAGATTAGATTCAAAACTTTGATGTGACACACTTCCCTGTGCTCATGGGTCATCCAGGTTCCAGAACTATCTCCATTAATGTAGTTGTTGGTGTGTGTCCAGTTTTTATCTACACGGAAATGTTTCCTCCTATATTCTGGACATGAGTAAACTTCATTGCCTTTACTTTAAAATTTAAGACAAAACATACTGGAAGTGCTATTTTTTATTTCTCCCCATAAACTTTACACACCTGTTTTTCTTCTGCTCTTTTTTCCCCCTCCTTTCAAAACACGACGTAAGTATAAATTTAATTTCCTAACATATATTACTAAGACCTAGCTAATTACACTTCTTACCTTTGAGACTCCTTATTTAGCATAAGCACTGGCATTCAGGTCTAATGTGAGGAAGTGAATTATAGGTATTGGTTGCAGTTGTGAAGCTGTTCTGATTGAATGATGAATTCCCTGATGTGTTTTTCACTGTTCACTTTGTTACCTAGAGAGGGAAAAGAAAATGAGTACTGAAATAGCTAGTGTAGTCAGTGTTTTTTTCAGGTGAATAGCATACTCTAGCTTGTACATGTAAGTGCAAAGCCACAAATACGAAAGCTGTGTTTCTAGATTTGTGTTTTGAGTTAACATCCTGAACAAAGCCCTGAATACGCTTGCAGAGATAGTCTATATTTCGTTTGCTCCAGCCTTGATCCACTTTGAAAAGAATCTAGTTTAAGACTATATTTCTTGGATTCCTTTTCAAAGACAAACTTCAGTTTCACTGATGGGGTTTCCTAAGTGTGTAAAGTGAGAATTCTGACAATGCTTGGTGCCCACTTCCCCTTGAGCCCAGTGTTGTTCTGTGGTTGCTCAGAGAGGTGACTTTTCATTTAGGAGGGACAAAAAGGATGACTTCCCTTTTTCAGTTGCAGACATTGTGTACATTTTAGAAACTGATGCACATTTACATTTACTATCTTTACTCTTAAAGAACAAGGAAAGGTTCATCAACATCCCATGAAAATGCCAGTGTCATTATTCAGACAGATTTATTAAATGTCAAGAATAGCACTAAGTATAGTTGGATAATTTGAAAGGAATCTGTATTGTACTTTATCTTTTACATGTATCAATTTAGATGTGATATTTATCTCTTTGAGGTAAGATTGAACATACTGTGAAGAAAAGGGGAAAAGAAACCAACCCTTCATGTGGTTATTTTATTCTCTATTTTCCAGTTTGTAAATCTGTAGTAATTCTGTTTGAAATGAGTAGGAAAAATAACAGGAAATCATTGGAACAAGAGAATCAGTCAATCTGCTGAAAGTTTAGGGTCCATACCTTTGGATACTGTTTTCAAAATCATAAATGATAACTGTAAATGATTATGTAAACTAGATCAGATTAGGTTTTTTTCATTTTGAGAAAGCTTGACCTAATTCCACTGGACCAAAACACTGGCTGTTTCAGTGGATGTTGCTGCTGACAAAAAATGGTCAGTATTCTGATCTGAGCTTTTCTGTCTATTGATTAAAATTATCTCTTCTACCTATTTTGGTTCAGCATGGACTTTTAATTTCTCTGTGAACTTTTGTCCTTTGTTAAGGGTTTAGTTACTTACATCTTCCCTTTACAAAGAACATTGCCTTCCACATCTTAATTGGATCAAGGATCAGCTTGTGAGAATGTGGAATGAAACCATTCACCCATGCATGCTTTGCATCTTAGCACAAAATAACCTTTTTCTAGGGAATATTTTCAAAATTCTAGAGAATATTTTTCAAAATTTCAAATAGAAGAAGGAACCAGCAGCACAAAGTAGATGAATAAATAAGTGTCCTGCTATATCACTTCACTGAAAACAAGCATTAGGTTTCTTTTCTAATACCATGTCCTGTGAAAATATGTCTGCATTTTACACACAAAATGAAATTTATTTATAGTAGTTGAAATAATCTAACGTGTTATGCACAGTATGTACCTCTGGTTTCATTAATCCTTAGAAAAACAAGTATTAAAAAGGACAGAAATTAATATTTTGTGCTCTTTGCAAAAATACACCATTATTATAGTATTTTGCTCATTCGTTTAACTACAGTATGACCAGCAACATAGACTTTCAACATTTAAACAGAATTTTCATAGAGGAAATTTTACTTATGAGCTATTTGAACATATACACCGGGGTTATTTTTGTTTGTAGTCAACAATATGTAAATGTATTCTGGTATTAATTGCAGTATTAGTGGGATGATTAACAGGTTAGGTTAGGGTTGTTGGTAAAGGGAATACATTATCTAGTATTTTACCAACCAGTTTTTGAAAGCATTCCAAAATCTATGTATTTCTTGAATCATCCTGAGTCAGCCATGCTCGGGGGACAAGGCTGTCAGCTGCATGTCACTGAAGTGTTTCCTAAACCCTTTCGTTGCCACTTCTTTATACAAAACAGAAATTGACTCTTCCAGCTTGATAGCACAGAGGCAATTTGTACTCAGCTCATCTGACATTATCCTAGATTTTAGCATAACTGTATTTAAACTTCCAGGAGCAACAGGACACCCACCCCCACGGCACTTCCAGCTATCCCCCCCAGCCTTCCTGCTGACTAGTAGTGGCGTGGATCTGATTCGGACCGGCATACTTGCAACCTGATTTCTGTGTGGCCCTGTTGGCAGTAGGATTTTGATGCTAATTTGTGCAGTCTGTAGGAGTTACACTAGTACTTCGTAATCTGTTCCAAATAATCAGGAACAAATAGACCCGAGGAGCAGAGCGGAGATGATACTGCAGCTTACAGTTGTGTTTTGATCCTTGTTTCTGGATGCATATTATTCCTTTTTAGATTGTTGCAGTAAGGGTAATACTCCGTACACAGATCCATGCAGCATGTTGATCAGTCTCCTGATCAAACACAAAATGCTACATAGAGAATACGTAACTGTATTTCTACAAAGGTTAATTTTTATAGCCTAAAATCAGCATCTGTTTATAAAGAGAGTTTGAATATGATTTTGGTTTAATGTTACTTTTCTTAAGGTCCAAGTCTACAGCTCAGCAGTGCATTCTGTAGAAGGGTGGCAGATTTGAATTCCAGTAGCTAAAAGGATGAACTGACAGCTTTCATTTGTCATTTAAGGAACAAAAATAAGATCTTGAGGAATCTTTTGTAAAATGAAAATTTAACTTATGCTCTGATCAGAGTCAGTATCAAGTATTTTATTTTTTCTGTTGGATGTGTGACATTTCTTTAGAAAGCAATTTCTATCTATGGATTACAGCATGAGGAGATTAAATTTGTAGTTGCCATATGCGATTTAATATTGCTTTAAATGTTGTGATCCTCAAAAAAGTATGTTGCAGAACTCATCATAAGCTGAACATTAGAGAGACTTCCTAAATGAAGGTGGTAGTTACCCAGCAATTTCCTTCTGTGTTAATTGGAATAAACAGCTCATCAAGCCAACCTGAAATTTTAAGGTAATGACATTGCTCCTTATGGATGCTTTCTCAGCATGATGTGTATAGCCTTGTGGTTATTAGTACAGCAGATAACTGAGTTTTCTTGACACTTATTCCAGCTATTTGCTCTGTTGGAATTTTACAGATACATATTAATGCCAAGCACTATACCACCATGAGAATGTCCTTGACAAATTAGCCTGCTGAGTCTTCATATAAAAGGAAGTCTATCAACTGATTTCATGTTAGTTCTGTCATCTTAAATTTTTTGTTGCTTGCACCAGGTTGTTCTAAAACGTAAGAATGTTAAGACAGTGTTGGGTCAAGTGAAAATTAGTAAGATTTTTTTTTTTTAATAATATAACTAAATTTTTTTTCTACTTAAACTAAATGTAAGCAAATACTTGTTTTCTCACTTTCCCTCTCCAGTTCTTATAACTTCTCTGAAAATCAGTATGACTCAAGTTACTGTTTCCATTTAAGTAACATTTCATTCTTTTCTAAACATTTGGACATAAGTTTGTATTTGTTTGTTTGATTTATTGATTATTTATTCATGGCTGCAGAAGTCCAAAGATTTCATCACAGCTTTGAACCTGTGGCAGAATTATGTTCTGCCTTTGAAATGCAGTGTCATCAAGTGGATTTTAAAAAAGTTCAACAAAGATGGCTTTTTTGAAGCCACCGTTTGATTGGTGATTTTTAGCAGTTGGTATAAATAGCCACTTGAAGACTTTAAAAAAAAAATCACCATCATTTGAAACCTAATCAGTCTATGTATGGAAGATCATCTTGTTGAGCTGGATGTGTCTGTAACTATTTTCTTGCTATGGCACGTTTTAGCTTAAAAATGTTACGTGAAAATTTCACCCATTTTATTTTTTTCCTTTAAAAAGTATGGTTCTGCAAGTTTTTTGTTTACCAGAAGAGGTTCATGAGCTTTTTCAGGATAATCAATGAAACTTGGAACCACAATATTCTTTACTAAGTTTAAAAAGCTCTAGAAAATTTTACTAAGGTTATCTCTTTACAGTATGTTTGTGTCCATTGTTTATCCTAACTGTGTTTTCAATATGTTAGATGGAAACATTAGATCTGCATTAAACAGACTTCTACTACCCTCCCCCAAAAGCTGTCTTTGTAGGCATAGCAGAGATTTTCTGTTGAATGAGTTGCTTCAAAAAGATGGGATGTGGAGTCCCCCAAAACAAAAGACATTGTTGATTTAAGAAGTTAAAACAAATAGTACCATGGTCTTAAGCCATTCTTTTGAAGTTGTAAGTGCATTTTTGGTTGGTTTGTTTGCACGTGACTCCATTCTCCTGACTAGTTCTACAGCAAGTTTGGTAGATTTGTCCTTGCATTAAAAACCATGAAAGAAAACAATGAAATGATCATTTTCAAAAGGCAGTGCATTAGATCCTGAAAGCAATTTGTACATTTCATGAGTCTGCTCTTGAAATTCAAAAAAATGACTACAGTATGTAAACCAAAATATTCCAAGTTGGAGGCAGAGCATGGAAGGTAGTGCTTTATGTGTCCTCCTTAACTACATTTTTCATAGAAGCTGCATGGCTTGCATTTCTCTCCCTCTAACCTTTCTTTAGTCCAGCTCAGCAAGGTACGTGAGTAAACAGGTAACTGTGGGTCATTAAGATGAACGGGACTGGCAAATGATTAAGTGCCTTCTGAAATCAGAATCTTTGGTCTGATTGTGCGATATGTGGAGCCAGCCTAATAATTGTTTAGTGAAAACATGTTTCAAGAAAAACAATCGGCTTCCACTCATCTAGTCCATGTAGTTTGCATATTGAAAGGAGAAAGTAATTTCTTGCATTGAGATATGGATATATATGTATATATATGTATATATATGTATATATATATCTTTCATATATGTATATATGTATATATATATATATATATATATATATATATGTATATATATATCCATATCCAGATATGGATACCACTCTTTAAGGTGAAAATGGACAAAGTTTCTCCACTGAACATTGTTATTCATAGTTTTGCCTACTTGCAAAATTGGCAAAGTTTTAAAACGGACCTGTTTTGCTTTACTTGCACAATTTTTCTGACAGTGTAGTGTACACTAAATGTTTGTGCCAGGAAAGATGATGAATTGGACAATATACAGAAGGAAAAAAAATAAAAAGTGCTCAGTTTCATAATGAGTTTTTTTAAACAGCCAGAATCAGAAGAGAGTCAATGTTTTATCATTCGCTGTCCTGCAGTGGAATAGTGTCTTCTAAGTGCACAACAACAAATTTAATGCAGAATTGTCATAAATTTGTTGATCTTCACAATGCCCAATTCTTTTTATGATTATCATTAAATGTTTATTGTTGGTGGTTATAGCTTATTGTTAGTGATCATGACTTTTTATCTGTCTATAGAGAAACAGCCAGAGCTATTTACACTGCTGCATTAGTTTATCCTACATCTGTGGTCAGTGGAGATAAAATTTGAAAGTAGCCATTAAACTTACATATGGGGAAAAAAGCTACGCCTGTTTTTTTTTTACAGTAACAGGAAGGACAACAGCTGGTTTTAGACATGAATTGCTGTTATTAATTTCAATTGTAAGTATGCCTGGGTTTTCATAATATGAAGTGATAAAACCTTTGTTTACATTAGTAGGTTTTTTTCTAATGTTGTTGTAAAGGTAAAAAAGAGAATGAGAGAAAGTAACAGAATAGGCACAACTAGCGCATTTTGTGTTCTATAATAATTCTTTCTCTAGCAAAGCTTAAATGTTAATGGACAGTCTGAAAAATATTTAGATTAGTTCTCATGTAAGAAATACACAGAAAAAGAAGACAGCTTTTATTTTAGCAAAGTTTTCTGCAACATGACTATCAATGTATCAAGAGGTCACGTCGGTAGAAAAAAGCATTTGTGGTAGGAAAAAATACATATGTATTCTGGATGATATGCATAACTGCAAAGGGAGCATAAAGGAGGAAGGTCACATCTGCTGGGGACAGTTCTGGGACAGTCTTCTGATTGATTTGTAGTTCAAATAGGGGAACAAGAGTCAGGCCCACTGATTGTCACTGACTTTAGTCTTAAAGGAAGTTCTGTTGTAAATGGTATTTGTAATATTCTCGTTACACATTTTTTACAAGGATGCAAGAAGCCCATCAACCCACACAGTTTAAGAAAAACATGGATATAAATGAAATTCCTATCTAGTATTCCCTGATAGTGTATCTGTAAAATGATTTACCTTTCAGTACGCTAAAACTGCTCAAAGAAATTTATGAGTTTATTGAACTCGCTCAGTCTTCCCTAAAGTTTTACTTTTTAAAAATTAAAAATAATTATTTTTGTTTAAAAATTGATTTTTTTTAATCTGAAAGTCTAAACTTGTCTTAAAGTACTTTTTGAAAGAGTAAACCATGAGGAAGTTTGTCATTTAACCCAAAATGAGATTAATGAGGCTCTAGAAGCAGAAAGAAAAAAAAAAAAGGTTAATTATCAACACTTTTCTCAAAAGTTTCATAGAGCAAGTTTCTTATTCTGACACTACCAGAGTGTTTTCTTGAGACTTTCTGATAAATAAAATGACCTTTTGAGTTTGGATGCTAAGGCAGTTTGAAGTTACTTATTCCCGTATCTTACTTCACATCTTTTGTAGGTGGATAAAATTTGTATAACGCATCACAGATACTTCACTGCATTTAACAAATGCATTAAAATGAGCTTAAAAGTTTCTTCAACAGAGAAGGAATCAAGTCTTTGAAAGACCGGAATATGTATTTGCTTTTCAGTTTGGTTTTTTTATAGCTATTATTCTGTTTGTTTATTTGTGTATATACTAGGATTAAATGTATAAATGTATAAACTAGGATTAAACAACCTCTGCAAGATAGTGGAAAAAAATTGGAGACTTTTTTGATTTGAGAAAGAACAGTTTCTACAGGGAAATCACTTTTTTTTTGCAGAGATATAGAAAACAGCAAATGTCTCAAATTCCTTTCCTCCCCAGTTGAACAATGCTAGAATGTAGGATTTTCAGTCTTCTACAAAAGAGTTCAGAGCAGGAGTGTTTAACCTTGGTGCTTTATGACATGTTGCATGATACAGAATCTATTTCAGTTAAAAATAAAATAATACAAGAGATTTAGAAGTATAATAACGTAAAAAATAAGGTTTCTTATTCTTAATACATAAGAAGAAATTTAGTCATTACATTAGGAAGGGGCCAAGCGTGAGGAACAATTTATTCTGAAGTAGTTTTTCTGTCTCCACATATCTTCTTAATTCAGCTGTTTTTCCTAGAAAAAGGAGCCTTTGTTATTCTTTGCAGTAATTGTTAACAAAAGAACAAATTACTCATTCCCTAAGAATAATGCTCTTAGTTTTTCCGTTACACAAACAATAGTTTTCTGTTTCATTTCTAAAATATAAATGTGAACCCTTGAAGACACAACATATGGAATGGAAGAGGAAAAAAGTACCATTCTAGCAGAAGACCTTTTAGTTACAAAACTCCTTTAGGAATTTTTTGCTTCATAACATTATAAATGGAATGTAGTAGTACTGCAGGATAAGGGTGGGCAGAGCCATCCTATATCTGCAATGATAAATGAATCTGTATATGTGATGGAATCTATGCTGATGGACAAGAGAGTACAGTAAATCTTGTCAGGGATTTAGTAGTACAAAGACCCCTGATATAAATAGAAAACAATGCAGTTTAGGCGCTGAGCTTTTTATAATGATGTGGAATCTGGACCAAAAGCTAGTACTGATGGTTTTGAAACTAGTAGTCACAGAAACAGTAAAAGTTGGGGTTGCATTTATTTCTGAAGTTACTGTAGTGGAAAGGGAGAACAAGGGGATTTTAAAGGACTCGCATGTCTCTTAAGAGCGTCCTTAAGTCTCAATTTGAATGTTTCTCTTCGTGAGCGTAGTTGTGAAGAGGAACATCTTGATGTCCTCACACACTCATTGGCTTCAGAATTAACAGTGGCTCTGCACAAGCAAGAACTGCAGGGTCAGCTCTGTGAGGTCTTTGGGTTTTGTGTAGGGCCTGTGTTTATAGTGTCTGTGCTTCTGACTCTGAGAAGTAACTTGTTTTATGCAGCAGGGAGCATGACAGAGTTTATTTTTGCTTTTGTTTGGCTATTTAAAACGAATGATTAAAAATGAATGATCCCAAAGGCAGATTTTATAGCCTTTCCTTTTGCATTTTTAATGTTAATTGACCAGTTTCAATATGAATGAAAAGTTACTCCTAAATAAACCCAAGGTCACATTTTCTGCGAGGAAGAAGTTCCTCCTCTGGTCATTCCTACCTCTTTGGGGAAAGGCTCGGGCAAGCTTTCTACTTGCTTATCCTCCACAGTCAGTATCAGGGGATGTAGCCTCATCCCCTCAGTTGCCTCTTTCTGATTCTCTGTTAATGATCGTATTTAATCACATGTTCTCCATGCTCCTTTAAAGTGGCTCCCTCTTGGTATCATGTATCAAAAGGGTCTTGTCTGCTCTTCCTGAGAACTTCTGTGGCTTAGCTCTATTTTAATTATCATTAAAAAGTTGATTCCATCTCCAGTGGACCTATACCAGCCTTCAACATTCACTTACTAATTGTTGAAAAAAATTATGCTGTTTCCACCATGATCTTTCTAAGTATCTGTAAACTGATTTAATTACCTTCTTTCAAATCCTTTCCTGTAACTCTCCTCTGATGTTATATCCAAAAGAAGCCGTCCCAGTGCTGAGGTGGCTTATATTTTGAGACTGTATCCCATCACTGTGACCACCTTTGTCCTATTATTTCCTTGTGCTTTCTAGTGCTGATTTATTTCTTGGCTTTATTTTCAGATTGCAAACTCTGCAGTTGTGACAAATTTTTTGGTGGGTTTTTACAGCACAGACTCTAGTTAGATACTGGGGCTCAACTAAAGCAATCGGTACCATAAAACAAAACGGGTAAATTGAAGAACTCTGTTACGGCTGTGTTTGGGGGGTGATTAGGGATATAGATGCAGCAGCACTAGAGACCCACCTGTCAAATTTGTTTGTACGGTTGTGAAATTTTTGTCTCCTTCAGCCCAGATACTATGTGTTATAGAACTGGCTTTGGTCATGCCCTGCTATTTAAATATCACAGGATTAGTTCAGAACATTTCCTAAGACAAAGGAAAAATTCTTAATGCAGCGTCATAAAGTAGTTAACCCGTTCTTTGTGCCACTATTGTATATCGTTTGGGAATCAAATCCTACAAACAGACCTTTCCATAAGTGAAGATAAATCTTTCCACACAGTATGCAAAACACTTTGCATCCACAGACTTCTTGGGGGGAGGAGGGTGGCGTGTGCAATTCTTACTGAGATCTAAGGGCTCTTTAAAGTCTTCCTGAGAGTTGTGCCATTGCTGTGCATTTGAACTGCTGCCTAGTTCTCCTTGTTTCCAAACTCATGGATTGTGACTTACTGCTCAAGATAGTTCTGACTGTTATGCTTTGAGTTTGGTGACTGAACACAGTAACTGTAGCACCTGATGTCTTAGATCATCAACTAAAGCATGTTGTTAGGATGTAATTCCTTCCATGTGAATTCTGGTTAATGTTAATGTGATATAAGCTCCACTGCTATCCTTTCTAAGTCTCGAGCTGTGCAGTAAAGAGTATTACAAAAGCTTCATTTGATCCTGGCTGTTGGGTCTTTGGGAAGAACAAATAACAGGGGATTAAAGGAAGAAGTGTACTGTAGGAATTTGGCAGGAAAATCTGTAACAAAAGGATTAAGTAACTGTCCCTGATGAAAGAGAAGTGACTGACTGTGTCTTTTTGATTGAAAGACAGAAGAGGTTTTAATGTAATTTTATTCATTGGGGCCTAAAAGGTCAGCTTAGTACTGAAGTTTAACATACGATGTAGCGTGACTTGAAAGTGATAATGCTTGGGTAAAAAGAACAGGTAAAAATGCTGTGGCATTCGTTCTATTTCTTGTCCCATTACTGCTTGATTTTAGCTTTTTCTGTAATTGCAAGAGAATTTGGACTTTATCATCTCCATCTCAGGCTAAATGCAGCATCGGCAACCAAACTTCCTGGCCTTCTGAAGGTATCTGAGCTGTGTGTCTGTGTTTGCAATCCACAGTTGCCTGCAGAGAGAGATTTCTTAAAATTCTCAGCAAGACAACATAAAAAACCCCTGTATACTGCAAAATGGTAAATGCTTCTAAATTGAAAGACGGACTATGAATAGACAGTGAGGCAGGAACCACACATCAAAGTACTCAGACTAGTTTAAAATATTTGCTATTCCAATGAGTTGATAGTACAGCATGAAACCGAGTTATGTTTCAGCTGACAAAGCATGTGGCTGCACTGTCAGATGGAAAAATCATCAAGGGACTTACTCAGCCATTATCCTGTGATCTTCAAATAGTCTCTCAAATTAAAAATATTTGGAATATGCTGATAACTACTTTGTATTTTAAACAGTATTCTGATTATTTACTATCTACTAATGATGACTTTGAAGTCACTTGAGGCACGGCAGAGCTAATTATTTTATTGGGCTATGAAAAGTGCAACAGGAAATGGTTGTCAAAACCCAATTTTTTTTTCTCCGCCCATCTTTAAGTATGCATTACAGAAGTGCTCACAGCCCCTCTAAGCTATAACGCAAGGGATTCCTCAGTTGGCTTCTAAGAACTACAGCATTCTAAATTTACTGTTGCCAGTGACTGTAGGTCTTAGTCTATATTACAATTTTGTAACTATATCTCTTTTACTGCATAGCAGTGTTGTCACTGCAGTGTAGTGCAGGAAAGTTACTGTGAGTAGTCCTTCAAGTCTGTAAATGAGCATTCTTAGTCTGAGTTCATATGCTTGTTATCTGTAAATAACAATGTGATAGGTATTAAATACAGTTTTGAATCTAGCTACTAAGAATCTGATTCCATGAGCTTTGCTAATTTAATCAAGAAACAATTTTACCCTGTAATCTGTGTGTCCTTTTAACATTAAGAAATTCAGTTTTTAAATATAAGAAATTCAACAGAAATCACTTGTGTGCAATATACAGAAGAAGATGAATTAAGGGATTTTTGCCACAGGATTTGTGGCAGCTAATTCTGAGAGTTATTTTTATGTTGTGAGCTATTTATAAGCAGTCCACAGTCTTGAATGTGTCGCAGTGCTCACGTATCCATCATAAAATCTCCAACTGTGTATATCTGCTGTCAGCTTTGTATTTTCTTCTGTGTTAAATCAATACCTGAGCATCACTCAGATCCTCAAGAGATTCCTCCATCCCACCCCTTGGCTGGGATGCTTGATGGGCATCCATAATGCAGCTCATCAGAATGTCTCTAGACCACCAAGGATGATAAATATTAATTTCATTATATACTACAAAAGATGTCTTTGAGCCCTTGTTCCACACGTCCTTGCTGTCTTTGGTATGCTGTTCTACCCTCTGTTCTCTCTCTACTGACTTAGCAAGCTTGGCCCAGAGTCAGGAAGACTCGCCAGAGGATGAGACAGAGGCCATTCAAGGGGAATTTTTTTTCTTTTCAGATTTTCATGTATACAAATACAATTAATATCCTTCTTCAGACGGGACAGTTGGGAGGACGCATAGATACGGCACAAACTTTGCTGTCTCACGTTGTTCTGGAAGAAATCCACTTTTCTCTTATTTCATACGGTCTTAGACAAAGAAAAGGCCCTTCATGAGTGGCACATACAGGGTGGTGAATTTTTAATCAGCTGAGTCCTATGAAAGTCAAAGTACTTGTCAAGAAGTTTAATAGTCTGTCTTGTGATCAATTCTAGTAAGTCTTGAAACTGCCATCTAATAGGCCATGAAGCACAAGCAATGTCAGAAGAAACTCCCGAAGTAGCTATGGTGAGAGCCTTCTGTCCTCAGCTGCGTAACACTGCACTACGAAAACATCCCCACGTCCCAGTCTGTCCTTCCAAATCAAGGAACAAGTCCGCTTCCCCTGCACGCTTACGGAGCTGACCTGGATAGAAATAACGTCAGGTAGCCAGTGTTCTAAGGGAAAATCCCCAGAGAAGAGGGTACACAAAGCACTACAAAAAGCACTACAAAGCCTGTTCGTATGTCTGTAAGAAGTCTGGTTTGTGTTCTTGCCCTAAGCTCTCTGGTTTGTGAGCTCTATTTAGAGCAGGACCTGCCCTTACTCCTGTGGTGTAGCCATGCTGGTTCGCCCCGGCTGCCCTCAGCGTGCGAGCGTAGGAGTGAGGTGGGTGCTAGCTCCAGCGATGAACTCCTCGTTAGTCCCTGCTCGGCAGCCCCAGTGGGAGATGTCCTCTGGGGCGTAAAGGGGCCCCTGGCCCCGTGGGTGCCCGTCAGCGTGGTACAGACTGGGAGACGAGGGAGCGAGGCCAGCTGGCCACTACTGGGGGTAAGAAACCGAGCCGCGTAGGAATAACCTTTGGGACCCCTTCCGTAGTTAATACAGACAAGATAACCTGCCTTCCTTGATTCAGATCCAATAAATGTAGTGAGTGCTGGGTTGTAATGAGAAAGAGAATTGGTATTTTCTGTATGGCATTGTGAATTGTTGAGACGATGGATTGATTTTGTTGTTCTGTTTTCTTCTGAATTTTACGTAGACATTATTTGAGTGTTGGGAGAAATCATGTAAAAGAATCTCTATGAGCAATTATGAATACTGAAGCAATCTACATAGCGTGCAGAAGATTATGGTAATGTGGTTGAGATTTGATTTGCACAACCCACTGAAATACAAGGGTTAATTGTCTGTGGAACTGTGGCATGTGGGTTAATTTGAACAGATTAGATTACCATGATTAGTGGTGCCTGGGGAGCAGCATAAAATGATTCACCATTTAAACTGGTTTGCTGCTGCTAGAATGAAAACAACCTGTGCAGAAAAATCAAATGTTCATTGCTGAGGAAAGAGAATATGAGTGTAAAGTTTGGAGGGGGTGGTTCTTTTATATGTCTAATTCAACCCAACTAAAACAAGTTGCAAATTTGTTCTGAACCCAGAAAATATATATGACAAGTAACCCTGAATGGTTGCAGAGAGCTGGACTATCTGGAATATCACCTTTTAAAATGAGAGATTTAACAAGTTGAAGGGACTTTATTTTTTTTATATAAATGCGCCAAGGTTAGATGGACATCATTTAAAATAATAAGAATTAGAGTAGCAGATGCTGAAACATAATGGAGGGTTTATTTTTGCCATATATTTTTCTAAAACTAAGTAGAAATGGAAGAAAATTTCTGAGAAGCAGGACTGTTTGTAGTCTGTGTTTTCAGACAGAACTACAGTCATTCAAACAAGCTCTGTACAGCAGAATCTTCCACAATTTTCAATTTTTATCTGAAGTAAACTTGTTGAAAATTGACATCTATAGTATGAACGTGTTAACTATAGCCATAAATTATATGTATACTGTAGGTGTATCTTCCTACCTGTCAGTAATGAATTTCTGTCTTTCAAAGCTTACACTTGCCATTAATTTTGCCTCTTAGTCCTGCCCATTGGGTGTTACCTTAAGGATTTAATCAGACAAATTATTTTGTGTTATTTAGAATGTAATACTTGGATAATACAATTAGATAAAGTCTTTGACCACATAACACTTGTAATTCTTTTACATGTATCTTAATGTGATTGTATAAATTAATTGCTAATCATTAAACTGTATATAATGTCTTACTCTTTATTAGTGCAATTTCTTAAAATAATTGCTCTAGAAATTATGTTTTCTGTTTTAGTTTTAAAATTGTTCTTAATGAAATCTCTGTATTAAAATTTGGGCTCTGTGTATTTTATAATTAGTAGTCCCCAGCAATACTAATTATCAGTCAGGATTCACTTAACACTCAACAAATAACCTAACCGATCTTTAGTTTGTAGCCAGTTGTCTAATGCCTAGAGCAAAGGATTGGGAAACAGGCTGTATGGTACATAGCTACACCGTACAGTGATAAGAGTGTATTGACTTCATCATTTGATGCTGAATATGCATATAAACCAATCAAGCACTGGAGTCTGTAAGGCAGAGTGAAATATTCATAAAAAACTAACTCAGATTCCTCTGGAGAGTGTATATGGCGCTGCTCGGAGTTTGACTAGGTGTGAAATGAGTCAGAACTATATTCTTCCCCAGGAAAACTGGTGGGGAGCAAGAGAGGTCCTGGCTCAGCTGCTACCAGCAGTTTGTCGGGGGATGTAGTAACTGGCAGACCCCGCAGAAGGAAGGAGCGTGATCTATAAAGAGTGAGTTTTTTTCTGCCTGTCCTGTTTCTTCAGAACAATAGAAGTGTGATGTCCATCTGAACCTGTTCTCTGATGTGTCTTTCTGTCATATGGCTTCACACTGAGGTAGCCTGTGAGGTTATAATTTACCCTAAAGTCATCTGAGGATTTTTTTGATGAAGGTATATGCACTTTTTTTCTACTACTTTGAATGGTTCATTTTGTTTCTTAAACATGCCCAGTTACTTGGTGATAAACAGCTTATTATTCTAACAAAATCCCATGCATATAAATTATTTTTATTAACGTTGTAT
Organism: Elanus axillaris; assembly: GCA_026212715.1. Taxonomy (NCBI): domain Eukaryota; kingdom Metazoa; phylum Chordata; class Aves; order Accipitriformes; family Accipitridae; genus Elanus; species Elanus axillaris. Next base: position 10,507,328 of record JANZLQ010000007.1, on the reverse strand, counting down.
ATGTCAAAACCTTGTACTCATTCAGATAATAAAAGGAGCGTTCATTTTCTCCCTCCCTCACTGATGTTATGAGTTGGAATTACAAGATTCAGACATAAAGTAATACTTCAAAACATTTTTTTATCAATCTAAATATGCTGAAAAAGTGAAAGTTTTTTATAAGAAAAGACTTTTTCATAAGGCATTTCTTACTAAAATAGTTTAGGTTGCTTTTTGTTTGTTCTTGGCACTATTTTGAGTAATTCTGAGCTTCAAAGACGTGCTCAAGACAATTAAATATTTATGCTCCCAAACCTGAATTTTTAAAGAACATTTTCTGTTTACAGGAATCAGGCTTGCTTTGGTTTTATGGTTTGTCTTATAGGTTATGAGATACATCTTTTCTTCAGTGGGGAAAAAAATATGTATTTATGCCTTTGCAGACTTCATTCTGCTGAAAAAGCAATAGGCAGCCTGAGTATTAACATTTTGTTCTCTTCCATATTTCCGTTTTTAAATCCTAATACTTGTAATAATTTCCACTTTGTTTTCTATTAGGCCTGAAATTGGAAACTGTTTAAAACCTAACAAACGCCCGGATTTTTCCCCTGTTCTTTGAATAGCAACAGAAGTATGGCTATTATGGTTTGAAATATAAATGAAGTACAACCTCTGCTTTTCAGCAGGTAGTCAACTGGAACGTTTGCAAGTAGAATACCATAAGAAGTGAAACACCTAGCTGCTGACTCTGCTGCTTTTGGCTACAGACTGCTGCTTTTATGAGTCATTTTTGTCCTTCTGCCTTTTTCGTGTTTTCTACGGACTTTGTGGAAAAAGAAGTACTTGTCCTTTTGCCTCGGAGGCCCAGCAAGTCGATTGGAGCAGGAGCGGTAACCTGGAAAACTGGCCACTGTGTACTTGCAGTCATTATAGGTTGTTTATACAGTGATTCAGACATAGCCAGAATACATAGGGTGTTTATATTGCCCTGTGTATGCAGTGCCCAGTCGATCTTCCAGAAGTCACAAGCAGAAACACAGAAGTCCAATGAGCTATGGAAGCCCAGCCATTGAAATGGATAAAGGTAAGATTAGGGTTTGCCATATGCTAGGCGATCAGCAATGGTCCTGAACAGCTACACTACAAAGATGCTTTATTAACTTATGCTAATATTTTTTTTTCCTGCACTATTATTATGCTTTGTTTCCAAGAAGAAGAACCCCATTGTAAGTCCCCGCATCAACTACTGGTAATTAACAGTCAGCATGCTATGTTTTGGATCAAAATCAATCATTTCAGCATGTTATTGTCAGCTGACTCCCTTCAGTTTACCCTTTCCATTTCCTCTCTGTTTGTCACCATTTTTACATGGGCTCATAAAGAAAAAAAACCCTGAACTTTTACAAAATTAGGTAAGGAACTTTCCTCCTAGGAACTTTTTACACTGGAGGAAATGATTATAATCCAACAGACTTGCTTTTCTATCCTCCACCACTGCTTTAATATTACTAATAACTTTTGCTCGAAAACAGAATGTCAGTATGTTTCCCACATTGTCTAGAAACAATCGTCTCAAAATGCTTTTTTGTTTTGTCTTCTTGTTTGTTTGTTGTTTTTTTTTTTAAACTAGTATACACTGCTTGCTTTGGATATGACTGCAAAGTTATTGAAAGCCTTTTTAGTTGTCTGAACACTGGAAAGCAGGCTCTTTACTTAGTAGTCTGCCGGGTAAATTTGTGTCTATTCATTGCTCCTAATAGGAGTTACCCATTGTCCAACACAGTTGTTGGCTGCCAAAATCATTATAAAGTCATGGGGATTTATGGCCTGAGATAGAAACAACATCCAAGAACAGATTAATTCTCAGAGGAGTGTTTCTTTTTGTGTCTGTATTCCCACAGTAACTACAGGGAGAGGAGAAAAGAAATTTGATATTTTGGTGGGATTGTTTGGGAGCAGAGCATTGTTCAGCATTTCATGGGATGCTACCAGCATTTGAAGTTCTTTATATAAACATACTCTATAACATGGATAGGAAGTTATACAAATGTGTTACTTCTATTTAGGGCTGAACTTCTATATTGTATTCATGCCCGTTTTGGTCTCTCATGCTGGTTATCAAAGTTTTCCCAGTTCATGAAAATATTCTTCCTACGATTTTTGCTTTCTTTTAGCTGTTAAAAGAAAACCCAGGAAAAAAAAAACCCAAATCCACCCCCCTCCAAACCACAACAAAAACCCCAACCACCTTTGCTTATAATTTCCAACTACTGAATAAAATACAGAAATTAAAAGGGCAGATGGCCTAATCTTTCAGAACAGCAGATTTGCAATGCAGTACTCTAACACAGGAACACGTAATACCTTGATAGTAAGATCTGTTCTAAAAAACATTTAGCAAAGTAGAAGAAACTTCTTTTGTGTTGAGCTATTTGTCAATTACTATAATGCTATAGAATCTCATTCTCAGTTTTTTTTTTTTTATTTATTCACAGGCTTTTTTAAACTAGCAAGGTGGTTGTTCTTTTGATCAAAAATTGTCAGAATGGTAGTGCAAACTCAAGATTTTTATAGTGTCATGTTCGTATTGCAGTAGGCTTACTTAAGTATAATAGAAATATTGTGATAATAAATTTGTGTGACTACATATAAGCAAAGCATACCCAGGTTTATTCCCCTTAAATTTTCTTACATATGTTAATGTACCTGCTGGTTCACAAAATTCAGTCACTTGCATTACAATCCTGACTTGGTAGTGTTAATTAATGATGAGATTCTAGACTGAATGAGAAGATTGTCCCTACCTTCCCTATAAATTAACTTGTTAAGAATTTATTAAAGTGTCTTGTTAGGGAAGATGTTACATAATTGTTTATTTCATTCACATTATTAACACTTATAACATTCAGTTCTTTTGAGTAATAAAGCCTGTAGTGTGAAGCTCATAAAAATAGGAATTTTAAAGCAGGACCTCTGTCTTTTATAGCTTTATACTTGGCCTTGTGATTTACGCCTATGCAAAAGGAGTGTAAAACTACTACCCTGTCAGAAGGACAAGATTTTCATATACTCTTTGCAAAGGCAGAAATCACTGTGGCAATAAAGATCAGAACCAGAGGGGCAAATTCATCATCAGTGGAGTTCTGTTTACTTGGAGGGAGTACTATCAGTTTTGAGTATGTACTATCTTTCACTGATCCCGAAACATCCGTGGTTATTTAAAAAAAAACAAGTGATAAAATTACAGAGTTTAGATGAATATCACTGAAGTTGCGTTAGGGATGATTTTTATGTGGCCCTTTCGTGTCTTTCTGTTTTTATTAACTGGAATTTTGTTCAATGTTAATAACCATCCTAGACTCTGAACTTGCAACTTGTTCTTCATCAATTGCTTGATCACTAGCTCGGGGTATTACCAGCAGCAGCACTGAATCACAGTCAGGCATGAGTTATATGATGGGATCACCTCTGTTAAAATTTCAATGCATAACTCATAACTCACTTTACCAGCAATACTTTGTTGAATTTCATCTTTCGTCGTAGCTCTTCCTACTAAATATACCTTGAGCTAAGAAGTGATCCTAAACTGAGAGTAGACAGTAATCTTTAATTATGCCTTTATAGCTCATGAAACCACATTAACCTCATTTTCATTTTAGAATGTGAACATTCTTTGGACAAACACTAAATTGTAGCTTTGCTGACATCAGCTAAAACAAACTTCTTCAGTGGTCCTAGAGTGGTAGCTCTAAAAAGCATTGAGATTGTAAAGATCCTGAATAATTTGCTTTTCCAGCCAGCTTTTATTATATTTCCCCTGCAAATCAATTAATGTATCAGAGAGCTCAATTACCTGTCCATAAAATGGAAATGATACTTCCCATAAATCAAATAATTGTTGCTCAGAACTGTGAAATTACAGTAACAAGAACACTAATGATACAGTAGATAAATACTCTTTTAAGAATACTCTCTCAGCTCTCTTAGGGTATTTTAAATTTGCAGCTAGTCTAAGTAAAGATTATAAAGTGCTGATGTACGTAAGAATAACAGGGGTTGGAGGAGAAATTAGCCTTGCAGTACTCTTCCTTTCAAACTCAACATTAGCAACTACCACATGTGGTAGTGAAAATGTTGGTTTGTATTTGTAAAAAACCAAACTGCAGTCATTTAGATACACTGCCAAGTATTAAGTAATTTCTGTAAGTCAGTTCCTTTAGGAACTTTTCATTAGGAAGAGGCCTGTTCCAAATCTATTAAGTCGTCTTATATAATAACATAGAGTCTCCATTTCACTTCTCCTAGGCTTTTTTTCCCCTGTTTTTTTATAGTCTGAAGGACGAGTCAAGCAGCTGTAGTGGTGCCATCAGCCAGGCAAAATGTAATCATTTGAGTGTTCTTAATTAGGGTTCTGATTTTAATAGGCTTGCAGCATAGTGGAGAAGATTAGATGTTTGTAGGTACTGGGGGAGGGGAGAAATAATTAGAAGGGCTCTAAAAACTGTCACCACAGTAAACTCTCCTGTCAGTTTTTTCTCAGGGACTAATTTAAATCCAAAAATGTTAAAAGGAAATCACTGTACAAGCAGGAGTTCAAACTGAATGAAACCAGAAGTAGGGGATATGGCAAATTCCCTGATCAAAGGAAAGGGAGAAGGGTGAAATTAATTTGGTGGGGCTCTGAATTCTCATTTCAGAAATACTATCATTCTTTTAAGTATAGGGATTTTTTTTTTCTGTGATGGTTTTTGTTTTACAGGAATATATTCAGATATGCTATAGTTAATATATAAAAGTAAAACCTTGTCATAAAAACATGCATATAGTTGATAAACAAATTCTCAAAAGTATATTACCCATCTCAGTGGATAGTAATTGTAGTCTCCTGTGTTCCATGAAGAAATGTTGTTCTCAGAATGTCTTTTTGTGTGATTTCTACTTTACCTTATTAAGATGCAGGAGACTTTCTCATTTTAATTTAGCACTGTTTTAAAAAGCAATTACTGCCCTTCCTTGTTTGTATAACATAGGCAGTCTTCTTCATACTTAATAAAAAAGCCCCTCAAACAGTAGGCAGATATCCCATGGGATAAAACAAACCTCATGAAGTTCAACAGAGTCCTGCACCTGGGAAGTAACAACCCCAGGCACCAGGACATACTGGGACACACAAACACACACAGCCGTCCGGAAAGCAGCTTTGCGGAAAAGGTCCTGGAGGACACCAGGTTGGACGTGACCCAGCAGTGTGCCCTTGCAGTAAAGGCAGCAAATGGTATCCTGGGCTGCATTAGGAGGAGTGTTGCCAGCAGGTCGAGGGAGGTGATCCTTTCCCATCTACTCGGCACTGG
>JANZLQ010000007.1:10470334-10501623 GCA_026212715.1 Elanus axillaris | reverse complement strand
AGAAGGCATCTGGACGTGGTCCTGGGCAGCCTGCCGGGGGTGACCCTGCTTGAGCAGGGGGACTGGGCAAGGTGACCTCCCGAGGTGCCTTCCAGCCTCAGCCATTCTGCACGTGTCTCTATCTCAGAAAGATAATACGTGGAGGTTACAAAAAAATCAGAAAAGTTGGAGATTCACCTGATTGAGAGACTTAGAAAGATTGTTTCAAAACCTCTGTGGAAAGATTTGGGGTCTGACCAGACAAATGGTCAAAAAGAGAGCAAGTCAGCTGTGAGTGTTATATGTGACTGTCATATGAATATCATTGGCAAGGGATAAAAACGGGATTCACAAAGGTGGTGATTACAATAATGCACCTTCTTGCACCTTTAGCAAGCATCAGAAAAGCAAAGGATGCTTTTCTTTCCTTCCTCGATTTGAAAGAAAATACTGATCTGGTAAAAAAACCAAGTGATGTTATGAGAAGAGTGGTTAGTCACATGGGAATGATATGTTAAAAAGACATTTGAAAAACAACCCTGAAGTAGTAGCAAGGAAGCATTAAATTACCCTACATTCAAGATCTCAAAGGCAGGTTAACTGTACTGCTAGCTCGCTTGCAAATAATGGTTCGGCAGTGATTCAGAGCTCAGACCCAGATAGTAATAGGTACTAATCCAGAACTAAATTTCAGAATTAATAAATACTTACATATCTGCAAAACCCCACCATTTACATGGAATATTGCATGCTTTCTCAGCTGTTTGGATCTCCAGTTCAGGATTGGTAGGGCAAAGAAAAATGGTGGTAGAATCAAATTTTTATTGTAAAAGTTAGGGCATTTCTATTCTTAAACATATACATAAACTTCCAATGCTTTCACTCGTCAGAAAAGGTGAAATTTTAACAAACATGCAATTTATCTAGAACATGACATTAATTTCTCACCTTTATTTTTTTCTGAAGATTGAAATTCTTCAGAAGCAGTTTAAATCATTCTGTGTTATTCTGGAACACCTTAAAAATCTGATGATGCCATAGTTAACCAGGTATCAGGATAATCCATTGGATATGTTTAACAGTATGAAGTTCCTCCTATAGTTGATTACAGTTAATTAAATTATAAGTTGTTAAATTATAGTTAAGTCAGCACCCAGCTGTTTATAACACTTTTCCACAATCCAAGTCCATCTCAAGTAACTGAGGAATTGTAGTGACCTTGTTTCATACTCATTAAATCTCTACTTTCTCTTCCTGTGTTCATAGAGTTTGGACATTGCCCGCCAGAACAGCCTTCACTGTGATCAGACGATTATTCCTATCTTCTTACGAGTGGTTGGACACTGAACTTTAAAGTAGGTAATACTAAGATAGGACCCTGACCTGGATAAGTCTGCAAGTAAGTCTGGGCTGCTCTTACCAAGGGATAAAGATGATGGACAAAATTAAAAATTATAATGGAGATTATTAGAGAGCAAAGACTACTATAGAGGTGATCTGAGGTTGGGTCCGATGTCACTTTAGCACTACACTTTTAAAATCTCTTCGCGTACCACAGTGGGATTAGGATCTTAATGGTCACGTGTTAATTTTGGTTGCCCTGGTGGGTAAGTTGAGAATGAATCCAGGAATCATTATGTGTATGAGAAAAGTACTGTAAAATTCAAGTAATAGTTGATAAATGCTCTTGGTCAGGTTGTTACCCCTTCAGAAAACTTGGGGCAAAATTCTCAGACTTACGGAAAATGCTCAGCTGTTCAGGAATGCAAAATTAAAACAGTTTGATGTAGAGTAGCTGCAGAGTAGCTAAATCAGGACAAGAACTAGATGCAAAAACTGGATGACTGAGAATCAGATTTGAATTGGGTAGCAGACAGACTCAAATGTTAATCAGTGACAGCCTAGGTGAAGGCCTTTTTATCTGATCTATGTGCTGCATTCAAATAGAAACTTTTCTCAGCTCCCCTCTTCCTTCCCCCTTTCAAATACTGTTTTAAAATTGCAGAACTCTGCATTCTCTATTAGACAAATATCCTCCACCAAGAAAATCTAGATCATCTGCCTGGATAAACCTAGAAATAACTGTTCTTTGTGATCTTGAATAATGTTCTTCACCCAAGAACCTCAAAGCACTAATAGTTTTAGTGAGGCAGCTAAGAAAGCCATTGCCACCTTCTCTTACAGTCTAGCAGCTGTTTAAGTAGTTCACATGGCAGTATAATAATTTGGGCAGGAAAATAAAAATTGAAACTATGGGATGAACTTGGCTTTATAATCTCTTAGTCAAGGAAACTTGTGAATCACTCACACAGAAAATGCCTATGGTATTTAATGAGCATAGGTGATCAGGCCAAACGTTTTGCCTTTCTTTTTTTCCTTTTTTTTTTTCTTGCAGCACTGGGTATACACTTTATAGAGTGCATCTTTCAAATGTCTCTTCCTGTAGCATTTTTGTACATCTTGGAGCACTCTCAACCAAATAATGGTATAACTCAATGCAGTTCAATACTTTGACAATATAACCAATTTGCTAAAGCAAAAGTGCCAATAGCAGTAATAATGGAAAATTGCGATTCTAGTGCCTATTATGAATAATTTTCAACATCACAGATAAGTAAAACCACTAACAAAAGCCTAAATTCCTAAGTTAACTTCCAAGCTTACAGTTTTTAAGGACTTAAATATTCCAGGTTCTGAGAAATCTGGAGATTAATTTCTCCTCTAGTTTTATGTCACAAAGTCACACACAGTGGAATTGTGTGTGCACTGGAAAATACCTCTCTGTTGTGAGTTTTTTTTGAGCTCAAGGTCTTCAAACAGCATTAGTGAGAACAGTAGCAGCTTAAAATACTTCCTAATCTTAAAGAAAGCATAAATAGCATGTTGCTTTAAGAAGGTGTTTTTGAACCAGCTTTGGCAAAGTGATTAGACTTTTTCAGTGTTTTAGTTTGATTTTTGGCTTAACACTGAATTGTTTTAGCACTGGAACAGTTTAGAATATTCAGCACCTACGTATATAACTTACCAGAGGAAGCAAGTATAAGATTTCCAGAGGTTTGTTCTTAGTGTTCATGGTAATGTGAGTTTTGTGGCTAAACCCTTAGTAGTCTTGGGAAATTTTAAATTCTAAGGAGTCAAGTATTAGGTTTTGAGCTGGTTCTGTTACTCTGGTACAGACTAGAATGTCTCATGTGCAAATAATGTGCCTATGTTTATATGACAGCTGGAATAAGTGAGTCCCAGAAGATTTTAAGATTGATTTTGAAACTGTTTCAATCTTGAATATAATCCCCAAATGATTTTTATCTAGTCCCTGTAGATTGAACCATCTTTGAGACTAATTACATTTTGTATTAGGGATTAGAAGAATGGGGAAAGTATGTGAGAATTGGGCAGAGAATATTATTGCCTTTCAGCAAAATAGCTACCAATCCAGTTCTTGCCATATATTAGGAATGATCACCTTATTTTTGCTGGAATTCCTGTCATATATTCAAGGCATTTATAGCTGGTAAAATTAGCTGTTGAAGGACTACGGTTTTTCTTAGGTACTTTTGTACCAGAAGGTGGAGCTGGAGAGCCTGTATTCAAGACCTCGGCAGCACAACAAAGTTACTTTTAGTAGTGTTGACCTCAGATTTGTAATCTCCATAGATGAGATCAAACAAGGAAAATTGTGATTGCAGCTATTTCACCATTTTATAGCCTTGTAGCCTTTGAAACATAGTAAAACTGAGAATAAAAACACAATCTAAGTAAAGTCAACCTAAAGTAGTTAGTGAACAAATACACATTTCAATGGGAAGCATTCATAAGATAACACCTAGATTATTTTTTTTTGGTCTAAGATACACATAGTAATTTTAAGTTCCAGTGGGAGAAGTCTCAAGGGTTAAGCTGAATGGAGTTACATGTATGTAAGATTATTCATACCTAATTCTTTGCAGAATCGGGACTTTATTTGGTTTTATTAAATTGTGAAAAGTAAGGGATGTGATTCTGGAAACTTTTTCACAGGCAGGCCTCATGTAGGAACTGGTGAGAATGTGCTGTGAAATTTTTAAGTAAGATGCCTAATGCCAGCTAGTATCAAGAGCTAATGCACGTTTGGATACTGTGATGGGTGGCCCTGATGGACAGTATTTTGCATACTGTTTGATACCTTGCAGAGCTATAGTCATGAAACATGCATGTGAATGCCTTTTTCAGAGTTTCTAAGAAAAATTGAAATGTGTACATTTTATTAATACAGATGGTAGGACTTTTTAAAAGAATCCTAGTCATTCACAAACATAGCGTCTTCTCCCTCTCCCACTAATATTTCAGTCACTAAGGATTTAACTAACCCTGCAAAAATAATCCTACAGAAAGGTTAAAATAAAATTCTATAATTGCCTTTTTTTAATAGCAGCCTCCTCCAATATGTGCATAACATTGCTGCCACTTTATCTGCTTACTGTAAATATCACATACAGAACGATAGTTTTTTTGCTTTCCTATTTCAAAACAAATCTTAAATGTTTGAAAAGCACTTTGAAGAGAAGTGCTATTTTGATACTTAATTTAAAAAGTAGTGTATTCTGTCACTCACTTTTATGCAAAATCCATGTTGATTTATTAAGAACTCTTGGGGGGGGGGGGGGTTGAATTATTTGCCATTAATTCATTGGTGGGTGGCACCGTGTGGCTAAAATTCTTCCTTTTTTGAAATGCCCATACTGTCTTCTAGTCCATTTATTCACTGGAAAGAAGCCCCTTCTTTCCTGAACCTTGTACCCAGTCTCTGAGCTTCTATGTTTTACATCAGGTCTTGCTGCTTGTAATTACCACGTAAATTCTGCTCTATCATTCTTTGGCAAATACTAAGCTACTTCCAGCCTGCCCTGTTCCCCTCAGTCACCACCACCCCCCCCCAAATACCAGACTACCACAATTATGAGGCTTGCACATCTACAGCTTTAATGGGCAATTACCTAATTGAGTTCCACTAATGGATAACCCTTTTGCATAATACTTATCTTCCTTTTATCAGTAAAGTTTAACAGTACGGGGTAACAGTTCATATGTTCTTTTGTTGGACAAAAGCTAAGCAAATAAATATTCTGACACATTTTCAAGCTAATAGTAAAAAGTGCCTGGGAGTATCTTGTATATTCAGTGTTAGCAAGCTGGCAAGAGTGCATATGAAGAAAGGTTCACCCATCTCTGTCTCTGTAACCAGTAATAAATGTGCAGTGAGTGAAAGGCTTTAAGAAGAACTTCCATGTAGTCTTCCCTGACCTATTATTCCATCGTCTAGAAAAAACAGTGCTTGTAGGACTCGATAAACTTGAGGTTGCTGCTGGAGTAAGACAGCTGTTTCATTTCTCTCATGGGACTTGCCTCCATGTTTGACCATCCTTGCCTTCCCCCCTTTTTTTTCTAGCACTCATTCGTGCTTTGCAGTTATTGTAAACACTGCCCCGACCAATAAAATACCAATAGTTCTGGTGTCACTGTTTGGTTTCTTTTTCCAGGGTTATGACATGACACGGCGTGGGTTTGATTCATTGGTGTGTTACTGCATATTTTTGAAACAACTGCTTTGAAATCAGTAGAATTACCACAGTATGGAAGTGGGGTAATAGAGCGAGGAATCAGCATAAAACTGAAGTAGCACAGGTGGGAATCAGCATCACTTCCACTGCACATAATTAAAAACATTTGTGATAGTAAAAATGACTCTATTTCTTGCAGAAATGTTTCTTGAACGGATATACCCGAGGAAGGGACTGAAGAAGGAAGGACTCTCAGCTGACAACATTGTGAGTATGAGAACCACTATTCAGTAAGAATAAAATAGGGAAACCTTATGCATAGAACTTTAGGTCTTAATATTTTTCTGGTAATATTTTATATATCAGCTATTTCACAGTGCATTGAAAGTTCTCTAAGGTATAAAGAGGTGCAACATACTAAAGGAGAAATCATATTTATGCTGGTCATATTCTGAAACCAGTCATTTTATGAAATAACTACAATTTTTGAGTCACTTTGCAAAATGACTTGAATGACAGACATTTCGTTACGTTGTTTGTTTCACTCAGTTATTTCATGAGGTGCCTAAATGTTTCAAGCATTTCTTGAAATGACTATTACATTGCTATTACATTTGTATAATCCATTGCTATGAATGCTGTATTGCAGTGTTTTTTGTGAAAATTAAATACTTCCGTAGAAAAATAAGAACCCAAGGAACTTCTTTCCAATAAGGATATTAATAAATAAATGACAGAGCATGAAAAGGATCTTACACATGTATTTATGTGATTTGCTTTACTGTCGTAGATTTTCTAGGAACTTTTTCTACTTGCCATTTCTTTCAGTTGCCCTTGTTATTTATCTTTTCGGTCGTTTCTCTCCTTTGTTTATTTGAGATGGAAGGAAAGATGTTTTTTGTGGTAGTGTTCAGCTCATAGCCCCAGTACCTCTGGTTTCTTTTTAGAAAGACTTGCTTCTTTTGAAAAGATTCTTCTTGAGCTACAGGCTCAACATTTTGTTGCTAAGGCCCCAGGCTTAGACCCATGCTTGCTAAATGATTTGCTTCAGAGCGAGTCCAGATGTCCCATCAGTCATGTCATGGTCTGGACTACTCCAGAGCAAGCTGTGCTGAGAACAAGTTTCTAGATCTGGCAGTCTTGACCTTGACGGGAATAGTTTCACCTTCTTTCTCTTGAACATTCCCAAAGACTCCACAGGCTCTACCAGTGCCTATAGATGAGGCTCTTTTGAACTCTGAAGCAAACCTGCGGGTACTGCCTCTGTTGTAGCTGGAGTCAGTTTAGCAAAGAAGCTTTTGCATCATCTTTGTACTTGGGCCATCATGATACCAGGTTCTCATCTTTCCACACATCAGCCATCTCAGCAGTTTGATCTCATATGAAACAGAGACTCTTTCCTGTCCATGCCAGGAAGGGATCCACGCACCTCACAGTTCTCACAGATGTAGGACTGTGGTTCCAGAAATATGCCTGCTTTTGGTATTCCCAATGGCACCATGCCGCTATTTCAGTATGTAAAACACAAGCTCTCATAAAAGTCCAGTCCCTTTGCTTGTTTATTTATATTTATTTCTGAAGAAATATTATATAGAGATCCGTATGTTGTATCCGACTGTATATGGGATTCTTGCTACATTATTAGAATTCCATATTTAACCAAGCGTGGTTATTAGCAAATAACAATATAGGTTATCGTTCATGCTTAACTATAAACCAGTGGACTTGAAAATTAGAGAAGACATAACCTCTTCCTTTTCTGAAATGTAAAGCTTGTCCATACAGTCCTTTTATGTAGTGAACTCTCAGGCAAATCAGAAGACTTGGCTCACAGGAATGGTAGAATACTGCAGATTTGCCCAATAGGTCTGTAATTTACATGTGGCTCAACTTGACTCCCTGTTCCAACTGTGCAATGCCAATAACATCAAGTTCTCCATCTTTCTGCTCATATTAAAGATGATTAATAAGCAAAATATGGGTGCAGGGGATGCAGAAGTCATCTTTTTAATCTAAACCCCCTAATATTCAAAGCCATATCTGTTTCTTTTTGATATAGAAAAGTGATTAAAAAATCTTCGATTTTCACATAAAATTCCTGTGTAGTTTCTAATGGTTTTGCTATTACATTAATTCCATTGCAAATTGGTAGGCAAGTCTCAAGTCACTGTTCTCATGGGTCTAGTTTCAGAACCTTGTGTACAGAGAGAAGTAATACTCCTTAGCCACATGACTAAATGAGTGACTGCTATAGTGAAACATTATCTATGCTATTTTTCCTTACGCAAAAAAATCATTGCTGAAAAGGAACCTGCTTACACCCACCGAAGGGGATTTTGCTCAGAGCATTAGTACCTTTAGTGGGATTCAGGTCCACAGAACAAATCTTTATGGTCACCCTTTATGAAAAACTGAGAAAGATGAGAATCTGGTCATGGTTTTCCAGTTTATAGCTTTATCTGGTTGAACTAATGTTTATTTTAAGATATTACATTCCTAGGGCTATTACTCTAAAAGTTGAAGTAAGAACACAATTAGCTTGTGACCTCATTATAACCAACAGTTGCATTTGCTGTTTTGCATTTTTGTAGTTGAGACTAAATTGAGGGGAAAAAAAAGCTGATCTCAAAGGTGAATGGATAATAAATCTTGCAGACCATTAATAATCTGCTAAAGCCCACAGTGCTTTATCTTATGTACTCTTTGTCAAATGGTTATACTCTCCCAGACATTTTCTAATTAGCCTCTTTCAGTCTCCTTCTATCAGTTCTATCAGTTTCATTTCCCTGTACTACACTTAACACTCACATTTCAAAGCTTGTATTTTTATGCTAAATGCTTCTGCTGCATAATTAATTTGTCTTAAAAGAGAGTGTGTATGAATAAAACAGATTAATATTCTTCCCAGTCTTTCACAGTCTAAATTTATTTTGGAAAATTGTTAAGAAAGCTTTTCTCACTCTATTTCTGTCCTTGAATGTAATTCCCTAGACAATTTTGAATCTTTTCTGCATAGAGGAGGGCAAAGACTTCCGTTGCTGCTGCAAACTCTCCCAGAACATCTCTACTGTTACTGTAGAATTCAGTGTAACCTGAATCTATGCTTGAAGTATAAAAGTTACAAATAGCATTTCTGCAAGATAAGAGAAAGCACAGTAGTGATTTTAACTTCAAACAATAAAGGCAAAGCCAAATATGCCTCTCTTCTGTAGTTTCCCCTCTACCTCAGTTTCATCCTAAGTTTTTCCTCTCCTCTGCACAGAATAGAAGGAACATGTAAGTCTTGGTGCGAGGCCCACTGAAACAAAGGAGGGTTTTCTCTCTGATTTCAGTGACCCAACTATCCCTTGTTATTCACGTGATCCTGTAAGTGCATGAGATCATTCTTTTAGAAGAAGTGGTATATATATTGCTTCTTTACCACAAAAAGTGTGGAAATACTTTTCTGTTGTTATAGTTCCGAGCTGTTCGTTGTGTGAAAATTGCAGCTCCTCATATTTCTGTCAGTATCCTATCTTGTCATCACATTTAACCATTTGTAGGTGCTAAAGATGACCGTTTCTTAAGTGACTTCAGGTAGCAGTGATTCTTTGGTCTGGACTCAGTAATTGTGTGATTCAGTCAAAAGGCTGTAATCATATGACAAATGAGAAGTAATTAAATACCAAGATTATTCAGTGACTCTTAACGTAGGGTTTTAAATGTGTTTTGTTGCATTGTAGTGCTTTAGAATATTTTATGTTACTTGCACAGCATAAAGTCTGTAATCCATAAAACGAGGAAAAGGCCTAATTGCTCTATGCATGGATTATTTATAACTAAGTGGTCTATGAAGGAGTAAGAGTCCATAAAAAGACTGCCACTGAGTGTTAAAACCAATCTGTTTACCTCATTTTAATTGAGATGAGAATATTAGCTCATGGTTTCAGAAACATTGCATTGTGAATATGATGCTTGCATTCTAATTTTAAAATGGAAAGATGAGAAGTAAATATTGATTAAGAAACCTTATGTATCAGAGTATAGTCACTATATGACAGATGAAGCCACTAGGGGCCTTGTGAGATTTATATTTGTCTTATTTATTCAAAAGTTTATGTTTACTGAGCTACTTGGGAGGGGCAAGGAGGACTCAAGATTTGTTTAACATGGGATTTTCTTCAGAGAGTAACTATGTCTGCGTATGGATTTATGAGTGCATAACCAGGCATAACTCGAGTATACAAAGAGTGTTTAGGCCAGCCTACCTCAGTCTCTCTCCCCGTTTTTTCCTTTGTTCATTTGTTCTCTCCTCTGTCTCACTGAACCCGTGGATCTTGACCTCTTGGGACACATGGTTAAGATTCCCTCTTCTCATTCTCTTCTTGTCTGGAAGCGACTACCATAGGTTATACCAGTGCACAGTTCTTGTAGAATAATCTTAGGCCAGAGTTTGTTTGAAGTTGGTAAATGGGGAAGTCAGGCATGCAAACTATATTTAATTTTGTTGAATGTGTAATATAATTTCCTCCTGGATTCCCTTAAGTGCCACAATTCAGCCCAGAGTCAAGTTTTACATCCAAGTTGTTATAAAAATAGTAATACTTCGGTCATATCGTGTCTTAAACAGCACTGTTACAGTGCACAATTAAAACCCGTCCCTAAGGTGATACTAAAATCAATTATTACCCTTGAAAGCTACTGTGGACACTTGACACTTAAATTGATACACCGATACATTAATGCTCACCTTTTGCTAACCTATTGCTTAGTTAGTCTCATTTAATTTTCCTCTTTAGTGAAGCTATTGCTACTGGTGTACATATAATTAATAATTTTCTTGACTCATGGTCCAATATACATGCCTTTCAGAAAGTACAGTTTGGGAAGCTTATGATGGGTTTTTGGGGGGGGACACGTAAGGAGCTTGGCGTTAACCATATTTATTGTCCATGGGTGCGATCCAGAAAAGGCGGGAAAAAAAAAACCAAACCCAAAGCTGATGTACCGTATCTGTCTGATTTCTATTTCGTGTGAACTAACATTTGTGACCTATGACTGAAAAGAAACAAACAAAAACTGCAAATGAATAAGACTGCATAATGGGAAGAGCTGCACATTGTGAAAATTAATTGAAATAAAATGGTACTTGCAGTTGAATTAGATGTAGCAGCAAATAGCTTGCTCTGTTCTGACAAACTGAGGGTAGAATAATATAAGAGATTAAGAGTAACCTTAATACTTGAAGGTCAGGGAGAAATAATGTATGTTAATTTTCTTAACAGCATATTTTGATTCTAATTTTACTCTGAAAATTGGCAACATAGTAGAATCTATATTTAGCAATGACAACAATAAATGTGCCACATTCAGTTTAACCATTTTACCCATACAGTAGGAAAGCAGTGCTATTTAGTAAGGACAAAGGAGGTCTAAATTGTGACTGGAAGCGCTTTTCCTTAGTAAAGTAAGTCTTCTTTTAAAATAGCTTAAAAAATACTGCTTCAGTAGAGTGTTCTAAAAATTATATCATTTGCTAAATGTATATATTCAAATAGCTAGTAACTTTGCTAAATATGTATACTTACATACCTAGTAGTGCTCTCGCTGGAGGCACGAGGGAAGGTGAAGACACTAAGTGGTTATTTTTCTTGGAAGAAAGAATTTGTTTCAGCAAATTGTCTGCTGATATTGAGGGTTATCAGATGACACATAGCTTCCCATACCTTAACTACCACCTGCCTTGAAATCCCATTTCAATACTTTTCATTATCCTATACCTTAAATAAGAATAGAAAAACTGGAAACTCAGAAAAGATATAACACTAAAGATATATGTCAAATGCAGTTATTTTTCTTCCATTTTTAATTAAAAAATGGTCAGGCTTTGAAAAGAAGCAAGCTCATGTACTGTTCTGAAGCTAACAGTAAGAGCACTACTTTTTGTACTAAAATTGTTATTTAGCGCTCTTATATGCAGTAGAAAAAGACATCAGATCAACTGCTAACAGTTAACAGCAGATGCAGTACGCATTTAAAATGAAATTATTACCAACTTGATGTAGGCTTCAAAGATAGAAGACCTGCAGCTGTCAACTACTACTGGTGCCTAGTCCATACGTTCCTTTAGGTTTTGGTTTGACATCATCTCTGAGACCTGCTCCGGGTGTTCACATAGGGACAAAAGACTTTTCCTGCTGGCCAGAATCTGTCTTGGACTACATGAAAATACCTTAGGCGTAGGTTGGGGCATAAGCACTCGGAGTGAGAATCCACTCCAGGTCTTCAGCCCTAAGTGTGGATACTATAGTAGTGAAAAATGTCCCTAAAAAGGGAAAGATCCACTGTGGGGAGGGTGTAAGTACAGTCTGCTGTTGAAAACAGCGAAGGTGGGGCTGAAAGTCAGTGCTTTGAAAGGCTTTAGTATGTGTGTGCATATGTGTGTCCCCATTTTTTTGGTGTCTGACACATCGATTTAGCTCATTATTTACAGTTCTTCAGAGAACCTAAATAGATACTATATGACTCTTAGGATGCAGCTGTTAATACTGCATCACAGATACTATGGCAGAACTCAAACCATTAAAAACAAGCCAAACTGACAAAATCTAGTAAGCAAAACTCCTATTTAATTTTTACTTTCTTGCAATCTTTTTTCTGACCTATGACAGTGGTGTGTCATAGATGTTCAAGATAAAAGTTCGTTTCAGGTAATAATGTACACTTAAATTTTTCTAAGTCCTCATGTAAAAAACAAATCCTAAGCTGATTGACTTGTACAATTTATGATTCACCCTTAGTCACTGGAGCTTAGAGCAGAGAATATATTCTAAAAATGCCATGTTATCAGTGGATTGTCAAGTCATTTCTGATTTAGCCCCTGGCTCTAACCAGACTGTCCTGCTTTCTGCAAGAGTAATAAAAAGATAAGCCCTGAGAGGTATATATATATATAAAAAAGCTCTTTTGCATTCAGATGAGCTGTTCTTCCAGCATCTCTTTCTATTTTATCTTATAAAAATTATCACAGATTTGATCAAAAGCAGAGAAAAGAAGTATAAATCCAAAGACAGGTTAACAGCAGAGTTTCTTATTATGATAACTTCAGTAGGTAACTGGTGCATACAAAAACGTCTTTCCACTCACTAAAATCTAGTGTACAGTGTATTACGTTATTGATCAGGAGTATTAGATGCGACACTGAAATGTCAAATAGCTTCACAACAAGCTGAAATACAGAATTTCATCTTAATGAGGCTCCTCTTAAAATGCTGATATGGTCCCTTAAATTTGATGACATTTAATAAGTCTCATTTTGGCCACCAATGCACATAGCATGCAAAATATTTTATTACTAGAAGCAATATTAAAGGGATATAGGAACGTGTTCATAATATATACACTGCACACAATATTTTCAACCACATTATCTGATATGCCACTAGCAGGAACCTATAGGGCAATCTATTTGTAAATTTATGTATATAATTTTCTAATGTAAATGTCCTTATATTTAGTACAAAGCAGCGAAGATCCTCAAGTAGTATTAAAGTCATTATGCTCCACTAACCCCAGAACATTAGGTAGTGGTATTTAGCAGGGCAAAATTTTGGTAGGGTGCACAAATGTAGATCTCTTTGACACAGAGCAGACCATTTCCCAAGGTTTCTTTAGCCTGTGCAAATAAGATTACAGGATAGGGATTAAAATTTGGTGGTAGATAGCAAACACTGCTGTTTCTTCCTCTATGACAGACTGTTCAAGGGGAGGTTTACTTCTGATAGCAGTTTTGACCAAAGAAATAACAGTAAAATTTAGAAAGTAAGTACCTTTGAGCACAGGTGAACTTAGAACATGGTTTAAAAGGGCAGATTTCTACAGGATACAAAGCAGATACTTGTATTTCAATGTTTTTGGTGGTTTTTTTTTTTTTTACATGAAGCTTAGCTGTGAAGAGTAGAAGCTGTTACATAACAATATGTGAGGAAAACAAACCCAATAGAAATTATTGCTCCCAACCAGAACAGGACTCTGCTGCACATTAGAGCGTATTATGTGGCTTTCAGTGGTCAGGCAGTTATATTCTATGCACGGTTCTGAGTGGAAAGAAGTTGCATAGGCTTAGACTATTATAAAAGTTTAATCAGAACATGGAAAGAAGCTCCTATGTGCTCATTCTGCATAAGCCACTTCCTTTCTTTCCACAAACTGGGGAGGAGGGGACCCAAAAAAGGGGGCAGGGAGGGAGAAGGACTAAGCTACTCATTACATTTGCCTTAGGTTTCAGTCAACAGCTTTGATCCTCCAATCTCAGCTGAGTAATTTTCCAGTTTGTAAAAGCTTGCTACATTATGAATAGCTGCGTCTCAGCTGGATACTCAGCATCTGTATGTCAAGAATCCTTAGTGGTACCCTATATCCTCACCTTGCCCCTTTGCCCCACCACTAACATGTTTTCCTTTCATTGTAACGTCAGCGAGGCTTTTACTCCGGTGGAATTTTGCAGTGTTAGGGAACGCGGTTGTTTATACATGTTCTGAGTGAGCCTTTCATAAGGGCTTATGTATTACACAGAGGCTAAATATATTTGGGTGCAAAGGCTGGTACAGTTCTAGCCAGTTTAAAATTAAACCACTTTGATTTATATAAAAGGCAGCCATTCTCTCTATTACTGACCTCATAAAATAGTTTACTCAGGCTGAAGAAAACAAATGTCTGTTGGAGGTAAATGAAAAAGTGCATAAAGGTGATCATCACAGGGATGGTTAAGAACTTCATAAAAATACCATCAACTTCTTCATACCATCAGACTTGAGATCAATATGCAGGCCTGTAGTTATGCTTTAATTTTACTCCATTATCATACATAGTAAAGCCTTTAATATTTAAAAAAGTAAATATTAAAAAGTTGGAAAATGGTTAAGCAAAGTCAGAAGGAGTTGGATTTTTAAACTTTATTGTTTACAGAAGGATGGGAGAGTCTTTGCCTCTTACAAAAGTAGTTTTTAAATTTCTGGGCAGTACTGATCTATGAAATACAAATGGATGGCTACATGGTCTTGCTTCCAGCAGCTGCATTACATCAAAGTAAGTAAAAGTACGTTGTTTTAACTTCTGTGGAGGCGATGGTTATAATTGCCAGAAGGAAGTGGTGCAATGGCAGGGCATATGTTGTATGCTATTAGTCCACAGTATGAAAGGATTTGAAAATAGCAGTCGTACACAAACGATAGGTCCACGTATGTAATTAAAAATTAGTTCTTTGTACCATCTGTGCTAGTCTACTTTGTATCAGCTTGGTGACTGGGTAGATGAATCTGTTGGGATAAAATACTTAGATCTAAAGCAAAGTAGTTGCTATATTTTAAGATAAATAAAGAAGATGAAGATAAACCCATGAAGCAATCAAATAAATCTTCCTTTGCTTTTGGCTTCTAGTAATAATTTAAAACATTGCTAACAAATATATGCTGCATCACATGTTTTTAACGTATTTACTTTGAAACATGTACACATCATTATATTGTATAAATGTAATTTATTTACACATGCAATTTCACATTTAAATAGCCACAGGAAAGTTGAGAGTTTTTGTTTTCTGTTGCTGCTGTTTATTAATGCTTTAAGGTGTTACTCTGTGTTTGTACACAGCTGCCATGGCATTAGAACTAGAATGTTCTAAAAATAGGAGTGGAAAAAAAACAAAACCTGTGGCTTTTTTTTTTTTTTTTTTTTAACAGAGAAGCTAGTCTTAGCAGCAGACACAGACCACATTTGATACTGTTTTTGCAAAGCATCTTAACTGAGAGGCAGATGTTAATACTGCAAACTTCAGAGTGCCTATGTCTGCTTAGCACCTTCAGGCCAGATTTAGAAAGAGCAGTGTTACAGAGAGGAAGGTCAAGTTTTTTAATCAACTAACCATAAGCCATCCAGAACATCAGGGTCAACATTGCTAATATATATCGGGGTAAATAAGAATCAGGCCTATGCTAATAGAAATGAAAGTTATAGCTTTAGCAGCCAAACAATATGAAAAGAAATGCTTTATATGTATTGTAGAGTGTTGAGCATAAAGTTTGTTTTATACAGTTGTATTGAAAGCAACAGGGACTTCCAGAGCTGTGTTTGAATTACAGCTTTAATTTCCTCATTTGTTGTTTAGACTTAAAATGTTCTGCAGTGGTAATGAGAAAAAAAAAAGTAAAATGTTACTTGACAGGGACCGTGGTAGAGTTTTTTTTCACAGACTTGAAATGATTTTAATCCTGATACTGACTTCCTGTTGAAACTCAAAGAACGGCATGTGTCTCATATGACTGTTTCTGTGCCAAACTGCTACAGCCTATTTTGCAGTGTAAGTCTATACCAGCATTTTAGTTCAGCTTGGGAGTGCATTTTTGAAGCTAATCTACCAGTCTTATCTATCTAGTGTGCTTTGGTTCACGTTTTCTAAGCAGTGAGTCACCTGTTCAATCAATGTTAGTTCTTCCCTCTAGAACAGAGTGGGAGCTGGAACGATGCACAAAATGGAGCTGCAGTTATAATACTATAATACTACTGTATTTAAGTAGATTCTTCCTCAATATTGTCTAACGCTTTTAAGACTTTAACTTGCCTTCTGTAGGTTTAATTTCAATATCCATGTTTCTCAAATCAGCTGAAAAAAAATTATTCTGTATTTTCATGTTTTGATTGCCTTTCACTAAAAAGGAAACAATTTTCTTACCCTCTGTTTCATGATTTTCTTATATATTGCTGGCAGAGTTCTGAGCCTTTTCAAGTTCCATGTGGTGAAAAGTCATTGCTAAGAAGAGCTGAAGTCAAAAAGGATCTTTCCTGACCTATTTGAAGAAGTAATTGGCACAGGAAGCATTTCTAATCAAATCGGGAACAGACCTTTGATTGTACTCTACATATGTGAAGCAGGAAAAAAAAAAAAGAAAAGGGGGGAGAAGAGGCGTAGATTGTAGCCCCTCCTCCCCTTTTAAGCCAGATTTTCAAAGAAGGATCTAAAATAGCATCTGAAGGTTGGGTTGGGGGTTTTCTCCCTTTCATTTGCATTTTAAGGACTGCAATTTTACAGGCTTATTTACAATTTGGTCCATAAAAATCAGTCTTTGCTTTGTATTTTGGGAATTTCTTAATCTTAGGAATTTCTTAACCTCCTCAGGCCATTGAAGGTCAGGTTTCATTCTTCCTTTAATATAGTTTGTTTTTGGGGATTTGATTCAGTCAAAGTAATAGGTATTTTCTGTTAGCAGTCTAGCAGCTGTAGCATGGAACACTGTGCAGCTTAATTTACTCTAGAAAGATGGGCAAATGTGCTCCTGTGAAGATGTGCACAACCTGGCCCTGATGCTTCTGCTTCATGATACAGCATACGTAATCTCAGTTTGGCTGTCTCTGACTATCTAAGGTCTACAGTGTTCACACACATTTCTCAGTCTGCTTTTAAATGTGAAATCCACGGTGTAGGTATGATCAGTTGTGGAAAATGAATAATCTTTGGAACGATTACTTAATCTAGTCCTGGTCTGCTGCGTGCCTGTAATTTGTTATTCTGAAGGTAAATTAACCACACTTCTGTGGAATCAGGTCCTACCCTATATGATAATAAAAAGTAATTCATTCTGTGCAAAATGAAACAGTTTCAGTGGCGGAAGAGCTGAAGTCAGAAAATGTGATAACCTCCTAAGTGGTTCAGCATGACATCTCAACTAATGCCTTACCATCTGCTGTTCAGCGGCAGGGTATTCACAGCTTCACCAAAGCTAGCCGGTCGCTGTATCTGGTGTCTGCGGCAAGGCTTTGCAAGTGGGGGAGCTCTAGGGGTGGCCTTTGCAGGAGAAGGTCGGGGATGCCCCATGCTGGACGGAGTTGGTTCCAGCCGGCTCCCCAGCGGACCCGCTGCAGGACACAGCTGAGCCCATCAGTCGAGTGGGTGGTGCCTCTGTGAAAATGTATTTAAGGACGGGCACAAAATGCCAGAGAGGAAGAAGAGGAGGGAATAAAAGTGAGGAACAACAGAGGGAGCCCCATAGTCAGAGCAGGCACTCCCCACGAAGAGACTGTGGATGAACCCATGTCAGAGGAGGTGCACCCCTGACGGGACCAGTGGCGCGTGGATAAGTCCATGCCAGAGCGGATATATCCCTGAAGGGTCTGCAGCCCATGGATGAACCCACAGCAGAGCAGGTACACCCGCAAAGGGCTTGCAGCCTGCGAAGGACTCGTGCCAGAGCGTGGGAGAAGTGAGAAACAAGGAGTGGTGGAGAGAAGCCCGTGTCCTGACCACAACTCCCCCTGCCCAGCACTGCCCGTTGCCTCCATGAAGGGACTGAGCGTAACCTGTGGCCATAACAGGTGGGGAGGAGAGGTGTCTGGGACAAAGTTGAGCCTGGAATGATGTTGAGCCGGGAAAAAGGAGAAGGTGCTTTGCCCAAGTGCAGAACTCTTTGTTTATTTTCTATTGTTTTTGTTTCCCAGTACCTCAATCAGTCATTGAGTATTTATTTTAACTGGCAGTAAATTAATTTTTTCCAAGTTGAGTCTTGTTTCATCAGTGACAATACTTGGTAAGCGATCTCCCTGACTTTTATCTTGAAGCAGCTTTCTTTTTCCTGTTTTTCTTATTTTTTCCCTGTCCCCTTGATGGGAGGGGGTGAGCAAATGACTGGTTGGGAGTTTGGCTGCTAGCGAGGGCCAAGGCACCACAATAACCGTGGATGCCTGACCTTAGAGATCCAATCAAGAATCTACAATGTTTGTTCGTAGGCAATATTTGTCATGAACATGTGGCACGATAAGTGGGAGATGATAAATCCATGCTTACCCCCAACTCCCAGTTTTTTTGGTTTATCTGTTCTCAGGATACTCACGTGCTCTCAGGACTAGTCTGATGCTGTACTGTTGAGATGAGCCATCGTTGTCAGAGGAGTCGTTTCTTCATCACCAGTCCTCATGTTTCATTCAGCTTTGCCCTCCTTAAGACGTTGCCGAATTGGTTACAGACCAGCTAAGTAACGTCTCAGTTACTCTTTCCGGACGAGCAGTGTGAGAAGCTAGACTGTACCAGTAGCCCCATACTGACAGTACTGATACGTGCTCTGTGTCATAATAGGTGTCTTGACAACACTGAATGAAGCTATGAAGAAAAAAGTTGAGACAATTTGAATATTTGCTCCTCAGAGGAATGTGGGGCTAATGAAATGCTCTTTCGGAAGATGTTACAGATTAAAGGTCTCTGAATACTTTAGCCACTGATTTATTGCACCAAAAGGGAAACTTTTTATCATCACCTGCTCATCCTAGACATCCAGACATAAAATTAAAACACACCATCTGCTCCACATTTGAAGGAAAGCATGTACACACTTACCATTCTGGAATAGGTTTGCCTGGATTTGACTTGCTTGAGAGGATCAGAATTCAGAACACGTATTGGTCATGGTGCAAGGCAAAGATGGACTTGGCTGTAATCTAGGATTGCTGATGTTTTCTTCCACTCACCCTCACTTCAGCTGTTCAGTGAATACGAGAAATAGTCACTGATTTGTAAAACTATCTTTGAGGTGATCATGGACTTCAGAATTATTGAAGAATAGTTCTTAAAGCAGATTCACTGAATGAGTGACAATGCTGCCATTGCTGTGTTTTAATAGATAATTTTTATTTGTGTGATCAAACCCAAGAACATAATTTTAAACTAAGTGGAATTCTTCCTGGATGAGACTGTGAAGAGTATAGTGTTCATACAGCGTATTGCCAATAGAGTGGAACAACTTATAAGTGATTTGGCAATAAAGATCTGTTTTTTCTTCACTAAACCTCTACTAGCAAAATTCATAAGCTGGTGATATCTGCCTCTACAGTGGAAAGTATTTATTGACTTTATTGGCAATTTAATATACTTTGTCAAGTTTTGTTGGTTAGTTCTTATTGATCCTGAGACATGTGGGATTACGTTTGCTTCCTAAGTGAATGAATGTGGAAACGCTTACCTTCTGCTTTTGGGAAGATTGGTGCATATGGCTTTAATTCTCTTCCAAAAAAGCATCATACTGATGAATATTTTAAGATAGAAATGATAATATTTAACATAAGCATATGTGAAAGGTCATTATATGAATTTATTTTTTTAATTTTGGATAAATTAAATGAGGTTTTGGGGGAAAGCATGAGCTGGATGTTATATTGAGTTTGTTAACCACCTATTCTTCTCTCTTTTCTCTCTCTGCTACAACTTGTTATGTCCAAGTATAATGTATAATGTTGTAATTATTTTCTTTCAAATGGAAATGTTCTTGCTTGGTGTTGATATATTTCAGGGAGGGGTGGGTGTTTGGAATAAAAAATACCCACTTTTGTGGTTACAATTTAAACTTCATACGGCTGACGTGACCTTTTCCAAGATTTCACTGAGGATGGGATCAGATTAAAGCTGAGTGGATAACTTGTATCACTCAGGAGTAAAAACCACATTTCATTCCCTGTGTTACAAGTTTTCAGTGGCCCGCAAGAAATTAACAAAAACAAGTTCCGCCGAAAGTCCAGAGAAATGGCTGTAAAATTTCCTGTGCTATTTTTAGTTTACTCCTCTTTCTGCAGATGTCTTACCGACTGTAGAACATCTGAAAAACTTTGAACTACATCTTGTTTATTTTATGGGCTATACTGAACATCAGCTGTCTTTGCTACTGCTGTAATTTTTGTGTGTGTGTGTCAGTATACTGAATTTATCCAAGGAATGCTAGTATCAGCAGTGACAGTAGTAACATAGTTGTGAGAGATGAGTGAAACAAAAGTAGTTATTTGCAAAAATTAAACAAATGTATGCCTTGTTCCTCTGGTAGAGCTATGCCTTCCTGATTAATAATGTATTTTTTTGTTAAACAAAATGTATATTTCCCCAGGCGTTTAATCATCTAATGAGTATAGAACTGTTTTGAATGAAGCAAATACTGAGCAGATTTGAAGCAAAACAGTGCTGGTTAATGTGTTCTGATTATGGGCTACATACAAATAAATATACATTTTGCTTTTAAATTCCAGCTACCTGTAACATCATACCTTATGCATATTGAACTTCACATTGATGAATGGTGACTGAAAAGCAGATATAAAATAGTTCCTTTAAATTCTCCTAATTGAGAGACAAACTATTTTCATAGCTTTATTTTTTTCTACTCAGGAAATGGCAAATATTTATTTATCCAGCTACCTCCACATTTTCCACTATCATTATTCACAATGAGCCCTGCAGTGATAAGTGGTCAACGACGCTAGTGCAGGGTGAACTACAGCAGTCTTACGGAGTTGCCCGTTATTCATCACAGTGGTAGAACAACTGCAACAGCACAGTGACATTTTGCTAAAAGCTCACATTTTTCCCAGTAGGTTATTATACAGGTGGAATAAAATCTTTTCTTAAAGACCAACCGCATCTTTTCTCTGCCTGAAAGGTCACTTTTGTTTGTTCTTTCTTGTTTTGGTGAAAGATGAAGTTAAAAAATGAAGAGGAAACTCCAGATAGCAGAGGAAACTGCAAAACTTCCAAATGTACTGCACTTCTGTATAAATGTCTCCATTTACACACTCAAACTTGCTCTTCGAGAACTTGGAGCTAGATTTAAAACTTTGTTTGTTTGCTGGCTGGTGTCAGCTGCTGCTTATCTAAGTGAAATGACCGTTTCTTCTTCTAGTTGTTTTCTGTGCTGGTTTGGTATCACTTCTGAATGTTGCCACTAGTGAAATTGTTGTGTAGCGGCTCAGGGAGTAGCTTTGGCATCTTTGAAATTGCAAAGTTGATTTGTAATCGTTTGTCCTATTGGATTTGTATGAGCGGGTAACTTTCTGGCCAAAGCACTGAGAAATCACCTACAAGTCTTTCCAGGGCAATTTCCTTCCCACACGGACACACGTTTTAGTGGAGCTGAGGTTAAGAATAGGTTTAGTAAGATACAGCGTAGTTCCCGTGCTGTGGTTTGGCTCCAGTGTGTCTCCTCCTCTCACTCTGCGCATCCTGGAAGAGGCTGGCCGGCCTTGTTTCTTCCCGTGCTGAACAGTTCAGAGGGGAGATAACACTGGAGGTCAGGTTGGAGGGGTCTCGGAGCAACCTCGTCTAATTGAAGATGTCCCTGCTCATTGCAGGGTGCGGTGGGACTAGATGGCCTTTAAAGGTCTCTTCCAACCCCAACTGTTCAACGATTCTCTGATTTCTCTCAACCTGCTGGCTGTGCTTTTCTTAATTCAGCCCGGGATACCACTGGCTGTCTTTGCCATCCGGGTACAATGCTGATCCATGTTCAATTCTATATTGACAAGCGCTCCCAGAGCATTTGCGGCAAAGCTGCCGTCTGGCCGGTTGGCCGTGCCATGTTGCGTGGGGTTATTCTGTCCCAGATACAGCACTGTGCATTTGCTTCTGTCCAACTTAGAGTTCTTTGTGAGCTTCTTTCTCCAGGCTGTTACAATCGCTCTGAATTGCCTTTTCCTCGGGAGTGTTGGTGACCAGCCCCTGCCCTTTTGGTATCATCTGCCAAATCGCTGAGAGTTTGCTCTGCCTCATTGTGCAGGCCATTAATAGCGATGTTAACTGGTATTGGTGCCAGTAGTGATCCCCGAGGGATGCCATTACTACCTGGCCGCCAGCTGGAGTTCATATAGCTGATCACAACCCTTGGAATCCAGCTGTCCAGGCAATTTCCCACGCACCTTAAAGTCTGCTTATCCAGTTGGTATCTCCCTGATTTGGTTAAAGGATACTTTGGAAGACCATGTCTGATGCTGGCGCTGGTGACTGTGCATTGTAGCCATGGAGTAACAAGCTATCAGAGTTAACATTCTCCTGTAAATAACAAGATTCTCTTCCTGGCAATGAGGGATCTGTGTTTTCACAGAGGTGATTAACTGGTGGTGGTGTAAAGGAGCAATATGCAGAATGTGTCACAGAGAAGTCATTTAAGCAGGGACTACACATGCTTAATTCTTAAAACTAAAAGAAATTGGCTTTTTGTTTTGAAGGAAAAAGATTCCTAATGCCATTTTGAGTGTCGCAACAGAATAGATAAAAATAAATTTGTGTGTTGCTTGTGACCTCTACGGAAAGGAACATTAGTACACGTTGTCATTTCTTGTAGGTCTACCCCCAGATTTTCATTAGTTTGGCAGCTGTCCTAGTGAAAGCAAGTCTGTTTTAATAAGTATTTGAAAGGTAATCAAGCACAGAACCATTTTGGTAGAACTCTGTTGGTTTAGTTTTATTGAGGTTTGGGGATGGCTTGCAAGAGCTGAAAATTGTCTCCTTGGGGAGCTAGTAATTTGACAATTTAGATTCTAGGGAGATTCAGCACTCCATGTGAAGGACCTAATGCAGCTTTCAGGACCAGAAAGTCTAAACATACAATTGGTTATCCTTGAAACAAAAACTTTTAAAATCTCTTCTGCAGACAGGAGTTGCTTCTGTGTTACTTCCCATAACCCATTAAAAATTTCATGCCTGCAGAAAACACATAGTGCTGTGTTATTTCTTTGATACAGTTCTTTGGAATAGCTTTTCCACCATTTTATGAAGCTGCCTACAGAAACGTAATAGACACCTGAAAAGTTCTCGAAGGCAAATCAGTGTAGATCTCTACCTCGGGTGCAGAGATCGGTGGTGAGTCAAGTAGCTGACTTACTTACATGAGGTTGAAGACAGAATATTAACTGTTTTGCAGCTGGATGTATTGATGGAATCAAAGCATAGTATGCCTTAAGCTAGCAATGAATTAAAATTTCCGTCTTTAATGTATCTGTTAAATTGTTATGCTAATACTGTGATAGTAATTATGATGGCCAAAATAGCTGACTACTGAACAAATTAACACCTGATTTTTAGCTCGTTTTTTCTTTTAATCTTTAGTGTAGTGAACAGATTTTTAAAAACTATGCTTTCTCTCATAGCTGAAGAATGTGTGGTTCATACTAACAGGTTGATTCTTATTATCGCTCTGGTTTTGTAGAAAAGTGGTTTCATCTCAAGATGAGTTTCCTTACCCTCATTTTCATTCGTATTTTATGTATTATTGCCTGACAGGTTGACCTTTTCAGGTTGCATGCTGTGAAATGTTGCTACTAAGGATAGTTGATATCAAAACAGGTTCTTTCCTAGCTCTTATTAAAAGTATTGGAAGATGAAAGATTTCTAATTAAGCTACAGAACTGTGTATTATTAGAAACTTGTACTTTAAAAAGAACAGACACTTCTTCCCTTCCTGTATCTAGAAAGACAGTTAGTGCCAATTGAACTTCTGAAATAATTTGTAGAGTTCCTGAGTGGTCGCCACAAATGGTATTCAACTTTGAAAAACGTCATTTTTGTTAGAAATTGTTTTGCTTTAATAATACAAGCTTATATCCCAAACTAGGAAAATTAGGTATGTCCTTGCACATTTGCATGTTTGATGTTAACCATGGGGTTGAGTTTCCCATCTTTCTAGCCCAGCTGCTTCAAATATCAGTTTTATATACTTGCCAGCTTGTTATTTATCTTTTTAAATGGTCTATCTTAGGAATGTAACTTGATGTAATTGTGAACTGTGAAAACAATTTTTTTTAAAATCTGTCTTCATTTGATTAACTGATTTGTGTGAAAGGATGGGGATGTTTTTGTGTTCTAAGACGTAAGATATGATAAAAGGAAATGTCCAGAGACCACTTATAGTCAGAAATATTTTTTTAAATATTTCTCAACAATATAGTAGTTATTCTCAGTAATCAAGGCTGTCCTGAGGTGAGGCAAACCTCCCTCTTATTTGCAGTCAAAAGACAAAGCTGATCAAGTTTTGTTTTCCCTTAAGGTTATATAGAAAGCTTGCAACTAAGCTTGGAGGACCTAAACCCAAGACACAGATTACAACCCAGTATCCCTTCTTCTATGATATCCCCCTAGAAAAAGGTAAACACACCTATTTTTATTTTTATTTTTAACAGTTAAAAACTGACCATACATTCAGGTAGAGTTCTAGGAGGAAGCTACCTGTATGAAAAAAAATATAAAAAATCGTCTTTACAGGAAAATTTTTAGTACATTTAAATCTTATCTGTTAGTTTATGGAGAAAATCCACTGATCCTCTAAAGGAACTAACTATTACAGTATTTTAAAGTATCTCATCATTTTTAAGTATATTTTTATTTCAGACATTAAGCTAATACACTCAATAGTTCTAACTCTGTCTGAAATCCCTAAGATATTAGAAACAATTTTTTTTTGGTATTAATGAATGTCTAACTACCCATTTAATAGCCAATAACTAGCAAAAATCAGGAAATTCTTTTTATACCAGAAAAACATCCTTTATATTTCTTGTTCTGTTTTCATCTTGTTTATGGTAAACCTTCAAAGACTAAAACTTCTCTTCAAGTGTTCAGTAATAAGAAACAGGTAACTTTTTTCCTTGAGTTAGACCAAAGTTTTTAACGAGCTTTAATAGTAATATGAAGGCAGTTTTGTCTCCCCATTTTCCTAGCAGGTGTAAATCTATTAAGACTAGCAGATTTATCAGCAGTAATTTTTATTTGTAATTATTAAAACCCACTACTTACTTATGTTGGCCATTTATTTTTTTTTTAGCGTCTGAGCAGTTGTATTTTATAAATAACAACTGTAGAGACTTTGCATCACTTTTCCTTAATTGACACTGCATACATTTATGGTTATAATTTAGTTTGGATCTTTGTGACAGTTAGGAGCTTTGTAGCTGCCTTGAATACATAACATAACATGACAGAGAAGACAAAATGTGGTTTAAATAGATAGCAGCTCTGTGATTACAGCCTGGCAAGCAACTGAATAGTGCACAACAGCATTTTTCCCCAGCTCATGTTTGATACCCTTTTTTAGGGGTCACTGAAGTCAGGCTTCCCTCGTGCAGTCTGCCTGCAGTCCTGCAGTCTTCTCTTTCACAGGACGTATGAGGTACTAGAAACTGAAAACCTCGGACTTCTATCCAGCTTTAAGAGGGTGTCTTCTAATGTCATAATTTACTGGTGGGTGGACTCTCCTGTGGAGCAAGCGCCTACACAGAAAATCCCACTGACACCGAGGAAAGAAAATAATGTGCACATTTGGCAGTGAAGCTTTTTTTTTTCTTTCTGTCCAACTCCAAAGAAAAGAAGGGTGACAAATATGATGAGGAAAAAGCAAAGCATGTAAGTCATCCTCTAGTCCTGGAGTTAGCGGAGTCTGTGATGAGAAGAGCAGGACAGTGGGGAGCAAGGTATAAACTCTTCCTCTTTGCTGAATTTCCCTTCCTCTGCGCATTGCTGGTGCGACCTCTTTTCTCGAGGGTGGAAAGCGAAGTCTAGCAAATGCATGGCAGAGAGGACATTTTTACGTCTTTGATATTTCTTGAACCTCAACAGCAAGATAGACGTCACTATTTTTTCTGTTTTTCATAATGTTTTGCTTTCCTTTTCCTGATATTTTTCTTTTTCAGTGTTATTCTGCAGATTTGCCCTCTGTACTCTGCATGTCCTGTATAGCTTGTGAGTTTTTACAAACCTTTGATTTCTTTTTACATTGCTTTGCTCATCTACCTGGTCTGTCTTCTCCTTTTAGTATTTTTTTGTTCCATGCCATTCATAACCCTGTTCTTTTTCTTTGAAGATTCTTCATTTCCTTTCTCTGTCCTTCCTAGTACCTTTAAACCTTTCTTTGAAGCTGATGCTGCTTGCTTTCATCCAGTGTTGAATTCAGTTCTCGTTTCTCTGCTTTCATTCCTAATTGATGGAATCCATTCTTATAGATTTTTACAAACCTAAACACTTTAGCAATGTATCTCAGCAGGTAGATAAAAGGAAAAAAAGCCCCAGCATTTGTTGTCTATTATTAATTCTTACAAACTGTGGACCAGATTGTTCTCTGGGATATATGGAGCTAATAAAAGATCTGAGGGAAGTTTTTGTCTCCAAAACACAAGCAATTATGAGAAATGCAAGATTTAATGTGTAACATATATGGACTAAATTTATAAGAAAATCCTTATTAAATTTGACTTTACAGTTTTGCATATTCCTTTACTTTCATTGTTGAATTGTCACAAAATTGAAGCCTATAAACAAAAAGCTGTAAGGGAAAATGAATAGAAAAAAAGGTGTTCAGTATTTATAACAATAAATTTAGGCTACTCAGTGGTGATGCCAGGTGGCAGGTTACAATTCTGCAATTACTTTATGGAATTTATTTCCACAAGACTGAACTTCAAAACGGCAACAAGCAATTTAAGTGAAGAAAACTGATGAGTACCTATTATATACAGTGGTATGGAAGCAGTCAGTGGCTCAGAAGACCTCCAAACTCTGAATGATTGCTGAAGGCAGAAGAATTCTCAGGGAAGGGTTGACACTGTATTTGGCCTTTCTTCACATGTAGCCAGCTTCCTTTTTGGGCTAAACTGATATGGCCACTCTGAAGTTTACAAAAAACCATGAGTTAAGTCATACACAATCATCAGCACAAACAGAGAACTATTTTTTGTTTGAAAGCTTAAATTGTTACGTCCTCTTGAAAAACTAGCACGATGAGTGACCACAGCTCTGACTGTCTCGATGCTTCAGGCCATACTCCTTCCTCTGCCACGCAGAGGCTCTCTTGCCTTTGTATCCCAGCTCCAAGAAGCTTTGTTTGACTCATGGAGCAGGAGATGCAGACTTGGCTCTGTCAGCCCACCAAGTCACTGACAGACTTTTTCATACACTGAACTCAGGGACTCTCAAGTCAGAAAATGCTAGATGCATTTAAATGCTTTTTCAGGATTTGAAGGCTTCTTAGCTCTATTCTAGGTGTTTCAACACTCTTTGTAGCCACGGCTCTCTTACAGCTTACAGCCATTTCATCAAGGTTTTCAAAATACTTTTAAAACTTTTCAAAATGACAAGCAGGAGAAATCTTACGGTGACAAAGGTCTGATCTTCCAGTGGGCTCTGGCAGAATTTTGTCATTCTTCTACAGTTGCTACCTGAAAGTAGGTGGACATCCTGAATTGATTCCCACGGTATTCACCGAGTCTGTCTGGTGATACCTTCCAGCAGAGGGAGAATATTATTTGTACTGCATTTTTCTTAATAGTTCATGTCATTTAAGATATGGTAGCTTTTCTTAATGAACAAAGGTTCATTTCAGAAAAAAGCAAGTAAAACGATATGCTTAATACTGTCTTCCAGATTTGTGTTTGTGATGTTTGGGGCTCAAAAGGCTGACATTACAATTTTTTAATTTTTTTTTTTTAATAAGAAAAGAAGCTTCATTAAACCAAACAGTGCTCAAAAGGAGTATTCTAGAAAGCAGAGTATTCAGGGATGCTGATATCCAGGGAAGCTGAGGGACTACTGTTGTTCCGTATGAAGAGTTAAATCAGTTAAGACACTTGTGCTCCCTTTGCAGTCAAGGGGACTTGAAAGAAAAAAGGTCAGGTGTAGTATCAGAAGGCAGTGCTGGATGAAGTATTATGGAAAAGGAGCAGTTTTTATCTTTTTGGATGTTTCATAAGTTTATTAAGCTATAGGGCTTCCTGATATTTCCACTTCCCCACCCCACCCGCCTCCTCGCCCCCTGCCCCGGCTTCCCTCTAATAGACAGTGGGTCTTTGCCGTGTAATTTTCTTTGGTTTTCTTTCTTTGCTAATTATGAACTTTTAAAATATGTAATCTTTCTATAAACTTGATCACAACTGCAGCTTATTGTACAATGTTGTTGCTGATAACATTTAAATTTCTTGTGGCTTGACTGAATGTGGCAAGGTAAGCTAATGCTCTTTGACAGAAAGACCAAAGATTTTTTAAAACTGCTGTAACAAATTTTAAAGTAGAAATTTATTTTTATTTTCTTCATAAAGATACGTAAAACTTCTTACATAAATTTCATATTTGAAAACTCAATTTGATAATTAAAAATATTTTACATGTATATAAGAAATAAAAGCTAGATCAACAGAGGGTACTTAGTCACTCTGTTGTTGAGTTTTCTCACTGTAATTATTAACTATCTACTGATTGAAGGGTTCATAGTCTTCAAGACAAAATCAAGGGAGAGATGAAAGCAAGGATGGAAGCCTGAGCACTAAGGTAGGAGCTAAAAAATTGATAAGGACATGCTTCTGTCACTTTCTACCACATAGAAAACTTTCTTTAT
The DNA here is from genome assembly GCA_026212715.1 of Elanus axillaris. Lineage (NCBI taxonomy): Eukaryota > Metazoa > Chordata > Aves > Accipitriformes > Accipitridae > Elanus > Elanus axillaris. The sequence goes on along the minus strand of JANZLQ010000007.1, from coordinate 10,472,954 downwards.
TTGGCACTGTATTCTGAAACTTTTACTGGAAGTAAGTGTCTCTTCCACAAATCAGAAAGAAGTCAGTTTTTTCTCCCAAAACTGCACTAAGAAAGAGAAGTGGACTTTTTACTCTAGTAATTTTGTGCTTATCTGCACATTGGCAGTAGAGAGCACTGAAGTATTTGGAGCCAAGACAGAACTCTAGACTTTGCATGCTTTTTGAGATTGCTATAGTACGATTAGAAAATAAATTGTATGTCCCTTACACTCTTTTACTGACTTGATGGTTATTTAGTTCATTATAAAATAGAGTAACTTTCACAGGAGGGAGGGAGGGAGTTGAGCAGTATCTTCTGTGCTATGGGTGAGTCATCTCACATTCCTTGATGTATACAAGGAATACTGATCTGATTTCTTTTTTTTTCCAGCTATAGGTTATGTACCTCCTGATGCATTTAGAGATGCTTTGAGAACATACCTTAGATTGTATCAGTGGCAGATTTCAAGCCCATTTTGTGAATACTAGGAAGAGGTAGGAATGAGGTAAGTCACTGAACTCCCATTTAACAAGATTGAAGCACTTCGGGTGTGACCAAAAGGAAAAATTTAGCTACCTGATAACTTCTATTTTTCAGGTAGGAACGAATACCCAGAGATCATGAGCATTTTCCACTCATAGAAATGCATTCTCAGCTGTTACCTAAGCCTAAAATTTGGGTTTATCATTAAGCTGATTTACGGGTATATTCTACCCATTACCTTATGTATCTAATTCAAAGGTTGTAATAAAATATCTTCCAGATATTTTAAGACCTCTAGCTTGCTGTCTGTATTGATGTAACTAATTATATGTATACTTCCTGATTACTGATTATACTGTCACTTAAGTGACAGATTATACTTTGAAGTGCAATATCGGGTAAATCCTATGTGAACTATCCCAGTAGAGGTAGATCCATTTCAATATTTTAAAGCAGTTCCTACGAAGAAATAGATACAGATGTGTGTCACAGTTCAAAAGTAATGCAGTTCAGTGCAGTAACCTCTATTCTAGCATACGAGTTTTCAAAAGGAGAAATGAAGCAGTTAGTTTTGATGAATTCCATTAGCTGGGGTAAATCAGCAACACTTTCTTTCTGAACTAGGAATTTATTGCGCTAGGCAAAGGACTTGTACGGCTAGACACAGTTTTCTTTGAAAAAGAATGCAATGTAGGTTGTATTAACACATTTTTTGTGATTCTGATGTGAAGCGGTGGACAACTCAAGTCTTCTTTAAATGAACAAAAAATACCAGCATGTGTGAAGGACAAGACAAATGAGAAAGTCTGAAAGCATTTGAAAGAGACCAGCATTTTTGTGTATACAAATAAACTTCCGTGGCAACTGGAGTGTCTTCTAAAGAGCAGTGCTTTAGGCCCTGGCTTGCTTAGCCAGTACATAGGATTTAGTGCCATAAAAAAATTTCCCAGCGCTGAGGCGAACAATTGATACAAAACTGACTAGTGCATGAGCATCACAGGGATTCTGTTTTGCTTTTTTCTGAAGCAGAGGCAAGATAGCAGACTTTGTGCACCAGTGATCTGATAGGGTATAGCAAATCTCGTCTTCCTTTGAAAGTTTTCTGCATGCATGGCTATTGGAATGAAGAGAGTTTAAAGAGCTATATAGGTGCTAGGGGTTTTATCTCCTTATTCTTATTTCAGCTCTCAACATAGAGGTAAATTATTTTCCTCCAAGAAGCCAGATTCCATATGCAAAGTTGAGCATGTTAAATGATGTTCTCTCAGATCTAAATCACCCTTGGAGTACAGGAAGGTGGGGGTGAGTCACAAAGTCAATTTTTGTGTGAAATTTAAAGCCAGCATGAGTATGTCTGTGTGCTTGATACCAAGCAAGCTATTGCCATCTGATCAGAAAAACTGGCTTCCATAGACAGCTAGAGAAGGAAACAGAAGCAAGTGAAAACGAACAGCTACAGAAAAAACAGGTGAAGTCTTGGACATTATTGGGCAGAAAAGAACATCCAAATGCTTCCTGTATGGAATAGTAGGGCTTGTTACCGCATAGTCTGTAATCAGAGAAAGAGAAAAGGGAGGGCAGATCGGTGATTCTTGCTGTTGCTAGTGTGTCCCTGGAAGAATGGCTTACAGTTTGCAGAGGTGCTTAGAAGAAGCGGTCTAGAAAAAGTAAGTCAGTCATGAAATCTACATGTTTCCCTCCTCTATCTCAGTTTGTAAGTCTCCGAATTCCTATAGCTGTATGGAGATAATAGTGGAGAAAGGCTTTTGACCAAGTTATTACAAATAATAGTCTGATATAAACAGAAAACAAAACTATTAATTGCACAAATTTGCTCTTCTTAATTCTGTTCTATGTCGTCTGAATTACTTTAACTCATGTGCATCTTTCAGAAAAATTATAAACATCTCAATATTCAAAGATTCTGAGAATATGCAAGGTATGGGGTTTGAATCAAGCAATGCTTACATAAAGGTTTAATGTTATTGGGCTATTTAGGATAAAGATGGGAGTACAGAAACAAGCCTGGTAATTTGGGTAGCCTATGAATATAAAAATGGAAGGTCATACCTTCCAAACCATCCTCACGCTATATTAAAACAAACAAACACCCCCCC
>JANZLQ010000007.1:10431148-10456947 GCA_026212715.1 Elanus axillaris | reverse complement strand
AATCAATGCGCATAAAGCAAGAAAAATGGGCAATGTTATCAAGCAAATAGTTTGCACAGTTGGTGAACTCCAGAAAAAATAGGCCATCTTCCTATCCCTAGTTAAGCTAGCAAACTCCAGCATAATCAATCCCAACTATGTTTCCCAACTTCTCTCTTAAAGCATTCCCCTTTCTGCCACAACACGTGATGTTTGTGCTTGCCTTACAATGGTCCCGGCTGCGTACTGATAGAAGTTCAGTGTGGGTTTTGATTCTATCTAATTAGTTTTTTTTAAACTAATGGTCAGCAGTAATATTTTTTCCTCTGCATTTGAAATGGTTGCCCATACTTGTGTGCCAAATTTTTAATCTTTCTTTTTTCAGACTTACCATGAAATTGCCTCGCTTTGCTACATGGAGGTTCCATACTGGGAGCTGTATTATGGGAAATACTTGTAGCTAAGTGCTTTCAGCTGAATCCGGTAGAGCTCTTTGGTGATGAGTAAGCCCTATAACCAACTTTAGAACAGAGCATTAGCTGTTCTTTTGCATCAGGGAACGTGACTTTTGCATCAGTAACGCTTTGAACCAATTGATTATGCTTTTCAAGTGTGGAAGTGGCTATCCTAATTCTTAACTGTTCTGTACTGGCATTTTCCATGTGTAGAATGTAATGAGGTTTATTTGGAGGACTCCGCAGAACATCTGTAATGTGAAAATGTGTAGGTAGAATCTTAGCCCTATTAAAATACATGAAAAGTTTCCATTGCCTGGAATGAAGTTAACATTTCTAACTGGTTTTGTACAAAATGGGTTAAGAAGCAGCAGGCAAAGTTCATCAGTTGTGGATATTTCTAATCTCAGACATAAGTTCTCATAAAAAACTAAGCCTTGACTGCTCAGTTTCCATGGCTTAAAATCTTCTGACCCTTACACCATCATCAATTGTCAAAAGTAGCAAAAAAGATAGCATTTGAGTCAATAAAAAATCCAGATAGTTGTAGAAAGAATCAAGTGCAAATCTTCAGAAAAGATTCTTTTCAGTCACATTGAGCTAGATTTCTTGGCCCTGAAGCTCTCATTCTGTATTAGAAAGTGTATTTATTTATGAGAGCTAAGAATTTAATGAAAATAACTGCCTTGGAGAGGAAGCTGTTTCATTAGTGCAGAAGTAACTGTAGGTTAATTTTAAAGGTCTTTTGCAGTCAAATTATTTTGATCTGCCAGAAAATTTACCTGTTTCCTATACAAAGATATTACCTACTCACATTCATTTGAATAACAGATCATCACACCATTTTCTTGCTTAATCTATGGAGAGACATTAGGCTTAAATTCCTGTAAGTATACTGCTGGCTTTAACTTGGTACATGATAGGGGAAATTACAGTTACCACAAAGGAAACTTCTGGACTATTTTCCATAAAAAACAGGGTTGGTTATTTTCTGTGGGACAGAGAAGATTTTAAAGCTAAAACCAAACAAGCTCTGCCCTCTTTCAGTATTTTATCTAGAAGTCACTATCCCAATTAGCTTGAAAAATGTATGGGATAACATACAGAGAACAAGTTAACCTTATGCCTTTGCTTGTAAATAATGCTACAATCAACTTCACAAATTGAGTTCTATCCTCAGCTTATCTTCTGTTTGTCAAAAGAATTTAAAATCTGCCAAACTGAAAACAAGCAAGGAAAGCACACGACTTATTTTTTCTTGAGTATATAATAACTTTCCTCATCTGCTGGCCGTGACATTCTAAAATAAATCCTGTTCATTTTTGCAATATAGGACAATACCAGTTGATAATATTACCATCTCGTCATCCATTTCAAAAACATTTGTGAGTGCTGACATCTCCTTTTGATTAAGGAATTGAATTTTGAAATTACTGCTTACTGCTTCTCTAAAATGTTCCATTACAAACATCTTTAGTGCACTTTGATTTTTGTTTCCTTTTATCACCTTTGCCGATTAAAGGTAAAAATGCGAATCAAGCATTAAGGGTCATTAGGAAAGGAATAGGGAGGATGAAAATTCATGCCCACATCTAGGAAAACGTGTGCAATTCTAGTTTCTTTATCTGAAGAAGTTAATCAGAAGTATGGAACAGCTTCTCCTATGTATGTAGGACATACATATGTGCGTATGTAAAGAGAATGGTACTGATACGGACTGGGAACAGAGGGTGAGAAAGCGAGCAAAGAATAGAAGTTGAGAGCCAGTCAGATGGGAGTATTAGAACAGGACTAGTAATGTCCTAAGGCCAGGAATTGGGAGGTAGTAGTATGTCATTAAGCAAGGTCATTCATATGTCTCCCAAGAGAGAGTTAAACCAGAAATGACCTAACTTTTGTAGCTTTCTGCAACTCCGTGAAAACAGGATTTCAGCAAAGCGTGCACATTCTTAAAGAGCCTGAGTTCCTAGCAGGTTGCTTGTTCCTTCATATTTACTTCATCAGTCAGTTTGTATATTTTGTTGCAGTAATATCTCAAGATGGAAATAATCAATAGAGATGAATAATGCAAAGATGGCTGTTATACCAGTCAGTTTGTAATACAGCTTATAGACAATACACGGGGATGAATAAGAAGCTGAATAATGGTGATAAGAGAACTAAATAATAATGGAGAAAAATATGTTTTCCCAAAGTAGGACACACACTTCAAACCCATGGATACATCAAGGAGGAAAGCAAATCTTTGGACATTTTCCAGCTGTTGCTGTTCTAATTTCAGAGATGCATTTGATTCTCTTTACCTACTGTGTATATGAAAATACTGTATCTAGCACTAGCAGAAATTTTCCTTGCTTATGTAAACACTTGTGTAAAAATAGTCTATGTTTTAGCTGGATTGTCTTGTAGGAATTTTTTAAAATTATATTTCTGTTTTCTATAACGGTGAAGAGTAAGGTATTAATGAGTAATTAGACCAGACTCTGTTATCAACATCCCTAAGGAAGAAATCAGCATAAGTTCAATTTAGTGGTAAAGGAGCCTAGCAACATTATTTTCTCTGATAATGGAATAATTATGTAAAGAGATCAACGTATTCAGAAGAAAGGCTGTTGGAATCATCTTACTGCAGTATAATTTTGCTTTGTTGCTGATGATTTTTCCCCTGCTCTTCTCAGTGGCTTTCCAGATTTTAGTGAAAACCAAGTCACTGTTTTTCATGGTTAAAATTATTTTTCAACTATAAACTAAACCCAGAGAAATAAAATTACTTTCATGTCTTGCATTAATTTTATCTCTGTTTTCTCTTTATAGCGCAAGTGTTATTGCAAGAACTAAGCGGAATTAGCTTTTTAAAACTGGCAATATTGTTGATTATTATTTTTGGTAATTTCAGTAAGAAACATCTAGTGCTTGTGCAAATGCATGTACACATGGAGAAAGCTTAATTTAGCTCTTGAAGAACCACTATTTAGCTTAAATACTATTGTCAGTACTGCAGGGCTAGGGCTAAATACTATCTTGTGGGTATTTCATAGTGGGTATGTATTTATTGTGCTGTGTCTATCCTTTAGTCCTAGATAAAATGGTTTGAAAATGCAGAATAATTTAGGATTTTTCTAGATAAAATAGCCTGGAGTTTGTTAGTTTATTTGTAAATGTCACTTTGAACCGTGACTTTGGCTTAATCAGTGTATTCATGAGCCTCGGGCCTCCTTGCTCTTGTGCATGGCCCCGTGTCCCTATTTCTGTGACTGGGTATCAGCTTTGAGAAATGATCTAGCATATGGACTGAGGGGTACGTGCCATGTTTGGGATGACATTCATCAAATTCACTCTACTGTATGGGTTGTCTTAAACCCCATATATATTACAAAGAGGAAAAAGAACAGTAAAACTTTTAATGGCTTGCAATGTCTTAGCTTAGCTGTAGACAAAGCAAAACAGATCTTGCAACTTCAAAAATTGCCCCCTTCCGGTAAGTCATTATCAGGATACTAGTTCTCGTATTTATAAAACACTTCTCTTACCTGATCCATTTTCTGCTTGTAGGTATAACCTTAACTGTCAAAGTAAGGTTGCACAGCGCCGTTGCAATAGCCAAGGATTTAGGATATGCAACCGTTGAGATGCATTCATGGAAGGAGACTTTCCCCTTGGAGGATTTTCTTTCTGGAGGCAGACTTTCCAAAGGTACCTTATAGAAACCTTGGAGGCCTGTCAGTGCTGGGGGTGTTTAGGATGTAAAGGTTGGTGATTGGGAAGGACTTTTTTCAATTTCTATATCTGTTTGTAAAGGAAAAACTGACAAATGGGTTTATGACAATAGATAATGTAATATTACTGGATAGGAGAAAGAAGAGTGTGGAAACAGCACCTCCTATTAATGATGAGAATGGTGGTCAGATAAATAGCAGAACGAGTGGAAAACAGCTAGAGCTAGTCCCAACAGTGTCATCGGGAACTAGAGTCTGCTTTTTAATTCAAGGATCCTAAGGGACAAAATGGAGGCACTTAGTGAATTCATGAGGAACATATAGTATTATACTACTGAAAAAAACAACACGGTGGGATAACATCCGTAACAGTCCTGTTGAAGTTTTTGCATAGTTCAGGGAAGGAAAATGGAAGAGAGAAAAGTACGCAGAATCTAGATGACGTATGAGTTGATTCATTCTATGTGAGAATTATAGGCAAAAGCATAGCTGTGATTGAAGGTGTCTGTTTTAATAGGACATATTTGGATTCACAGGAGCTCTTAGTGTTAAGTCAATTGGGTGGATATGAATGGGGAGAGACTGGTATTTCTTTGAGTCAAAAGAGGAAAATGTATTACAAAGGCCTATATAAAGTGTGGGAAAGGGGAGGGAAAATGTTCAAAGAGCTCTAAAATTAGTGGGAAAAAGATCATTTCCAGAAGTACGTAGGATTTAACAAAAGAGCCTCCAAAGAGTAGAATAAATAGATTGATGAAGAAAACGGTCATATTTTGGAGATCAAGAAATACAGGGGTAAAATCAGATTTGACGAAAGTTAAAGTTAAATTTTATGAAGATTACTAAACCAATTTTTCAAGTATATTTTAATCTATATTAATAAAAATAGAAGAAAGTCAGGGACATTATCAATCAAATAGAAAACTGAGATATCATACAGAGAGAACTGGATTATCTTCAAAACTAAAATAATGGGATTTATAAAACTATGCAATATTTTTCTTGGTGACAGGTAACAAGAATTTACATTAAAAACTGGATTAGGTGATCTGGAGGAAACGACAGAGAAAGAGAAGGACCTGCTATAAATGTTGGAATGGCTGTGAGCCCAACAAGAGTGAAGAAAAGGCAGATGTGATTGTAGAATGTGTCCAGCAAGGTATTTCCAACAGAAAAATATTCATATTATTGGACAAGTTTGATGAGATCGCACTTGTTGAAAGCCATATACAATCTGAGTCAGCCATTCAAGAAGGATGGGGGCTGAAGAGATGTAGGGGGCCTAGAAGGGAATTGGATATGTAGTAGAAGAAGAAAAGTGCTTGACAGGCTTAGACACAAGGGGGACTGGCAGACGGTATTATATACATATTAAAAATGCATTAGCAGTGAGAATACTAGAGAGGTAGACGACATGTACAAATATGTTTCAAGTAGCCATAGGTAAATCTACTCTGAAAATTAGAAGTAGATTTCTAACCATTAAACTTGGCAAAGTTTGTAACAGTCTTCAAACAAGAGCAGTGAAGTAACTGCAAAAATTATCCAAGTGTGAGGTTACACAGCACCCGAAAGATTTTATATTTTGCTCAGTAATGATCAGTTTCTTGTTTTAGGTGTTCTTACTGTATATATTTTACCTTTTATGAGCAATGACTTAAAAATTAAGGTTTTCATGTTTTGAGACTCATCTTCAGGCCCTGCAGACAGGCGTTTATTCTTTAGACTCTGAGGCATTAGAGCTCCTTGTCTGCTCTTGGATAAAATGAACACAAGCATTCATGATGCAATTGTTTTCAGTGTCAGCACTGAATAGACATACGTGAATTACCAGGTGGTTACTTTGGTTTAGGTATGAGAGATCTATGGCATGGTATTCCTGTTTTATTATCTGCTTATTTTAAAACACTTAATTTAGTGCTGACGATGTAGACTCCTCAGAAGCAATAAACGTCTGTTACTATTGTCAGTGTTAGCATTTTCACTCCATAATGTTCTTGCCCCCTCTGGCAGTAGAAGGAAAAAAAGGGAGCATCGCTTAAGTGTCAGTGGGGGGGACCTGGGTGGGGAGAGGGCAATGTGTGCTTACAGCATTAGGTAAGAGTTTCTTTGGACAGATGTGAAAACAACTTTTCCATGGTAGGTCACACATAAATAGTATGAAAATCAGAATTTAAATATAGTTTAGTATCGAAAAATGGACATCAAAATGGATATATTAGTCCTCCATCCATGTGTTTCTAAAAAAAACCCAACTCCAGTAGTGAATATTGCTACCTTTGGGCCAATGTTTTAAAACGTGAAGTTAGATTTCCACTCAGTTTAGAGTACTTTCCTTCAGCATTTAAGTTTGAAAAGATTGTAAGTGGTTACGTTTACCTCAGGTAATTGATATTCCATAGATACAAAAGGTGGACTTGATAGCGCTTGTTATTGTCAGAGTGCTTCATCACTTTTTACTGTAAGACCTTATTTTCTGGTACTTTTGTAGCTTTAAAATGCATGTGACCTTCCGTCCTTCCCCCCACCAGATACAGAGTTTCTCTTTTAGGTATCTTTTCCTTGCTATTGCAACTAAAATAGCTCAGCCATTTTCTGAAACTGAATTAAGGAAAAATTCTTACTACTCATGCTAATAAAATCATAGAACCATTTAATCCAAATGATCTCGTATTCCCTGTAAACTGGAGCACAGGCTTGAGATGAGAGGAACTATCTTTTGCCTGGGATGAGGTTTTTCCATCTTTATGAAATTTGCCTATCAAGTCACTAGTCTCTGAAAAATCTCATTTTACGGATGTTTACTAGAAACAGATGAAGTTTGGTAGCTGAAGTCTCTGAAAATGCCCTCAGCACTAAACCTTCTCCAGAAATACAGCTTTTGAGTTAACTGTTGCTGTTATCACTCCTCCCTGCTGCAATTAATTTTCCTGCAGGGATTCAGACCACGGAGACCTTACAGCCTGAATTCCTCACTAACTCTCTAAATAGCATCTACAAATGGTACCTGTGGTACCACAAGAGAAGAGTCCGTTCCATCGTGACTGGAATGACCGTCGTGGTTTAACCCCAGGCAGCAACTAAGCACCACGCAGCTGCTCGCTCTCTTTCCCCCACCAGTGGGAGGGGGGAGAAAATCAGAAAAAAGGTAAAACTCCTGGGTTAAAACAAGAACAGTTGAATAGAACAGAAAGGAAGAAACTAATAATGATAATAAGAATGTTAATAAAAAGATTGAAATATACAGAACAAGTGATGCACAGTGCAATTGCTCATCGCTCGCTGACCGCTGATGCCCAGTTAGTTCCTGAGCAGTGATCCACGCCCTGCCCAGGCCAACTGCCCCCAGTTTCTATACTGGGCATGACGTCCCACGGTCTGGAATACCTCGCTGGCCAGTTTGGGTCACTGCCCTGGCCGTGTCCCTTCCCAACTCCTTGTGCCCCTCCAGCCTCACTGGCTGGGCAGGAGAAGCTGTAAATCCTTGACGTATAAACACCACCCAGCAGCAACCGAAAACATCAGAGTGTTATCAACATTCTTCTCCTACTGAACTCAAAACATAGCACCGTACCAGCTACTAGAAAGAAAATTAACTCTATCCCAGCCGAACCCAGCACAATGACTGGCCTTGGTTGTAATCATTATCTTGACTACAGGACACGCTGAGACAGTAAAACATGCAGTGCTTGGGGCACTGCACTAATACAGAGAAGTGGAGTCCTCTTGAGTATGGATTACCCTAGATGCAACAGAGACACACTGAACTAGTTTGCTATATTATGTTTAATTAAATTCAAGATTTCAAGTCCGTGTACTCAGAAGTACTTTTCTGACTTTATGAAAACTGAATTTAAGAAGGCTGTCCAGATGGGTAGCTGGCAAGATGAAATATTCAAGGTTTAATTTTACTAGCATTGGATTCCTTTTTTTTTAATTTTATTCTGCAAAATATTTCTAGGGAAAGGAGGGAGGAGAAAAAAGGAAGTGTTCTGGCTTTATTTTTTTTTCAAAGGAAATTAATTTTCTGTAAAAATTTAATCATAGTATTGAACATTATACAAGGACTTGGAATTACTAGAAGAGAAATTGTGCCCTTTCAGGAAATGAAAGGGCTTTTACTCAGCACTTTGTTTAGATACATAGTGAGGATAAGTAATTAAATAGCTAATAGGTGTTCATTTACCAACCATAGAACATACAGGTCTCACCACAGCATACATGTGAAAATACTCATGCATTCAGATTGCCTTTAGTACGTACCTCTTGACATTCTGTAGTTATGACATCTTTATGTGATGTTGTGTCATAACAAATGGGAAGACAACCTCAATTTTCTGCCTGTTCATCTTTCTTTTCGTCACTCAGATTATTAAACAGAAAGTGACGAACACAGCAATTTTAGTATTGGAGGAAACTGCCATTTTTTTTCACTCCCTCTTTCTTTTAGGGATATTTCTCAAGCTCCATTTTCTTTATCCATGTGAAAAGAATGCAAAACCTAAACCCTCTGAATCATATTTTCCAAACCATTTTTGTCATCTTTGCTGTTCTCATCTGCTTCGTTTTCAATTTGTCTTTTTAAAATGTCATGTCCCAAACTGAATCCAATCAGTCCTGCTGTTGAAGCTTGAGCATTGCTGAACAGAGCAGAAGGATTATTGTACTGGTTTGACACATGCTGTTACTGTTAATGTAATCAAGTGTAGCATTTGTGCTTTTTCAGTATAAGCATCTTATAAGTGATTCTCAAACAATTCATGATTTAACATATAATAACCGTATCTGTCTTTGTAGGAATGTTGTTTGGCCCACATTTCTCATAAATATTTGCCTTTGGTTCAACATTCACTACCATTGCAATGTGTTGGACTGTAAAACAATGTATTTAAAAAAACACATATAAAATGCATCAGGCAATGGAAAAAAAACCTAAGGCAAAATGAGTCTCTGTTGCAGGGAATACGGAGAGAATATGTTACAGATTAAGAAAAAGTTTTAAAAAATGGTAAATGAAATACACTCTGAATGGCTTAATTCAGGTGTGATTTAAAGGTCCCCACCAGAGAGAGCTGTTTATCCAAAGTACCAGGAGCAGTTTAGAATTCAGAGGTTGTTGTAAGCTGATGCAGAAAACCGAAGAGCAGAGGATCAGATGAGAGTCTCCAGGAGCAAAGGCACAACTGGGTTAGGTCGTGTAGTAGGCGAGTTGCGAGATAGTTCAGTTTAGGTGAAAAGACCCTCCATAGAAATAAGCTTAGCAAGTGCTCTTGACTGAAAAGAGAGCGCTGCCTGGGAAAGCTATGGCCTGGAGCGCAAGTAACTGGATGTTAAATCCTTCGGCATAGCAGGGGTAAATGCTTATCCATTCACTTGTCTATCTACCCAATTAGTGAGTCTCAGTTCATCAGTCAGACACCAGATGTAGATCAGTTACAGTCTTTTTTTATGGCAGGTCAGCACCCCAAAGATAATTTTTTCGTTGTTGCTTAATGAATCTGCAGTAACGTAATTGTCATGGAGAATACAGATGGCCATGAGCGCTGGCATTTTACTCGTTTTGACATGCTGCAGTAAAAGGCAATGCTATTGCTATTAATTCAGGAAAAATAAACACAGAATGGTGACATTTGAAACAGAAGGGACACTAGACACTTAATGGTGGAGTGCAAAAATTTTCTACTAAGGTGTCTTAGCTACAGATACCACCTCCTGAGTATTGAAATTGATTTTGAAATCAATAGTTGAAAGAAATTGAAACTATTACTCTAGATCACTTTACTTTTTCGCTACAAAATGGACATGTAGCCATGCACTCTGCTGCAGATGTCAGTAATGTGATAGATTGACACTGCAGAGGGAGGGGAAAGGCTAAATTAACTTATTTTGGATATTAAATGCTATATGCCTGCCTGATGGTTGTTTCTTTTTTTTTATGGCAGGAGAAGCATTCTAGGAAACCCGCTTAAGACACTACTATGACTTACATTGTGTTAGTATCTAGCTGACCCAAGTGGTCAGACTCCTGCTCTGGTGTACACTGTACAGACAAGTACTCTCTTAGATTCAACCTATGTAAATAAATAAAAGTCCACGGTTTAGTTCCTGTTAAATCTTCCAGTCAGTGATGTTTTTGCCTTTATAATAAACCAAGTATTTTGCCTTCTTAATATATAGGTTCTAAGGATGCGATAGCTGTTTTCTGTTTTCTCCTGTGACCAGGCTGACCAAATTTCACATCTTCCCAGAAAACAAAATAGAGCTCTTCAAGTTCCCGTTGCCTCTCAGAGCAGAATATATGCAATTTTACTAGTTCCTCCACAGATCAGCGAAAAAAACCCAAAACCTTTTCTGAGATCCTCTGAGTTCAGTGGGAGGTCAAGAGTATGTGCTAGGCAGGGGAAGGTAATAAAACAACTAAAGCTCAACAGACATTAAAAATATCAGGAATTCAGAAATATGAGATAACCAGTTGACTGTTATTAATGAAAATTGCCTAGTATTTACTTTAACATGGTTAATCTCAAAGACAGACATTATCTGGAATATAATGTAATGAATGCATGGAGGCACCCATACATGGAGCCTTGGATAATGTTTCTTGATTATTGTTTGCTTTTATCTATCTAAACTACTTCTACCATCTCTGCAAGATTTACTTGTAAATGCTGAAAGTAATTATTCTCATACTTTTAAAAAAATAGAAAAAATAATTCTCCTCTCCCTGAAACAGTCCTACTTGTAGGCAACTGGAATTCGAGCCAGATTATCTTTCCTTGTTGGAATAGCCTCCTTGGCATCCTTTTACCACTTCTGTGGGTAAAGCGAATGGTGTTTGAGATACAGCTGTAAAATGCACTGAGCATCCCCAGTTCCCATCGTGTGCAAAATTCTTACGCTTGTTTTTCAGAATAATCCAGAATGGCAGTTCTACAGTAGCTCCCCTGTAAGGGGGGAATACTTCTGTATGGACTAAATGGGGCCATGTTGGGCATTAGTGGAGAACAGCTATTACACTTGAAATTCACTCCTTAATTTATCTCATAGTGGCTTCCATCTGCAAACAAGCCCGTATTATTTCTTATTACTCATTTGTGCAAACTCCTTCTGCAAGAGAAGTCAACAGAAGTCTGCTTGAGTAAGAACAGGTTCGAATCTCAGAATGCAGGTGATTTCTCTGAGAGTTCTGGGCACTTTGCACCTTGCAGGATTGAGCCTATAGGCACTTTTTCTTCACATTCAGACAAGTTTTCAGTTCCTGAAATGAGACTGGATACCATATAAAAATGAATGCACAGTATTTCTGTTGCCATAATTCTATTAGAGAAAGTGGCTGGCATACGAGGAAAGCCAAATGTTACATTAACACATTAACTAGTCCTAGCATTATCAAGCTCCCTTACTTTTCATTATAAAAGTAGTGAAGTCAGCTTTTTATGGCAGTTATCAGCATTATGGAATGAGGGATAAGACATCTATTAAATTCTCTATTGGACCATTTTCTTTAGGTGAAATTTAGCGTAATGATTTCAGCAGAGGAAGGGAATGCTTGAGAGCAAAACCTCCTCATAGCAGTGTATTCAGTTTGATTTTAGTGGAAATGGGCAAGCACAGGGGCCTGGAGAGCTGTCCCTTGTTGTGTTATATACCAGCGCGTAGCACCGTGGAGTTTTCATCCCTGAGGTGGCCTTCACTCCAACGGTATGGACTAGAGTAAAAGCAATGACAGTACTGAATTATAAAAATGCTTATTCCATGACTAGCTGGTACCTCCATGGTGAAGAAGTCTATCCATGGGTCTGGGATAGGTTTGTTTCTCTCCAGAATCTTTCTTTGAATCCTTTACCCTGAAGACCACCAAAGGAGAGGGGATGGACCCCCACTCTTTACCCTTCTATCTACACTAAGCTTCTCATTTTACTACAGAGCATATTGAGGTGCTGTTCTTTAGACTGATATTATATGTTGTGGTACGCGGCATTTGCCAAGGCGTACTGACAATGCCTGCCTCCGAGTCAGTGCTTCCATGTGCTAACAACCATGCAGAAGTCGTGCAGTTTGCCTCTTCTGAATTATTCACAGAACCAGACAAAAGCAAGTTTGTCCCATAACCCTAATCAAAATATGTATTTCTGTTTCATCTTTTAAGCCTTTGCCCTGTGGAAAATCTGTCTGAGGAAAGGGTAGCAGTGCATCAAGGCTCCTCCAACTCCCATGCCGCAAGCAAGGGATTTGCATATGAAGGGCTCTGTTTCATAAAAAGATGCCAGGAGAACAGTCAAGCACTCTGCTATGGCAAGAGAAACCTGGGGAAATCATGTAAAGTCAGGTGAATTATTCTGATGGATATGCAAAAAAAATTATCCGTGTAATTTAGAAGCGAATCTGTACTGCGTACCCAACCACTGCATTACATGTGGCAATGTCTGTGGTCAGTAATGAGTGGGTAAACACTGTTGTGGGTGAAGCAGTAATAAATTTCCATCGGAATTGATTACGATTTTACTGTATACAAAAGTACAAATTAAGTTTTTTATAATTTTAGGTTTTGTATGCGCAGTCAAAATTCTGCCTTGTGATAGCAGTGAAAGATAAAATTTTACGATAAAGAAAAGTAAGAAATCTGTGTAAATCTATCTATTTTGATAAGAATGCAAATATTCTGATTTTGGTTACGTTAACCATTTAAACCTCCAGGTTTTAATGGAAATCTATGTAAAGTTAAAAAACCCCAAACACCTCAGTTGTGGTTAGGTTAAAATCATGCTGAACCTGGACGTACTGTCCAGTTGTCGTACTATTGCTTCGTATTATTCAAGATTCAGCATAAAGTGACTTAGTTGCATTCTGCCACCATAACTTTCTGTTTTAGTCAGGTGCAGGCTAAATGTGCTTTAACTACCCAATGCAAGCTGGAAAATGAGGCTAACCTGCATTTTGCTCTCAGAGGGAAAAGCTGATACTTTCACGTGTACTCTTTGAAAATACGTGTGTTGTTACGAGATGTATTTTAAGTTATATTAGACATTATTATAAGTGTTTATCTGCAGAATACTCCCTGCACACATTTTAAAATGAGGATATAATGAAATACACTACAAAATATATACATTTTTTCTGTCAGTAAAACTTGAGTTGCGCATAGTGTCAGTTTGGGTTACGAACTATGAGTTGAATATTTTTTCAATTGTGATTTAAATAAATCTTTCACCATTAAATTCAGTGTACTTTGAGGAGGGGTTATAAAGAAATGGGAGAGAATTTTAAGATAGAAACTGATAAAAGACTTATTTGGTGTTTGGGAGTCCTGTGCAAGCAGCTAAAAAAGTCTTTGGAACAGAACCAATCTTTCTGTGAAAGCTTTATTGATTACATAGAGAAAAGTCCATTTTAAACACTTTCATAGCACTGTGTTGCCTGAGGAAGCAAAAATCTATTACACTTGGATTATGAACTTTTTGTTTATGAACTCAGCTTAGTGGACAGCTGGAAGAAACTAGCATTATTATTTCTTTTGTCTATAAAGTAGAGTTATTAAAAAGTCCGTATTTTTCCCATGTGTGTACGACTGCTGTTTTCAAAAAAGTACGTATGTAGCATGAAGCGGTTTGCTGTGTGCTCCTGCTGGACCCAGTGCATGCTGCTGGCTCCTAGAACGGTTTTTCAGGACAGACGGCTTCTCGGGTCCGGCCCTTGGAGCTACAGGTGTTCCACACACCTCTTGCGGGCAAGATCTGGGCTGTAGTCCCTGAGTGGTGTTTCTGCAATTACTCCTGTTGCTTCAGTCATTTATCTAGCTGTAGGTGATTTAGCTGTGTTAGGAGAATGACTCAAATATATCTATGGTCAAATAAGCTACCCAAACAACTATCACTGATCGGTGTGAATACTGCTTTATGCAAAGAATTGCCGCTTCTCTGTGACCTAGGAAAGGTCCAAGCAAGGAAGATGAGGGAGAAGCGAGTTCCTTTTCCTTTACTTAACATGGGTGAAGGTTAGGCTGCAGCTGAGGATAGTCTGAACGTGGAAGGTGCCCTCCCTTGCAAGAGAAGGCTGCAAGAAATCTCCACCTCTTGGGGTGAATCGTAGATGCTGGTGCTGCTGGGGGTTAGGACAAGGGCAGGGAAGGGCACGGTGAGGCTCAAATAGAGCAAAGTGTCTCAGCTTAAACCAGCAGTGGCTGTGAAACCTGGGGGCAACGCAGGTCATCTCTGCAGGTGGTGTTTGAGGTTGGAACCATGGAGACTGAACTGATTCTTGGAGACCAGAAAAGGTGAATAGCACGTGTACTATGCGTTCTCACATATTTCTGCTTGTCTCCAGTGATGGGCCTAACATTTGACATCTCATTAAGGGTGAAGTGATGTGACCTCCTTGTTCTAGCACTGGGTCTTTTTTCAATTTGTGCTCATCTGATCAATCCAGCTGAAGTTGGTACCTGTAAGTTCTTTAACTCCTAGGAACTGTGCAGTTGATTAAATTGACTCAGAAAAAGCATCTTCAAACACTTTCCCCCCCTCCCACTTCCCCCAGAGGCTCAAAGCATG
This sequence comes from Elanus axillaris, assembly GCA_026212715.1. Taxonomy (NCBI): domain Eukaryota; kingdom Metazoa; phylum Chordata; class Aves; order Accipitriformes; family Accipitridae; genus Elanus; species Elanus axillaris. The sequence goes on along the minus strand of JANZLQ010000007.1, from coordinate 10,442,250 downwards.
TAGAGAAAAGGGTGAAAATGATAAAAAGGCTTACTTACTTTCACCTAAATCTTTCCTTGGAGCTTACAATTCTTTTCACTCTGTCTGACCCTCATTTCTGCCTGTGAGAAACAGACGGTGCTGTGCACAGCATGTTTTCTCTGTCCTCTTGTAATACCTCCTTGAAATTTTTTTAGCAACAAAATAGAAAAGGATGCGAGAAAGATTTCTTGCCTGTAATATCAGAAGTTAAGAGCGTGGTCATTTGTACAATAGCGTGAGATGGTTACTCTTTGACCAAAGATTTAAGTCTTATACGACTTGTGGACAAACACATAGAACGACTGGGAAAGTGCCTCCGAGCACTCACAGTTTTATTCTCTTTTACTCAGCCACTTGTTTCAGCGCGACTCTGAATGGTAACTTTAGCAGTAGAATTCTGGCAGGCTATCAGGCATTCAAATAGATTGAAGTTCTTTCTTAGGAAGCTTGTGGGTTTTTGGTTCATTTTTTTCTGAAACGAGAAGTTTGTAGGAAAGATTTACCAGGGAGTTAGTAACACAACGAAATAATAGAATAGTTATAAAATTAACTGACTCCCTACATTTACGGTCTAGGCATACCAATTTTCACGAGATTCTTGTTAGTTGTGAACTTGCATTTTCTGTGACAGTCTTACAGAAGTATCTTTAAAATAGAAGACATTTATAAATTTCAAAAATAGCGTGTTAGTATTATTTACAAGTATTAGTCAAAACTAATCCAAATGTTTGCTCTTAATTTGAACAATAAGGGCTTGTAAAAATGTCTGCAAGTGTAGCAAACTGTATGATTGGATGAGTGGGAGCTGGTTTTGCCTCCAAATGGCTTTATCTAGATGAGCTTCTTACCAGCAGAAGCTCAGTGATGAATGTGCACTGGTAGCATCTTAAAGCAGTAGCCACAATTAAACAACCAGGAGAATTTCCAGAATGTCTCTAGTGGGCAATGTGGGAATCATTGGTTTTAGGGAAAGATTACTCCTGATTTCAATTAACCAGCATTTTGAATGATAAAAACCCCAAAGAATTCTGTCTCACCAAATGGGCTGTTTGTGTTTGCTTTCCGGTATAAGTGTATTTGGGTGAAACTGTAAATTTTATGAAGTGCTGTGGCACAGAACCTGCAGCTCACAAGGGCTGAGTCAGGTGTTCTGAAGACATCCTTGCACCCTTCTGATTTCGGTTCTGTAATTCAAGTAGACACCTTTACAGAAGCATTATCGGGTTAGTGTGGGTAATTGAGGGAAGCACTCCAGATAGACCCCAGATGCTGCTGTCCTTGGGAGATGTTTCCAGATGAGATAGCCCCTCGAGACTGACTGCTTTCTTTCTACAGGAGAGTAATTGTCAGATGTGTTTTACTACTTTGAAAGAAAGAACTGAAACATAATAGGTAATACTATTCTTGAATCCCCTTTGGAATCTAGCCCAACTGCTAGACAGTGAAATAATTATCACAGTGGGCTTCACAGCTTAAATCTGGAGAAAGAAATGATGTGAACCAGCTCTCTTTCTGTGGATATCCCATTGTATGACAGAAGCTGAATAAAGGTCCCAAATTCATTTTTTAGTAGATCTTCTCCTTTTAGGTTCTTCTCTCATGTGGGTTCTTCTTTCGTTTTTTTCTTAAAGACCACTGAAGCAGTATTCTACTCTTGATCTAACAGCCCCTGAATTTAATGGAAAAGTACTCTCTGACTTTGAGTTTTGATTTGCACCCCTTATATTAAGCTATTTTGGAAAGCATTCTCAGGAGTGCTAGCCAGTAATCTGGGAGCAGTGCTATATACTTCCAAACAGTCAGTTCAGTTTGGAAGTACCCAAATACACATTCTGAGCATTGCCGTTTCTATCACTTTCATTCTGAATAAGAAAACACTGCAATGCCACAATTTTGGGAGCCAACTTTATATACTGCTTTTTCTGCTTTTTTCCATTAACTATATCAGCTTCCACTACCTCATGTCATTTTGCAAAGCAGTCTAAGCTCCAAGAAATCCATATTTCCTTTAAAGGTGTTTTACCTCAATTTAGAACTTGCCAAGTACTTTATATCTGCTGAAACAGTGCTCTGTGAGTAAACACGGGCCTCTAAAATAAAATAAATGTTTGTGATCTTTAAACAATTTACCTTAATTTGAGGTTTCTGGCTGACAGCAACACCTGATGTATCTGTGTTGTCCAAAACCACACTACCTGAAAGGATGAATGGTATTGACAAGCTTTAAATTGGGTTGTTTGGTTTTACTGAATTTTAATTAAAATAGAATTGGAGTTCCCTGAAGTAGTCACTGGGAAGGAAGATTCTATCAGTGAAAAATTGTGTGGGTAATTTACAAATACACCTATGAATACCAGCCAGATATTTTACCTGGACTCTTCAGGTTACTTTAGTTGAATTTGACTTAATCGACCTTCATCTATCTTTTCGCATAATGTTTATCTTCTTTTTTAGGCTTTAACGGACTTTAACAACCAGACCAGAAAATATGTGTTTCTGCACATAGGCATATGAACGGTTGCTGTGGGCTAGCTACAGCTTTGAAAATGACAAGAAATTATAACTGCTCAAATTCCTCTTCTGAGCCTTTCCTGCTTCTTCTGTGCTTACAGAGAAAAAGCAGATAGTTTTGAAAAAGAAGCAACCCACTTCCTCCCCAATGCCTGGGACGTAGGAAATGGGCAAAAAGGGCTTTTTCCCACTGTAACCTGCTTTTTGCTCCTTGTAATTCGACTGGCTCATTCACAGAACTACAGGCTCTAATCGCATGCTTTTGCCCCAAAAGTATGGGAGCAGAACGTGGCATCTCCTACCGCTGCTCCGTGCAGCAGAACTGGTTCAACTTCATATCCTGTTCAGACGTGAGCCTCAGACTTTGGTGATCTAGGGTCCAGTGTCTTTAAGATTTTCTATGTCTTCTCTATATCAATTTTTATCAAAAAATGCTCCAAAGTAATTACTTTCAGATAGTATTTTTTTTGTTCTCTTTGTAATATTAAAACTTCAGGTTAGAGTTTGGTTTAGTACCTCTAAGTAAGCAATGGCATACATGCTGTGATTAAAATAAAACCAGATTCAAGAGATGAGAAGCAATGTGAAAGAAAAAAATGGTTCTTGGTTTCTGTCTGAAAGTTTACGTAACTTCTTGTCTGGGTAGACTTTCGATAGATTGTAACCATTTAACTGTGAAAATAAAACTTTTATCTGCATGTATTACTAGCAATGTGGTGGTAAAAGCTTCCTTGTCCCCCTCACCTACCATAGCGCCATGCTGAATTATTTTCAACACATAGCAGCCTAGATCTTCCAACTGAGTATAAAGTTTATGTAGCCATGCCAATTTATGCAAACTCTTAAAAAATAATTTCAAAATTAAGTACATGCCTCATTAGTCTGATTTACAGGAGATGGAGAACTAACAATTATAAATAGAATGCTTTAAATACAGCTTAATTAATTCCATGTATGAATGTATTAGCTAAATATGGTTCTGCTATTATAAAAATAATGCTGTAGATAAGCTAAATGTTTCAGCTTCCCTTTTAAATCAGCATCTTTTACCTCACCTGTGCCATCTTTGGAGCTGGCCTTCTCTTGGCGTCTTCATTCGTAGTGTCATTTCCCTGCTACTGGGTGTAAGGCAGTCTTCTAAAAATGGAGCTCGCGATTTTTAATTGTACGCTTGGGGGCACGTAGTTTCTCGTTTTGGCTAAATCTGATGTCTTCTGTTATATTGGGTTTATCTGAGAAACCAGTCTGGTAGGAGTCCCTCCTCACCCACAAGAAGCAACGTCCATCCCCTGGTGACCCCGGGTGTTTTTCTTGGTCACAGCTGCAGCTTCCAGCGCTAAGACCGGAGACTGTACTATGTAGAGAACAACACAGTGTTTGTATACAAAAGACATAGAATGACCAACAATATGCTCCAGGTTCCCATTTGGGCAGCTGGGTTCAAGGAACAGAAAACTCTGAGGTCATTGGTTTTATTACAGAAGTTGTTTCAACTTCGCTGTTTACTGCAGGGATTACTGAGGACACTGGTGTCTTTGAGACAACTCCATCTCATATAGTTTGTGTTTCAGAAGATCTTCCTTGGGATGACAGGTGGTGTCATCTGTGTGAGAAAAACCCAGATTTGGTGTGAAGTTTGTTGTTTTCTCTGCTCCGAGGCAGCAATGCATTTCCTTGGAACCAACAGCTTGGTTTCCGGATTTCAACTTTGATGCTTCATTTAGAACATCAAACCCAAACCCCTTGAATTAAAACAGAATTGACCTCCCGGTGCAAACCTTTGGACAAACTGATTACAGGTGCCATTGGTTGGCTCCTTCAGCCCTGAAAAATGTCCTCCTGTCCCATGCTGATCCCTGGATGTCCGCCCTGACAGGGATCGGTCGGTTTGCCGGCTGGCCTCATTCGCAGGTTGGGTCCGTTGGTGCTTGGTAGGGAGGTAGGTTTAGCTTCCTTCAGTGTTTCCTCAGTCTGAGGGTGTAAATTTGTTCAAGTCTGCTCACCAAATTCTGCTTGTGTTGAATACTTACATAAGCATGTGAAAACGGTCTTTGTGAAACAACTGTTGTCTCATAGAAGTATTTCATCATTTTGGTGAAAGCATAAGGGTCATGCAAGAGCTCCCTTGTTGTACGAGAAAGGAAGAATATTTACATAAAGGAAGAATATTTACGTAAAGGGTGGTTGACAGGTTACCATCTAATTCTGTCGGGCCTCAGAAACAGGCCAGCAAGGATGGCTGCGGGAGAAGGATCTGTGTCACAGCTGATTTTTGTTGAGATTTTTACATTTGATTTTGCTGAGAAGACACAAAAGCTTTCATGAATATTTGTATGCTGCCGTGTTTATGTTCAGATCTAAACGTTTGTTTCCATTTGGGAGGATGTCTAGGTAGGATATTCTTTCATGCTGTGGGAGTGCCGTTGAAGCCTGACCTCGGAACACATTTTTTTTAAATTTCTGATTGCCCTGAATCCCATCAAGCAGGGATTTGAACATAAGCCTTCTGCAACTGAGGCAGTTATCTTGGTCTTCTGATTAGTGAGCATGAAAACAAGCAGGTGTAGGACCCGGCTTCCTCTTCTAAGTAGTTACCTCTTCTGATTAGCCATTTCATAATCCAAATAAAAGTAGAGGTTACAAATTTTTTTCATAAATATGACTGAACATTTCTTTGTTATTCATTTTTCTGTGATATTTCTTTTGTTTCTCTGTTGAATAAAATGACTGTGTCTAGTTGTTAAAAGCATTTTGTACTTTTTGTTCATGGTTAGTCCTCTTCTGTAGTCTTCCGATTACTTCAAAAAACGCTGCTGAGCCAAACCCCCTTTCTATCCTTTATCCAAAAATAAAAGGAGAAATTGTCAGAACAATACTTCAGAAGATTTTTTGTGTGTTGCCATGTTTGAATGGTAGTCATGCTTGACATTGTCTTTGGTGTCTTAGATGTATACATCAGAGAGAAAGTACATTGTCAAAATCCCAAATACTTCTGAATAATCAGTGAATTCTGACCCAAACTTCAATTATCCTCTTAAGTAGTAAAATATTACAATATTAAATTAGTATATTTGGTTAGTTTTCCCAAATTTCTGCTAGCCCCACTTAAATTTTGTGATTTTTTCTAGGTTTGTTTTACATACGTGTTGAACTATATATATTGCATATGTTAAGTTATTATAAATAGATTAATAATTGTATATACTATATTAAATATAGTTGTACTTATATGTTTTATTTATAGTTTGATATACACGCAGCTAGATGTCATCACCTTGAGTAATATTTTGAATTAATCAGTGGATAAATCACCACACTTGTTTGAAATACAGAGTGGGTCAGTATTGGTGTTATAGAGGGTAGGTTTTATATGGTAATTAATTCCAATAGTGATTAGTTTCTTAAGGTGAAAAAAAACCATTTGCAACATGGTGGTTTTCAAATTGCAGAAAGTGTAAAATGGTATTTAAGATGATCAGTTGCAAAATAGGTAATAGTTACAGTTTAGACAAGCAAAGGTCCAGAAAACAGTCCTACATTTTAAGATGTAATATTTAAAATGCAGCTCCTTTCTGTTATTTTAATAAGCGTCTCACAGATTGGTCTTAATGCGATGTTTCTGTTAGCAAATAAGAGAAATTATGAAATTGCTTCAGAATTTTTTTCTGGAGTTTACTGAAAGCTCAAAAAGATGATAATAAGAATATTGTAGGATGTAAAGAATACTTTCAAGGCTTTTTTCAAAGTAGATCATACTTTCTAGACTTACTGTTCTCAGTGATCTTCTCTGGTTTCTCTCCAGCTGGCCTGTTACCTTTCTTGAAGGGCTGCCCCTGGTGAGACACAACTGCACAGAGTAGTAGTACTTCTAGCAGATGACATTTGCAAAAATTCTTCATAGGCTGAAAAGTTGTTCCTTTATATATCTGCTTATCTAAAGCAAATTTAAGTAGACTGATTCGGCTCCAGACGCATACCTTTTTTTTCTGTTATTAACTCAAGGGTTAAACTAAAAAAACCCCAAACCCCACAAAACCCCTGTAGTTCATTAACATGACTGTTCTACAAGACTGCTTTGAAAACAACTGACTAGGAGCACCAAAATTTACGTGTGGCAAAGTAGGGTACAATGTATTTTGCTTGTGTGTTTGGAGGACTGACTTTCTGGAGTTGTGCCATGGACATCAGGAAAGCAAAGCAGTTTGTAGTTTGCCCGGGAAGCAGCAGTCTGAGGTACAGCTTTGACATCTGACTCCTGTGAAAAACGCAAGCTGCCTCTGCTCCGAGATTTATCTTATGTTGATTAATTCAAGAGCGTGTGTTCCTTCTCCCCTTGTTCTTCCAGCTATTACCGAACCTTGCTGGGCTAAAGGTTAGGTTGGGATTTTCAGCATGCACCTAAAAGGACATGCCATATCCTTATCAGGTAAGTTCCTGGAATTGTAACAGAAAAGAGGTCTTGAAGGGTGTTCACAACTTTGCAGGCACACAAAAGCCAACCCACTAAACTGAAACTTTATTCCTTATACAGGTTGCTCCTAAGAAAATATACAGCGTAGGATTCGGTCAACAAAATTCCCCTCCCTGCCCTCTGCAAGTACATCAAGTTTAGCACATGCGGCTACTACCGTGTCTTTCCTTTCAGTATCTGAGCTGGCTGCTATGCAGCCAAATCGTTTATACTGTACCCAGGTAGATACTTGTTTTCAAAATCCCATCCATGTAATTATTCAGATGTATTTACTTTTTTGTGCGGTTGATTGGTTGGTTTTGGGTTGGTTTGAGGTTTTTTTAATCTGCTTTGTAACAGCACAGCAGGAGAACTTTTCCTAGTTTTAGCTTGTCTCTGGATGCTGTTAATGGATTTATTTGTAACGATCTTTACGGTTTATCTATTAAAAAATCTTCAGAAGTCTTAAATAAGTAGCTGGCATATTAGAAAATTGTAAAGATGTGTAGTATCAGGATATTCCTTGTACTTGTACTCACTTTTTTAAATACAAAAGAAGAACTGCCAGCATGATCTTCCCAGAAGGATATAGCTATGTTTACACACGTTCACACATGTGTATACCCAAATACACAGACAATGAATTGCAGTTGACACTGACATACTGAAACTTTTAAGTCAGTGTTCTGGAATCAAGAATATATTTTTGATGCCTCTGTATAGATCTATCCAAATGGAGCCAATTTATAAATCATCAGATACACATCTCATGTGAAAGATGTGGCGGGTCTGAGGGGGGTGGAACGCTGGCACCGGTTGCCCAGAGAGGTGGTAGATGCCCCGTCCCTGGAAACACTCCCGGCCGGGCTGGGGGGGCTCTGAGCCACCGAACCGAGTGGCAGATGTCCCTGCTCGCTGCAGGGGGGTCGGACTAGGGGACCCGAAACGGTCCCTTCCAGCCCAAACCGCTCCCTGATTGTAATATCTAAAAGAAAATGGCAGAATTCTAGAGGGATTTCAACAGAAAAACAAAAAAAAAGTTTAATGATGGTATGGAAATCAGGAACAAAGATCATGGGAGTTTTGATGGTTTTAGTGAAGGTGGCATCTCAGCAGTATTACTTAGTCTATGACACTTTAAAATAATTGAGAAATAAGATCTCTGCTAATTTTGCGATGATAGCAAGTCATCCATGTGCAGAAGCCAAAGATAGAGAAAGTTATTTGGAGACATCTGTGGTTCAGAAGTAGATCTGGAAGTCTTGATGAGACTGACATCTAGAGATGTCAGTTCAGTTTAGGTTGGCAGCTGAGAGTACCCAAACGTAAGGTGTGAAGAAGAAACAAAGTGCTCCATCGAAAACTGAGCCTAATGAGATGCCTTACTGAAACCTGGAGGGGCAATGAGACGGATTCTGCAAAGAATGAGTTAAAGGAACGGTCGAGGCCATAGACAGAAAACAAGCAAAAAGGTGGGGTGAGAAAAGTCAGGCTAGTAAAAGAAAGAATGAAAAGAAGTATAAATAAGGTAGAAAAATGTTAAAGGTGACTGATAGGTCAGAGGGTATGAAAATCGAGTAATGGATCAGAGACTGGAAAGGAGAAGGTCATTGCAGACTGTCAAGAGGAGTTTCTATTAACAGCTGGATTTTGGCTGGTGTTGAGGGAAAGAGACCTCAGGCAGTTTCTGTAAACAATGAGCTTAGAGGTGAGAGGGAGAAGAGTGATATTTAGTCCATGAAGCGGGGTTGAGGTTGGGGCATTAGTATTTCCATCCCAAAAGGTCAGCTAAATCATACAGTGTTAGCAAGGAGGCTCAGGTTTTAGGAGAAAAACTAATTCTAGTGTACTGGTTCATATTCTAATTGCATTTTTTGCCCAAACGTAATAAGGAGTTTATAGCAAGGTTACAAAATATGGTTGGAGGAATAGAGGTGGAGTGCATTTACCAGTTTGCTGTAGTGTTCATGAGACCGCCACGTTACGAATGTCGCTCCAGTACGATACGTAAGGGAAGAGGATGCATAGAACTTGCTTATTTCAAAGGAAGAGTCTGAGGCTGAAATTGCTGAGTCCCGTAATCCATGGACATACATTTTCTGTAAGTGTTATGAATATATAAAATACATTTAATGACTAGGGTAACATGCCAGTATTACTGTATGAAACATGTTTGCATCTTTCAAATTAATTTCTGAGCTACTGTGAAAACAATTTTTTTTTTGGTTTAAAAACCCTCTGTAGCCAGTCTGATGTTTCTACTTAGTCATATATGCTAGCTATTAGAATGATACTAAAAGTAAAGTGTGTTGATGATTGATTTTGATGTTTTCACGTTATACTATTGGAAGTTTCAATTTCCATTGGGTGTCTGAAAGTAAAAAAGAAAAATTCTCACTGAAGTACTGTGTGACCTGGAGCTAAGAAGGTAAATGCTCTATTGTTCGGTTTATCCATACATACACACGAGTTGAGCAGTATTTGGTGTAAGTAGTTAAGGCACTGGCAAAGTAGTATCCTCAAAATTGATCCTGATACATCTGTTGTCAAAACTCTGAAATTAATTTCTTCTGTGCTCTTGTTTCTTAGTGATAGTTGTTTTTCTTTCTTGTAGAGGCCTTAGATACACAACTAGACTTAGGGAGAACTGTCATTATTCACCTTCATTATCTTGACTTTTCAATTAAGGTGGTAGGTGGTAAGGACACTATCATATCTGCACAATAATTTTCTTTTCATTAATCTCTCAGGTTTTCTTTATATAATTTAGTAACATGTGATTAGAGAAGTAAAATGCCAGAGATATATTTGTCCTTTTAGAACATACTAGATATCAAAAAAAAAGCCCTCCTGTTAAATGAATTTTTATAATGTAAGCTGGGCATGAATTCAAAAACACTATTACACTTGGAACATAAATGTGTTCGACTGAAATAACAAAACTAGAGTGGACAATAAATAAAATTCTGGGGTGCATTTTTAGTGCCTTAGCAAAATGAATTCCTTATGGTCATGGAAATTATCGCAATATCACTAATGGAAGAATTTTTCTGGGAAACAGACCATACTATCTGTCTCATTCCAGCAAATTCAGGCATTATCTGTTGCAAATTGCCATATACGGTTGTGATGAAAGCATTAGATGACAACAGCACACCCCCAAAAGGCACCTCCAGAGCAAAACCTTCTCAGTTTATTCATGCCACTGAAGAATGGCACTACTCTTGAACAGACGGGTAGGATTTAATGTTAAAGTACAATGAAAGAAATCCTGCATCAAAGAACAATACATTAAAAGAAGATTAATTTTGGTTGCTTAATGCATAGTAACAGCTTTTTTATTGAATTAGATTGAAACAAATTTGAACCTTCTGCAGACTTCAACATGCTATTTGGCAGAAGAAAGTTGTAGCTGAGTACAGGGCAAGAACAAGAGAGGCAGAAGTTAAAGAAAGAACTGAGGTAAATAAAGATCCAAGCATAATTTCATGATCAGTCTAAGATTTGGGTGTGGTGAAGTTTTGTTTGAATGTTAATTTTAGAGGTCTTAGTTAAAAGGATTCTCCCGTATCTTTTGATAATTCTATTTGCAAAAGGGGGTGCTTAAACCGATGCGATTCTATTTGAAACCAGTGGACCTTCCTGATGCCATAAGGGTCATTTGCTATTGTATATTGTTGCATTATCAGAGTCTATATGGATCCAGATTTTTGGCAAGTCTATTTGAGAAATGACAAAGACATTGGAATATGTATTTACATCTCTTATATCTGAAAAACTGGTTTGTGAAACCAAGAGGGCATATGGGGGTGTAGATTATAGAGGTGCATTTCCACTAAATTCCTGACACCCAATCTGAGTTTCTGTAACGTTCCTGCTAAACCATATCAAGTAGAAAACTTCCTGAATTTTTTCTCTTATTTCAGCACTAGTCTATACCTTTTCAGTCCTACTATTGATATAAAATGGTATTCTGTTTTTAGATCCTGCATCCAAACATCTACTATTTCTTATTTTCAGGATTTGGATGCTAATGGCAAAACATTAGAAATAGCAGTCCTTAAAAAGGAATTTATTCTCATTTTTTTTAATTTTGCTTATTACTTTTATACCGCATTAT
>JANZLQ010000007.1:10411580-10422387 GCA_026212715.1 Elanus axillaris | reverse complement strand
CTTCCAGCAGCTTCTCACAGAAGCCACCCCTGTAACCCCCCCAATACCAAAACCTTGCCACAGAAACCCAATACATGGTATGCGTTGCTCAAGAAGTTAACCTTAGTGCTTCTCATACAGTCTGAAATATTCTTGTTTACTGACTTGGAAAACTCAGACTGCCAGAGCTATTTTATTTTTTTTAGTCTCATGGAGGAAGTTGTGATCTGGCTTTTATTTTCTCGCTGTTGAATTATCCTCTGCTGTTACAGTGCAGCATGCTAGGGAGGGCTTCTGTTGCCTGCCACTTTTGTTCAACAGGTGATTCTTATGACCGCTGGATTGCTTCACAGGTATGGCACATGAGCAATGACTGTTACTGTGTCTTTTCTTAAAGTATGTGCTGGTTTCCTAACAGCTGATGTTGTTGCAGCTGATTTAATGTGTAATATGTAACATTTGAGGTCAAGTTTCTTGGAGTGCTTTAGCTTGTCACCAACTTGAAAATTGCTCATTTTCTTCCAGAGTGAAAAGATCTCCTCGATCTCTTGCATAAATCCAGTGCGGTGCAATATTAGGAAGCTAACACAACTAAGAGAAATGAACAGATAAAGGAGCGCTCGTATGTCTTGTTCAACTCTTCAGACTGCAATAATGTAAGATAATATCTAATGTCCAAAGAATGCCAAGTGCTAGCAGTCCTAGCTGTAAAATGAGAAGGCAATGTTTGGTTTACACACTCACAAACCAGCTAAGAAATTGCTAACTTGGCATTAAGAAAAGGCATGGAATCCTGGCTTCATAAAGTTGTTAAGGATTATGTTTCTGAGTTCAGTGGAGGCAGAATTTCCCTATTTTGCCTTCTATCTCTTTACTCCTAGTTTCTCCATGAATTTCTATTTTTAGTGGAACTTTCTTTGCATTTTCAGTAACATGCAGAAGGTACGGATCCTAGCCATTCTTAAGTCAGTTAAATCCTAAACCACTCTCAGAGATAGCAGGGAGAGAGCAGAATTCTGAAACCAGGCTTCGGTAGTTCATGTCATGTCAGAAATACCATCAGTAATCAGGGGGTGGAGAGCACTTGCTAAAATACATGGATTCTGAGAAGGGAGTATAGCAGCAGTGAGAGTAGTCTTAATTCTGGAATTGCCTGCTATTTTTATGTTTCAGTGCTTCATCTCAGACTGTGGTTCTGCCTTTGTATGGTATAAAAATGGTATGTGCTTGCATATATGTTGCTCACAGTGAGTTTGTATTAAACATGTTTCATTGTCAGAAACAAAAGAGAAGAAAAGATGTTAGCAAATCTTTGGAAACTTTATCTGTAGTCTGAAAGCCAAAGCTATGCCTTTTCTGGTTTATGCCTCATCAGTCATGAAGATTTCGCAGTGAGAGCTCAGTTTATGCCAATGCTGGTAAGCCAAAATTGAAACCAGCTCACTTTTCTAGGACTCTATTAGCTTTGCAGTGCTAGCACAACTTAAAATGAATAACCATTTATTTTAGTTACCAGAGAAATCAACCATGTCTATGAATTTACACAGGTAGTAGCTCAGTTAAATAAAAAGGCATTCCATTTGGAGTAGAATTGTGCTTTAATGTTGAAAGACTGCTACTCTGGGATTGTGGGCTCTTACTTCTCTGTTTCTATACATACATACCTACATTCATCATAGAGACAAGATGGACCATTGGGCTCCTTCACTTCCTACGATACAGCATTTGGCAATGCATTGATTGTTGCTCAACTTGGAAATGCATGTAGAGGGGTACCTACCAGCAGTGTTTACCAAGTTCCCATTGCCAGAATGTTTCTTCTCATGCTTACTTAAATTACCTTATTTAAAACATCTGCTTTGCAGCCATGGGAAAAGCTAGATTAACAGTTGTGGTTTTAATAAAAAATAGCCTGAACTAATTCAGTTTCTTCAGTGTATATAGTCTGTTGTTCATGTTACCAGCAAACATTTGAGGATGTCTAAATTACAATCTGTAATATTTAGTCAAGGATATTAAGGAAGTAATATTAAATCAGAAATGTGCTGCTCCAATATTAAACTATTCTTATTTCAGTGAGTTTTTCCAATGATTGGTGTAGGTGTCATCCATTATCTCCCTGTCCCGTATGTATATTATCAATTTGCATTTTAATACAACAGGCTAATGAATTCTATTCTGAAATAAATCCACAATTTGTTCTTTTTGATATACATGCTTGAATTTTGGTATCTTCTCAAAAGTTCATCTTATGATCACAATATTCTTAGTCTCGAAAGGCCTAATTTCAGCAACTGTACAAGTCAGGCCAGCATATGTGAAGAAATCCCAATTTCCAAAAGGTATTTTTTCCCCACATTTACGTTATAAATAGGCACCTATCTTTTGCCAGTCTTAAAGGATCAGACAAAGAAGTAGGAACTGTAGCAATTTATACAGTTCTGTTAATCTACTGAAAGAATGAAAAGAAGATATAAAAAAAATTAAATTGTTGTCCACACTCTTCCTTTATTTACAGTACAAAGTACCGATTGCTATAGTGATAAATATCGCAATACTGTTATATAGTTCAAAGTGAAAACTCGTCAGATAACTAAGTTAATTGTTTTTCCCGATTGAAAGCCATATAGTTTAAATCCTTACTACTCATCTGCTGAATTACAGTTAAGTCAGGTAAATTAGAATAAGTGTGAATGTGTTGAAGATGCATCTTGAGCTGGTGAAAATTTTAATAACTAACAGAGATACAATTTTTACCAGAGATGTATCTCTTAACTCTTCTGGAAGTCAGATATCAGATTATTCTGCAATTCCGTTTTTGAAATTCGAGTACTGCTAGAGCGATACTCCACTGATATTTTAATGTACTAACTCTGTAGCTGCAGATGAATTTGTTTGATGTCAGGTCCTTGTTCTTCTGGCAAATACAGGCTATGCTTCTAAAACTAGCAAAGGGGCAGTGTTTTAGAAAATAAACCGAAGAGGCGGCGTGAGGGAAGGCAGATTGCTGGCTGGCAAGCAGGTTCAAAGACGGGCAGCCAGTCCCTCTGGCTCCAGCCTCCTGTCCCAGCGAGCATCTCCCTAGTGTGGAAGGTGGAAGTAGGAGGAGGGAAACATCTTCCTTCTGCTTATCTGAATAGTGTTGCATTCCTCTGAGCTTGTCCCCGTAGGGGATGGGAAAGGGGCAGCAGTGTCTAGGATCCGCAGTGCTCTTGGCCACTCGCTGGTTGAGGCTGGAAGGGAAAAGCAAAGCCGGGAGCTTTGTGCAGCCCTGCAGAAGTGGCACGTCCCCCCTGGGGTGGACCAGCATGTTGGCCTGCTCTGAGAAATTGCTGGGTTGGCAACTTGTAAACTGTGAAGAACTCCAGACAATATTGAACACCTTTGCTTAACCCCACAAACCATTTGGAGTGATGCTCCAGGTCCAGACCTTCTGGACTTCACTCAAACAGTTGCCAAATATTCCTTTAGATTAGGTTAAAGTCCATCTGAAATTTCTAGCCTGTGGGGTTCCTGATCTTAGCTCCTTGGGTAAAGCGGAATTTTGCCTCTGTTCAGCAGACTGATGAGTTTTGTCTAGGTCCATCACAGGGAAGCAAGGCTTGGATCCAACCCATTCTTACTCGGCGTGCACATGTAGCTAACGTACCGCGCTTTTTAAGGCAGCAACAGCACCATCAATTGACAATGCCTTTCATCTTACAGCTGGGGAACCTGAGGAAGAGATGCTACAAGACACAAGGATGCAAGAATTCAGGCAAGATCCACAAGGGAAAGGTAATTGAAAAATGTTGTAGTGGGATCTGTCAAAATACTCAATAGTGTTTAATTCCAGACCTCTCAAAATGTCTTTGCTGCTACGGAGGCTCGGGAATAAAAGTTTCCCAAGTTCTGAAAGCTTCTTTCGGGGCCTGCCCAGATATATTTTGGTGCTCAGCACGGCAGGTCCGTCAGTATCTGTCTGGTGCTCAAGCACGGTCCAGGTTCACAGTTAAAGACTTCAGCTCTGTGTTACTCACTGCAGGGCCTGGTGACACAGAGCGTCTGGGAGCGTTGCTCGCTTTTCTGTTGCCCTGTACAGGGAACCACCGTGCCAATTCTGTTCTTCAGATTCTGTTTAGCGGAAGAGTGCTTAAAGCAAGCGGCTATGCAGAGCTGTGATAGCCGCATGCCTTGGTGGAGTGAATCCCCTTGCTTTGTTTTGACCTCCTCCTTGAAAAAGGAATCGTATTTCCTCAGGCCATCTGGTTTAGGGACCTGGAAGAAGAACATGTCTTCAAGAACCGGTGTTAGAATGTACCTGTACAAGCGTAGCTTGTTTAGAGCTACCGTGTCAGCAGCCTGTCTGGGTAAAATTACTGTCCATTTTTATGCAAAATGTTCATTATTGCCTGTATTGCACTTGTTTTCACATAAACAACAATTTCACTGTGGCATTACAGGGACATAAGAGGAGGTTCCAGCGGTATTGTAAAATAGCAGTCGTGCTGCGGTCATCTTAAATTGATACCTCTGTCCAGGTACGTTAGGATCCCTTTTGGAGCCGCACTGCTGCTGTACGTAGTGTTACTGTACTTGCTGAATCTGTCTGTATCTGCCTAAATTAATAAAAAAGAGCCAGTGTGTTCTTGCGTGTGCTGTTACACAGAGAAAGAGTCAGTAGTTGAAGAATTCACATATCACAGCTATTGGTAACTGTATGAAAATCCAACTCGGTAACATATGGTGCCAAAACAGATATTAAATCAGACTTAGATCTGAAGAGTACACATTTCTCACAATAAAATACATATTTTTATGTTTTATGGCATAACATTTACTGCCTGAATTTGGATTATCTAGTATACCATTATACATATAACAGCAGGACTCAAAATATTTTTATATCTGAATAAGTTAAATTTCTTCATAATAATCATTAAAGATGCACTGCTGTATTTAATTTCTGGAGAAAATGAGGGGCGAGGAAGTAGAGAAGTGGTTACAATGACTTTAAAGCTGCTCCTGCTATGCAGAATTGGACAGTAAACAAATGAAGTTTTATGGAAAATCAGTTAATATTCAGTGATTCAGAATTTGGCTTTGCCAAGGATACATGAGCCAGACCCATTAGTTGCAAAATGTTCATCACTCAAAAATATTCTACAGTGTTTTTATTTAAGTATCGCATGAAAAAAATATGGCAGCTTGTAAACTATATATACACAAAACATCCAAGCTTGCTGTTCAGGCTTATGAAGTGGAATCCTCCAGTCACAAGGACTGAATGTTACATGTATTGAGTACACAGAACATCATCCCAAATGTAGACTCTGGTTTCAAATAACCTATGTAGTCTCGGTTAGAAATTTACAGTCTTGGGAAAGGCAGAAGTGCAGCACTCTCCTGGAGGAGGCAGAGGGGAAGGGGACTCGGGAGGGTTCCTTGTTTGATACAGCTCACTGATTTCCACTTTAAACTTGCTTAGCTTACAAGTACAAATATGGTTTTCTTTCTTTGTTTTCTTTCCTTTTTTTTTTTTTTTTTTTTTGGCAGCCTGCTCAGCACATTCACCCCAGGCTCTTGACAGTCAACCTGGGTTCTTTCCATTTCATGTCTCATTGCTGGTAATAGGGTCTCTGCAGGCTTTATTATACCTCCAACACACCTCTATGTGGTTGTCTTCAGATTATGCCATCAGTGACACCTGTGCAACCCCATTAATCTTCAGTGGTGTGGTTACAGTATTGTGAAAGGCATAATGAAAAGACGGTTGTGGTTTCTTTGTATGTAGGAGAGCAAAACTTGAGTTCTCGGAGCGTCGACAGCATGGGCTGCCTGACTTAGCGTACAAAGTGGGAAACAAATGAGCCAGTTTCAGCTTGTGAAATCAGATTTTGGGAGAAAACAGTGCAAACATTTACGTCAAAACTAAGAAAAGTTAAACAGAAATCTATAACCTGGTGTTGTCACTACACAGAAATCCATGCCAGTATTAATTACCTGCTAAGGCTGGAGACCATTAGTTCATTTCTGTGTGTAAAGCTTTTTGTGTTTCCTTTATTTATTTATGAGAATCCAGACCACCGCACGGGCTTTTTCCGTAGCTGCCTGATACTAAGAGCAACTCCAGGGCTACTCTTGAGTTACGCTTGGGTCGGTTCATCCTGCCCAGCCTGAAGTTCAGGACAATGTAAAGAAGT
The DNA here is from genome assembly GCA_026212715.1 of Elanus axillaris. Taxonomy (NCBI): domain Eukaryota; kingdom Metazoa; phylum Chordata; class Aves; order Accipitriformes; family Accipitridae; genus Elanus; species Elanus axillaris. The sequence continues at coordinate 10,416,226 of JANZLQ010000007.1, read as the reverse complement.
TCGGAGGCTCTTTTCTGTCTACTCCAAGGAGATCCTCTTCACAGGCGCAGTCCTGGGCGGGTAGGTTATGTATGAGACCGGCCTTTTCTCAGACAACAGAAGGCAGGTTTTGAGACTGGCTGCCACTCTCAGTGGCTGAGAACTAACTTATCTGGGGGGAAAAAAAAGCCATTTGTTTCAAGTCGAGCTTCAAGGGAATGAAAAGAAAAAGAATTGGATCAAAGGGCACTAAATGCTGAAGAGGCTTCTCTGAAAATGACAGTACCGTGCCACTTCTTGAATGCCTCTTTGCAGTTAAATAAAGCAACGAACAAAATTGCTCCATAATGTCTTCTGCCTTGTGCATGCCTTGAGTCTCCTTCCAGATTAATTCTTTGCTGACCCACTCAGGCTCCAGGAGCTCCGACGAGGAGGCTCTGCGTGGGAGCGGAACCCAGGACTGGCTGAGAGCTGACGGTTTGGTGTCTTTGGGGCTGTGTTCAGCTCCAGTGTCAGCAGTTCTGGCAACAGCATAGCAGCCTTGGTCAGAAAGCTGCTAGAGCACAAGCTGTTTTCCTGACCTGGCGAGTAAAGTGTTTGCCGATGCAGATGGGAAGATGATTTGAAGCTTGCTTGGTCTGCTGCTGATTTTCCTCTGTTTAGAAATGCAAAGATTATTGAATAGAATAACAGAGAAGCTGAAACATTGTGCAGGGGACATATTACCCTCTTTTTGCCCCTATTGCATTAGACTGGAAAAAAACTAGCAGGGCTGGAAGAAGGAGCTGAGAAATGAGAGAAGACAGGAACTCCCTTGCAGGCTTTTGTCACACAGACTTCCTAAAATTGTCTTCGCCTCTGGAAGGGACAAATGGATTGTAAACACTGGAGGCTGAGTGCTCAGAGAGGCCCAGGAGCTAATTTATACTCACAGCTCCTGCTTTGCCGAGTATGCCTCCAAGGGACACTCTCCAAGCAATAGCTATTCTTCAGTGAATTATCTTCTCTGGTTTTCCTACATGCAAATCTAGCCACGGGGAAAGGTAACCCTTCCAAGCCAGTCGTGCCCCGAGTACTTCCAAAACTCCGAGAATTTCTCTTTGTATGGAGCTGCTGCTGAACAGCATCTGCTCCTCAGAAGGTGCCGTGACAGCTGCATCGATCCCTCCTGTTGAAAAGGCAGCAGCTAAATACATGCTTCCTTGAGATACATACATCAGCTTGAGATGAAAAGGGCCTTCGAAATAGGGATGATAAACCACAGGTATGTCTGCAATATACTGCGGATTGCTTTCTGCAGGGTGCTACCCCTCCTGTTACGAGGGATTTTTCTCGGATAGGAAAAACGCCTTCTTTATGCCTCCTTTGCTTCTGCCTCTTTTTTGCATCCCTGTAGGGCTGGCCGTGGCAACCTGTCCCTAGGTTTTCAGTCAGGTCAGATCTGTTATCACTCATTTGCTGAGTGATAGTCTGTTTATGATTTCTTGGAAGATTTCACGATGTGTCATGCAAGAGGCAAAATCAATTTCCAAATCTGCTTTTGTTTCAGATCTGCTTGTTTTCCAGTTTCTGAATATTTCTTCATTTTTTCTGCCGTTGCGCTACTTTCAGCGAATAACTCCACATATATTTGCATTGAATCACTGCAAACGCATCTATTCTTTTAAATATTTGACAGCATAAAATTTCAGAAGCCCATTATGTAGCTAATTTAGAAATTTCCAAACAATGAATAATTCTTCAACCTTGAGACACTCGAAGAAATAGATTAGGATTTTCAAAATTAGTTTTAATTTCTTCTAAAAATCAATTATGTTTTTAATGTACTCATCCAGAATAGAGGAAGGCAAATAAAACTGATGTTTTTTCCTCTTATTCTACCCAGTATTGTAGTATGTGTACATATGTATTTTATATCTAGATTTCTCCATCTCTTTGTCTATAAATATTGGTGTCCTTATCTGTGTTCGGATTATTTAAAAATGCAAAAGGAATGGAATTATTGTATATGTTCTTTGGAAGTAAGTTACCATGTATTTTGTCTGGGTACTAGCATAATACTTCTGATCCTTTGAAAATAACAATTATGTATTTATACCATTCTACTGAACCTTTTTTAAAGCAAAGAATACACATTTTTCAATAGTATTTGCTAGTGTTTCCATTTTTACTCTTACTTTTAAAGCAGAATTTCAGCAACTATCCCTGTTATTGCTAGGCTGATCCTGGTCCTGACAAAATGCATGTGCTGTGGAGCAATGCAGTAGGACCATGCTCAGTAGAGGAAGGTGAAAGATAAATTTTCTGTGCATAATCTTTTTTTTCTTTCTTTTTCCTCCTTTCTTTTCAAGAGCCAACCCAGGTAACCTCCTCATCGTTTTCTAACGTTTTCTTGATGTGATCCAGCTGAGTATTGTGGAGAGGACTGAAAATTTGGCTAGAAGCAGAAGCTAGTAGGAACCCATTGCTTCACTGGACACAAGCCACAACCTTCCAGGTGCTTATGTCTATTTAAGACATACATAGATCTTAACTGTCATGTCTATATTCTACTGGTGTTCCTTTTGTGAGTGGGAAATATGCTGGCAGGAAACAGAATGTTTGTTGTCAGTCCTTAAATATGTCACCTATTGTTTAATTTTCATGTTTCTACAAATATGTTTGTCATGTACCTAGTTTATGTAATAATGTATAATATGGTAGAATTAAGGGATATATAAATGCTATTTCAAAATAAGACTTCCCACACACCCACTGGAAAATTAGATGGTATAATATGTTGAAGTCAATTTGCATTTACAGATTCATAGTTTTCATAGACATCTTTCTGAAAGCAGAATTCAGAAATAGCAGTAGAAATGAGACAAATGAAAATTTCTATGACTATATGTGTCTTGAAATTAATATAGCAAAGCTTAGAGCATTAACCCTACTCCCAAACCACACTTTCAGAGTGGAAAGTAAGTGAAATAAGCGTGGCAGTAACTCAGGTTACTTGAGCGACCTGGTTGGTTTTGGCTGTCTGATCAAATATGTGACTCCATGAAAATAATAGTCACTTTTTTATGGTTTAAAAGCAAAGTGGAAGCTTGTTAAGATTAGTTGCAGAAGTTTGAACTTGGGTAGTCTTGAATGGTAGGCTCAAAGAAATGATAAATCCTTTGGAAGCTAGTTATTCATTAGTTGGGAGAATGGAAGGTGGAAGCATATCATAAGTATCAGGGGGAACTGAATGGAAGAAAGAATTTTGAAACCTAGTTCAGGCATATTTCAGAACAAGCGCTAAAGGCTTCATTTATAGAAGAACAGATCTACAAATTGCGTAAAGCTTGAATATGACAAAGAATTTATTATAAAAGGTTTTCAAGAAAATCTGCCTTCACCAGCTTTATATCAATTTTGTCTTTATTTTGAGGATCAGGATATCATGAGCTGATTTAATGTCGATTCAGTTAAGATCATAACTTGCCTTTCTATTCAGTAAATGCAGTCATCCTCCCAAGACTCCAGTCTTTCAATGAAGCCACAAATTCAGAATAGCGTGGAAGTCCAATTCAGCTAATAATGTCTATTAAAGCCATTGAACAAAGGGTAAGAAAAACGTCTGGCATTGTGGAAAATAGCTAGTGTCAGCCTAAATAAATGTTTCTCTCTTCGCACTTTATTTAATAATTTGCTATGGTGGTTTTGGGTTTGCCTTTTAGGATGACAGACAGTGGCATTTTGGAGTGAAACTCTATCATTGCGTGTCTGATGGGAAAATTAGCACTTTTTTTTTTTTTTCTGCAGGTGATGATGTGCCGTAAGTGGCAAAGCATTATCTGTTCTGTCAACTAGCTTACTATGGACTGTTTTCTCTGATAAATGGAAGCTGGTTGGACTCTTTCCGAAAGCACCGTTGAGTTAGAAGGTGAGCTTTGATATAAGGCCACAAGTCACTAAGAGACAAACCATTGTATATGTAATTAGGTTGATCAGTATTTCTAGGTCCTAGCATAGGTTAAATCATTTGTTAAGTGAACATCCTACAGTACTCTATCCAACAATATCTAGAGGTGTGTATGACGCCACAAAACACAGAACAGTGGTTATGAAACTAGTTTAAGCCTCTTGAGTAAATGGTTATTAACCTGACAAATTAATGTTTTTCTCCCAATCATAGATATAAGCCAGTTCTAATTATTTTTTTTTATTTTTAATAAGATTCTGACATGGATGGTATTTACTGCAAAAGACTTTATTCTAATATATGACCATTCATGCATGCATATAAAATTTGAATTAATAGAAGCCATAGAGATGAGTCAGCATTGTAGATTTATGTCTGGTTTAATGTATTGAGAAGGATTCTCTGAGAAGACAGGAAAAAAAATGATTTATATTCCCATCATTTAAGAAGTGAAGCCCCTCTCAGCAGCACCTGCATACCTTTAAGGATATACAGGAGGACTTCTCATAAATTACTGGATGCATTTAAAATAAAGGTTATTCAGAGTAATTATGTAGAACAGTCCAATATAGTAAGGTGGTGTGCTGGTTTTGGCTGGGATAGAGTTAATTTTCTTCCTAGTAGCTGGTATAGTGCTGTGTTTTTGATTTAGGGTGATAATAATGTTGATAACACACTGATGTTTTTGGTTGCTGCTGGGTGGTGTTTAGACTAAGTC
>JANZLQ010000007.1:10357195-10411557 GCA_026212715.1 Elanus axillaris | reverse complement strand
CCAGCCAGCGAGAAGGCTGGAGGGGCACAAGGAGTTGGGAGGGGACACAGCCAGGGCAGCTGACCCAAACTGGCCAATGGGGTATTCCAGACCATGGGACGTCATGCTCAGTATATAAAGCTGGGGGAAGAAGAAGGAGGCGGGGGGACGTTTGGGGTGATGGCGTTTGTCTTTCCGAATAACGCTTATGTGTGATGAAGCCCGGCTTTCCTGGGGATGGCCGAACATGGGAACTGCCGATAGGAAGGGGTAAATGAATTCCTTGCTTTGCTTTGCTTGCATGCATGGCTTTTGCTTTACCTGTTAAACCGTCTTTATGTCAACGCATGAATTTTCTCACTTTTGCTCTTCTGCTTCCCACCAAGGGGGGAGCGAGTCAGTGACTGGCTGTGTGGTGCTTAGTTGCCGGCTGGGGTTAAACCACAACAGGCAGGAAATTACTTGAGTCCATTAATTTTATTTGTGTCTTGGCCAAGAGAAATCAATTAGAGGTATACATCAGGGGACTGCACTTTCTCCAGAAAAGGTAGCGCGTGTATACATCTCCTTGTACGTGTGTGTAAGTTCCCCCAGATCACTGCTTGGTTAGGGGACACCACGTGAACTGAGCCAACCCCAGGAGCTGTCACAGGACCAGCCCCACAATCATCAGTAGGGCTTATATGACTCCAGAAAGATACTGTGCGAGTTCCTTACACACTTCAGTGCCTTTATATGCACCACAAATCAGAGGCAGAGAGATGTTAAGAACCCCTTTATAAAAAAGGAGCAGAGAGGCTAATGTGCAGTGTGATTTGGATGGACTTTTAGGGTAGGATTCGTGTGGTCTTCTGCCATCTAAACTGGTACATTACAAAACACTGTTTTGTTTTACACAGAATTAAAATGAGGGAGATAGAAAGGTCCTTCATTTTTTTCTTCCATAGCTTCATCATGTAATACTCGCATGGTCTGGGGAGTCCAAGGTTTCTCTCCTTTCCCAATGCAACTTTCCAAAACTTGCATCTTGTTCACAGCTAACAGCATGCCAGAAAAGTGTCCTAGCTGTTTTACTACAGATTAGCTTGGGCTGGAAAAAAACTCTACTTCACCTTTTGAATCTGTGCCGTTCAAATAGAACATTAAAGATTTCCTGAGCCAGAAGAAGAATAACAGTATAACTTGCACAGTACACTGCATGGGACAGAAGAGATATGGGGTCAGTTCCTTCCCCAAGGACAATTAAGATATGTTCTTTAGATTAAGCATGAATTGAATAAAATAGATAGATAACTGAACCCACGCTTTTCCTTGTGAACGCTAGATTCAAAAGCAGCCATATAAAAGGGGAGCACTGTGACTTTATTCGCTAGATTCCTCTCATGTTTTAAAAAAAAAAAAAAAAAAAGTTGGATGTGCCTGTGTTTGTCTGGAAGCCTGTCCCCGAGTTGTCCTTAATATGTATTCTGGACACAAAAACCAGGTGGAGAAACGTCTTTGTTTTTGAAAACTGAGGAGCGTTTGCGCAAGTGCAAAATCAGACAGGTAGGAGTCTATGGGGTTATAAATAGCTGAGTTTGGGCATTTTGAAGATTGTAATTTTGGGTGTCTAAATGTCAGCTACAAACCAGTTTATGTATGTAAAAGCTACTGTGGATTTCACCCTAGATGGACTAGCAGTAAAAATCACACAAAGAAGTCTGTGGAAAAACAGAGGTTATACTTACTAGGAGATCTACAGTTTTTATTAAGGGAACAAGCGAAATGTGTCACTCCCTTCTACCCCTTTCTCACCACTTCCAACCCTTTCAGATCCATCCACAAACTCTTCTGGAATAATCTTCTCTGTAACTGCATCTCTGAAAATCTAGGTAGATAAGAAACTGTTCATAGATCTTCAGATCATGTAATAAGGAAACCAAAAAGGAAAATAGAGTCAAAAAATGCCTGTTATGTGTTGCACGCCCTGGATCATGCCATAAGGAAATGTGGGAGGATTTGGTAGCACATTGCCTATTGGAACAGTGTTGCAAGTGGTAGAGGGAACCAAGCTTTGTGAAGCCTCTGTCATACAACCGTTTGGGGATTCTTCCTGGAATGTCCCCAAAGAGGTGCCAGATTTTGTTTTAGAGCTAGTTGGAGGAGCCCAACAGATGTGTTCCCCTTGCACGTGCCATTACTTAATGCAGGAAAAAGTCATGCAACATTTTAGAAACAGGAATCAGAGCTCACTGTGAGATTTCATAGGAGGAGAAGGTGATAATCATTTTAAAAACAATTTAATTTACCTGTAGTCACACTCATACTGACATGCTCTCAGACACCAAGATAGGTGTGCCCCAGCGGTCTCTCCTGCATTCACACACCAAGATGCACATATCCAGGCAGCCTGGCCAAGATTCTTTGCAGGGCTGCAGAGGATGGGGACACCGGCTCATACTCATCACATCTCCTGGAATGCTGGTCAGATTGGCTCCAAGAGAGCCAAGCAGCAAAGAAGAGCTGGCAGCAATCAGTGGCTCCGCTCTGTACCACCTCTGTGAATCTTCAGGATTTACTCATTGTCGTTTTTCTCTGAATCGTTGTGTTGGGAGAAGCTGCATGTAGATATGCTGGAATTTGGATAACCTGCTACTGTAGGAGTCATGAACATACGCCATAACTCAAGCCTTTCTTTTGCTCTGCCGGTTGATGCTTCCACACTCAAGACATTCATATTCATTCTCCACTCATATCAGCACCAACATTTCTATTACAACTGAATATCTGTGGACAGTCAAGGGGATCCAGTGCTTCTGTTTGCTTCTTCACCCACACTTACATATCACCATATATTTACCCAGAGTGGTTTGGGCATTTTTTCCTGGCTCAAGTTGGATTGAAATGCCAAAATCTTGGAAGAGTTTGTAAGCTAATAAATGAGAAAGTTTTTGGTGTTACATCAACTGTGAAATTTCATTTTGATGCTGACCTTTCTGAAAATACTATTCCAAAAATATCATTATTGATTTACATCTCTAAGCAAAAAGTAATCTCAAGCCAAAATTTGGAACCTGTCATTTAGAAAATGTCAACATAGGATGTTGTGACAACTGTGAAACTTCTTTTCCGTTTAAATGAAAAAACCATCAAAATCAGCCCTTTCCTTCTGAGCAGCTTCTTGGTTTCAGCAAATCAGCAACAGTACAAGTTCAAGCAAAAAGCACCCAGGAAGCTGTGAAAGTGATGCCCGCTGCCTTCTGCGGTACCTAGCCCTGAATTCTGTGGCATCCTGAAGTGAAGTCTCTGTGTTTGCAGAAGGGAAGAGCACAGAAGACTGGCACGCTTCCAGGTTTCCTTTGTATCGCACTACGTTGTGTCCTATACAAGCTGCGTGTGTGTTGGGAGAGCTGCTTCTTCCTTTTTTTTCCATGCAGGATTGTGTGTGGTAGGTATGTGGTCATAACTGCTGTCAGCAGGAATCACTTTCTCTATGATGTATGAACTTCTTAACATAGGTAAATGGGTAAATCAAGAACCCTGCAATCTTATTACATGTATCATTCAGTCTGTAATTTTTACAAGGATTAATAGAACAGCTTAGCTGTGTCAGTGAAGCAGGTTTTGTCGGCCAGTTCTAAACAAATAATCAGTTTGGGTTAAATTTGGGTCTGTCTACCTAGAAGATTGAGAGCAGGATTGAGTTCCTTTTTTTTCCTCTTCCAAGCTAACCAAACATTTTTCCATCTGAATTAGTGCAGTGCTCAGCCTGACATACCAAGATAGAGTATATGGTAGGTTTGGCTTGTCATCATGACACTTGCTCTAAGTAACGACAGGATGATCCTCTATCTCCACAGAGCTGCAACATGCCATGTTAGACAACATGTGTGATAGCTGTAGTTGTGTTGTTTATCTAGTTGTTGTTGGCTTAGTGTTCACCATGTGTAAGTGAGATTGGCTTAGCTTCCAGGATTGCTTTATTAAGCATCTTTACTACGTAAGCATCTTTTTCCCAGTTTCCAAATCAGTCGTGGTGGTGGTGAACCAAAATGTTATATCTTGAAAGGAGAATGTGAAAGGATGCTGCTTTTCCCTTTATTTTAACTTTATTTTCTGCCTACTATCCCTTGCCTTTGAAATTAGAGAAAGAGAAACCATCTAACATGTCACCAAAATAATGTAGTAAACAAGCATTCTATCTGTCCAGTAAGGGCTTGAAATGTATTACCAAACTAACTCAAAACATCAGTGATTTCTTCACCAAAAAATGTGGGTAATTTCACTGCATGGCATAATCTGGAGGGAGCCAGACAAGATACCACATGCATCTGTGGGTAGCAAACCCATGTCTCCAGTTCAGGACTGAACAGACTGTCAGCAATCCGTTCCACAGGTACTACATACAAGCAAAACTCCCATAGTTGAATTTTTTCATTGAATTGACTGGCTGAAGGCCTCAAGAGTGACATGTGGAATTTGTAGTTGACCCCCATGCAAATCATACAGATAAACTGATTTTTTGCCTTTTGCAAACCTTTGCCTTTTGCCTTTCAAAATTATCACTCTCAAAATTGACTATGTCATTGCCCCATTCCCTTTACAAATAGATGATAAATTCTGTACATAATGATCTTAAAAATGAAGCAAACCAGAAATTCAAACTTGTTTTCTTGGCAATGGCTTTAAGTGAACCTAAGCTCTCCTAACTGGAAAAGCTGTTTGTGTTTTCTTTTGTCTGGACCATATGGCGTGGCATCTTCAGAGAACTGCAGATCAGAGACTTGAAGTCATGTGAGGTCCCGCTGTCTATGCCCACCCAGATGCAGTTGCCAATTACTGTTTCACATTGCGTATTTCATCAATAGCAAGTATCTCTGAAATGCTGCAGCATAACAGTAATTATAGCTGTATGTTCGCTGAAGTACGAAGGAATGCCCCTCTCCTAAGCAGTTTTTCCCCAGAAAGTCTAAAGATACCGTGGTTATAGGTGGCTGTATAAGACTGCTAGCCAGAAATAATGTCAAGACTTGACAGAGCTTCAGCTCATAAAATGTTGCAGTTTCATTTACTTTATTAGAGCCATATCAGTTTCTATCAAATGTGGAACTTACGTAATTATATTCTTATTACATTTCTTTTTTACTTTCTCTATTTCTTGTTTATGTCTTGCACTATGTTTTATGTGTTCAAATAAATTTGTAGAAGGATAACAGACAAACTAAAAAAATAATGCTGTTCTCTGGCCTGACATTGAAAAAACCCATTAAGACTATAATTGATTTCAGAATACATATTTTGTCATCTTAATTCCATTTTCCAAGAGTCTGTAATGGAAAAGTAACTTTCCTGAATGAGGAAATAGGCTTGAGATAATGATACGATAAGAAGAAAGAGCATCCAGATACCCCAATGGAAAATGCCTTCTATTCTACTTCTGAAGCAACAGAGAGAAACCCAGTAAAAAGTAATTGTCTTTCTCACTCTAAAGGGTATATATCATCTGCAGAAATTAGTTCCAATGTTTTCCCTAATCCATGAAGTATTTTTGTTTGTTTATCTACAGAAACATTTTACATGTTCCACCAAGAAAATCAAAATAGTTCACACCACACAGAGGGGTGGGGTTTTTTTGGGGCTGGGCAGTCAGCAGTATTCAGACCACCCCACCCAAGTTCTTACAAGACAGTGAAGAAATACGCTTCTTATCCTCAATGTTCAAACACAAAGTTGCTTGATGGGGACTGGGCATTTGATCAGCTTCTTAAGGATTTAGAGAAGGGATTCCCGCTTCATGAGAGCTGGGTAGTGTCCAGTCTAGATCGTTAATTTAAGACCGTGTGTTCACCAGGTGATACGCTGCAGCTGCATAGGAGGTGTTTAAAATATTGGTAGCACAAAAGATTGCTCTTTGTTAGAACCCTTTTGTTCCATCCAGAGCAATGAGGAAGCTTCTCCGCTTGGCCGCAGGCAACGGTACAGTGTTTGGGTAGCAAAATAAACCTGCCAGAGGATCAAACACTTTGCTTTGCAATCATTAGCATGGTTAATTTTGTGTTGACTCATTGACTAAAATGGTCTTCCACACCAAAGCTTTAGTTGAGAGCCAGAATAACAGCTATTTCAGATAAGCATCACTTGTCAAGACTGGTTTAGAGGTCAGGGTTTTGTTGCTGTTCTAGGGGCAATCACAGAAAACCGTGCAGGTTGTTAGAAGTTGTGGCAGGTAGTACTGAAATCCTCAAAGACAAATAAGCAATTGGCAGCTGTCACTTTATGGTTTTTGTCTCGGGGATTTTCTCAGTTATGTCTCTTTGCTAGTGGTTAGTTAGATAACCCAACACCATTTTTACTGTGATGTCCGTGTGAATGTTTGAATTGATTTCTGTCAGTATAGCATGTTCCACTTTCTAATTTTGCAAGGTAATATTTTCAGTTAAGTTTTTCTACCGTCTAGTAGACAATTTCCAATTCTTCAGCCCCTTCTTGTGAAATATGTTGTCTTTGCAGTATGCTAGCTTGTATCTTGTTTAAGGTTAATGAAGCCTGTGAAGTACTTCTAGCAGTTTTCTAATCTAGTATTATCCCCATAAGACTCTGTGTAGTCCTGCTATAGACACAGTTACTGGACAGTGATTTAGATGAGTTCTTATCAAAATATTAAATGAGTGATGAAATCAAGAAATGTTTTTTACTCTGTTTTCTTCTTGCATTTAATCAGTGGCAGGTACCATGCTAATAAATAGATGATGACATAGCAGACAGCTCATATCACCACACCTTCAAGCTGCATTTTAATTTTCCTTACGAGTCTGTCTCCTGTTTTAGCAGCAGAATTTTTGTCTTCATTACAAAGAAAAACACTTAAGAGTATTTTAAAAGTTTCATTTACGTGTTCTTGAGGAAAGGAGAATCAAAGAAAAACTCTTCAGGAATTACTGAAGCATCTGATTAATTGCAGGCCTTTTTCTTACTTAGTGGCGCATTAATCTTGAATTGCTACTTCACTCTTCCTGGTGACTGAAAACTCTCCATTATTCAGGGGACATTTCCAGCTGTCTGTGTTGGTAGCAGCAAATGACACTCATAGGTCTCTGCTAAGAAGCTGCCTAAATCTGAAAGCAAATAGCGCAGCAGCACTGTGACAGAGCCAGAACATCCTTTGGGGATGCCTAATCCATCACTTGACTGTGAGAGGAATACAATATTTTCCCAAATTTGTCTCTAGCAGAATGAATTTGTGTGTAAAATCCCACTGGGAGAAATTCTGTTATAACTCACAACACTGGTAGAACTTGACTTTACAGTTACTGCTGATTTACCCTGTTGTAAATAGGAGGGGAACGTGACTTAGTGTCTTGATATAGCAGAGCCTAACATTATCTGTGTTACCTTCAGCCGTAGATTAAATGGTGATCATCTAAAAGAAATTCCTCCGTCTTCCTCTTTTCCCAGTAATCTAATTTATATTAAAGTAACGGTGCTTTTTTCTATCTAACTATCTTGCAACAGGCACAGAATTATAAGCGCGTGATGCATGCCCAAGTCTTTATAAGGTTCACTTTGTAGAAAGGAGAGCTAGGTTTGTCTCTCTTTCTTTTTAATTAGTGCTTTTCTGTACTCTCAAGACTTACATTGATGTGATTTGCATGAGTCAACTGTCTGTGCCTCCGCCACACACACACACATATATATATATATATAAGAGAGCAAGAAGCTTGAAGGTACAAAAGAGGGGAGGGGATGGAAATACCCCCCATGCCCCCAGCATGGGGCAGGTGCTCTACAACAGAGCTGGTGTTTCCCCATCAGTGTGTGCCCAGTTGTAATTGCTGGGGCGGGGAGAGAAGCTGCGTTGCAAACTGTGTGGAGTAAGAGAGCTGTGAGTCATTCCTGCCGCTCCAGTCTTTTTAATGGGCTCCAGGCAGAGCTGGATTAAACCAGGCAGGGTGCAGTTGCCATAGCACAAAGTCAGAGACAAAAATACTACTTTTTTAGTCCAGCCTGGAGTAGAGCAGGGCATTGCTCTGGTGGGGAAGAGCCAGAAAGCTGGGGTGCAACTGGGGGCTCCCGTTTTGGAAAAATGTTGCAAGGTGGCCCTGCAGCTGCTTGGGCATCCACTGGTTATGAGGACGAGAGCTCAACCCTTGGGACCATGCATCCAGGCTCAGATGGGCTTAGGAGGTGGTAAATGCCCTGCAGACACCTGACGGGTCCTGGGTGCCACGCCAGGCGTTGGTGAAGCTCTGTACCTGCTGGGGCGCAGAGGAGGGGACGTGAAGTTGGCTCCCAATCTCTGGAGCTCTTCCCCTCTCCGGGCTGCACCACACGATGTCTGGCACAAGTGTGGAGGGATGCAGGCATCGGGGAGTCACTCCTGCCAGGCAAGGAATAGGTCCTGGCACTGCTGGGAGCACTGGGAAGGGCCCCCAGCAGGGAAAGCAGACCTGGCTCCTGGGGATTTGCTGGAAGCAGGAAACTTCTGTGACTGCTGAGCGGCCTCGGCATGGTCTAGAGTGGGAAAGTTGAAGCACTGCCCCTGGGAAGGCTGTGGCAGAGGCATGCCTGAAGGAAATGAATAATTCCTGACAGATCTTTCCAAGTTTAGATGTGGGTTTTGGTCTTGATAACTGACAGTACTGAGATTTTTGGTTCTTTGTTAGAAAGCATTTGGACAGGGAGCTGGCCAAATGATGCAGCTGAAAATTCCTGTTCCTCCATTCCTCCCTGAAGTGTATTGGAGATTGTGTCCGGACAGCACGGAGTCTGGCTATCTGTGCAGCCTCCCCTCCTCTCTTAGAAAGGAATAGAGAGTTGGTGCTCTTGGCGCTATAACGGTAATGAAAGCTCATTTACCTTTACTGCTCTGCCATTATTCAGCGGTATTGTATTTCTTCCCCATTACTTCTGAATGGAAAACACGGTGGTTGGTGTCCCCTTACCCTTGCCAGCATTTCATTCTCTGCCCATTACTGCCTGATCTGAACTCTTATCTACTGCAGATAGAAAGACTCCTGTTGTTGGCAATGTGTGGAAAGGGGCTATCTATCAAAAATCAGCCGGTCTTGGTATCTTAATGGAAATGAACATTACTTACAGCATCTTCCTTTTTGGCTATTTTCTATTTTCAGCCTATATTCTTTGATTTCAGTATGCAATCAAAATTATAATTCCATTTTAATATCAATTGAGAAGTAAATACTGTTGGTTCTTTTTCCTTCTTTTCAGGCACTGCCATTGGTAGTTGGGAAACTTTGATCATATGTGATATTTACAGGAAACTATAATGGATAAATGAATTGCAACATCACAACTGAGTTTACAGGTTAACTGTTCCATGCACAGTTAACATACAACTTACTGAAAATTGCCATGTATATACAACATATCCAATTCACTTTAACAGTCATTGGTTCTTTGTTGCAATGGTTTCATATGTTGTGAAAGGTTGCATCCAAACTTGTTGGTTTTTTTTTCCCCAGCTTACACACAGTTAGAAGGCAAGACATAAAAGTTTAAAATCATGAACTGTGGACTCTGAGGTCAGGTTTCCTAGACGTTTTTGAAGAGTGGCTGGTGTCTTGACTTTATTCTGTATGGTAGGTATTGCTGTTTCTGCTTACTGTTTGTTCGGTGGACATAAGCAAGAAATAGGAGTTTCTAAGACAGTCCTCAGAATGGGATGTGGAGACATTGAGCTTTTGCTTTCTCATCTGCTTGAGGAGAAAACAGAAAAGTAGTTGATGTGCCCAGAACTGAAGCTGTTGTCCTGCAGTTAGTGGAGAGGCGGTATTCACAGCTGGGGCAGGATGTAACCGCAATCCCAGAACAAGTCCATTTCAGTAAAACATGGAGATTGCAGTGGGCAAAGTTGATGTCCCAAGTCTTTTTGAAAAAGGAAGGGGAAAACATGTACTAATTATTTATGAAAATATTGTAAAATATGTTAAGTACAGGTGCACAGGATGGAAGTATTTTGGACAGGTACTGCTTGGATCGCGGTGTTCGTATGATTGATTTTCATAAGGCAAATGAGAACCATTTGCTCAATGCCCAGTTAAAAGGATTTTCATTGCATCTGTATAACAGCTCAGGTCTTAAGGATTGTTGTGTTAACCACGATACTCCTTTACTTCATACAACCAAAGCTTCTGACATGGCAATGAGACCATTGGCTGGTAAAGACTGGATGATATTCCAATTCAATCATTCCATGCATGAATAAATCCTGTTAGCTTGAAAAAAATCATTGACTCAGTTCCCAGAAGAAACTTCTCAAAGTATTTTCTATGCTGCTGTTTGTTTGGCAGCAATTAAAACTTTTGGCTTCACAAGCTAGTCTTTGTAGATGCCAGCTCCTTTCTGTCACAGAAAAGGCTCGCCTGGTTCTCGGATAGGTACATTCTGGTTAATACAGGTGGCATCTGTGTTGGGACAAAGGGAACAAGAATGAATGCCGGGGATGTGCAGGTAAGAGGGAAATTGTGTGAACATGTGTAATTTTAATTACCAGGGTGATTAATTTTTACTGCATTCATTATGGTGCCCAGCAACAGTTCACTTTGTCATTGTGTTTATGAACACCTGATTACAAATGCAGCAAATGTGTACTGAGGTAAAGGGAGAAGATCAAGTCTTCAAATGAAGATATATCTCTTTATGTTAATTAAAACTCGACCTAGGTTTACCTAGCTAAATCTAAACTTGAAAACAAGTGTATTTCTTTGTGGTCATGGACATAATTAAGGACACGGACCTGTTGGAGTGGGTCCAGATGATCCGAGGGCTGGAGCACCTCTCCTGTGAGGACAGGCTGAGGGAGCTGGGGTTGTTCAGCCTGGAGAAGGGAAGGCTCCGGGGAGACCTTAGAGCAGCCTGCCAGTACCTCAAGGGGGTCTACAGGAGAGCCAGAGAGGGACTTTTTGCAAGGGCGTGTAGTGATAGGACAAGGGGTAATGGCTTAAAACTGATAGAGATTTAGATTAGGTGAAAAGAAGAAATTCTTCGTCATGAGGATGGTGAGGCACTGGGACAGGTCGCCCAGAGAGGCTGTGGATGTGTTCCAGGCCAGGCTGGATGGGGCTTTGAGCAACCTGGTCTAGTGGAAGGTGTCCCTGCCTATAGCAGGGGGTTGGAACTAGATGATCTTTAAGGTCCCTTCCAACCCAAGCCATTTCATTATTCTATTTTGTTCCATATATACTAGTAAATTATTGAAAAATGTAGTGTTAAATATAATTCTTTATCCTTATTAGCAGCAGCATAAATTCATTATTTAGACCTGCTTCCAGTGAAATCAACTGAAATTTTGTTTCTGATTTCATTGAGACCAGGATTGAAACAACGCATATTGATGTGGGAAATGAAGGTAGCCAAGTTTTTGAATGTGATTGAACATGTGTAATAAAACATCATGCCATCATTCATCTAATAGGCATGATAAAAAAAATAGCTTTCATACAGCCTACAAGTAATACAAATGAATTAAAGTAATTTAATTGCAAAATATTTTAAAAGTCATGATGATAACTTAAAAATAACTGCTATGCCAAATTTTAATAAGATAATGACAGCTTCATTAGCTTTAAAAATGTGCATAATTTACAGGAATGTTGTATTAGCATTGAGGTGACATTTTCTATTTTATTCAGATTAAAACTGTGTAAATAGGCTATTTGAAATGCTCACATTGTATATTAAAATTAACTGTTCAGGAATTAATTCTTCAACTTGTCATGAGAGTTATCCTTATTCACACAAGAAGTCCCATTGACTACTGGCATTTCTCAGGCATAATCAGATGACAATGGGACAAGTATAAGAATTACTCATGTGAAAAATACCAACTCCATCATTCTTTGTTAAAATATTTGCTGGTAATGGTTCTTTTCATGCAACTAGCTATTTCAATGTTCAGTGTTGTACAGAGGACAAAGGGAAATTCTTTCGTGATCTCTGTGGAGGATCAGTTTCTTCCCTGACACATGACAGGAGTTAAACAAAATGCTGTAGAGACAGCGTGAACTTGTGGTGGTAGGGGAAGGACACAGTTATTTTTTACATAGATAAATCAATGTAATCCTTTTAAGAGCATGCATCAGGTGCATTTGTTAGTCCAGACTAGCAAAAGGCCTTCTCCTACCTTATAGCTACCTTGTTTTTTTGAGGCATATGCTCTTGGGAAAGTGGCTAATTTTAAAGAAAGTATCAGTTGGTTGTTGCCGTGCAACACCACAGATAGGTGCCAGCCTTGCCCACTAAGGTGGAGTTTCATTTGGGGGTTCATTGGAGACATCCCTTGATATTTTTCTTGGGAGTATAGGACCGTTTACAATAACTTTTAAAGATTTCAACCAGGTTAGATAATATGTGCAAGGTTCTACACTTGGATCGGGGCAATCCCCAACATCATTACAGAATGGGCTATGAGAGCAGCCCTACAGAGAGGGACTTGGGCATACTGGTGGATGAAAAATGGGACAGGAGACGCCAATATGCCCTTGCAGTCCAGAAAGCCAATTGTATCCTGAGCCGCATCAAAAGAAGCGTGGCCAGCAGGTTGAGGGGGGTGATTCTGCCCCTCTACTCCGCTCTTGTGAGACCCCCGCCTGGAGCAGTGCATCCAGTTCTGGCATCCCCAGTACAAGAAAGACATGGGCCTGTTGGAGCGGGTCCAGAGGAGGCCCACGGTGATGATCAGAGATCTTTGAACACCTCTCCTGTGATGAAAGGCTGAGAGATTTGGAGTTATTTAGCCTGGAGAGGAGAAGGCCCTTAGGTAGACCTTATTGTGGCTTTTCAACATACAAAGGGGGCTTATACATAAGAAAGATGCAGAAAGACTTTCTACCAGGGCCTTTAGTGACAGGACAAGGCGCAACGGTTTTAAACTGGAAGATGATAGACTTCGTTTGGATATAATGAAGAAATTTTTACGATGAGGTTGGTGAGACACTGCCACAGGTTGCCCAGAGAAGTTGTGGACACCCCATCACTGGAAGCATTCAAGGTCAGGTTGGATGGGGCTTTGAACAACCTAATATAGTGAAAGATGTCTCTGCCTATTAAAGGGGTGTTGGACTAGATGATCTTTGAAGATCCCTTCCAAACCATTCTCTGATTCTGTGTATTATCTTCTACATGAATTGTTGTGAGTAAACTTGTCAGCTTTGAAATAATTTTATAAAGCATTTTGTGCAGATCCTTCCCCCACCCCAATCCAGCTTAAAGTACTAGAACCATGAGAACTCCTATTAAGAGTGAATTGTGAGGAAATTCTCTCTTAAGACAATGGACTGCGTGTGTATGATTTACTTCTGGGTGAATATCCAGAACTGGCTGAATCCAGTGCTACTGCACTGCCCCTCCCACGCTGGCAGAGTTCCTGGTAAAACATTCCTGGTGAAACCAGAGGTGCTGGCAGGTACACCTGAGGCTGACTCCACAGGCACCCAGCATAAGGATCCCTCCCCCCAACTCCTCCAGGCGGTGGAAAGATTGTGATGTACTTAAGTAAATTAGGAATTTCACCCTCCACTTTTATTCTTGCCAACTTGTCTTAAACAGTTAATATTTATCTTTGCAGAGGAGAGGGAAATGTAGCAAACATGCCCGTGCTGAAGTGAAGAAAATTAATTCAGTGTTGAGGGCAAAACATGATTAACAATATGAAACTTTAATAATTCATTTTTTTCTGTTTGCTTTCTGGTAATAACATCCTTTCTGAACTGTATGTTTGTATATGCTTTTTTGGCCTCGACTCAGGACAACAGTGGAAACTCAAGAGTAGATGTCTGTTCTAAATTTAGGTTGGCCTAAAATTCAGCTTTGTGGTGTAAGTGCTGTCGTGATGTTAGTTCTGGGAAAATGCAGGTCATCAGTACCTGAAATAACTAAGTGATTGGCCAGTTTAGTAATTTGTAACCTATTTTCATTGCAGATCCCTAAAAACATCTAGCTTGCTTGCAGAGTTCTGTGTAGCAAGTTTTACTCTCTTGACAAATATGCTTGCTTTCTATGAGCAAAATCTTTCACGGGACTCCAAAAATCAAAGCATGGACATCAGATAGTCTGTGGACCACAGACTGAAAAATACTGGTTCAACTGATGTGTTATGCGCTTAATTTCAGTACAACTCGTATTCCTAAATCAGTGGCAACATTTTGATAAACTTATTGATGACCTAAATATGGGTACAGAGCCCTAGCTTTTATTACATATTTCTAAAGTTTTCTAGGTTTTCTAGCCACCCTTTCTTGCAGCTGTGGCTCTTTGAACTCTCTTCATCATGCGTAGTATCCTACCTGTGTCACTGTTTTCTATGACTTATTAAAAGATACCTATATTTGAAATGAAAATTCACTTGAGCATTTAAAAATCATCATCCAGTAGTACATTGAAAAGGATTCCTTGGGATTTACAAGAAGCACTCGTTAAAATATGTCAGCTACTTATCCTGTAATTTATAAACAGATAATCCTCATCGAGAAGAGAGATGGAAATGTTTCCTAAAGCAATCTTGTTGCCTTTGTAATAGATCATATTTGTGCAATAAGGTACATAATTCAAAAGAATATTTGAAGAATAAAGCCATAGATCCTCTTAAAGGACTGTTTCTCCTCCATAAGTCTGGATTGAAGACTACTATCTCCTATCCTACTATACTGATATCCAGAACACGTTAATTATTATTTTTTTTTTAAGAGCAGCTTGCTGACTAATCCTATTTGCTCAGTCTTCGTAGTTGATCATGGAAAAAATTGTTTTGTTTTTATTATTTGCCTTTTGTCAAAAAGACTTTACTTAGTACTCCCCAGCCTTTTCTCTTGTTTGCAATAAGCTTAAAAAAAAAAAAGAAGTATTTGCAGCTGTTGCGACCTCTGACTGCTGTATCCAGAAGCTCATATCAAGAGATCTAAAAAGCTGTATTCAGAAATTAGAACGCTCTAGCATAGTTGTGTAGCCTTCTTTGTATATATATTCAGCTGCTTAAATAGCACATTCTTTCATCCACCATAAAAAAATAATCAACGCTTGGGTTGAGTTATTCCCTTAAAGGGCAGTAGTTTGAAAGAAGCCAGCACTTTTTCAGCAGCTGAAGTCACAAGGCTTTCAGAGAATTCTTAAGGAGTTAATGCATTCCTTCAAAACACAGTTTTGACCATTAGCCCTTTGAGCAGGAAAAGAGGGGTGGTTGTAATAAAATGAAAATGGCATTGTGGGACTATGTGAAGAAATATCAAAGTCGTAACACAGAGCCTGGTAAGCAGGCCAAAACTTTTTATTAATACATGAATTTTTTTAAACCAGGATGGAATATCTCTGGCGAGAGATGGAAGCACTTTTGTCACCTAAATTAATTTGCCCCTGTGTCTTGTAAATCATTTCATGCCACAAATAATTGATCAGAGACTGAAGCAGAATGAACAATTCAGGCTGTGATTTAAAGGGAATTAATTCTTAATTAAGTTGGCTTACTTTGGATTTTCATCTTTAGGGAGAATAGGCTGCTAAGCATTCACAATACAGTCACTTAGCTTAATATTAGGGAAAGTCTTCATAAGAGATTAAGGCACTCTTCACATTAAGGAGATCAGAATGAAGTACCTGAATTTAAGTCTAAGAACCAGAACTCGTATCAGTATATAGGGATCTGGTGTCACCTACTAAGTGAGCTCCAGCTTATCCCAGGAAGTGAGCGAAATGGCAAATTCAGAATCCTGTGTTTGCAAAGGAAGCGGGCAGTTAATCCAGAAGTCTTTGCATGATGATCTTCCCTCTGGTGTATTCCTCTGATAGAGCTTCTCTCAAGAATTTCCAGTGAGAATAATGCAGTCCCTTCTTTGTCATGGAATCGTAGTATCGTATGGGTGCTTATGTATAAGAACACTGAATCTTATTTCTGAGTATTTCCAGAACCGTATATATTGTTTCAAAAGTTCTGCTTCCACACATCTTGTGGTCCTTCCCTTCTGTGTTAATTGTTATTTATACTGTCCTTTTCCTCTGTTATTTGTTTGCAAATGGTATATGTTTTCACATTGCTTTAACGTAGTTTGGAAACTACATGAGTCTAGCCAATCAGCATGAGAGGAAACGTCATTATTTATTTCCAGAGCCTGAATCACGAATAATAGTCATTCTGTATAAAAATAAAGTAGGTGCTGAAAAAATATATTTAGGTAGTAAACATACATTCAAAAAACTGTCTGAGTCATGCAAGTCAAAATATTTTGTCTGAGTTACTTAGATTGTGACAGACCATTATGAAGAAGCTATTTCAAGTTTTTTCAGAGACCTAAATGTGTAGATGGCTTCCAAATAGGTTCTTCGAAAATGTGTAGGTGTTTAACTTTCACTCATTGGAAATCTGGCTCTTAATTTCTCATTGGTACAAAACCTGAGTTTTGCTTGCGTTTTATTAAAAGCAAGTTAACTTTAAAATTGAGATGTTTGTGAGCTAAAAGCAATGTTTTCAATTTTAAAAATGTGGTGGTTTTTTCCTGAAAAGTAATTTAAAAAGTTGGGGTTTGCCAGTGCTTACTCTTCATAAATGAAAAGGGTATCATAGTAAATCGTCAAGGAGCACTGTGGTTTAGAGTGCTGAACTGTAGGCTCCTTTTTGTGATTCTGAAGAGAAAAGACAAATTCGTTAGCTATTTTAAAAGCGCCTGAGGCACTGATTAGAAACAGCTTAAAATGGGGTAGGAAGACAAAGGGAGATAGATGTACGTTATGGCAACACTTGTCATTGGATTCCTGCATCCATGCCATTGATGCGTTTGGAGTCCTTTGCAGGATTCTTTTAAAGGATTTGGGGTAGGACTACGAGATGTAAGATACGTTGCACAGCAAATGGCATGAAACAATTAGGTGGGAAACACAAATGTAGAAATCTCGGTGGAGAGACTAGATATCAATACCTCACAGCACGCGTCTTGGTGACAACTCAGGTGTACTTTGGCATGAAAATGCATTTGCTAGGAGCTGAGTAAGGAAGGCAAAACTGATTGCATGGCTAAGGATGTAGAAGGCATCCTTGGTAACAGTAATGTTTCAAATTCATTGAAAGTAGGTAATATAAGAAGGTAAATTGCTGGATAGCAGCAGCTCGGTTTCAGTGGAAAGAATGTACAATTTAATTAATTTCAAAGGATAATAAATCTGACGTGAACCTCCCCTTTTATAAGGCCTAACTTCTGGGGTTTATGTGAATTCTTACAGTGTATTGTATACTCTTTCCTACTACATGAGCTGTGACTTGGAAGAAACCAGACCAGAGGTATACAGATAAGTAGTTTGGCAGGTGCGTGCAAAGGTCGCAAACAATGTTTATTTGGGATATGCAGTTGTTCCGCATTTGGGACGTTTGTGTTTGGCTCACTCGGATTAAGCCCACGTGATTTTTCTGTAATACTACAATTTTAATTAGGTTTAAGCAGAAGTGTGCCGGTGCATCCTTATTTAAGTGGTATGAGGATTTACCGGTCCTGAAGACTTATTGCTCCGATGTGTGTAACAACTAACAGTTAGAAACAGTGATGGGTTGAAGTTAAAAGAGTGAGCAATGATCTTGCTACTTTCTGGCTACTGATGGATCTTTCTGTGACTGCTGAACCTAATAAGGCTGTGTAATTGAAGTGGAATAGCAAGCCTTAAATAAACAAAAACCTCAGGTTCTTAAGGGGTTGTAATATCTCCCTGTTCCTATCAAGAACTAGAAAATGGTGAGGTGGATCCAAGAGACACCTTGCTTCATCCATCTGAATGGCATTTCCAGCTGATTTATATGTTTCAGACTTCCTTATCTTGCCAAAGGTGACGAGAAACAGTAAATCAAGCAGCAGGAGCTGAGAGCCTGCTGGGGATTTGGCACATTTTGGGTGAGACTGCGCACTCAACGTCCAACCATCGAATAATTCCAAACGGGTTTTTTTCTTCACATTTATTTTAGATTTGGAGCTAATAACATTTTATTGATATATTCTGTTATGAGGTCTCTTTCAAAAACTGAGTCTCTGTTTCTACCACTGCAACACTGTAAAATCAATCGCCTTTGAAAGTGTGTTGGTAAGATGACTGGGGTGCTGTTCCTTCTCCAGGATATTTCAAAATTACTCACTGTTTCTACCTGACAACTGGATGCATTTGAGTATGTTACTTGATTAATTGCTTAAAGTGTTTGCAGAAGTCAGGAAATGAAGCATCGTGGTCACTGCTCATGATTTTATTGTAACGGTTGTGAAGTCATGTAATTAGATGAATTTCTGGTTTTCGCCCTTGCAGCTATGGAGAAAAGACAGGAAATGTGATTCAGAAGACTGACTGGAATGGAAGGCATCAGGAGGACTCAAAATACACACGTAGCTCATGGTTTTAAGACAGTCTTACCATTTCTTAGGGTCTGGCTTGTAATTTGTCAGTCTGAGGGTAGGCAGCGTTGCTGGAGATAGAAATCCAGGTCTGACACAGGAGGTGGTTTGATTCTTCATGTGCATTAGGGTTAGTGTTACCAGTTACATTTATCCAACAGAGCGCTTGTCTAATAAATAATACAGTAAAAGTAGCAGTTGTAAAATTTTTGGAAAACAAACTCCACTCAAGGCTATTTTTTTAAGATTAGTTGGTAATGAGGCAGAAAAAAGAAAAGGAGAAAGTGGAGAAAGTTAAGAGAGGAAAAAAAAAACGAAAGTAGAGAAGACCCTGCCCTTGAAAATAAGCAAGTGAGCTATGTTCTTTTTGTTCTATTCTTTTTGCAATGCATGCATGTTGTCCTCTTCACTGACAAAGTTCTTGTGTTTCCCTTGGAGTGTATCTGTTCATTAGTGTCTCCAGACAGAGGTAGTTTAGCTTTTAATTAAAATACAATTTTCAGGTTTTTTAGTGTGTTAATGAGACAGCAAAAATGAATTCATTGAAAGAGGAACAGATATCTAGGCCTTACAGCAGTGAAAGTTAGAGCCTCATTAGTAGCTAATTATGCAGAACATAGTATATAAATAGAGCTGTTATGGCATTAAAAAAAGCCTCAGTGCATTACCTAATGACATAAAATGTTTACAGTCTGTTCTGAGTATGGTATAATGTCTTACTGAAGTAATTAATGGCGTATTTAACAGTGACACAACTGGAATCACAATTGCTTTGCAGGTACAAGTTGAGGGCAAGGAAATGTATAAAAGTCTTTGAGGAACAGATTATTTATCCACGAATAAATAGGAGAGCACCAGAAGGTACAGGAGGAACACATGATTTATGCATTAGGTGGGATCATGTCTCTTTCTGACAAGGACAGAGTACACTGGGCTTCCTTTTCAGGTTTTCCAAAACTGAGCGGTGGGATGCCAGAAGTCCAAACTGACACTTCCAAAAAGGGCCGCTTCCCTCAGAGAACCAAGGCCCACCATCTGCTAGCTGAGAAGGTGGAAAGTATTTTGGAAATCTTGCTTTCCCATATAAAAATGGCAAGCAAGACCAATAATATGCGGAAGGTGAAAAAGGGAGGTTTTGCTTGACTATAAGGGCCCACATAATCAGACCGACATCCTCAAAATAATACTTTAATAGCAAGTTAAAGGATGTTTTTAATAAGCTAAGGCATAAACATGATTTTTTGCTCTGCATAACAAGAACTGCAGAGGTAGCTTAACAACTAATTATTACTATTAATAATAATAAGCAGCATTATGTTTCCATAAGGTGATCCTTCATCCTAAGAGTAAAGCTGTAAAAGGCAATAACTAACCATAGCTGCTTAGATGCAGTACGGTGAAAAAACAGCCTCAGTACCACAGCAGCGGTGGTAGAGAAATGGCTAAAGGAGACTACTACATCTGGGGAAACATAGTGGCTCTGGGGCCTGTCTAGGACACCAGACGTAATTTGGACAGCAGTAGAAAAAATATTGTGAAAAGCTGGAGAGGGTGAGAACGGAGATGAGGAGATGTTTATGCAAATAAGAAAGGCCTGTGAAATGATCTGCACATTAGTCATGATGATTCCAATTACTGCTGTATTGACTAGAACCACGGAGCCACAGAATCAATTAGATGTTTAAAAATACAAAAAGCTATTTCCTTGCTCAATTTGTCGAGCAGTCAGCAAGTTTAGAATTTGTTCTGGGAAATTATTTTAGTATGATGACCAAGTTAGAGACTGATTAATGTTTAGCTGAGGGTAGGTGAATTGAAGTGATTTTGCTGTGAATTCAGTGCTTTATTTTTTAGCTGTGATGCTTAGTGAAACCACATAGAATGATGGAAAACATCATTCTTCAGTGCTTCTGCGTTAGCACCATTGCATGTGTTAATGACGTTGTCAGCTCTAGCGGGAGGAAGAGTTAATGACCTGCAAGTTTGTGTTATGGCAGGTAGGAAAAGAAGCTACTTCTTAATTGTGGTGGATTTTTTTTTAGTTCATTAGTGAAAATAATTTTGTATTCATAAAGAGGTCTAGGTAGGCCAGAGCAGAAGGCTTGAGAAATGTGTTACACGTATAATGGGGACAGTTAAATAAATGTCAGTGCCAGCATTGCCAGGAACCCACCAATTTGCCTGGTTCCTAACTGACAAAGACATTGATGTGAGTGCACGCACGTGCATTGATTGTTTCCGTTGATCGGAGTCCGAATTTTTTTATTACCGTGGTCAGCACGAAGGCCAACTTCCAGTTGTGATGACGCGCTCTCTAAATAACGAAGAGAGTTAGTACCAAGTTGCTGAAGAATCTTGACTTTTATAATCAAATCATACATGACACACGAGGATGATGAATTATATACACGACATAAAAATCTGTAGCACGCTTCCGTAACAGATTTTCTGTGTTGGGAACACTAAAAGATGCTCTTTGCAAAATACCTTGCTGCTTTGTCGAAGGACTTGCTTCTTGCCATATAGCTATGCAGAGAAGTTATTTTGGCCGGCGGTGGATCTAGAGCAGACTAGCTAACCTTTTGTGACTGCTTGTGGTCACACTATTGCCTCCAGTAAGATAGCACAGTCTATCTTCATAGATAAATAAACTGCTTTTTATGTACTGTAGAGAAGGGGAATGGCTGTAGCACGGTGAACAGCTCATGAGGTAGAAGTCTGTAACTTGTAACTTGTGTGAGTAGCCACGATCGTAGGGTGTTTCAGATGGGCTTAGAGCGTGGCAGTGAATATATTATGTATTTGCTTGCCAAAAGCAATGTGCTTACCTTTAGGTTAATGTCTGGATGCACCATCTTTGGCTGACCAAGCCCGTAAATAGCAGTTGGTTTAGATTCCTTGTAAAATCCTCAGATTTGCTGAGTTCAAAAATTGAAATTTCTACATGGGTATTCTTCAAGAGAAAACCATGAACCTTGTCACCCTTGTCACCAGCTCAGCTCAGAGTCGCCAGCACGCAGCAATCCGCAGTTTGGCTGGCGACTCTGAAATTCAGTAGTTCATCGGTATTTTCCGCTAAGCATTTTCAAATACGTTGGGTTAGGGGGTGCTGCATTATTATGCAGATGCCTGCCTGTCTCTGCTTAGTACAGGAGGAAAGCAGCAAGGCTGCTGCCAAAGCTACTTTCCCATTCTGCTTTGCCCGTTTCAGAGAGGCGAGTGTGCACTGGTCAGCATGTCATCCAGCTTTTTTATTTAGCACCTGCCATCATCTTCAGGCCAGTCAATAAGTCTCTTTGGCAGATGCTGTGCACCAGGCAGGCAGACGCTGCACAATTTGCTGTTCACGGGGTCGGTGTCTGAGCTGCTCCGGCCTCGGTCCAGAGCCATCTCCCGTCGCCTGCATCCTCCGTCTCCTCTCTCTACAACATGCTGCGTTCTTACCCGTCCTCTGCTATTCAGACCTGGCCAAAATGCAGTATTTGTGTTCTGCAGGGTGCTTCTGTTGTTGTTGTTTGCTTGAACTGGGGAGAACTGAAATTTGCAGAAATTACTTTCACAAACCTGAGGTGGAGGCGGGGAAGGGGTTCAGAAATAGCCCCAGCTGAAGAGCTGAGAAAGGATGCGTAGAAATCCTGGCTTTAATGACTCCTTTTAAACTATGGCTACAGGAAGCAAGGATCTGCGTCCACGCAGAGATCCTGCATGAACGTTTTTCTGGATTCTTCAAATTGTTTATATTTCATATTAATAATCAGGAGGGCAAGCAGGTGACTCAGAAACTTTCCAGATGGAAAAATATTCCTTACACTGTTACAGATGGGTTCTTAATTTTTAGAACCATGGGTTCCTATTTGTACTGTATAAATATGCTTTGAAAGATGGTCTTAGAGAAGGAGCTATTAAATTAGGGGAATAGCAAATGCAGAGGAAATTAATGGGCAACGGCTTTGTACGATTTTTAGGTTACTAACTGGCTGTGTAGCACGATATATGGGAAAGAAGAATTAAAATGTCCTGTCTGTTTTGTGGAGAAAGCAGATGAGGAATGGAACGTTAATGTTCTTAAAATAGAATAGAAAGTAAAAGTGTGCCCAGTGGAGAATTTTTCAACAAATAACAGAGAAGGCTGTATGGGTAGATACAAGTCACGTGGAAATAAAGAAGCTAGGAGTAGTGGATACAAGGGCCCAGGGGTCCCTCTGTTACTAGGATATCTCCGCACAGAACTTCTTAGATAATAAAATACAACTTTCAAGCTAACCAACACAAGCCTTCGCATTAGATCTCATCAGAGGGACATGTGAAAACAGATGTTCTTTGGCTAAATTAGTCCTTAGAATGTTTAGTTCATTCTCTTTTTACTTTTTTTTAATATCTTGTGCTTTATTTGTGTCCTTTAGCTGACAGATTTTCACTACTGGACCCACTGTTTTCACAGTCCACTTTTTTTTTTTCCCCACTTGAACCCAGCAATTAGATTTTAAGAGAGCCCAGGCACATGGTCCATGAAGCAGGCGTATTCAGAGTAATGAATATTGCTGATAGTTTAAAGGGAGAGATAGCAATGAACGTACACAGGTTTCTGTCCTCCTTTCTCAAGGAGGTGATGCTTATAAGACTGCGCTCTTGCTAGTTTGTTTGCACCAGAGACCCTTCCTCTCCCTCCTTCCCTTTAAGTTACCAGACTATTTTTGCGGAGATAGAGAATTAGGGAATACTGCGGGGGCAGGGAAACATCGCGGGGGAAACGGGGCAGGGAAACGTGGGCTGTTGGGGAGTATTATGTATGGGGTTCATCATCTGGAGAGCTGCGCTGCATCAGATGTTAGTCTAAATCATCAAATGTCAGTATAAATCATCAAATGATGCTTTTTGCTCTTAAAATTCACGTGCTTTCTTCCACACCAAACAGACTGTTCTTTTGAAATCCATTTTCTGGTTTGCTGTATGTGGGACAAACTGCGTTACCGTATGTACGGTTGTGCTGTGCCGCGAGGAGACAGAGGAGCAGAGCTGCGTACGTGGGAAGGAGCAGCCTCTGAATTTGTTCCTTATTTCTGTCTGTCTTCATTAGGGCTCCTGGCTGCCTGGACATGAGACAGGGCTTCAGGATTAGAGCGGGCTGGAAAACTTTGCTGAGTCATATATGCCAGGAACCGCTGAGGATACAAATAGCAATATTTTTTTGAAAGCATTGTTTTGTTAACTTCTAATTGAAAATCTGCTCCTTGTGAGATTTTTGAAACCTGTCTGCTTTCTTGCTTACTTACCCACACGGTCTCTGGCTTTCCTCTGAGCCAAAGCCCGTTGAACTTGGGAGCCAGTGGTCCAATCCTGAGCGACACCAAAAGAGCTGAAGTCCTTCTCGTTAACGTCCCACAATGTAATGTGTGCGGTCGTTGTAAGGTGTATTAATATTTTAAACTGAATTGTGGTAGTTTCAGTGTTTTAACTAGTAGCAATGAAACAATGCTAGTAATAATAATGTAATAATTGGCAATAAAATATGCCATTAAATAATTACTGGCAACGAAACACATAGAAATTATATCTAGTTCAGTCAGAGTGTAGCAAGGGCTTCCAGAGTCCCTCATTCCACCTGAAATAGGATTTCCTTCTCAGCTCTACAGTATTATCACATTAAAAGTCAGAGGAAGAAAGTGGTGGCATCTTTTGGCTTTATTTTTTCCCTACCAGTTCAGAGAAGTGTCCTTACAGTTCCTAATCGTGTAGAGGTTGAAAGGAACATTTTATGATTATATTTCCTAGTCCTGGCTTGCCTTACAGAATAGGAGAATGCCTCTGAAGCCATTAGACTTGTATTACCAAATACGTACAGTCAAACTGTTTTACAGCTATTTAAATTTGGTGCTTTAGAAACCCTTTAATTTCAATTTCTGCTGAGGTTTTAATATCTTTCTGCTTTCATTATAAAATAAATAATCTGTGTAATATTATGGTTATTAATGTAAATTACTTCATGTATTAGATCAATGATGGAATCAGCTAGTGGAAAAAAACTGGTAGATTAATCTTGATTATAAAATTTATGGATCAGAATGGTTTGAGAGATCGCAATGTGGTGGAGCAAATCTTGTCTTTATTTTTATAGCTACTTTTTAATTGAAATTCCTACCTAAGTTGTAATTCAAACACTTGTTTTTTTCTATTTCTTTATTAATTCATATATTTATTAAGAAAAATATGCTTCTGTTGTATGGCTATGAAAAGCACTGAATTAATTCTAGATCAGTCTTTAGTAAAGAGGAAAAAAATGAGGATTCTGGAAGAATGGTATGCAGTTTAGCTTGGTGTGTTGCTTTTAAATGGTTCCTGATGAAGGAAGCAAAGTGGATATTCTTGCAAAAACAGGTACAGGCCATGATCTTTCATGGTATATCTCCTATTTATGTATTTTTTTACTATCACATGTAAATGATTCAAAAATAGTCATATAAATCAGAGTGACAAGATGTTACCTTGTATAAAGTACCTCGGTATTCGTAGTATTAGGGATTATTTCTATATTTTATTCACTCTTTATATAGGAAACTTTCAGCTTGGTAAAAAGTGAGCATTTCTTATGGGATAAAACAAAGAAGCTGTTGTGAAGCCTCCATATATGTGGAAAATTGCCTAAAAACGATGCTGTAAAACAGTGGTTTCAGTTGTGTCTGCTGCCTCAGAGACTGTGGTCTTTTCTCTTGGCTTCACCTTCATTTCAGTGATAATCTAAATCTGCTCCACTTGGGAGTCACGTAGAACAACTGGCCATAACATGACGAATTTCCAAAGACTTTCTTCTGAATGCGAGAGGATGTTTCAGAAGGTGAAAACATAAAGTAGAAGTTATCTCGCTGGGTGGTGCTTGCCAAAAATGGTGATATCTTAATAGCGTCAGGAGACCTGGGGGGTTACCGTGGAAAAGCACCGCTCAAGGAGCCGTACGCCAGCTCTGTGCCAAACAGCCGGTGTTTTCTGCTGAATGCCGTAGCACTGCTGCTTTCCGAGGGGAGCACTGTATTCTGAGCACAGAGTTGGGTTCAGAAGGATCGGTTGTTTCTCCGGGAGGTGAACTAGAGTCGTTTGCCCTTCAGCGAGGCTGCTGCTTCCATCCCCGTCACCTGCACAGCAAACGCTGTGGTTCAGGCGCATTCGGAAACATCTGGCCTCTGCCCCACGAAGAAAGGCTCGGCTGGTTAAAAAGTACCTTTCTGCAGTGCAGATAAGCGTGGTGAAGCCTGCCAGAGAGCAGGGCCGCCCTGCCAGCCGGGGGGCTGCTTTCGTCCTCCCCTGCACAAGCGGTGCCTCCTCCGCCGTCGGGGCGGCGGGTAGCAGAGAACCGGCCTCCCCAGCTCCGCCAAAGCCAGACCAACAGCCATTCCCTCCAGGCAATACAGGAGAAATGCATTTAATCCGGTTCAGGACAGCCAGCCATGTCTAATATTTCAGAAGAAAGGGAAAAAAAAAAAAAAAATTCCTCTAGTCCCCGATCTGTTAGGCAAAATACTGCAGAGTGCAAGGAAGGGCGGCTGGAATTTCCTTCCCACTCCAGCAAATAACGAGTTAGCGCCTTGGCACACAAAGGGTGAGGTTGCTTGTAACTGTCTTGCTTGCCCACTGGAGCACTAGCTGGTATTTTTATTCCCTAATGTCTGCTGCTTTTGGAAGTCTTGCTAAGCATTGCTAATAATTGCCTGAAGACACAAAACACTGTGGAAAAGAAACATTCTGTTAAATTTCCATTACTTTGAAATGCCCCTGTCCTCTCCCAGTTGGTTCTTCCCATGCCAGTCTCTTGCAGGTCTGTCCCAATCAATTTATTCCCTATCTCGGTATCTTTTCCGTTTTGGCAACTGTACGCCCACAGCCTGCTGTAGCATACCTGAAGTACATAAAGCTCAGACAGACATGGAAAATAAAATTATGGTCCCGATGTATGGACAAAACTGAATTCAGTTATCATCATAAGCAGCTGCAATTCATTTGGAACTTCTTTTTTGTTACTGATACGAACAGACATGCTCTTACTCATGACCAAAGCTCTGAGCAGTGATCTTGAGACATTGATGATTCGGTTGGTTTTAATGTCTCTTGTATGTGTACGAAAAGTTTACCCTATTTTTCTCTTCCATTATGAACTCGTTTGGTGCAACTACCATTATATGGAATCTGTTGGTGTCTTTTCCAAGTGGTTTTCTTCCTAGGTGGTTTGTTGGGGGTTTTAATATCTTTTTTTCTTAAATTTTTGCAGAGCCCTGAAGCTGTTACTAGCCTGAGTAATGTCTCTGGAGCATTTATTGAGTCATTACTGAGAATGTCTTTCAAATTATTCATGAATAGATCAAACAATCACTGTACTAAACCTCATGAGCAATCATAACATTGCTTTCAACAGATCTTAAATCTGTATGTTCCACCCCCCACTCCCCCCCTTTTATTTTTCTTCTTGTTTTGTTAAATCTACGAAAATATTTCTCTCTCTTCATGGTGGCTCAGGGCCACCAGCAGAGCCACGACAGTTGCATATCTCACCTGCATTCGGAGATCAGCTTCTATATAGGTCTGAGTGAGTCACTTCAGACAAATGGGCGTTTTGTACGGACTTGGCTCTGACAGTAATGCAGAGCTGAATTGCTCTTTGAGGTGAAAGTTGTCACAGAGAAGTCAGGTGTGTCACAGCTTCCCGCACTAAGAGGAAGGCGATCTGTAGCACCAGGATAAATGTGGTCCATTTTCTGCACTTTCTGGCTAGACTACAGCTAGGATTGCCAGCACCCTCTTCATCCCCACTGGCCCTGGGTGAACTGCACAAAAAAAGAGTACAGTGGGAGACTAATAGACAAACAAGTGCCCGTGTTGTAGTCACAGTTAGACATGAGGAAATCCCATTAAGTCAGTGGAGAGCTCTTTTGCCTCAGTGAGAGTATTTGGCTGATACTTTGAAAAACGAATCCCAATTAGACACTCGTAGCTGGGTTTTCAAATCCTCATCCAAGAGGCAGAATGATATTTGTTAGACCCTTAGTTAAACACGGTGATTATAATTATTTAGATAAAGTCAATGAAATAAGTTAGAAACAGCTACAAGACAGCCCAGGAGTATTAAAAAAAAAAAAAAAAGAAAAAGCAGTGACAGGTTAAACACATGTATCAGTGCAAGGGTAAGCATGTTGACTTTGGGAATTACAGGACTTCTTTAGGAAGAGCTTTCAAAATGACAGAACAATAAGGACTAACGACACATCACCTTTTGGAAAACCTTTTGGAAATGTAATCCTTCCTAATTCTGGTCAAAAATTAATTCCTCTAAATTTCCTTGTCGATGTTAAAAGAAAAAAAAAATTAATCTCAAAATACTCTTATTCCTGTCACTTTCCCCCTCCTCTGTGAAATAAAATGTAACAGCAGGTGAAGCACAGAGTATCGAGAGGTTTTTACTATGTCCTGCTATTTGTAAGGAAGAAAGGATAAAAGTCAAAGGGAATGACAGTGTGGTGGTTTGGCTGGGAAAGCCAAGTATTCTTCTGGTCCTACCTAGGCAGAAGTCATAGAGGGTGCTAACCGAAGTGCGCAGTGACCTCTCTGGCTGGGAGAACTTTTGGTGCTGTTCATGCTGACTTTGTTGCTGATTTTGCAAGCGCTGAGGAGGAAGACGAAGGCAGTGGCCAGAATTTGGTGTAGCAAGTCTCTCAGTTTTAATATTGTTTATATTGGAGCATGGTTATAACGTTATTTATTTCAGAGCAATACTGCAGTTTGCACATAAAATTCATGTATGTGATGAGATGCTCCAAAATCTGTGTATTGGATCAATGCAGCGGTTTTTTCCTTCGCAGTTGCAGTTTTCTGGGAATTGCAGTAATGTATGATCTTAAGTGAAGATCATGCCTCTTCAATAAAGGCAGTAAATAGTGAGACTTAGGAAAGATTACAGAACATGTGAAAAAATAAACAATCTCAGAGTGATCAATGATTCAGAACAGCTGATAAACTTTCCTGCTTTTCCCTTCAGTGCAATAGGATCACGTCTCTTGATTGCAGTGCAGATTTTTGCCAGGTCCTTGTTTATATCCTTTTTCTTTTTCCGACAATTGATAAAACCCAGTTCATTTTGGGAAAGGGCACATACTGAAGGTGGGCCTTAGCTGTCACTGTGGTGTGAAAACCATCAGTGAGATACTCTAGTAAAGAATCTAGCATTTGTTTGAATTTAATTGAGGCAGTAAGTAGAAAAATATTTTTACCTGTAGCTGCAAAGAATCCTGAAACCTGGTGGTTCTGTTTGTCATGTACCGTGGTGATGATCCTGATAAAACTGAATAGTATCTCCGAGAGAGTTTTCCTACCCTACTTCATCAGCAGAATGAAATTTATACAGAAGAGATAAAAAATACAGGACAGCTTGAAAGATTAAAGCTATTCTCTTTACATAGGTACAAAAATATGAAGACAGTCTTCTCATTTTATTGTGTAAGCTAACATTTTTATATAAGCGCTAAAGATATCAAGGGAATAATAAAGAATTCATGCTATTTTAGTTATCGAGAACTACTTTCTATAACACAAGTGGATCAATTGTTCTCCTTTTTCCCAATTAAAAAAGGAATAAGTCCCTTGACTTTAATGACTGTGTAACAGTAAAAACATGATGTGGATGAAAGTGGGCTCAGCTTCCAGGTGCTGGAATATATGTTAAAGCACCTATAAAATGAGTGCGGAGAATGTTTTGCACATCTTAGTACCAGGGGTTGCTTACCTGACAAGAGCTGAGATTGTAATATAGCCTACTCTAATTCTTGTAGCGAATGATTAGTATTTGTGTCTGATAGACGTTAATAAAATCCTTCCCATTCAAACTTCTGTTACTAATGGCCACATTACTCAAGTTAAATATTTCAACAATCTGTGCAAAAACACTTAATACTGTGAAAGTACTCACTTTTTTTTTTTTTTTTTCTCAAGTCAAACCAGGTTGTTTATTAGGTGGTTAGCAAAAGCTAAGCTTTTGGGGATATCATTTTGTGGTTCACAAATACCCATCTGTACTGATTTGACCAAAATAAAAATTTGATTTTAAAAGCACCTTGAAGAAAAATAAATTTGACTTGTGCCATCTTGCCTAATGCCAAAATGCTGGGCTCACTGAGTGGTGCTAGACAGGTAGCACTTGTATGAAATAATTCCAGAGATTATGTCTTCTCCTTCACTGGGTGCCCCTGTGAATGGAAGAACCAGCTGAAAACGAGAAATTCTTTGGAAGTGACTGAAAAATGCAGACTGCACTTGCATTTCCTTTCCTTTCCTTTTCATTGGCACCATTGTCAGTAATACTTCTCAAAACTTTTGTAGTGCTTATTTAAATTTTTAGTGCTCTGCTGACGTAATAGGCTTGTTATAAACATTGCATCCAGACTTACCTTACCAGCAGGATGTGACCTGTCCATAGTATGTAGTTCATATTCATTTCCTTCTCTCTTTGCTTTGGAATCCTCTGCAGCTGATTTTGAGAGAAAGTCACCTCCCAACAAAATCTTTTGATACTGAAATGGCCACTTCTGCCTGTTCTGGTAGACATTACTGCCTTAGGTTTTTCTGCTACCAGTGCCTTGATGTGGAGGTAGGTGCTGTGCAAACTCAAACAGGCAATCCAACCTGTTCATAGAAGGGATATAATATGTAAGGAGATTGATATTGTCGTAGCTGCCAAATGACACTATACATATGTTGATTTCTAATTTAGGTAAGTTGGGGTTACGATAATTAACTGAAGAAAGAAAGACAGGGATGATAAGAAGATCGTTGAAGGAAGTGAATAAAGGAGTTAGGCAAAACTCCTTTGGGTCTTCACAAAAAGCAACTGTGGCAATTGTTTCTTAAAAAAGCCACACACACACAAAAAAACCCTCAAACCCCCACCAAACAGATGGCAATGCTTTACATTAAATAGCCTTAAATAAATAAAACATACAGCCTTTCTGTCACAGACTGAAATCCAAGAATTTCACAGCCAGGCAACGTTTTTTCTCCCGCTCTTGGGTCTTTTCTTGGTTCTGTGAATCTTAAATCATTTCCTTCACACTGGTACCACTTCAACAAGATAGACAGTGACTCTGATGCAGGCCAGCCATACCTATGGTCTGAATGCTTTCCTGAGAGCTGGACTTCCCGGCTCTTCCTGAACACCGAACGGGGCAGTGTTTGATTAGCTCTTTCTCTTATTCCATGCAGGGAGACCTGTGGGGCTCCTGCGTTATGTTGTTCAGTTGAGCTGGATTTTCGGGGGCGAATATTGCACTCCAGTCCAGACATCTGACCTGAAAGCTATGTCACGTGTGGCCTCTGGCAAAGTCTGCAGGAGAAGGTACCCGAGACTATAAACTCCTCTGGTTTGAACTTTGTGAGCTCAGGAATATTATTATTTATATAAATGAATTGCATTGTTGTTGTTGCTTAGTATACAGAGCTTCCTGAAAACATGTCACTGCTGTCACCAGCATGAGATCTTTGTCACCATAAACTTCTAATAAACATGTCCACTCTGGTTCTTGGAAAGAAATGTCATAAAATACAACTTTTAGAGCTCCAGCTGTGCTTCCCAAATGGGCTTGGTACTTAAACCTCAGAGTATGACAGAGTTTTAGAAAACGCTCCTTGCTTTTAGTATATTTTTTGGCTGCTACTATCATATGTGCAACCTGATTCTTTTTGCAATTAGAGACTTTATTACTATTTTTAAATCCTGCAGTACTTTTTTCCTATTACTGTCATCTGAAATAATGGTATCATTTTCATGGTTCTAGCGACAACATAGCTAATGTTTTCATGGCTTTCCAGTCCTTATCTGACCTTTGCAAATGAGCATTTGGGAACAACGCATCTATCTGACCGTGGCATACTTTTGAGTATTAGCACAGTCTCAGAAGAGAAAAAAAGACATCTTCGGAGTCTGGAATTAGAATTGGAGGGGAAGGCTGGGCTAAACCAGAGTGTTTGTAGGTGTATGATAATCTCACAGCTGGGCAGAGTTTCTTGCCAATTATTTTTTTAGTTGGGAATGGTTTGTTAGTTTATATGGATGTTTCCTTGTTTTCTTAATGTGTGGTGTTGTATCCATTTCAGTGAAAATCCCTGCAGAAAAATGAGTATTTTGAAAACAAGAAAGTGTTTTGTGGGGGAACGATGACATTTTCTTCTGCAAAGGTGTGATCCTTTGTGTATCAGAGCTCTTCCATGTTGATGTTTTATAACAGCAGCACTTTCCTTAATGATTCAGGACACAAATAGAAATAACACTTCGAAAATAACACTATGTCCCATTCAAACAGGCAAGCAGTGGTCTAATTTTGCACTACTATCAACATGCTATTGAGTAATGTAAAAGAGGACTTAAAATTCCCTAAAATGGTTTGACATGAAGATTTCACAATTCACAAATCTGAAATCACATTTGTTCGCCTGAGATTCCACTTAGCTTCCGAAAGTATCTGTTGTGGTTACCTTGGAGCAGAAACAATGTCAAATTTTGAAATTTCAGATGAAGTCAAGTTCTGTCTTGGAACCACCACCACATACATCTCTCTGTGGCAAAACTGCCATGTCAGTAAGCGCTGAGCACAAATCGCAGAAACCCAGGCATTGGCATAGTTCTGCTCACGACCGCTACTGTTACATATTTCAGGATCATGGCATTTCAGCCGACATGGGGCATGCGGTGGCTCCACGCTCTTCTGTGGTCTGCCCCTTTCATAGCCAGTTGTACAGGCCTGGGTGAAGTCTGACCTATCCAAGTCAGCATGGAAGAATGCCCTCATTTAAAACCTACATGGCATAGCCAAGGGTTTATCCTTAATGCTATCCGTGGTAACTAGTTCTATGTAAATATAGGTTTCCCATTTCTTACCATCTTTTCTTAAGTAGGACTACACAAGTGTATTCTAGATTTTTTTTTTTCCAAATTTTGCTTGAAAAGCGTGCCCTGTGGGATCTGTATGCGTTGTTAGCATGCTATCTTCGCCGTAATTGTTCCGACGCAGAAGGAAGAATAATTATTTTTTAAATTACTTCCTATTAGGAAATGCCTATGCTATTCCTAGCACAGGGAGAAGCCACCTGTCCTGCTTTGGGATTATGGGGTGAGCCACCTCGTGTGTCCCAGCGTGTTCATGTCTGAACCTCGTGTGAGCAAATGACAGTTTGAGGGCTCTGGGTGGTTTCAGGCACAGAGCGTCCAGCAAAAAGCTGAAGTTGCTTCCTCCCGATGGGACTCCCTGGGAACGCTAGCCACCTGCGGGGCCCCTTCCACGGCGCGGCGAGCCGGCTCCCTGGTATAAATGGGCTGAGTATAACCTGGTATAACCCGCTGAGTTGCTGAGAGAGTTAGAAATTATGTCTATAGACTGAGCGGGGCCTGTATTTACACGTCGGTGAAGTCTTACTCCTGCTGCCCTCACGGGTGCTCAGCGTATCACGTATGATACAAGGTACCAGGGAGTAATAGCAAATCTAATAGATCTCTGTATCGATGTCGGACGGTTTCCATTTTCAAAATGGAAATGACACAACTTTAGGTGATAAGCGACAGTGATATTCCTTAATCTGTAAGGAAGATAAAACTCCAGGAAACTTGCTTTTCAAGAGTAGCAAAATATTTTTAGGAGCTTTTTTTTTTTTTTTGAAAGTAAAGAATGCTTAGTGGCATTTTTTAACATGGTACTAAGGGGAAGCTTGCAATTACTTGAGGATTCTCAGGTGAGATGATGAGATCTGCTGGACACCACAGAAACACAGGTGGAATTGTTTAGAGTCCAGAATGGAGGATGATGCAGAATTTAAAGTGGAAGGGCAAGAAGAGAATAAATCAGAGGTCATCTACTTTTAGAGAAAAGAAATACGACTAGGAGCAAAGCTGGCTGTAAAGAATAGAAAATATTTTTAAGTAATAGTAAAGAATAAACTTCTCGGAGTTTCTTCATTTTGTAAATATCCATTATGCTTTCCATCTTAAGCAGAGAAAGATCTGAAAAACAAAGTACGTGATCCCCTGAACGACAGTACTGCTAAACCATAATGACAGCCCAGCTTGTAGAAGCAAGAAAGGAAGGGAGCAGAACGGCAACCACTTTCTGTTTTCTCTGAAGGAGATTAATCATGCCAGCTAAAACATCAACGATTAAAGCAATAACTTGTATAAAGGATTTATACAGTGCTCATCAAGTGTAATAATGTAAACCAAATGAGCTAATCTATTACAGCGCTGTAATCATTCCTACTAGTAACCCCATACGAGTGGAAGGCTTACCACACGCTGCAGCTGGCAGCCGTTTGCCGCTTGGAAAATACTTTTACTCCAAACCAGCAGCTTCCATCTCCTGTACAGGGAGCCGGGACAAACGTAGAAGAGACTTCAGATGCTTTACCAGCCATTGAAAAATGATTAAATGTGCTGTCCGCTAAATGGGAGCAGTGTCAGGATTTCAGCCAAAGAGTAATAGGATTAATCTCAGGAACATAAA
This sequence comes from Elanus axillaris, assembly GCA_026212715.1. NCBI lineage: Eukaryota > Metazoa > Chordata > Aves > Accipitriformes > Accipitridae > Elanus > Elanus axillaris. The sequence goes on along the minus strand of JANZLQ010000007.1, from coordinate 10,377,710 downwards.
AGGTGGTATTTTAGTGAAAAGTGAATCCTTCTGCTCAAACAGTTGTAACAAGTGTGCAGCTTTTGCTTGTTTCCATCATGTCTACTTAGGCTACTCTTGCAAACATCTAACTTATTCCTAAATTTCTAAAATAAACGAGTATATTTCTGCTGGTTGGGTCACCTACAAATAAATTGGCATGGCATACTTCCCAGTGAACTGCTTTAGCAAGCATATCACTGGCTCCGACATTTTGTCAGGATTCTTGACTTTCATAAGCAAAAACAACAAAGGGAAAAAAGCCCTACAAAAACTGTAGTAGTGGGGCAGAAAGCTCTGAAGTAAAAAAAAAAAAAAAAGAAGTTAATTTCCTCATTACCTGGAAGTTTTAATTACTAATTGCCATCTTTACTTATTTAATTCTTGGGTGCCCTAGGAACACGATCAATGAGAGTATGAATGATAAATGGGTTGTGAGAGAAATTAGATGGAGCCGATTTCTTGTTTCATTTTCGGTAACACACATCTGGGAAAAGTCCATGAATTCAAAGAAGACTTTGCCCAACTAAGGGAATGGGAATCAGCTTGGAGAATTTAGAGAAATCCAAAGACTGCATAGAAAGATGCTTCATAGTTGGTATGACAGATTATGATACAGTTAATAGTGTGTTTCCTGTAGTTATACATTAGCTGAAGTACTTTGGTTTTGTCTTTATAACAAATACTGTCCTTTTTTAAGGGAAAATTGTTCTCCCGGTCCTCCTTTTTTCTTTTCCTAGAATTGTGAGTTGATAATAGTATTTAATGATACTGTCAAGTACTTCTGTTTCACTTAGAAATGAGGCTTGAAATAATTCATCTTAATGCGTACTATGAACCCTCATTTGTGTTTAGTTGTATCCACGTTGTCCCTAAATATCTGTAAGTTTCATTTAAAGAAGGAATTATAAATGTACGGGTGTGTTCACTTCCACTATTTGGCCAGTAAACTTTATTCCAAAGAAACGAAGATGTGTATGATGGGTTGGGTAACAAAAGCATTAAAAGCCAGTAATCCTATGTCAGCTTTTCCTCCTTCATTTAAAATCAGATTTATTGTGTCTATCTTCTTTTCTGAGTGGTTTACATCAATATGGAATGCTGGCTACGTTATACAGCTCTCCCTCCAGGATTTGCGTTTCTCTTGTAGGCATTGCTTCTTTCAAGTTTGTATTTATCGTGTTAGATTATGTTTTATGTGTCCATAATACAGGAGAATGTGGACTATAATGTGACCCTTCTCCTTTTTATATTACAGCACATCAAATACTTTACCACTGTCTGCACAAAATGCACAAACACAGTAGATTGGCATTTATTTCGGCGTGGGTTTGGGGAACTTGGGGCTACTTTCTCTGGAACGCTGTGGCTGAGATGCCATAAGCTGCTATGAGTTAGGCTGTCATAAAGCTTTATCACAGAAGGGATATTAATTTGTCCCAGGTGGCATCCTTCGGATTTGCGCTTAACATACACACGTGGATCCATTTTGGAGGCTGTAAGGTGGTTTCAGTAGGGAAGCCACAAAGCCACAACAGGCCAAGGCGGCCCTTTGAGTCAAACCTTTCTTTTGCAGGGAGCTAATTGAAGGGTCCTTCTGCATTGCTGGCTACCCTTAGTGAAATACGGTGTGTGTTTAAACTTTTGAACTTGGGACGGAAAGTTTCTTGTTATACGTACGATTTATTGAAAAGTTCTACATCTAAAATAGAATTGCAGCCAAACTCAGGACAGCCAAATAGAGAAAGCAAAGCTGATAGCTTGCATTCATAGGTAACTTATTCTATTATTGAGTATCCATATACTGCCCTTATCCATGTAGGGGGAAAAAAAGTAAATATTGATGTTCAGTTCAGAACAATGTTAAACCCTTTAAATACTTTCCAACCATAAATCACATCTGCTGTTGCAGAGAATGGACTGGAGAAATACTCTGTCAGTTAAACATAGCTGTTGAAAGAGGTTGCTAAAGCATATAACAATGTAGCCACTGGGATCAATTTTTATAATGCGCCGCGATATTCAATAAGTCATTAACAAGATTAATGAAGTCTAATAAAAAATGCAAGCTCCTATTCCATATTTTACTCAGCTCGCTGTAGCTTAAAATTGCATTTTATGATTTTATTAGACATATTACTTAATTTTTCTCAAACTGGTCATTTTATTTAAGTTAAAACATATTAAATAGATTTTTTCTTTCCACAGAGAAATAGGATTTTGAAAAAAAATTGACTTTATATAGTAAAGTAACTTTGTAACATAAATAGGTGTCTAATCAATAAGCTCAAGTCTGCTCTACTGCAGTAGCGTAAGGCTTAGAGTGAGGCTTTGAGACTGGGCCAGTGCATAATTGCACTACCTTACAGAAGTGCCTGGAGTATAAGAGTGTTATATCCCCATCATACATCACCTGGTGAAGATTATTTCTTTTGGTGACTTATATGTTGGTGGAGCCCTGCTAAATCTCTCTTTAATAGCTCTCAGCCCTCCTGTTCAAGAGGAAAGGATTGCCTTTGCAGGAGCCGCTTCATTCCTTCCTTCATGCAGACCTTTAGCAGAAGAGACTTGAAGCCATTTACTCTGGGGGGAGAAGGGATAGGATGCGAAAGCTGCTGCAGCCACCGAGCTACCCAGGCGCAAAACAGGAGAGACAGTCGCGTGAGCGACAGCAGCGTCTGGCTCAGGGGTCTTGGTTTTTCTCTTAATGTCTTGAGTTGTAGCCCATGAGAAGGTACTACTGTAAAAGGATATTCGTAGAAACACAGCTAAGTGTGTTCCAGGGTGGAGAGAACCAGCTATGCGCTGAAGGCAAACCGGCCTGATGAGACCTTCAGTGCAACTCGCCTAGGTGATGCTATAGGACATACAGAGGCATATCTGTTGCTCTTGGTAACAGTTGTGAGATTTCCAAATGAATGAATGGGAAGTGACTCAACAGAAGTCAATAACAGAATAACAGAAACAAGTTACTCTTTGCCAGTGATTAAGAGTGAAAGAGACTTAATAACCATCTTCCGGCTTCTGTGTTGTCCCTGGCCTTATTACTTCTCATCTAATCCATTTTTTTTAGAGCATTTTGTCTGATCTAAATAATTCAAGCTTTGTGCAGCATCTGAGAAGCTGCCTGTCTTTCATGTCCTACTACTTAGTGCTCTTCCACAGCAGAATTTCTCTTAGGGATGTATTGTAGCCCTACTACTTTCCCATATTTCTGTCGCATGCTGTCTCTGAAGACTATCGTTCTTTTAAAAAAACCTCAGAAAACCAAAGAAAAACCAGGTACTAGTAAGAAACGTTTAGTGGGTATAGTGGCCGTTCTTTCAAAGTGTAGTTTCCAAGTAGTCGATGTGCTGGGGGTCTGTGACGCATCCTTTCACGCTCCACTGAGATTCTTCTGAGCAAATTCACCACAGAGAAAGTAGCCAGTGTCCAAACGCAGTTGGTTACCATTTATGTCTCCTTCTGTACAAGTTTTACTTCATTAATAACTACCTTGAGTCTTCTTTTGTAACGTTTTGCTCCGGAGATCAGATCCAAGATAATGCATTTTTGTGATTTAAAAGTTAATTTAAAGGACATATAGGGTGTTACAGCATGCAGGAGCAAAGCTTCTTTTTGATTCATATAAGTCTTAGGTCCTGGATTGATTGGTTTAATAACATTTCTTAATAAAGTAAACTGAATGCATCTTATTCTTCTGGCCTCCTGGGATGGAGAGTAGGAAGTTTCAGTCTCTACAACTTGTTAGCTTTGACTTCACAAAGGCTATTAGAATGTTCTGCTTTGCAATTATTGTTTTATACACACAGCCCTTATTTGAAAAGACAGCTCCAGTACACTTGAAAATGCATATATTTACAGGACATAAGTGAGCTTTCAAATTCGGCTATCAAGTGCGATCTGGGTATTTGAACACTCCACTTCCAGCAGTTCGTTTGTGCTCCCAGTGTTTTGTCTGTGGGCCTTGGGGTCCTGAGGCGGTACTTCAGGAAAGCAATCTTACCGGGAGGAGGTGATTAATAGCACACCTCAGTGATTTCCTCAGCTAGGAGTTAAATGTTTGCTTCTTAGTAAAATCTCACCAAATCCCTTTTCTTCTCAACATCCACTTAGATTGTTCAGCCCAGCTCCATTCTACTGTTTTGCCCTACGTGGGAGAAGGGAGACTGGCCGCAATGATTTAAATATTACGATGAGCCATCTGGGAAAGTGCTGACTTGTACCAAGTGTGAATTATTGTATTCTTCTCAGACAACAACTAGAAGAGCCGCTGTTTTTATGGATTCTGGGAAGGCCTTTGAGAGGTGATAAATGCAGGCAGTGACCTTCAAACTGGAACTGATTTTGGATCTTAAACCTCATTCGTTTTTGGCAGAATACATGCTTCCAAATGTAACGAGCTTCTGAAAATCTCCTGTCTACTTGAAGTCCGGACATGAGAGGGACGTGTATTTGATCTTACTGAGAAACTCCCAAGTTTCTTACTGAGAAACAGCTGTCCCTCTAAACTTAACAAATGCCATCTGATACGTTAGGCAGAGCCCTGTGAGGTTTCAGCTGCGCATGGTGAGGCACAAAAGGATTTGTTTCTAAAAGTGTTGTCTTTTTACATTCTCCGGTTGTATGTGACTATAGAGGGCATCAGGTGCTTGCAGCGTTTTGCAACATCAGCTGAAGCGTCAAATGCTGTGCGTGCTTACAGACGAGGCTACAGATGGCAAACCTGGGAAATGAAATATGGAAGGTACTAAAGTAGGAGAACGCTTTCGGAGGAGGACAAAAAGAGCACACACAGGCCTCCTTTGCTGAGGCAGGTGCTAAGTCTGCCTCTGATACGCCTTTATGGCAAAGCCAGCCTTCCTTTCATATCGTTATGAATTTCTGGAGTTCGCACTTGTAGACTTTCTGTGGATCAGAGGCTCGTGGGAAAAGGAAAAAATTCGTATGAAACATGTGACTCGACGTGCTTCTTTGTAACTTATCTATGCAGATATATTAAATTCTCTCACTACGAGATACAGGAAAATTATTTTGTATTTTCCCAAGGTCCTGAGAAGCAATGAAGGTAAAATGTACCACCAGCATGATTCTAAACATGCAGAGGTGACATACAATTGTGGTTGCTTCTTACCATGATCTCACGTCTTCGGGAAGAAAAGGTTCTATGCTTTGAGAATGAAATTGTTCTCAAATGGTGCTATGGTTTGGGAACAGAAATCATAAGAGTTTTTTGTCATTTCAAGAAAGAATTTAGGAGTCCCTTTCTTGGGATTCTCTGGAAGGCCTTTGCAGAATTCAGGTACAGACTAAAATATGAGAATGTAAAATGCAGAAACAAACAAGTAGGTAGAAAGGTACACAGCAGAATGAAACCCCATATTGAAAATGAAGAAAAAAAAAGAAAATACATGTATTTTTGCTGTTTGCGGTCAAGCCTATTGTACCTATTGTTTTGCAGAACCTTCCCAAAGCTCAGTTTGTTTCTATTAAATACAGTTAGAATCAATCAAGAATAAAAAGGTCCGTGTGTAAAAATCATCTGGCATTTAGCTTCAGATTAGTCACCTTACATATGCTGCCTTCTACCAAAGATATGGAATCTTTTTAGACTAAAAATAACAAACCTTCCTCCTTGCTTCTTTTCTGGTTTAAGCGCATGATGTCTCCCCTCTGCCAGCCTGAAAAAACCCTCCCGGAGGAGACGATCACTTTGCCTTGAGGAGGAGCATAATGTTGCCTTCTTGTTTCTGCTGTGCAAAAAGTGGAATACACGGGGGCATATACTAACAGCAGAGTAATGCCGCAAGCCTTGGAAGAATGGTTGTTTTGTTCGTAATTTATTCACCAAAAAGGTCAACTCCAGACACAACATCTGTTTTCCATCGTGATCCCGATTTCACCAAATAATTTTGCACGCTGCTGAAGTTTGCAGGAAAAAGACAAGATTAATTAGCGGTTTCAGGGGACTTCCAAAAATATTCTGAAATACTGTTACAGTTATGGGCACATAGCAAAATCGTGCCGGATGAGATTCAGCTTGGTGTCTTCCAGGAAGAAGCTTGGGAAGAGATATCATGAGGTGAGAAAACAGCCAGCTGGAAGGAGAGCCGTTATGGGATAGGATGTACACAGTTATTAAGTTGGAGAATTAATCCTTCAGTAAGAGAAGGATACAAAGTGAGTTTCTAGCCTAAAAATGTGTTAGGTAATAGTTATAATGTGCATCCATCTTTCTCTGTTTCTTGGCTGTGTGCTTAGCATCGGTATCGGCTGGTCTCATATCGGGTGAGAACGATTATATAAAGCAAAGTGATTAATGTCTATTGTCTATTTGAGGCAATTGGAAGGTTATTTTCGTCTTTTACAGTGCTGCTTTATACACAGTGTATATGCACAGTACATGAGGTACTCTACTAACAACACAGATAGATGTTTTATTGATCTCCCTCTGTTCCACTTCACTAACTATGCCTATTTTCAGTGAGGCATAGCACCAGGATAATCAAGTATGCATTTAATGTTAAGAGTGCACATAGCTATCTGGAGAAGCTAGGTCTAATGAATTCAAAGCAATAGCCGACTTCCAAAACTTACAGTGAAGAGAGGAAGAACAGGGGAGACAAAAAAATAATATTCCAAGGTAGTGAGGTTAAAATGATTTAAAGCACATTGGAGACCTAAAAATAGGAGTTGTCACTTAAAATGCCAACTGCAAATTGTGCTCCAGAATTAAAAGCCATCTAGGCAGATTTTGAAAATGAGAGTTGTATGCTTTAAGCCATATATATGCTCTTGAAAACACTCACCCAAACTGACACATTTTATGCAATGCAAAAATAAAGCAAGAAGAGAGAATTATGAAGTAGAATGGTGAGGAATACAGGGCTTGTATCTGTATACATTTTCAACATTTTTTTCTACTGGGACTTTCTATATAAAAATGTAACTACTTGGTAAATACTGAAAAACATAAATGCTTGAGCTGGCTGGAAACACAAACCATGTGATTAGAATCTGATCAATTATTAAATAACAACTTTAGTAATATATTTTCCCTGTGGACATAGTTATAGTTGGTATAACACATATTAAGATAATTGAGAAAAACGTGTCTTTATGTACAAGAGTATACGTGCTATTCAGATGGATTCAGTTAAACCCATTTCAACCAACAGTCAGCATCTCAAGAATCAGGAAATAGCTGATCTCAGCAGTTGGAGGGCATACTTAAGTTATCCCCGCTTGTATTTTGCTAATATGAATTGCATGGCCATATTATTTTTTCTGTAGAAAATATCCTAAGTGTACAGTAATTTTACAATAAGTTGAAATGTACAAAGGGAAGTGAAATTAATTAAATGAGCAAAAGAATAAGACCAAAAGACGATGATGAACGCTTTACTCAGGCAGTGGACTCGTTCTAATATCTCAAGATTAGCCGCTAGATTTAGTCTTTCTTTTATATTTTTCTTAACAATCCTGTGAAAAACGAAGGGGAATATTAATTAAATTATTAATTACAGTCACAGTTCATACTGTATTGTGAAGTGCTAAGATAACAGTGTGAAGAGAAATAAATCTGTTAAACTGGACTCAAGAAAATTCACGACAGTGAAATGAAATGCGTTATAATCCATGATGTCCCTTATTATTATCGCATCATGGAAACCACTTATGTAAATGCACCTGAATTATCCCACCAGCTGACAACGTAACAGTTCCTGGGAGGCATTTTTACCCCCTTCTTGCAGAAGAGGCACTTAAGACATGGAGATACAAAGTTATTAGCCCGAAGTCCCACTGGAGCAGAGATATGAATTGAGATTTCCGTGTTCCAGGTTAGCATCTGAAGCACAGAGCTCTCAGGGGAGACTTTTAGTATAAATCTGAGGGAAAATGAAGACCTGCTTGACTGTAAGGGCATCTATTGCATTTTTCATTTTCATTGTACTGTGCCATAATTTGGAAAATCTTTTAAGAAAGACGGTGGTCTTAAAATGGCATCTGAAGTATGCTGTATGCTAGGATTTCCGTGAATATAAAATGGTGGAGTAATTACATCTATTAGGGTTATGTTGGCTCTAAAGATAGTTAAGTGCAAGTCTAGCATAATGAATAGTTCTGGGTAGGTCAGCTGAACTACTCTTATGCCAAAAATAAATGCAGGTTGGGATGTTAAGAATGAATACTTGTTTCAAATTCTAAGTATTTATCAAATATGATTCTATAAACATTCTAAGTGTTATGCCACTTTGGATTACGTGTTTTAATGGCTTTTTTGCAGTGATGGTTATACAGTTTTTTGGAGATAATTAGTGAACACTGTTATGCAAAATGAACAGGAACAAATCTATGCAGAATCTTACTGTGAGAGCAATTTTTAAGTCTTGCAAAAAGATTTTCTCATTAGTTCCTGACTACCCAAGTTTAGAGTCCTAGGAGAGTTCCCCGAGTTAATTCTTCATTTCCTTCTGTGCGTTATCATGCTCTGAAAGCATTACAGGGAGCTCAGACCTGTCAGGGTATCGGAGATGAGCATCTTCGTGACCCATTTGCCCAGCTGTGGCAATGGCCAGCTGGGGTTTGTACACCTCTGGGAACCTCTCCGTCTTTTTTTCAGAAGTGGACCAACCTGAAACTGCAAGTTTTGTTGTTTTAGGAGGAGTCAGTGTCTCAAAAGTCCTAGTCCTGCAGCTACTCTGATTCTCTCAGCTAGAGGTGAGAATACCAGGCAGCTCTGTCTGGAAAAGTGTACGTAAGATCGTGCTGTTTCTTGGACATCTATACTCATTAACAGATTTTGGAATTACTCTTACCTCAATCTCTAACTAGAGCTGATAGGGGTATTAAATTTGTTGTGAAAGTATGTATTTTTGAAGCTATTTCTGCTTTGTGGGAAGCATACCGAATGCTTTTTTCAATTTGTGAGTATTTTTCATCAACATTCATATATGCACTTATGAAAGGAAAGGTTGATCTGTCTCGTTAGAGAAATAAAATTCATACTGACAAAAGCTATTTGAAATAGTTTGAACATTTGTAATTGAACAACTTACATTTTGGGGAGTAAAAGGCAAAATTTTTCGGCATCTTATTCATTAAGACTCAGACAAAAGGGACCTACCAGAAGGACGTCAGCTTCAAGGCTGAGCAGTATTACAGCACTGAGCAGGTGTAAGTCAAGAGTTTCTACAGGAAAAAAAAAAAACATTTTTGAGACTGGAAAACTGTTCACCTGCAATATAGTATTTTTTCTGTTAGGATCCATGCGTTGATAAAAGACATCTGGTCAAGGAAAAGAGTTGTGAGCTATTACTCCAAGTTCGTGTAGTAGGACCTCAGAAAACTGGTTAGAAACACTCAGGAAGGGTCTTTAACTGCGTAGAATGTAAATATGTTTTAAAAGATTTTTTAAACCATTGAAATTGGCAAAAGAGTTAGTATAGTCTCACTGATACATAGAAAACTCAGTTGTCTTTTCCTCCTAGAGAGCTATGAGGTACCACTGTTGGATTACTGGAGGAGGGATTTCTTTAGTAGTATGCATGTTTTGATAAGAATAAGCCAAATTTACTCTAAAACTTAGGTTCTGATAAAGCCACTCATAGAATAATGTATGATACTCAACACCAATTCAACGCTTCCAAGATTAAAATATGCCACTCTTAATTGATATGTATTTTGGACATATCCAAGTATTTTATTGGCAGGCTCTATTGTTTACGATATGAATATGACAAAAAAGGAGCACTAGCAAAAGCGAAATTGGTTTTGCTCATTATCTTGAGTGTCAAAACAAAGGAGAAGGAAAAGAAGCACGGTAAGCGGTTTGGTCACATTAATAGTTTAAACTGTATGGAGTACAGTTTTGACATAGATCATGTATATGTTCAGACCATAGATTTTCCATCATGAATATCAGAATAATTATGTTTAAGCAAAAATGGAGTAAATGTGTTGTTTCTTGATACTGACTTGATTTGCTTTTCATTTTCAAAAGGTGCTGCTACTCTGGGCTGGTTCTTAGTGATCATTCTTCAATTGCTAGTAACGTCCAGGGATCAAGACCCTATGGAGAACTGCAGGATTTTTGATGCGGGTAACTGCTGTAAGGGCATTGGCTGGTAAGAAAATTACTTAAATGTAGCAAATTGATAAATACTGCACTTTTTTGCATCTGTTTTTTTTTTTCTTTTGTCTTCATGCTAATGAGACTAATATGCTAGCCACGTGAAAATGAGGATTGTTCTCTAGCCTAAATAGGTACAAGACGCTGTGGAAGATGCTTGTGGCCGTATGTTCCTCTACCATCACCACCATTTGTGCTTCCGGTTTGGGGGGTCACAAGTTGATAGCAGCCTCTGTCAGGAACGCTATTCAAATCCCTTTGGTTTCGTACAACTCTTGTCCATTTGGGGAAAAGCACTGTTTTTCCTGTATAACTGTTGAATTTCTCCACTGTCTCTGTCTCGAGGAACTGCACGTACAGAAACTGCTGCAGTGAGTCGGACTGCAGATGTACAAATTTCAGTATAGCATCGCCTATAATGGTCTTCATTGATTTATTTCAGAGGATGTACCGCGCAAAAAGTCCAGGAGGACTGTAGTTAATGGTTTAATGTATTGAAAAGGATGTTTCCCCCCTAAACCTTAGCGACTGAACATGAGCTTGTATCTGCCTCAGAGCAGCTGCTGTTTCTTTCATACATACCCTGCAGTAATTGAATAGTCCTGCCATTTACTACAGAAGTACCCACTCCTCCTTTAAATCCTGCAAGTTCGTACTGGCTGCGATAGCTTTCCGCTGCCATTTAACTCCCACTATTTTGCCATGCCAAATCCTTTATGCCCAGGAGTTTAGCTTTTCTGCCATAGCAACCAGGTATGGTTATTATGTGCTTTGTCAATACCTTAAATCGCAGGAGCTATTTGTGTCAAAGGCATTGAAAGTCTATGGCGATTTTTACAGGAAAAAGCAGGGCTTAATCACAAAGCTATTATGAAAATTACTTTAAAAGATGTATTCTGCACGATCCAGTGCCTTTGGTTCTCACAGAAGGTCACCGAAATGTGCAAAATGCACTAACGCATTGAAAATTGTGTGTTTAAGAAAAGTACTAGGTCTGACAGTTGCTGAAGTAACCTGGTGTGAGGGGAGAATTTTTGTATTTGATCAATATATTTTCAGTCAATGTATGAAGGAAGAAGGTACTAAACTGTGTTATAAAATTACGGTTAATACTATGCAGTAATGAAGCTGTAAGTAAACCTGCTCCAGTAGCAACTGTAATTATTCCATAAATTAAAGAAAAAAAATGTTTGAGGGTGATTGCTTGTTAGGCACTTCACACAATCAGGCTACTTTAACCGCATTTTTCTTATCAACGATGCGGTCTATGGGTGGTAATGGTTTCTAGGCAAGCGCAGATTTTTTTGAGATATGTGCACTCTGCGTTTTTTTAATCTGTTGTGTAAATACTCAATTTATTAGTTAGTTAATAATGCTAAAAAGGGTGATTAAATAAAGGTGCCGGTTTAGTACAATTAGCACAGCTGTTTGTGGCTCCGTTTCAGATACCACTAATGTTTATTTCATGACAAACATACAAGACAGAATGGAGCTGTTGGGATTAGCTTGAGGACTCTGATCACAGGAACTGCCTCACCAGCGTTTCTTGTCAGAAGTCACCCAGAGGCCCTAAATAGCAAAGAACGGGCACCCTTTGCTCAGGCTGCCCCTCGGCTCAGGGAGCAGCACGAGTTAGACGCTGGCGTCAGAGTTGTGCAAGCGGGAAGGCGGCATCGCTTCCACAACCCAACCCAGCCCTTGCGGCCGCGTCCTTCGTAGGAGCAACGAGCCTTTGTGCGCGTGTTGGAGAGGAGGAGGTGGCGAGCGAGGAGGACGAGGGATTCCACAGCCCTGGGAAAGCATGGAGCATCAGCAGTAGGAAACATGTCGGTCTCGGTCAGTCGGCTATTACCTGAAGACTTGCGGGGTTTTTTCCTTTTTTTTTTTTTTTTTTTTTTGTCTGGGAGAAGTGGGTTAGTTTGTGCTCAGAACGCCTAGCTGGAGTTCTGAAGCTTAACAGATTAGACTTGTCTAGTTGCAGTACCCTGCAGATAAAAGGCATCATTCAGCCAGCCCAGTCTGCAATAATTAGTATCTCAGCTTCATAAATACCTAATTTTATCGATGCTTCTGTGACTATACAAGGATGAAGTCATAAGCTACTCTGGGCGTACACTATAAATGAACTGGTAACATTAACTGTGATGGAAATCGGGGCTCTTCAGAGCTCATCAGTGAGCAGGAATCACTAATAAAGAAATTGTAAAATTTCCAATATTTTTTGTCCTGATAAATAAATTGGTTACTTTGGGCTCTTCTGGGAGGAAGCGTAGCGCAGTAGTTCTGCTAGGAGTGGAGTGGAAATCTGGGTATCTGCTTTTCACCTTACTCTGCTATAAAATAGTGACAATACCAGTAACATATATTTGCTTGAAGCTTTCTCTGTAAACACAGTCCTAGTGGTTTTAGATCCTTACAAGCTAATTTCAGTTAATGTTCATCATTTACATGCACAGATAAATATATCCTGGAGCTACATCCTACCTATAATAAATAAATAGGAATATTTATAGGTCATAGTTTGGGGATTCAAATAACTCTGCTTCTTAATCCATATTTCTCTCTCTCTCTTGTCCAGGAACCTGGAATTTTCCCCCGTTGCAGTCAGTGCAAGAAGCCATTTCCTCTTTGAGAAAAGTGCCAATTATTTCTATTCTGAGAAAGCTCCCAAACGAGCACCTTCTCTGGCCCCCAAGGCCAAGATTATCACCATTCTCACAGATCCATCAGATCAGGCGTACTCCCGGTATCAGGTATAATGATGTAGCCTCTTGTTATTACCATTCATTGTAGTTTTTGCCCTATATTAAGCTATCAAAAGAGCGCAGCGTGACACCTACCATGCTATATCTGGAACAGCCACATTAGTTAATGTCACCCACTGAATACATTTAGCATGGCTATGGTGCCGTTATGTCACTCCAGCAAAGCATTAGGATTTAAAAACATTTTTCCAGCAGCACCAGGGTGTGCTTTGAGGATCCAGCAGAAGACGGTTATCTTGTGTTCACCGCTCCCATGCGAGAAATAGAGCTAGATCCTGTAAGTTTATTGAAGTTCCAGCTTTCCAAGTTTACCATCTAGGCTGGGCCGCTCTTTTTCACATATAGGTAGAATTACCCACACAAAAAATAACACACATTAAAAATCTGTGTCCATCTATTGTACCTACTTCTTCTAGTGCAGACTAGTGGCTTTGTATGAATGCTCAGGTCAACAAATGAGGCTTCTCCTTCTGTGCTTTCTGAAACCTGGTGAATATACGATAGAAATAACAATGACTAAAGAAGCTGGTATCAGAAGCAGTCTGGTGGTAAAAACCTGCTCTTAGCAAGTCTAATCAATGCACACCACAACTGGTATCCTGCACCACTTATGCTAGGGCTCTCAATATTTTTCCTATCCAAGTGGCTGAAGTTATGGCAGCAATATCAGGAATTCCTGCAAAAGAAATCAAAGGGAAGGAAGGAGAGCACTGGGAAAAGAAAAACCTTGTTTGTGATTTTAGAGGCACTTTTTTATATTTATATTTAAGCCACAGCTGAAGGAACTTGCTTTTTATTGGGATTTATTTTATTCCCTCCATCTGTGCTACCCTTTGCACTATATACTTTCTTTTTTCATTTTAAATTCAAGTTCTGATTATAATGGAGTTTTCTGAAAGGCTTTGGCTTTTCATCATGTTGACGAAATGAGGAAACCTGTGAAAATAAAGGGTTTGAAGCAGAAGTGGTTTTTAGTCAGAACGTTTGAAGAAATGCAAAAAAAAGAAGATGATAAAAAATCCGAAAAAAACAAAGACATTGTTATAAGGGCAATTTGTATTTCTTTAAGAAAATGCTTCAGACTTAGTGATTCCTCCTGAAAACACAGAAAAAGAGATTTTTCTATTCAAAGTAATTATATCATAGGGCAGACAAATACACATTCAAATCACTGTTATGTACCACTTGTAAGACACAAAGACTTTCTCAATTCATTTGTTGAAATAGTCTGTGTGTTTTTCAGGACCTGACCCAAGCCTAATTAAAATCAAAGGTAGAACTCCAATAGTTGATAGAACATGTTAATCTACTAATTTCTGTTAAAATGAGTATTGGGAAAAAGATTCCAGGCAAAAGGAGGTGAACAAATTTCAGCTAAGAGGGCATTTTGGAACTTTGTGGTTCAGGAAAGTCTGTGTACCAGCACTTTGTTGTTATGGCCATGTTTGCACAGCTTAGAGGTATGAATCCCGATTTAAATGCATATTCCTTGAATAGTGGATTTTGAAAGTCTGTCAGAATATCAAGCTTCTTAACACAGCATTTAAATCTGTGCTCAGCCTTCAATATTGCTGAAATCTTAGTGGGATCTAAGCTTATGTTTACATGCCGTCCTTAAGAAAAGTTTTTCCGGGGAAGTAATTTTCTGAAACGTGGCCTATAAATGCTCTGAAAAACAGCGAAGCATCTTTGTCTTCCCATTTCATGAACCTCAGTTTCATTATAAAAATGCCGATTTTTAGAAGTTCTTCAGAACAAGCTCTTTTTCTGTCACACGTGACACACGTGTCAGTCACATTTCTAGCCAGCAGTTTGAAAACCAACCTGCGGAAGCAGCTACCTTTGTCATAAATTTAAGTTGACAGCTTCTCTGCAGGGCTTTCAATTAGGATCTTTAAAAAAAAAAAGGGGGGGGGGAGAAAGAATGAAAGTGTCAGTCCAAATGCGATGAGCGAATGCTATTTTACAGGAGACCTGCACATACTGCTTTTTGTTCAGACTCCATGATGATCAGGAACCTGCAATGCCAAGCGTTGGCTAAAAAGCACTTTAAAAACCTCATTACAGTGACATAGAAATACCTGCTTTTGCCGTTTGAGGGGATGCGTGTGTTGGATTGCCGGGCGGCACCTGAGGCCCGGTGGGCTTCCCTGCCGAGCTGAGGGACGAGGTAGTGCAGTGGATCTGTGATGCTACTCAAATAATCCCATTTCTTTCACTGAGCACTTTGTACGCTCGACGGAGAAGTTTCAAAAAACAACCCCAACCCTTCCAGTTTCAATGTTGGTGGCTGAAGGCTTTGATTATGAAGCAGCTGGAAAGAGGTAAAAACCTCAGGCACGGTAAAAGCTTTCTGTGCCTCAAGTGCAAACTGCTAAGTGGTGTTGATACAATAATTTGATCAGCTTGTTGTAGCTGCAGTCCCTGGCAGCTCTCTTCCCGCGCCTGCCTCCCAGGAAAACCCTGGCTGGTTTTTAAGTCACAAGCGATCACGTCTGACCTTGCGTCAGGATTGCCACTGCTGCCTCTATCAGTTACGGTAAATGTTGTCTTCCGGGCTCCAGAACGGAAAGTTTTCTTGGGAGGTGTGGAGAGAAAATTTATAATTAAGTTTCTAGCTCGTAAAGTGGTAAAACTAACCCTGAAGCACTCATTAAATGTAAATTGATTGAATGATTTCTGCCTGAATCTTCAGCAAGCCTTAAAAACCGCGCTCCGTAGGTGCGAAGGGGGATGCAGAAGCCCCTGTGGCTGGCTGAGTGGAGGGCCAGTTCCTAAAATCACATGGACTTGATCTTCCCCACTGAAACGTATGACTGGAAAACTGATAAAACCGCTTAGAAGAGGCACAAGGGGTGAATGTACAAGAGGGCCAAATAACACACACACACGTTCCCTGGATATGTAGCGCACCGGCGTTCCTCAGCCACTGCCCCTCGCTCGCTCTTCTGTGAAAGCTGTAACTGTGGCAGCTTAACCAGGTAAGTATGTGCTAAATTTGTTAAAGATACTCTTTTCTTTTTATAGCTGTTAATTATAGATGGGCAGCAACTGAGAAATGATGCAATTATAGAAATGGATGGAGTTCAAAAGTTTGTTGGAATTTCTCTGTGTTGTAATTACTCTGATGTCTTTGTGTGATTTATATGATGATTATTTTACAGAAAAGAGATTTATATGAGAGTGTTTTCAGACACTGTTCAGCATGGGAGAAGTTGAGGGGGGGCTGAAGCTGCTGGTAACTTGCAGCCATCAGATCCTTGTGATGACTGTTCAGAAACTCTCACCAACCATTCCTCTAAGGGCAGGTTTCTTCTAATTTGTGAATTCTGAACTTCAGGTCCTTCCTGGGTAGCTAGAAAATGTCTGAGACTGTTAATTGCCACATTGTAGCCCAGCACTGAATCTCCAGCAAACAACCAGTGTAACCTAAAATTTAAAAAGAGCTAGACTAAGAAACAGCATTCTCCTTTTGAAAATAAAGAGCCTTTTTTTTTTTTTTTTCTGAATCCATGTTATTCTTTAAACCAAGTATTTCCGGTTAATATTTACATCTCAGGAAAGGAAGATCTTAAATTAGGCTTTATTTTCAAAACTCTTACTTGGCTCTTAGTATCTCACTATTTTGAAAATAATGGTAGTTATGAGCCACCATCTTTTGTGGCATGGCTGGAAGAATAGGGGAAATGTCACACACTTATCAAAATGATTGGTATATGGGTGTAGTTCTGAGAGCATTGTAAGAAGGTAGAAAAAAGGAGAGATCATTTTTACCCCAAAGAAATTAGACTCGCAGAGTGAAATCTTACCCTTTTGGAAACGATACCAAAATGAATGCTAGATACAGTGGGGCCGGCCAAATAGTTGGCAAAAAGAGATGAACACAGGTAAGTAGTCTCACTTTAAAATTAACTAGAAATCTGTCAAAGAATTCAAGTACCAAGGAGGACTTTTAGAAGTAATAAGGCACCTAATTTTGTGACTCTGCACATCTTTCAGGTTAGAAACCCGCTGGTTTCATGTCCTCAGGAACAGCTTTGTGGAGTTTTTAATGCAGTTGAAAGGGAAAAGAAATCCAAACCAGCAAAAGTATTAATGATTATTTTCTTTGGCTGTTGCATTTTCTGACTTTGTGTTAGACATCTTTACAAAAGAGATTTTTAGCTGAACCGTACATTTGGCTCAGTGATGCTCCTATGTTTGTAAAACTCTTGAAAAAGTCTCAAGCAGCAGAACTGAGATTTTCCGAGTTACAGAATTTCAGAGTTTCGCTTGCCGATAAACAAAACTTCATTGCATTTTCTGAAAGTGAATGAAAAAGAGAAATTAGGAACTCGGTTCTGGATCTTGTTAGCAAAGCCATCAGATATAACCAGCTGTCTGTAGATACAGGACCCAACTTCTGTAGTATGCCAGTCCTCTGCCATTTCTCAAAAAATCGGGCTTGATGTTTTGACGCTGTGAATGAGTTAACTTCTAGAAAAGAGTTTAAAAAAAAAAAGAGGGGGGGCAGGAAATCCAAGAGAGATGGCAGGAGGAGTGACGGAGTTGCTTGCAAGGCGGTTCGCGGGTACTGCAGGAGGTGGGAAGGTGGTTTCTAAAAGCATGAGGGGAGGGCAGAGAGTGCGGGGTACGTGCACTGAGCTGGCACAGCAGAGGAAGAAAAGAATTCTCCTGGTAGAGAGAGTTACTATGGAAATATAAGCTCTCCCCTGCTATACACGGGCAAGGTCTCCTTTGTCCAACCATCCCAGCCATGCTTTTCCATTCTGGTGAACTTTAGGCCTTGAGCCAGTTCAGGGTGCCTTACAGAGCTCCCTTGAGTTGCTCTCTGGAGCAAAGCCCACTACAAACCCTCTTCAACAGTTTTGAAACCCTCCTACTGAGCCAGCGTGCGTCTGAAGGCGCCGGAGGAACCGGCTCCGCCAGCCTTTCCCACTGTCGCTCCCGAGCGAGTCTGTCACGTTCAAGGCCGGAACAGCCCTCCCGTTAGTAACATGCCGGCCCTCAAAGCGGGGCTTCACGCCCTCCGTAGCTCGGCACGATGGAAGCATCGCTCACTCTTTTAGCAAGTGCTGTTGCCTGCTTTAGTGTTAACGCTTCAGCCTCTCTTCTCCGCATCAGTATTGACTTGCTTCTCACTAAAAATGAAGAGGAGAAGGGCAGCGCATGCTCACAGGTGTCTCCTTCCCCCTAAGTTTGACAAGATGAAAGCTTACAGCTAGGCCGTGTGATTTCACAGTACTGTAATTGCGTTCTCTCTGCTGATATTCCGAGACCTAAAAAGAAAGATGAGGCATGAGAAGGAACCAGCTGACCAAGTCTGATGTTCGCTAAACAGTGCTGTGTTAAACCAGACATCAGTATTTACTGTGCATCTATCTGAAAGGTAAAAGTGAGAGAGCGCAGTAGCGCTGCTATCAGATTGCCATTTTGGATTCAGTTAACTTGTGTTAAGGTTTTTCCTGCTATTCCACACCTCATCTTCAGCTGTTCATCACCCCTTCCCTGAAATTATCAGCCTCCCTGATCTGTCACTGTATCTGGATGTGTAGTCTCTCCGTAAGCCAGTTTTGCCGAACTGAGCTGTGTTAGATAACCCCTATTATTCAAAGTGTTTCAGCTGTTGGATTCATTTAGACAGAACTGGGTTAGAAGCAATTACACATGCCATTTAGTTGGCAGTTTGGAGAAGTCTGTAACCTCCAGTGGTGATGAAATGGGCAATGGGATCAGCAGAAAGTGGAGTGATAACCTCTTAATCTGGCACAATTGCGGCCCAAATAGCCTTACTTAGCATCCAGGACCCTACGTGGGCAAGTTGCATTCGTTAATACTTAGAAAGTAATATAATTATTAGACGTTAAAGACTGACAGTGTTGCTGTTCTACCTGCTGCTTCTTAAAAGTGGCAGAATCAGACTTGCAGTTAGGCTCATCCTTTGCTCTCGCATTGGGAAAATAGCCTTCTATCAACAAGGGGAGTTGTGTCACTCGGGAGCAGTCAATGGCGAGAAGCTCAGCAGGTTACCTTCTTGCTCATTAGGTACAGAAAACAGTTGTGATAAGTGTTCCACTAAACATTAAAAGTAGGAGAGTCAAACAGAACCAAGATGAGGTGAGTTACAGCAGGTTAAAGCGTCTTATTTGTGTGAAACTCATTGAGTATGTGAGAGATAATGAGATTGCAAGGGGTGTCATAAGCCACGCATTCTTCCCCATTCCTAATAACTTATTAGTATGTGAACTGAAAAGTGTCCTTATTTTTATGTATGACTTTATTTTCAAATTTGACCATGAGAAGGGGTTTTGGTGCCAGCTTCTAGAAGAAAAAACCAAGTGCACAGAAGAGTCTGAAGACCAAATATAGGTGTCCATGAAGCAGGAGGTAAACTTTAAAAAACTACAGAAGTTTTAAACTTTGATATTTAGGGCACTGCAGTGTTAATGCAGCCAGAGGATAGGATTATGGATGCAAATACTATCTAGTATAGTATAGTAAAGTCTAGAAAAAGTCTAAATTTATTTTAAAAATAAAGCTGATTTTCAGTGCAAAATTGTATTTGCACTTTTAACTCGATGAAGTCTTTATGAGCAGTTATGTGAAGGTGATTATTTTTCCTAATCAGGCTATTTTATTTTTTTAATTTTCTCCATCCAGATCCCTTTTGTCAAGCGTATCACTGGGCTGTCCAACCTGTGTTGCTGCGCAGACTGGGGCAACCTCTCCCATCCTGACTGAGACAGGAGCTATGGGAGGTGAGATGGCATTGAACAGGGAAAGGAAACAAAGTGCTCCTGTCACACGGGAGACTTTCATACAGTCTAAAAGATAAATATAAACCAAAACCTAATTCATTAGGTGCAGACACTGGGAAGCGTATTAGCATTTTCATGTTTGCTTAGACTCATGCCTAATTAGTTCAGTTGCCGTAAACTTCTCTCAAGGGAATAAATTACTGAAAAAAATCCCTTCCCAAATACTGTATTTAGTGAGGTAAACCAGCAGATCTTAAAAGAACCTCGGCAATGCAGAAGAAACAGCACATTCTCATGTAAAGGATTATCCCCCTTTTTTTTTTCCACCGGGAAGACGGTTCCGTAACAGGAAGAAAAGGAGTAGAACTCCAATAAAAAGAGGCTGCTTCTGACATTTCAGGTAAGTATTTAAGTAAGGAGGTGGTAGGACATTGGCTTGCCTCTGAAGGTGGCTAAAGGACATATGAAAACCAGGCAAAGATACTGATTTTGCGTTACAGTTTCTTCTAAGCAACATAATCCCATCTATGTCCCACTGACAATATGTGCTGTCTTGCATACGTCCGGATTGATTAGAATGCCGTTCTGGGCATTAAGTATGGTACATTCCAGAAGCGTGAGAATAGTGGGAGATCTGATTCTGAGGATCTTTTTAAAAAAATTTTATGTGTTTCTGGCTGATAATTCTGCCTTGAAGAATGGAAAAAAGAATTCTAAAATTTATACCCTCTCCCTATTTTAAGACAAGCAATTAAACACTGTGACGGGTTGACCATGGCTGGATGCCAGGTGCCCACCAAGTCGTTCTATCACTCCCCCCCTCTTCGCTAGACAGGGGAGAG
>JANZLQ010000007.1:10325119-10352641 GCA_026212715.1 Elanus axillaris | reverse complement strand
TGGAGCAGGGGAAGAGTGTGATGAGTCCTGCCCCTGAGGAGGATGAAGCGGCAGAGACAACCTGTGATGAGCTGACCATAAGCCCCATTCCTCGATCCCTGTGCCGCTGGGGGGAGTAGGTAGAGAAGCTGGGAGTGAAGTTGTGCCTGGGAAGAGGTGATGGGAAGGTGTTGTGAGATTTGTTTTTATTTGTCATTACCCTGCTCCATTTGATTCGTAATGAATTGAGTTAATTTTCCCCAAGCTGAGTCTGTTTTGCCCATGACGGTGACTGGTGAATGATCGCTCCTGTCCTTATCTCGACCCACAAGCCTGTTGTTATATTTTCTCTCCCCTGTCCAGCTGAGGAGGGGAGCGATAGAACGGCTTTGGTGGGTGCCTGGCGTCCAGCCAGGGTCAACCCATCACAACCACTGAGCTATATGTATTACTTTTTCTCTGTGTGTCTCTCCCTGCCCGCCCCCCCTTTTTTTTTTCCTAGTTTAATTAATATGATCACCTGGCTTATCAGAAATGACCTGTGCACTGTACATGAATCCCCCTTTTCAGTTGGTAAGCTTACATGTAGCAGCTTAAGGCATTGATCAACAGCACACAGTGTTAAAATAGGGCAGGCAATTTTCAGGAGGTTAGTCTGCTGGCATAATAGAAGAAATCAGAAAAGATTTGGTAAGGTAAAACTTTGTCCTTTTGTCCCATTTCCAGCTGTAGGATTTCAAAATGCTTTTGGCTGTGGCTGCTCTCAGTGACGGCTGCTTTCAGCCCTGGCTCTCCAGGCATCCTTATTCCAGGCTCTTAGGTGGGGAAGCCACAGGAGTGGAGAGGGGAATTGTCTGAAGCCATTGAAAAAAGTCTGTCAAAACTCAGCGCAGAATTTTGTGATCTTACCAGTGAAAGGTCTCGTCTCACTTAAAGGCAACTGTCTGGGGACCAGCAAGGGGGGCTGCAAAACAGGACAAGTGGTAGATGTAGGTTGTAGGTATGTGGGTGTTTAATTGACAAAAAGCCTCAGATCTGTAGCCAGAGTCCTGTGAAGAGACATTGTATGTATCTAAAGCTCGTAATGGTTCCAAAAATCTTTATTTAATTAAAAAAAGAAACTATAGCTTTAGAAAATGGGGTTGGATTTTTATTTTTTTTTTTAATGTAGTTGCAGCTTCCCGAGGTTTAAGTGGAGAATATGGGGAGGGTTGAGGGGGGACACTAGAGAAGTCAGCCATGACCTTAAATACTTGTTACTTTGAAGATGCAGTCTTCACTTTGTGCCTGCCTAGTGCAGTTCACAGCGGGAAGACAGGCATTTTGCCTGCACCGTAACAGCTTTTGAAAAGGCAGATACCTTGGGCTGTCTTGCATTATATTTATTTTATAATTACTCATTAACTGATGCCCTTTATAAAATAAAAATCAGGCACGGCAGCTGGGTTATTTGCCTTTGAAAAGCTGTTGCTATGCACACAGCATGCCTTTCTTCTTGTCACTAATGATATCACGAAGATGTAAGGAGGGAGAATGCTACACTGCCATCATGTCATGTCCAGTACAAATGAAAGTGCCATAAACATTCAAAAAACATACAAATAGGAACAGGTTCATTGACAAATGCTTCCACCGGGCCATCATGAAGGATGAGGTCGAATGTGTGGTTACTATGCATGGATGGAGGCTCAGGAAGTATTTCTGTAGAACTGTCGAGCTATTTTTTAAATTTGTTTCTCTTTGCAAGTCACCTATTTACCTCCCCATTTTTCTTGGTCTTGTTCCTCAAAGAACAATTGAGAAAGTGGTGGAACTCATTAGTGGATATACTCCTGCAGCAAGAGCCGAGCCCCTAACAGCATCTCTCCCAGTAACGTCAGTGCCCGCTTTGGCCCAGCAAATGTATATGAAACCATAACGTGTGTGACAGTCAACGTAAACTCTGCCTCGATTAACTATGCTTACCCTGTGAGAAATATTAGCGTATAAAATGTGTGGGAGAGGCACTGGTTTGAAACCCACACCACAGAATAACATACGAGCTCTGCCTGAAGTCAGACCAAAGTCCATGAAGTCCAGTCGGCTCTCCCCAAAGGCAGCTGGCAGTGGGTGCTGCATGGGAGAGAACATGCCGATATGCGTAGTCATCCCACAGCAGCCTTCCTTCAGGATTTCAGCCTGTGCTGGGGCATGGACAAAGCAACCAGTCCCTGGTACTGTCGGACAGATCTGGCAATCTCTATCAAACGCCTTGAGCACAGTTAGGAGGAGTTCGGGGCTGGCCAGATAGAAGCAGGCATATTGCTAGGCACTAAGCAAATAATCATGTTTTGCAAATACAGTATAAATACAGGCAGCAGTTTGAACATATATTACAAACCAATCAACTAATGCAGAGAGGCCAAGCGCGTGGATGGGTAACTGAGCACGCGCAGACACACACACGTGTGTATATATATATGTATACGTGTGCGCAGGGGTATATTTAAATATACGAGAAGCATTGCAAAGAGAAAAGGAAAGTGAGCATGAAAGAAAAGGAAGCATATATGTGCATGGCTAGTTCAAGATTTCACAGCAGTGTGAGAAGTAGCGATAGCATCACCCCAGTAATTCCTGGGGGTTGGTTTTACGGTGTTGGTGACAGCCGCGCAGCACCGAGTTATCAGCAGGAATGGAGGTGTGGCAGTCCAAGGTTGGCAGCGTCCGGGGGGGGCGATGGGAGCCAAGTCAAGGAAGTTTTAAAGTATTTTGAGCAGATTAAAAAGCTCGCGGCGGGGTCAATGGATTTGGGAGCCCGCGTAAAGGAAAGGGTGAGTGGGATGCTGAGGGCAAGGTCCTACGAGAGGCTTCAGGAGTCGCTCCTTCCCCGGGGGCTTTTCCTGGTTTTCTCAAACCGATGGGGTACGGACACCTTCCACCCTCCCAGCCGCCTTCGGCCGTCACGAACAACCACCCCCTCAGTCCCTGGCAGAGGTGACCTCCCTCTCCTCCTGGAAGCCTCACCTGCCTTCTAGCTCCGTGCCTGCCGCTCAGGGCAGGGGACGCGGCAGAGCCCCCCCTCGGGGCGAGGGGGCTCGAAGAAGGGGCTGGGGAACCACAGAGTGGGATTTTCAGTCCCTGCTTCACCAGGTGTTGGCACGATACCTGCGTCCTCCTTGCTCGCCTGATCCTCGGTGCACTGTAACTTGCTCTTCTCAACGATCTCCTTTGGATAGGTGTGACGCACAAATGAGTGTTTGTGATGCAGAGAGCGGCAGAGGAAACTCAATTTATTAGTAATAGTCCCTCTGCACACGCACACACAAATCCTAGAAGTCTGTCATCTATTTAATTCTATAAATAGCCTAGTCTATCTCTCTGAATACTTTTTATATTGTTAAAAGGATTAAAGTGTGATTGATGATCTCCAGATCCAAATCTGGGTTTCTAAACTATCCAGCTGCATCTACAACCCTGCCGTGAGAACACGCTGCCATCAAATGCCACATCTTTTCAAGGCAGCTCACATATTTCTAAAGCTCCCCTTAGTAATTAAATGGCTTTATCTCTATTATAACAAATGTCACTCATATTGTTAATGAAAGCATTCGGCTAGTATTTCAACTACGAGCTTAGCAAGGGATGTTAGTATATTTTAGAGTTGCTGTCCTAAAATTTTACCTTTTTTTTTTAATGGGAAGCATAATTTGAATATAGAATATGCAGGTTTAAAAAAGCTGCTTAGCATTTGAATATTTCTTCCCCACCCCCCGCAGTGGCCTTTTCAGATCTGTTCTTAACACATTTCATACAAAAGTCAGTTATCAAGAGTAATGCATAAAAAAGATGGACGAAGAGATGTAGAACATTAATATGTGGTGGTAAGCTTGACAGCTGTCAACTTTGCCTGTGTGCATTTATCTCGTACTCTGTATTATTTATTCATCTGAAACACGTTTGAAAATGAAGCAGATGAAAGGTAGTGCAAGGTAAATTGAGCCTGTTTAGGACAACTAGAGATCAGAGCAGGATAAAATACTTGCAGGAGCAGAGCACCTGGGTGTTGGTGGCAGCTTCCACACATGAAGTGTTTCACTTAAAAACATGATGCAAATTATTCAAGAGTAGCTAGCATCTGCAGCCCCAAAGCATCTTTAGTTTATTCTTCTGAATGTCCACAGAAGAAATATTTTATATTTTAAACTCTGAGTCTTAAATGATGGAAGGAGGCAAAAGGAGAAAAGAAAAAAAAAAAAAAAAAAGAAGAAAACAAGCAAAGAAGCAGCAATCTAAATAAAAGATGGGTGCATCCAAGATACATTTATTGCAGGATTCGCCTTGTAATGAAACACCACACCCACATTAAAAGAATGGGAAAATGCAGCACAGGGGAGGATCCTTAGGCTAAGCAGGTGTGTCCTGGTACAAGCATAACGGAGGCCAGCGGGTGATTAAGCGTTCTTGCGTATCTTTTTATGCTGAGCTAGATCACAAAGTAAAACTAGTACGGTTTCAGATTTTCCCATCTCCTTGTGTTTGAATTGTATTTGATTTCATGTAGCTTAGCTCAAGGCAATGGATTTGTTGGGGTTATCCATATTTTTGGGCCGCTGGTGGATGTTGGGCTGGTATATTGTCATTGCTGCTAGATGTTGCATGAAGGATGATGGATTGACCTCTATCCGCATAGCTTTATGCTGTAAAGTGTTCTTACCACTATGATTTGCATTCCCCTTGCTCCAGTTTATCCCTCTTACATGGTAGTAAATGGCCTGGGAAACCTGGGTGGAGTTGTATTAATCATAACGATCAAGGGCTCTGGCTTGAAAAAAAACAACATTAAGTGCTCCAAGCTGGGTTTCTTTTTAAATGGCTGCTTAACTAATCCAATTAAGGGCTCCTGTACTTGTTATTTTGCTGGTTTATTTATGTGGGCAGCAGGATTTCGGGCACAATACAGCATACCAGTGATGGGAGTTTGATTTGTTCTCATCTTTTCTGTCCTCTCCGACCATGTTAGGACCCAGCTGCTCTTCACAGAGCTGTCTTGGAAATATACCTGCAAGCTGGAAGCCGACCAGTAACTCCACGGACTCTTGATGGCTGATTTAATTATAGATCCGGTGAAATCAATGACTATATTGAGTACTTACAAAACTCAAAACATAAACCAGCTTTTTTATTTCAGTGCTTGGATTTTTCCTTACCAAAGATCAAGGAAGCCTTTGCTGAGATGACTACAGGTACTAATGGCATTTTCTGAAGCCCAAAGTCCGTGGTTAGAGCTCTCTGTCGGGATGGGGGTGCACCAGTGTATCTTTTTTCCTTGTGATTTTGCACTTAACACCTGTGGAGCTGGGGAATCCTGTCAGCAATAAATAGATTAGTTTTAAGAGGGTTGGTTTTCTCTGGTTTTGGTAAGTCCACCCCAGGCTATATGTGAATATTTATTAGAACAGTGAGACTGAGTGACTCCGGTCAGAGGGATCTGCTGAGACAAGGGAAAGATCTGGATTCCAGTTGCTACTTAAGTTAATATTCAACCACGTTATACAGCAGAAAAGACTGACACGTTTCTTTCAGCCTAGTTATTAGAGACTATATTATTACTATGTTGTCCCTCCCTCATCACTGGGTATGTTGACAGAGCTACGCTGCTTTTATTTTCAGGGGGTGCTCACAAGGAGCAGGCTTGGCTGTCTTTGTACACTTGATTTACACATCCAAAGAGGCACTTCAGTAACTACATCTAGGTGGCAAATGGAGTTTCTTGAAACTGGGGACTCAGTGGACAAGGCAGGTTTGGAAAATCTGAGCAAGGGAATTATGTGCTGACATCCGTTTCGTTCAGAAACACAAACCTGGTACTGACCGTATCCTCCTCAGAGCCCAGGAACTTATTGAACTTAATCAGCTTTCATAAAGTAAATATTTTCCAGTATGGAATTGGTTTTGCTTTTCAATTTTAAAGATGGCAAAATTCTGCAGACCGTTCTATGAAAGAAAAATATATTTTGTCGTAAGCTTAATTTGTTTTGCTGTGCTGCCTACTCGAGTGTCTTTACCTCCTTTTTGAAATATGGACAGAAATTCAGGTATTCAAAGCATGTAGCATGATTACTGCCGTCTCGGGATGCATGAGGATTCTTAGTGTGGTTTACCACATTTCCTTAACTCACATGTATTTATGAAATTTGAGACGAGACGTTCTTTCAAAATAACTTCTGTTTGTATCTTTTTTTATATAACAAATATATCTGGAGAGCTGTACTTCTTGTTAAACTGAAGAATTACATTACTTTGATGCCTATGATTTAGTTTCTAAATGGTGTGAAGATTTTCTAGCATGCTCTTGAAGTAGTGATTTCATAGCGTGAAAAGACTTTTCCTGTCCTTTCAGGTTACTATGTGACTGATGTTTTAACTTGTGTTTGGTGTTAGTTATGTGACTTTCTTTTGGGTTGGAATTGCTACAAACAGCTTGACCCTCTCTAACTACCTAAATTATTGGTTAGTAATAACTAAATTTAGCAATACCTAATATTTAAAGTCACAGATTTTTTTTTTTTAACTACCTGTGTTATACAGGCATAATTAAAGAAATATAACTTTATTTAGTGCAAGTCTTTGTCCTATAATCTGGATAAATGTATCCAATAACTATGACCTGTTCAGTAGTACCATTCCATGGTACTACTTGAACTACTCTTGCTTCATCTCCACCTACAATGTGCATGAATATGAGAAACCAACAGACACTAATTAAGTGGCCTTTGAAAGAAAATAGAGCTCGAGCTGGTACTCGGATTTGGTGGTGGTTGGTGAAAACCAGCTGGTTTGCTTTCTGAAATGTTTCTTTTGTGAAGCCTGTCATAGCCTTCATGTAGCTCAGTCTCACTAGTGGTGCTCAAGGGTCAACAATAGAGGACAGTCTTCCCAAATGTGCAGTCCAAGCTTTCCCAGCAATGCATTCACAGAACAGGCTCCCCTGCAAACTAGCAGTCGTATTCAAATCCCACCTCGCACATTTTCTTTTTGCTGGTGGAGCTGGTGGCAGGCATCCGCTCAGGGCTACTGGGAGGGATAAGCAAGTCTTCAACTTCGCAAGTGTCTGTAAGGTGCCAAGCAGCACAGCAAGCTGTCTGTCTGAATTATTTTTTGCTAGATTAAAGACGCCTTTAATTTATGAGCATCTCCTTTCTAATAAGTGTGCAGAGTTGAGGCGACAGGAAGGAAAAAGACTTACTAAGAGTGGGGTCTCAGTTTTGGGGGCTTTTTGCTTTCAATACAAAGTGACTTTTTTTTTTTTTACATTTTGGTTTGATACAGATGAAAATGATGGTATTTTAGACATTTCTTTTTCAGTACATAAAGGAAATTGATTAAATGCTGCTGCGAATGGAGTGACTTCTAGCAGTAGAAATTGAAATGGTACCATTACAAACCAAGCAGCCATGATGCAAAGAGAGGTGGTATGTTTTCCATGCCACTAGATCAGCTTCAAGCTGATGTAAATATACCCCTATTTCTTTTGTGAAAAACAAACAAAAAAAACCCCAACAAACCACCCAAAACTGACAACCTCCCCAAATCAAAACAAACCCCCAACCTGATTTCTTCGTGGTTTTAGGAGTCATTTGGGTTTGAGATGAGAACAATGCAATTCTATGCAATATTATCTTGAAGAGCAGATTAGTGCCTAGTAGAAAATGAGCAGACTCACCTAGTGCTCCAGGACAAAGGAAAGCAGCACTATTAATGTCCTTACCTTTCAGAGAGTGTCAGTCATCCATCATCAGCAATTTTAGGGTGCAAGATAGATGTTGCCATTTCAGTAATTGTATTAGCTTAGTTATTCTTCTGTACGTTAACTGAAGTCGTCATTTAGTTTACTTAGAAGAATAAGTTAGGGACTAGCCTTTGCGAGGTATGCTCATAAACAAAACCAAGAGATGCTCTATTTTCTCTTGTTTATTAATTCTCTTTCCTGTGCACTTCTTGACGCAATGTTTATTCTTGAGACTATGCGTTCAGTGAGATACATAAGATAGCAAAAGGCAGTTAAAGTTGCCAAGTGACAACAAGGTATTAATTTCCAGGTCCCAGGCTCTCCAATGGATGGAAGTAAGTAGTTAAGGACATTACATACTTTTAGGCTGACTGCATTATGTTTATGCAACTTAGCTGAAAACCACTTCTGTTTACTCTCATCTGAAAATCTGTTTTTGAAAACTCCACATTTTGCAGCCAGTCCCATCCTCATCACACTGACACGCTCCTGCGTCCATCCCTTCCCTTGCCCACGAGAGGAGCAGGTGTCCAGATGAACAACTTGGTGTCTGGTACGACTTCAAAGCAGACTCTGGGAGGCCTTTTTCCGAAACACAGCCCTGTCCGGTACATCGAGGCAGGGGAATAATGTGAACTTAATTTGAAAAGTGGACCTCAGGCCAGGCCAGTCTCAAGAGCCTTCAGTGTGAGAACTGGGCAAAGATCTGGAGGACAAGGTCTTCTCCACTTAGTCCATCAGTGGGATCCAGCTAGACCCAAGTCGGAAACGGATTTGACACAGTAAGCTTAATTTTCATAAGTCTCTGCCTCGCTTTTGAGTTTCTCCATCTCTAAGACGGGGGATAATAAAACCCCCTTCATTCACCTGTCTCACAAACTTTTGAGAAGATGTGTTAGATGTTATGGGGAGGGCAATTTGAAGATGAAAAGCACAAAGGAGAAGCTAATTGCTATTAATTTAAGTCCATACAGGGATGAAACTGTAGTAAATAAAGAACAGATGTCCCGGATACTTGACAGATACACTGTGTGGAGAGTTTAATACCCCTTGAATGCTTCAGAAATCGGATCGTTGTAGTTCAAAAAGTTCCAGCTTTTTGTTTTATTCCCCCCCCCCCCCAGTAGAAAGTGACAAGCTGAAGTATTATTCTGATAATCTTCTTGTTTATTGTTGTTTATAAAAGGGCTTCTAGCTAAATGTTTATTACAATTTTTTTTATGTCCCAACTAATATATATATCATGACTTTATGGATTTGCTAAATAAAATGACCCATTTAAAACTTTTGAAGACTATGTGGAGAGGCATCATGTGCTGGAAAATTGTATATACACTGTATGCAACAAAAGCAAATTATTTTTTTTTTCATTTGAAGGAAAATGGCAAAATAATAAATAGTGACTGGTGACATTTCCGTATGCTACCATCTATTTGTAACACACTTACTTAAAGGCTGCATTGGCCATATCCATTCATCTTTTCTCCTGGGTCAATTATGCTGCTTGCATTCAAATCAATCCCTTAATCAAGCCCGTTGATAATTGCAGCAGTGCAAGGGAGATATTTATCATAAAAATGTAATGAAGGCACTTTGTTCCAGAGCAGCCGAGTCTAATATTGTACTGCCACAACGGACCATTTATGCATATGTGTGTAGTTTATTTTCCTAATCAACAGTCTCAGATGCAGGCATGCTTGGATCTTGCTGATGGGGTTAGATGGGCATCGTACTAGCCTTAAAACCACCCTCTTCAGGGTTTACCGTATTGTCTCTCGACATTGCGAACTACCTGAAATTTCAGTAAACTTTGTGTGGAGGCCTCTATCCTTCCAAAGAGAAGAATCGGAATTAGACCTTGGAAGTGCTCGTTAAATGTACCTTACCAGGCAGCGTGGAAGCGAGAAAGGGACGGGCTCTTGGGTGCAATTCAGACCTGGGCAGAGAATGAACTGTAGCACTGTGGAGGCTCCCTGAGGTCTAAATTGTGTCCTTGCTGGTGGAAGTTTGGTACGCTAGGACAGGCAAAATTATCATCTGCTCAGTCTCCATGAAATATGCTCGAACTGTGTTATCTATTATCACTGAAAAAATCATCAATTGTATTTACAGACCATATTGCTGTCCAAAGGCTCTATTGCCACTGGCTTCAGAAACTGGTAAATTCAGAAACCTGCTTCTCCCTCCAAGGGATGCTTTGTGTAGAGTAATTAATGAGAATGCTGTTGTATACCTGGTGCTGTGAGGCTGTAAAGAGGTAGGGTTTGTGAAGAGGGAGGATATCGTCTGTTAAGGCTAAAATACGTAGTAGCCAGGAAAAGCCCAGTCATGTTGTTTGGATCACTAATATGGTTCCAGTCTGAAACAGAAATAGCAAGCTTTGCTCTGAAGATAGCACTTGAATATTTTAATTCCTTTACACGAGGGATGAAATTAGCTCCAGTTTTTCCTTTCTGGTAAAACTTTTGGTTTGGTTTAGTTTTAAAAAAAGCATTTGTAATAGCTATCTCTTGTTTAACCTGCTATGATATTCAAACAAAAAGATGCTTATAACTGTCCTTGACCACCAAAAATGTATTGCTTTAATAAACTACATGATCTGCAGCTGTAATTTGGATTTTGTGAGCTGAAGCAGGTGGAGCCATAAAGCCAACATGGCTTTGCCATTTCTGACTCCTCCAGTTTTCTTTGCAGGGTGTGTTATGTGGGGCCAGCTGGCCCAGAGGGCTGGGTCCGGGGGGCTCAAAAACCAGAGCACTTACGTCTTTTGGGACAGCTCCTGCCCGATCTGCTGACTGCACAGTGCAATGAAAGAAAAGGAGGAGGAGGAGGAAGGTGCCTTCCTCCCAGTTTCATCTAATGAGGGTAGTAACTCTCACCTCTAGGTTGTACATGTAGGTGATGCTAAAATATCTTCCAGCTTGTGGTGGTCGTCCTTCCCCCTCTCTTCTGCTGTAACAGGGCTAGTTAAACAGCGTTTGCCTCCGTTGCATCCTCTACCGGTTACCAAAGTGTAAGTAACATGAGCCAGTAAATTTTAGTTCCTTATAAGGGAATTCAGCAATGTTCAGTATTTCAGCTAATGGCATTATGCATCTAGATTCCTTCGTGTCCTCTCAACATTTCCCCGTGCAGTTTCAATACTGAACACTGTACACTCTTTTGGACATAAAATGTTGTCCCTAATTAAAAACTGTCATTATAGATAACTACCGTTTGGGAAAAAAACCCAAACATATTCATTGTAGAATAGCCCAATTCTGCAAACAGAATATAGTCCCTCAAAATAGCTTGTCATCTGTAACATCAGAACCCAAGCTTAAATGAATGTGATGAAAATGAGCTTAAAGTTATTAATTCAAAAGAAATGAACATTGAAACAATTTATTTTGATGATTCAGTTTATTAGCACATATTTCTTTGTGCATCCAAGCCTAAACTAAAACTGTATTGAAGTTTTTATACACCACTTAGTGAGGGTTCTTTGAACTGCCATTCAGCTCAGCAATGTTCCCTAACTGCCTCAATTCCAATTTCACTTTATATTTCAATTCACCAGGCTTCACCCCCCCGCCCTTCCCCTGACATGTATTCTATGGGGATCCTAAAAAATCTACAAAAATTCCATTTTATTGCTCTGGTAATAGTGTTATTTGAGGCTTCAGATTGTTTACGAGCATCCCAAGTAAAATACTTAGCAAGTGCTAAAACTTCAAAATAGTAGTTAGATGAAAGCCAGGGTCCTTGCTTTTTCTGTTCTACACTAAAGCTGAAATTCTGCTGAATTTTGACTTTGCTGATGCTTATCTGGGTTTAGGTTTATGCAAGTAGCCCAAATTTAAACACAGTTCCATATTAGATGTATGTACAAGAGCTCTGCTGGGCCAGCTCAAATAAAGGAGGTGATTAAATACCTGTTTACATACATCTTTACGGCAAACATGAGAAAAACACTAATTCCCTTGACAACATTTTATTACAGTTAAGGTATCAAATAGAAAACCTGGATATTGATGTGACTTTTCTAATCAGCTGGGACAACTCAGCACTGTCTTAATGACAGGCCTTTCCCCTATTTTTTGCATTACAAGCCATGCCATGAGCAACGTCTGTATTACTAACGCAGAACACAAATAAGAGCTGTTGGTGGGACCACAGTGTCACAGCTGCAACCTGCTGCCCTACATCAGCCTGGTTTAGGGGGAAGCAGAATACGAGCCAGCTCTGATACCAAGCTGGGACCTCAAGCTGCCTTGAATTTAAATCTAAATCTAGATTTTGCAAAACTGCCAGGAAAAAAAAAGGGGGGGGGGGTGTCAATTAGTTGTCTAGGGTAACTCTCCCTGTAGCATTAAACACACTTCACAGATCTGCCTGCAGGGCTCAAAGCAATGTGGTTGCCTTGGTCCAAGCGAACAGAAGCAGAGCTGGGCGGCTTTGAGCTCATGTGGCACCGTTACTTTAAGGAGAATAAAAGTTTGCTTTCAGCTGGATAATCTTAGGCATCTTTCAGTTATGAGTGAATTGAAATCACTATTGTTTATTCTTTAGAATATCCTTTTTTTTTTAAGATTGCTGGGCAGAGGTAAATAACTGGGCGTCATTAGTTCCTACTGATGGTCAGGACTTTGTATTGCCAATTTGTAATGCGCTTGTGGATATCACATATAAGGAACTGGGAATAATAATGTTGTTTGAATTCATTATTGACCTCCTTTTGTAGTGACACTCCTAGAATGATTTGTGAATAATTTGAGATACTTTCATTTCTGAGCTGTGTTGCTTGCTGTTGAGGCAAATAAATGCCATACCGCCAAATATTGCTTGGGTCCAGAAAGCAAATCAAGACAGAAGACAACAGCACATGGTTTGATTCATAGAAAAGCATAAGGCATACCACAGAACAGCAGGGGCTTGCTTTATTAGACTCAAATAAGAGACCCCTTGCTGCCTGAACTGAAAGACAAGAAAATTCCACATAAAACCGGTGCCAGTGTCAGAGTGTTTCAACAAATAATATAAATAAATATGCTCTGGCTTTGATTTCTGAGCCCCACGGCACTGAGCTGAGCAAGGAGAGCCTGCGTACTCTGAAGTCACTGGTCTGTCCCAGCCTGCCTCTCCACGCCACCTCCCAGCTTTCGGATTTAGCGGTGCGCGGGGCTGTTTGTGGCGGTGGACGTGTGCGCGAGCTGCCGGCCCTCACAGTCAATGGGGTCTGAAGGGCCTTTTGGAGACTGTGGCTCTCTGGGCTGTGGTTTGCTGCATTCAGTTTAGGGGCAGCAATCCCTCAAGGAGCGTAAAATGGCCTCAGTCGCAGATCAATGTCTAAAGGTAAAAGTGTGGTACTTGGTTCCTCAGAATGGAGCCCAGCACCAAAACCAGGACTGCTGGAGACAAAGGAAAAAGAGTAATTTTTCATAATCTGGTAGCAGTTAATCAGAAACAGCCAGCTGATATGATGAGTTGTTGTTTTGCTCTTCAGTTTATTTGCTTTCATTATGAATGTTAGAATAGAACGTAAAACATTATCAATGGTGGGAAAACTTGTATACTAATTTTAGTTCATACCTCTGATCAAAGCAATTCTAGCAAGTCCATTAATAGGCGACTGCAAGAGCTTAATATTTTCCTATTATGTTAATCTCCGCTCACATTTTCATGGGCCATAAATCAAATGCTTCCTCTGCACCTTTCAGACAGCAAGGGATAAAGCTTAACAAACCCACATTGACTACAGGAATTTCAGGACAGGTTATATGATGCCACTAATAGGCTACCCATTTCACAATTATTTATTGCTTATAAAGAGTAGTCTATTGCTTTTCTTCTGCCCCATATCGTGGGAATTAACAACTTCGGCTTAGGCTATCTATTGCCAACAGAATAAACACTTTTACAAAAATATTTTGAAAATGGAAGTGAGTGAAGTATTTAAGTAGGTTAAAGTTACTTAAGTTTAGGTAACTTGTTTTTCAGGTACTTAAATATTCATAAATGTTGGCAGGATGATAATGAAGTGTATTTTTCAGTTCAGGAAAGGGCAGTAAACCAAATTCAGAGAGAATTACCTCTTTAAGAAACATCTCGCTGTACTGACCTCAGTTAGTTCATAATGCTTAATCCAGGATGAATAGTGACCTTACACCTTAGTACTTACTTGCTCATCAACTTTCCGTTTCATACCTGGGATTAAACTCTGCGGGCACTATAAATAATATCTGCATTTATGCAAAGACATTGTAGGTCACTAGTAACAATTTTAAAATCACATCGTAATAAACTTCTTTAAAACTGGTTTCAGCAAACCTTTTACTGGCTCAGCTGAATGGCTTGCTTATAAACCGGAACCTATTGCTCTTTTTTTCCTACACCATTGGAATGAATAACTTTGGCCTATCCTATCTACCACCAATAGAATAAATTTTAAAAAAGTGGCAAATGAGATGATCATTTGGAGGGTTTACCCATTTCCTCCGTCTCCTCTCCCCCAGCTCTGACTCTTACACATGCTCCTGTCCCTGCCTGACATCAGGAACCTGCTCTTGCTTTTCCCTTTTCCTACAGCTGAAGTGGGAACTCGGTGACTGGTTTGGTTTTCCCAATGGCCTATGTGGTCCTGAGCAAAAGCAAGAACTAGAGGGTGCCCAGGGTGGAGGAGCCCGAGTTCCTGTCCTTTCGGAGGAAGGACAAGCAAACAAAACTAAGGACAACTTCTTCACTCGGCAAGCAGTTACGCTGGAAATTAATGTCACAAAAGAGCTGCAGGTACCACATGTTTTTCGTAAGTGTGAGAAAGAGATCAGACAAATACATGGGGGGAATATCCATTTCCTCCATTCCCAATTCAAAGATCACGTCTTTGCTTTATGAAATTTCTCAGCTGCACAGTGCTAGAAACTGGGAGAGCACAGAAGAGAAATATAACTGTATGCTTGATAGAATTCCCTACACTTCACTATTATCTATTATCAGAGACAGTATCCTGGGCAGATTTTGCTGTGATTTAGAACAGTCCTTCTTAAACTCACCAAAGCAAGAGTAGAGCCTTTTTCCTGCCCAAGTTGCTCTCAGACCTCCTACAGCAAGCAATCCCAACAGACATGAAGAGAAGGAATGTTACGGGGCTGGGAAAAGTTTGGATGAAAGAATAAGTAAATGTGAGAGATTTTGAGAAAATAGAGAACCGTGCAATATCTTGATTTTTATTTATTTGTACAAGGGGACGGCATCGCTGTGGTTAGGGAAAGCCTGACCCTGAGATGTTTCTCAGCTCTATTGCTGCAAGTTGGACATAATAAAAGCGTTCAGATTTATGATCTCTTTAACACCTGGAGGATTATACAAGCAGGTGGTTGCACAGAATGGAGATCTGATTGCTTTGCTCTGTCTTCCTGCGTCGGACCTCAGCCCAGCCGTAAGGGAGGTGATGGCTTGTGCTTCTGTCAGATCCGCACACACAGTCCTCTCTGGGTCTGTGCTAATGCAGAGCAGCCAGCTCACCCTGAAATCAGTGTTTCACATATCGCATAGCTATTTTTTCAATAGGGAAAAGCCGGTTTTGTTTACCTGAGGTATTAGTTCCCTTCCCTATGACTAAGGGCGTTATTATGATACCTTTCAGTAAATGTTAACTATCAGCAATAATTAATATCCAGCACGGTGGAGAGCACCTGGGGGAAAATGAACTCTGAAATAATATGATTCTGTAATGTGATCGGTAAAGACCACCCCTGGATAATGAACAGGAGAAAAGCAATTCAGGCTGCAGTATCCGTGGGTCATTCTTTCCTTTAAAAAAATGGAAGATGAGGTTACCGTGTCTTTGAGGTAACTATTGAGTGGCTTTTGTGTTTCTTAATACAGCAGGTCGATCTTCCAGGAAAGCTCACTATTTAGTGAGTCTTCATCTCCAGAAAAGATAGCCTAACATACTCAAATAGAGTAACCCATTTTTTCCTCATTTTCCTTACTAATCTAGTATTAAGAATATTTACAGGAAGCCCTGACAAATACAGAGCAAAAGTTAAGCAGTCTTTAAAGTAAAATTAGTGACTAGTAGGTACGTTGCTATTCAGTTCAGAGGACAGATGTCTGTTCAAAGTTGCATTGACTTGGGAAGAAACCCTGCAAGGCTATGGCTAGAGAAAGTTCCTCCTCACTCTGGAAGGTCCTGGGTTTGATTTAGCAGTGATACCTCCCCAGAGAAACCATTCGGTAAAAAAAAATGAGCCCCCGCCCCCCTTCAGTCCCCTTTGCCAGAGGCACCCAGCGAGGTGGGAATGATTCCTGTAGGGAGGAGCACACACGTTAGCGGCGGTGATTTCGGTACCACCTTCTGAGGACATACCCCATCTACTCGCATCTCTCCCACGCCCCCGCTGCACTCTGCGACTGGCTTGTGCTCCCATTTAAGAAGCAATTTGCCTCCTTAAAACCAAACCCAGCTTGCTAGTCTTTCATTTTGCCTTTTTGCTGTGTCCACCAGGCAATAAGGTGGAGGTGGGCTGCGACGGCTATTTCAGCAGAGCCCGAAAAAGCACGGACGTTGCCGTGTACCAGGACCAAGGTAAGACCAAGGTAAGCCACCCCTTGCTCACTCCAGCTGCAGCCGAACTGAAATAAATGAGGCTGCTCCCAAGTGAGCAGTCAGAGAACACAGAGAAAAACCAGACAGAAGAAAGAAGAAAGACACTCCCAGTCTATATAGGCTATATTTTCCAGCTCAGCAAAGGAAACGGTCCCTTTTTCTGAACAGTACTTCTGTCTCTAACACTGGGAGAGGCTAAGGCTATTAACAGCTCGGGGAACTGGAGCCGAATATCGGGCAAGCACTAATCCCTCTCTTCAGGCAAACCGTTCTCCTCCAAACAAAACTCCTCCATTAGCTCCGCTTCATCTCCGTTGACGCACTCGCATGTTGTCCACGCCTGCGATTCCTGACGGGCAGCTGCCAGTCGTTTTCCCCTCCTTTCTCTCGCCTGCCCGCAGCGTGGCGGGACACAAGGTTGGCAGTCTCGGGCCACGTCTGCAGGCACAGGGGACGACTGATGCCGGCTGTAACCTGCTGTAAGAGAACAGAATTGCCATCCTACCCAGAGCCGGTGTGATATGCGACTGGGACGTTTGGCAGTGATCAGCGAGGGCACTTTATTATCACGTCCACGCTAAGTAAATGAGGTCCTGATAGTCTGTGCTATACAGCTCCCTGCACGACACAGCGGTGATTCATTGGCCTTGTATGAATAAGCTGCAGGGACTCCTTAGCCCAGAAGAGATCACATAATTTATTTAGTGGAAGTCTCCTGTGCCCCATAAACGCACATATATCTGGGCACAGGCACCGACACGGTTCTGGAGAGTTTTTTAGTACATTCAGATGAAAACAGAGTTAAAGTTAAGTGGGCGAGCTGAGAGCTGCTCTACCATACAGAGCGTTGTCCATTTATTCTGTGGTTTTGGCTTGATCTTGGGACTCGCAGCAAACCCAGGAGTGCTGTTGCAGCACGTGGCCTAAACCCCAATGATTTTTAAGCAGGTTGTGATTCTCTTTGCTATAGCTCTGTGAAGGTCTTGGAGAAATACCAGCTGGGATAGCAGTGGGCCAGAAATTGGGTTTCTTTCCAGTCCTATCGAACCTAGGTCTGATTCTTTCGGCGACACCTCTTAACGTG
This sequence comes from Elanus axillaris, assembly GCA_026212715.1. Taxonomy (NCBI): domain Eukaryota; kingdom Metazoa; phylum Chordata; class Aves; order Accipitriformes; family Accipitridae; genus Elanus; species Elanus axillaris. The sequence goes on along the minus strand of JANZLQ010000007.1, from coordinate 10,335,217 downwards.
GAGGCCCTCTAATGTATAGATACTTAGGTCATCTTATTCATCCTGATACAACAGAGATACAGGCAGCATTACGAGGTACCTGATGACAGAAAACAGGTTTCTGCTCATTGTATTTCCAGTTTTTAGAAATCCCTGTCAGCGTGGTAGCAAGGGCTCTCTTCCGTAGCGAAAGATAGTGTGTGTGGTCTATAGGGGTGTTTGAAATCACAAAACCTTGTCATTTTTATTTCCGGCAAACGCATTACCTTGAAGGGGAGTGAAGGGTGACTGATGGAAAACAGTGCAGATGTGGTTTCTTTTGCTGAGACTGGATTAACAAGAAAATTAAGTATTTTTGCTTTTGGGAATGTTGGTGTCTTCATCAGCCCAAGGGAAACTCGGTAATCCTGAGGAACAGAGGTAGTTCATTGCTTCTTTCATCCCACATGTGCAGCACTGATGGAGATAGCTGGGACGTCTACCTGCAGCAGCGACGCTGAGAAGTTTTGGTGGAATCATGCCGCCAAACACACAGATGAGCCACTTCTCTCTCTTAGAGAAACCTCATTTACAGCTTGGGAAAAAGAAACTGGCACAGTTAATCCACAGACAGCCGTTTAGGGAAGCCTGATACTATGATACTGTGAGGATATGCTTTTGCTTAGTGAGAATCTTTGCCCCCTATAAATGTTGGTATATTTGCAGTAGATGTGTTTCCATACAGAGTAAATGCTATAAACCCCCTTTTTTGGCTAAAACTGGGGTTATGTAAGTTTGAATAAAGCCATTCATGCTCTGAAATATATGTTCTGGAAGGCTTCACTTCAATATTTATTTTTGCTGTCAATATTTCATTGGAAAAAAAAAAAAAACCCAAAACCAAAAAGCCAGGTCCAAGGAAGACCTTGGTTATTTTTGAGTGCTGTGATCAGCAGTGGGTTTGTGTTTCGTGTTAGCTTGGCTTCCCTTTTCGCTGGGGTGGCTGAAACTGGGGTCTGAAAGCTACAGAGACCAGCTGCCTTCACTTTACCAGCTTTGCCAGCTGGAGCAAAAGCATAGGCTTAATTTTATCCAACACGGAGATTTCACAAGAGGTGAGGCAGGGGGACAGCAAGCAGAGAGGAAATGGCAGAAGGAGGGCCCGATGACATTTGGGTAGGTAGTGCTGGTGTTTCTTCATGTTCTTTAAAGATACGGGCACATGTACTATTCAGGAAGGTGAGGAACAGTAACCGAACCTCCTGCTGATGTGAACGGGGTCAAGACTTTACCTGCGTGCCCTCGAGTGGAGGGCATGGTTGGGACGATACCGGGCTCCCTCGTGTTCCCATGGCTGCACCATGGGCCCTTCTTGGCCCCTAACAAACAAGGGCCTCACTTGCACAATGTCTCCGAAGGCCTGGTGTCCTTCTCAGCGTGGGGCTGTTCCCACTGTCCCTCCAGTGAGGGTTCCTGGTGGTCCCTGCTGGTTACAGCTCCCTGCCCTCGCAGTGCGGTGAAGCCAGACAGCGGGCTGGGCGCAATGGTGGAGCTACAAGATGGTGGCACTGCTCAAACCTTCTCCGAGCAACCCCCTTGGGGTCAACTCCCCACACCTAGTCTCAATTTATGCCGAGAACAAAAATCCCCCGACTGCTAAATTTCCCTGGAGCAACAGTGACATCTTGTGGGTTAAATTCAAGTGTGCTCTATATGGAAATCATTCCAGGCTCCTCCGCCTCTGCTTGCGCGGAAACCAGCAGTCTGAATTCAAGCGGCATCCACGGCCATCTGCTCGGCACATCCCTAGACCTGACAGCAAAATAACTGATGGATGGCAGACCTGCTCATAAAGTATTATGCCAAGGGCTCGCTTGGAAATTCAGTTAGCAGGATCATATTATTTGGAAATAGTATTTTAATTGGAAACTGATTGGTAAGTGGATCTTGCACATAGTTCATTAAGAAGACACGTAGAAAGCTTAGTTCTACATGGACTGAAGTATTTGTTAGTTAACACGCGTGTTTTTGAAGATGACAGTGTCCTAGTTTTAATTTGCAAGAATGTGATTAGGTTCATGTTGTTTCAGGTCTCCATTCTCATCATGGTAACACTCCTTTTTATTTTGGTTTTCATCGCTGAGCTTAACTTTTGCTACTGTGTTTGCCAATCTGCTTGCAAGGCTTTATTCGATTCAGATCTAGGTTTTTTATCCTGGCATATTGAATTTGTTGCTCCAGAGGATTTTTCATTCCAGCTGGGCTTCAGTTATTCTGTGATTCCCCCAGGGCTCCATTTTGAGTCCTACTGTGATTTGCATTTGTAGACTTTCGATGGGTAAACATTATAGCTTCTCAAACTCTGTACTGTCACATCCTTTCCGATGGCACTCAGCTCCTGCTGATCTTGTAAAAAAGTGTGATGCTTTGCATAATATTCTGCATGACATTCAATTATGGAGATCTTCACATTTAAAAAAATCTGTAATCGGGAGAAGAGCAATCTGCTATTAATTAGCTGTCTGATGCCCAGGACTCATGTTGATAGTAATGGTTCCCCTTGGTTATGGTTTTATTAATCCATAGGAAAACATGCCATTATAGATATTAAAAATTCATTTCTAAAGACTACTGCCAGCTTGAAAAATGGAATTCAGTCTTTTAATTTATTCATCTTTTAATAGAATAATTTTAAATAACATGTTCTACATTTGTTTAAAACATTTATTTCCAGCAAACTTGAAGACAACATCTTTGTACGTGTGTTAGCACGTATTTGTGCACACAAGTACTGGAATGACTCCTTAAGAAAGCTTTGAAATCTCCATTATTGAACATAGGCAAACTTTAGGAATAGATGAGGTTACTAAAGATGAACTTCCCAAGCTGATGGTTGAGGTTCTTGCCACCTATTTCTTCTCAATATGCACCTACTCAGACCTACACACTTCTGCACTTACATGCAAACTTCTTTAATAGGTTTTTGAAAATGAATGCTAACAACATGCATCTCCTGATCACCTCTTCTTCCTCATCTCCTTGCGTCATCCTTGTTATAAAATCCAGTTCCTCCCTTGCTGGCCTGAATTAAGGACCTACCCAAGGGAATCAAACCCTAGTACTGAGAGGCAGGCATTGCTTCCTGGAGGCTGAGCAATATACTACTTTTTGCCCATGCTGACAAAGAGATAACCATGATTTTCAATATCACCACACGTCACCTTTCTTGTAAAAGCAGCAGCATCTACAAGGACTATTCCCCACTCCCCCACCCGGAATCATAGCTTTAAAAGTGAATAAATAGGAAAGAGAGCCCACAACCCAATAATCTACTAGTCTTCTGAAGTGGTAATTCATCACAGTGCTATCTATTTAGAAACATTATAAATCAAATGCCTTCCCTGTACCTATAATGATGTCTATAGCAGAGTGGTGTTTCTTAATTTATTAAAAAGAAATTAAGGGAGATAACAATCCAGCAATCTATCAGTTTCAGAACTGCATTCTGTTGGATGTTAAACATCAATTAATAAAATAATATAGGTGCAGTTTGTCATTATTATAATAAATTTTGTTAGTGCAATCAATGTTTGCCTTTTATAAGTATCTAAGGATTGTGAGTTCTGTTCTTCTAGTGGTAACGTGCACATTACTGGGGCAAGGAGGTGCACGGCAGAGCAAAATATACTGCTACATTATCACTTAGAATTTATTCTACTTTCTTTGAAGGCAGATTACATTTATGGTGACTCATTCTGCTGTACAATGCAACTACTGGGTTTTTTTCCAGCTTTTCCTGGCCTTGTTAGTATGTGTTCACCAATTTTCCTACCTGCACTTTTGCATGCTTACTAAAAATCATGAGCATAATTATATTGCTGGTGTTTATTAGGTGTAGAAGTACCCTAATATGCTGGATGGTCTCCATGGGAAGGTAGTTACACTTATATGGGTTATACCCAGGAGTTACCGATTTGCAGCAAAAAAGACATAAATAGATTTAGGCTCATTAATACTCGTATGAGTTGCAAAGGCAGAAGAAGTTTCTGAAAATTATTCTCTAAGTGCTTTTAGATCTTGTACTTTCTTTCCTTTAATGGTCTCAGTATGTCGCTCAGCAGAGCTTTCTTCCAAGGGAGACAAAAGGCAGTTTTTCAGAAATGCTGTCAGCACAGCAGTCGTCTTGTGTGTCCACACAGCAAGGTCAAACTGGGCCTTTCTGTGGCATGACGTTATCTATCTGCCTTCTTGATGTTTCCTTCCTTTAAACTGTGATCTAAGAAAGGTCTTTAATTAAAATCCAACAAAATTATGAGGAAAGATACTGCCCGTGTGCTCACAGTTTACTCGAAGGTTGGTCCAGCTGGCAAACTCTCCCTATGTTTGGGACGATTAGCACCTGAGACTTTGATTTTTTAATATTTTTTTTTAAGTGATTTTTAACGACTTGGAAGCTAACTGGAAAATTCCGATGTAAGTTTTCTTAAATTTGGGCGTTTTCAGTTACACTGCTGTGATTCAAGCAAATTTCAAGTACATAAATCTTCTTCAACAAATCTCACACTCTCACTTACCTTCCCATGTTCTAAACTTTTGCAATATATGGTGCTGAGACACTTTTAACACATTTTACCATGGAATTCAGGTAAGTCTGGGATTTTTCCAGGTGTAGCTGAGAAAACAGCAAACACCTACATTGAAAAAGCAGTGAATTAAAACAGCTCCTGATATTTAACAAAAAGAAGAGACTGACAGTTAGGTCCTGAAGACCTCGTTAAGGCTGCTTAATAATTTGCCTGGTTTTCAAAAAAGGCAAAGTGCTTGACAGCTAGCGAGGAATGACATTTAACAAAACAGTGATGGAAAGCGGTAGAGAACCTGGGAGTTTCTGAAACGTAAATGGTGGTTGCTTCTAACTACATGCTTGGAGCAACTGGAGAGAGTCACTCTTCTCATGTCATTTTCTAAAGTATGGCATCGATTTCAAATTTTAGATACAAAACTGCGTGACCGAATTTTCTTACTGCAAAGTTTAAAATGCTTTATTGCTTTTTGATTAAAGGCAATAATAAGCTGCTTTTGTTCCAAAATGCCAGCTCTACTGAGAACAGTAGCAGCTGCATTTTCTTTAAGTTCAGCAACTTTGCTGAAAAGGTGAGGCCCTTGTGCACAATGCACAAAGATGGGCTAAAAAAGAGAGAAAGTAGCCCCCCTCCCTTTCCCCAATACATTTTTGTAGACATAAAATCTGGAAAATTAGAAAACATTTTTTAACAGTAATGGCCATGATCTTCTCTCAGAAGAAAATGCACAGAGTTTTGCTGTCTTTGGAAGCATAAGAGTGTGTCTAGCTGTAAGGTTTTTGGGGGCTGAGGTTGGAGGGGTTTTTTGTTTTTAAATAAAGATGTGCCATTTAAATAATGGAAAGTATGAGGCATCGCTGTGTACTTTTCCTTGTGTGCCAGCTGGTATCTGTTTCTGGGAGGGGAGTGGGAAAGATGTTTCTTTAGTCTAGCATTGCATGCAGTGTTATAAACTGGGAGAAATACAGGCTCGTTATAGCAATGAATGAAAGCAGACATTTACTGTACCTGTGAATGGTGGGTGTTCTCTCACTAACAGAAACAAGTGGCAATTTTTCACAGTTGCCTCATCTTCTTTTTTGGAAGTGCTTTCTTGGGAAATTAAAAGTGAAAAGCAGTCCAGATTGATGCATCTTTGGCATTTACAATAGTAAAGACAGCAAGTGGGACAAATCCTGTACCTCATCCTCGGTGAATTATCCCTCTGCGGCTTGGCCGTGCATACAAAACTGGTAAGGTGTGTCCTGCTGTATGAGCCTCCGCTTCTTGCACCAGTTTCTTCTCCTAACGAGTCAGCCGGCGTATGTGTTCGTTGTGTATGCAGCGTCCCAGAGGTGGCTTCTGTTAGAAGGGGTGGCTGGCTGGCCCCCTTACGTACTTACAATTTATTTGCTTTTCACTTAAAGTAGACCAAAACCCAGTAATTCTTTCCTCGTGGCTTGATGGTCTTTCACATTACAACAGTATTTGTTTTCCCCTCTTTGTTTCTAGCAGGTAAAAAATGTTAAAAGGCATCCAGATAGTTTACTGACAGAATTCCCTATGCGTTGAATTCCTACGTATTTGCTGAAGGGATCGCGTTTTGCTTATGGGAAAGGCAGAAGCACTCCAAAATCAGAAAAAAAAAAAAGAAAAGGAAAGCTGAGATCTCTTGAGTGTCACCAGAGATACTGTCTTTCCCACTTGGGTGGTGGGACCACAGCAGTGGAGTGTGGTACCGGCTGGTGAGGACAGATAAAGATCGCTGCTTTGAAGGTCTGCAAGCAATCCTGCAGGTTCTGGTGGCACTGCCAGCAGGCTGAGGCAGACATAAGAAAAACGGCTTTGAAGAGACCTGACAGTCAATGCTAGAAGAAATAGCTGTTATTAGTTTACTCTAACATTTTCTGGAAGAGGATTTGAATCCAGGCTATATAAGCTGGAAAAGGAGGGGGGAGCGGAAATTGTGGATAAAAGTGAGAAATGAAGGGATTGATGAAGGTGGCAAAGATTGTAGAATATTTTTATTTTTTTGTTTGTTTGGGTTTTTTGTTAAAAAGGAAGAACTGATTGGCTTCTGGAGAGCAAACAGGAACCACTAACCCAGAGGCTGCTTTATGGCCTGCTAGCTGAAGTACACAACAAAAATAATTTTTAAAAAAAGGCTTTTTTTTGTCAAACACATGATGCTTTTGACACTGTGCTCCTGATTTAAAGACGCAAAAGAAACTAAAAGAGGTAGAGTACTAAGATCACTGATTTTAGTTCCCATGCAGCCTGATGCCCTGCAGTCAGTGACCTATATATAGATGAAAAACACTGCTGTGATGTATGCAGAACCTTCAGGTGGAAATAATGAAGATCAGGCAATACTGCTGATACTTCCAATCACTTGAAGGAGTTGTCCACAGACACTTGTTCTTTGTATGTAAGTATTCCAGTGTATTTAGCGTATCTTGCACTGTGTGGTATAGTAATTGAATTCCCCCTGCAACTGCATGTGGATAATTCAGGGGCAGGAACACGCATTTCAGCAGACAAATTAACTTTTGTCCACCGAGTTTTCTATAATATTTGATTTGCTCTCTTTTCCAGTGGTCACTTTTTATCATTTTCGTTGCAATGCTCAAGAATTATTATAAAGATAATAGCGTACCAGGGATACAAAAAGGTTCAAAAGAAATTGAGATGAACTTACAACTACGACTGTATGATATGCTCCCTGGTTATTTTACCATTGTGACTTTCTTATTATAGTGGAATGCTAGTTAGCTGTATTGGCTTCCCGTTACCAGAGTGATTTGATGAGAGCAATTGCAAAGTGTGCAGATAATCCAAGAGTCGCTCCTTGTGGTAAACTTTGCCTTAAGAAGATTTCCCAGATTTTAAAAATCTACTGAAGCTGAAGTATTATGTTAGCATTACAGTAAGAGCTGTAATAGGGGCTAAAATCTCAACAAGTAAAATATCTGTAGCTAAACTCACATCTAATACATTTCCTTCACAAACCTCACATATAATATGAATTTAGATCAACCTCTTTCAACTTCCATATCTGCAGAGAAGGCAGAGAGAAGAAGGTTATCATCTGTGTGGTTTGTCTGACAAGGATGCAATACCTCTTCTCACCTTTCCTCCCCCTAACTCTCATTGTTCATTCTTCATTTAAGAATCAGTCATAAAGTGTAAAATTTCTTCTAATCTTCAGATCTTTTCAATACATTCAAGTTCAGTTTTGCAGGCATGATTTGGGCTATAGTTCTAAAAACTATTTGCCTCCATAAACACTCTCTCTTCCCCTGTCTTCACATTACACTTTTAATTTTAAAGTGATTAAATTTTGAAATACTGAAGCAAGGGGTGTGGGAGAAAGGATATTTGTGAAGCCAAAGATTTCTTGGGCAATATTTTTCTGTAAATCAACATAAAATCAAAATACCTGGTCTGGACACATTAAATCTGCTATTCTGGGTGAAGATGCGATGCTTTTGATATGTTTAAGATCTATCTTTTTCTGCACTTCCAAGAGATTTTTTTTTTTTTTTCATGATGATGTTTTAATTACTGAAGAACTCTCTAGGATTTTCATGTCTGACCGTAACTGCAGCAACACCTTAATGCCATGTGCATCTGACAAAATGCTCTGACAAAGTCCCTTTTCACTGTCTTTATTCACCATTTAAAAGCCCCTCCTGATCCTCCAGACTCCCTCAGCCAACCTGGCCCTGGACAGCTCCAGAAGGTTGCAGCAACGATGCAGAAACAAGTCCTTGACCGCATCCGCCTGCTTTTGCTCAATGCTGCTGTGCTGGTGCAACGCCAGCTGAGGGCTGAGCTGTTCACCCCTCAGAAGGAAGAAGCTCCAGGGCCTCCTCCTCCCTTCCCAGCCTCTCAGCAGATCCAGGGAACTCCTGGACAGGGGAATATATAGTGAGTTGCACCATGGCAATCGAAGTGGAAATTTCATGTGCAGTTCTGAGGCACTCATCAACATGATGGTAAATGAAAAATTAATAATATTCTCTAAAGCACAAAACCACATGAAACGTAAGTGCGGGTGACCAGCATTTTCTTGAGAAGATGGACTAATTTCTGGTTTCTTTTGCTAGCCGTTGGTGCAGCAAGTTTTTCTTTGGCACCTGGTCAAAGATCATCACTTCATCCAGCTTCATTTATTCATTTCACATAATTATGACTGCGGATTATGATGACTTCAGAATTCAAAGCTGCTTATGTTCAATACAATTTGTCTACAAGGTTAAGGAGGGGTATATTTTCAAAAATTGAGCTTTTCTAACAGGGTCACTGAGTGGTGTCAAGCTGCATTTAGCAAGAGTTATTTGTTTTTGCAAACACTGGGCGATCACTGGTCACCACGCAGTACTGGCAAAAAGGAAGAACTGGAGAAGCTGGAAGAACAGGAGCAGTTGAAATCGCCAGGCAGCAATACCCTCCAGAGCCTGGCATGGCACCGGGCTGGATGCGGAGGGGCACCGAGACGTGTACAGCCTTGGGCTGACAGTTTCGGAGAGCAAACCGGGACACAGCAATGCAGCCGGCTGTAGCTGCAAACCCCTCCCAGGTACCTTACACAGGGAGTGATCTATGGCTGAGCATCTAATAGTGCACTGTAAGAGCTGTGGAAAATGCATTATGTGTATTTCATTAAAAACATTGGTTTGATTTACTCTTTAGAGAAAAGTACAAGAAAGAGCGCTCTGTCTTCTCTGAATCCAGTGCAAAATATTCATTGGCCTCATTGTGAGCAGCATCAAGCCTTTTTCTTCAAATATTGAATCACACCACGAGAACATAGAGAAACTCCATAGCTGATATATTTTGTGAAGAAAGACGTTCCAATTTCTGGACTAAGCACCTAAGCCCTCTTCTGCGAGAAGCTGAGTGATGCTCCCTGTCAGGAGCGCACCCCTGCTAAGGACTCTCAGTGCTGGTAAGAGCCCCGAGTCTCTTCCGATGTCAGTAACTTGTGTAATGCATTGCCTCATGCTGCTGCTTTGACTAAGTAATGCATTATGTATATCTTGAGGTATGGTGGTTAGTGTAATATTTATGCATATAGGTATCTGTGAGAGTCACCTTGAGTATGGCGCAGCCTGCAAAGAGCAGATAAACAGCATTAGTGCCTGCAGTGAGTGTGGCACACTTACAGGTCCTTTACTGCAATCCAGCATCTAGGCTTTATGTAAAAAAGATGTAAATGATGTAAGTTCACTCATTGATTGGTTTCCTAATGATTCCTCTAGTAGGGAGAAAGAAGCATAATGTGGAATCTCATCCAAAATACATGCTTTTAGACTTCAGCAGCAATGAGTATCTTAGAGACATGAACGTGATCATTTAAACCACTTGACCTCTCCTCACCTGCTTGAAGGAAGCAGAAAGAGTGAGAAAATAGCAGACAGAACCGACGCTGATAAATGATGCTCCCACATAATGAGAGCTGTGTACAGTTCTGGTCTCCCAGCTTTAACATTTTGAGGAAAGAAGGTGTAGGCAGTTGTGACAAGGATAGCCAAAAGTGCAGTAAACTTCTAAACTCTGCTAAAAGGTATGAAGG
>JANZLQ010000007.1:10306104-10325071 GCA_026212715.1 Elanus axillaris | reverse complement strand
GGGGAGGGATGAAGAGGGGCTGTCATGGACTTCTACAGTTCTGCAAGTGCCATGGAAATTTAATAAGGCCTACTTCTTCTCTGCCTTTCATTACATGAACCTAGGAGGTATCAAATGAAATCATCAAATGGGTGTTTAAAAACAAGCCAAAATGTGCAATACCTATACTCACGTGTAACTTGTGGGTAAATTCCTTGCTACAGGACCGTGTGGATGCCCAAACTCTATATGGCTCAAAATTGGTTGAAGAAACTTAGACAAGAAAAGGATACATCATCTTTATTAAATAAACACAAACAAACCTCAACCAACCCAAAAGACATTAAGTCCACCTCAAGCTTAGGATGTCCCTGATTTGCAGATTGCCGCAGGATGGGGCAATATTGGGAAAGTGTCATAGAGCAGCCTTCATGACTTCCTCCGTGAACAGATATTACTGTCCACAGCCAGGGCAGGGCGTGGGGATCTCCTGGCCTTCATCTGGCCCCGCGCTATCATTCATAACGTGGTCCTACGTTATTACACGTAGCCCTAGAGCCGAGGGTTGGCGGCCACCAAATTGGCTTGCGGTAGAGGTTGAACTCTTACAGTAGCTGAGTAGCAGAAGGACGCAGCCACAGACCGGGCTGTCGCTGCTGCCGTCCCTTGGAGCAGTGACCGTCTGGTCTCGCTGAGAGCCAGAGCTTGGTGTGACAAAGTGTGGGCAGGGACAGGCACAGCCCCACGCAGCTTGGTCGCTCACCGGGTTGTTTAATTCCAGGAATCTTCATAAAAAAGGTAGGCTGAGCGTTGGCGGGATGCAGGGATGCTCTTGCTGTAGGGTCGGCAATGGCAGTAAGTGTTCAGGCCCTTCCAAAATTTCACCTGTGGCAACAAAGGACATCCAGGCACTGAGCAGCACGGCAGTGTATCGATCTGGAGCTGAAGTGCCTCCATCGCTCCTTCAGCTCCTGGGGCTTTTTGTAAAGTCTTCCGTCCAGATAATGAAGAGGTCCAACCCTCCTGAGCTTATGAAACCTGATGATTTTATAGTATGAATCAAATCCAGCTTAAGGCTCACCTTGCTATTCCAGCTTCGTTATTGCTATATATTTTGGTGCGTGTGTAAACTATCTAATTTTCAGCTACATTATTCTCAGGGTAGAATCAATACTGGCTTGATCCTGTTTAGCAGAACAAGGGTTAGCACTTCTGATGAGGATGAAGCAGAGACTTGCCCTTTTATTTTTGAAGAAGGAAAACAAGGCAATTTTGCCTTTAAAAGTGTGAGTTTTCTCGTGTTTATGGCTTTTTTTCCTTTTTCTTTTTTTCTTTTTAGCGTAAAGCGGTCCTGGTCCATGGCCCAGAGAACAGAAGAGGCTCTCTGGATAAAAGCTGCGTGGTTACCTGCTGCCTTCAACCTTGTTCTGCAGTGTATTGTCTGTGCAAATGCTCTACCACGGCACCTTCACAAACCGCTGATGGGAGGAATCCTTTTGTCTCGTCTATGGTTTGTAAACCCCTAACTCCTACTGACAAGCCAGACTTCATGAAAGTCATCCCACTCAGATCAACAGATGATTGACTCGTGTAATTAATGGCCCAAGACAGGAAGAGGCGAATTCAGATACTGGCCCAAAATAATTATTGCCATCTAACCGCTTGTTAAATATGTAATTTTTGAATTTCATTTAGTTCTTTTCTTACTGCCATTATTAGCCTAGCAACCATCATGCTGCAACAATTTTCCCTCAGTTTTGCTGTATGTGCTACAATCCCTTGCAGTCGGATGGGGCTGCATTAGGCACTGACATTTAGATCACATAATTTTTACTAACAAGGACTAGAGATAGTTCAGTGGCTGTCTGCACCTCACTAGTGGTGCATATTTCATCATCTTTTCTGCTCTTTCCTGAGCCACCACAGTGCCATTATTAGTGCTGACAAATAAAGAGGCAAGGGTATAATTGTCGGTGATGGTGGCCAAGAAAAGGCTGCTTTTTTTTGTTCTCAGGAGAGAGCATTTTCCGGACAGAAATACAAATTCTCGCCTGTTCCCCGGGAGCTAATGAAGGCTGGACACGCAGCTGCAATGGCCACATTTTGTAGCTTAGGCCTACAAGGAATATACACCGCTCTTGGCACGATTATTGTTTAACAGGGTATTGTTAAAGATTCAGTGAGCTAAGAGGGGGCCATTAAATGCCACCAATAATTGGGCTTCCCAAGCCCACACACCATTACACCGGCTTAATGGTGGTGAGACTCCAGCAAATAGCTGCAACAGCATTGGCATCAAACAGGTAACAGTGCTGAATTGGGCTGCAGAGACAAAATCTTAATAGGATGAGGACATAAGTGAGCCTTTTTTTTTCACCCTGGAACACCATGCTGCTTCTTCCTTTCCCTTCGCATCTGCTTTCCTATTTTTCTCTCTGTTTTCAGGTTTGCGTTTGATAGCGTATGCCTGTTTCTGCAGCACGCGTACTGCATCCTCCTCGGGGTTCTTGCTCTTTGCCATCCCAACATCTCTACCACTTCCCAGCCCAGTTGGTGCAGGGGGGAGAGGGGAGGGCAGTGGGGTTATTGGCATCCCCGGGGACCCAAAATGAGCCATTGTGAAATGGGCTGCTCCTACCAGCGCAGGGACTGACATCCTCAGCGTACTCCCAGTGCACCAGCAGTGTAGTTTGCCTGGAAAATCTGTCAGGCAAAATTTGTTAGGTTTTTCGCAGCTCTGATTTCTCTGTCCCCGAGAGTGTCTTTGCTAAGAGAAAGCATTGATTTTTGCCATCCAGCACACACACGTATGAATATGATTCATTCCACCCCATTCCTCAGAATAACTTTTGTGACTTGTTATTCCTGCTAAAATGAGCCTTTTCACAGTTCTGTATTTCGACCTAGCACACGCACAACAATAATTACCAGAAGTGAAATAAACTTTCTGTGGCTTGAGAAGAAATTTTATATTGTTGTAGGGGGCTCTTCCTGAAGAATTAGTGGTTAGCTTTTTATTACATTAATTTATATGTAAGCCTAGCACCATATTTATTTGGTGTAAATACAGGGTCAACAGAAACAAGCATAAACAGTTTGAACCAAAGGGCCTCTTCATACCATTATACTATACTAAAGTAAAAAGTATCCATTAAAGGCCAGATTCCACCACGCTGACTAAAAATTTCAAAATCTGGCTAAAAAAATAAGGTATTCATAATATTAAAAGGTAAAACCACAATGTTTGTTTCCATTAGGATTTTCCCAAGTGTCTACTCATTCAACTGTGGTTAAGAGATTAAAGCAAGTGCAAGATTTTGGTAAACATTTTTAACTTGAACATATTTTATATGTTAAATTGGTGAACATGAATGTATACTAAATAAGTAGGGATTCTACAGAACGAAACAAAATTTAGCCCAGCAGGACTTAGTAAGGAAGCAGTTGTGTATATTTCTGGAAAAATAAATAGGTAGAGTTAAAAATTGTCTAGTTTGCACCCATCCAGACCTATGGCAGCATTATGAGACACCACCATGTACATGCCCTTCTCCTGTTTTCCCTCATTTTCACTCCACCATATTGAAAGAACTGCAGAATCACATGGAATGTGAAGTAGCTGGACCTCGACAGGAGACCTAGCTTGTTTTCCGAGGCTGGATTAACTAGTAGTGTGTCAACTGTAACATGGTTTTCAAACTGGTGTTTAAAGTCTTTTGGTGAGAAGACTGTGAAGCTTCTTTATCTAGATCTCTCTATCCTTACAATCAGGAAGTTTTCTCTAATGTGTAACCTCAGTCTCCGTTGCTGCAGTTTGTCTTCTCTCTACAGATAATTAAAAATGGACTGTTGCTGCCTTCTTTGCAGCAATCCTTTGTGTATCTTAAGATATTTACTGTTTTTCTGTAGCCTACCAAACCCTGAGTACAGAGGCATCCTTGTAGACTGTATTTTCAAGATGTTTGCTCATTCTTCCTCGGGCTTTCTCCATTCAGCCACACCTTTCCTTGAAGAAGGATGCCTCAAAACAGAGAGGACTTCCTTCCAGTTGATGCTAGAAGTGTTGAGTATGGTAGAAGGATTATTCACTATTTATATTACAGACTTACTTGACTAGCATTTGCCTTTGCAAGAGCAGAACATACTCATCTTGAGTAAATATTTTTCTCAAGACTTGCTATCTACCTACTTGATAGCTACCCTACATTTATGCACTTTACCTCTGCTGCCTAGATTTACAACTGAGTGTTATATGCATAGATTCGTAGACAATATTTTCCATATAATCTCTCCAATATGTGAAACTGGCTTTGGCTAGGCCAACAGGATCATTTGACATACAGTCTTGAGGTTTATGTGATTTATGTATAGTACCCGAATGCATCTTTCCTCCCTTTGCTCTTTTCAGCCATTTCACGCTTTATTCAATTTTCAGAAAGACAACTATCCACAGCTCAAAGATTTCACCAGCTGGTTTTTCAAGGTTCATCAGGTGTATCAACCAATACTTTCCAACAACCCGCTAGTCAGGTGATTTCAAATAATCAGAACTATCTAAGTACTCTTTGATCTGTTTCTTCTTTGAGATCTTGTCTTGGAGATCTTTCCTCTTTCTTGCTGTAATAACAATCTGATCACAACTGACACTCTGATGCATAAAACATTCAGCAAGTTGACCATCTGATGATAATTTGTTGCCAGCTTTCCTTTCATGTTGAGTAATGAATTTTGGATTTACTTTCATTACGTGTACTTTTTTCTTCTTCTTGTAATTGCTTATAATTTGTTCCCTTTACTCTCTGGCTACATCTTAATGATGTGGGCTGCTTTCTGTTACTTATATACTTCTTCATCATTCTGAAGGTCAATAAACGGCTCACATTTTGGCCAACTTTGTATCTCATTACCTTCCCTTTCTGATTTTCTCAGTGGATTAGGTTGTGTTTGTGCCCTTGATATAGTTTCGTCAGGAAACCGGCCAACCTCCATCATTGTCCCTGCTCTTACAATCTTCTCCCAGGAGAGATCGTCTCTCCATATCTTGAGATTACTGAAGTTTTCACTCCTGAGGCCAGCTGTTTTTCTTTTGCCGTCTGTTCTCCTACCATCCCAAAAATTAGGAATGAGGTTACTTCATGGCAGCTCTTGACAAGCTAGCTTCTACTTCGCTGCACTAAAGCTTCCAATGTTCAGACACACGTCTATCGTCAGAGCTCCCCACCCCTTTCTCTTTTACCATTTTGGCAGAAGCAAATGTAACCAGTACATCCCACAGCCTCAGGGGTAGCTAGAGTCCCATTGCGCTATTTTCACAACAGATACCCTATTCCAACAAGTCCAGTGCTTGGGTGATTTTGACTGTGCACAAAAAGGCTTATCTACCATATCTACTACAGCACTCTGATTGCTTTGACTTTTTTTCTTTTTCTTTTTTTTTAATAAATCCCCAACTATGATATCCCCTTAATTCTTTAGAAAGTTTAAATCATTGAGAGGGAAGTCTTTGTGATGTGCATTTTTTATGCGTGTCATCCAGAAATACGGAAGAGTTTATTTCCTTTTCATGGCTTCATATAATCTACCTAAACTTTTATATAAGCAACCCAAACTTTGCTTAGCTTTTGAATGTTTTATTTCATTTATGAGTTCACATTGTAAAACTCAGTGAAGAAAAGTCATAATCTGGATTATACACCAGCACCAATTCATGAAGGAGCACACCCTGTGTAAAAGCTAATAAATTCCACAGAAAGTGAAACGATAGAAACAGTGGGTTTTATTTTTTTTATATAAGCTGTCATAATTTGTCTGAAATACAAAGTTACACATGCGAAACAACTCATACATACACATATGTCAAGTAGATCTAATTAAAGATCACAAATCTTCATCTTCAAGTAACTAATTATTTTGTCCATGACTGCGGACGGTTAGAGCCTGATTGTCTTACTGGAAAATTAAGAATTTAAATTAGGATGACTATGCACAAAAGAAATGTTTAAACTGAAAAACACCCTTTCAGATAAGAGACAGTATTCCCGTAGATATGGCAGTAAGGTCCTGATATATCAAGAAATCCACCAAAGTCAGAAGAAAAGGTGAAACAGAAGCTGATAGGGAATATGTTTGGGCAGGCTAAGAATAGTAGCTGTAAGGCACACAGGCTGCAATGTCTCATTTTCATTTCTGTCTAGAAGGAAGACTTATGCTGTAACAGGAAAAACTGCTGAAGGCTGAGGAACGTCAGTTCCACACAAAATAGGCAATGCACACTTTTCTTTTTTTCATTAGGGAAAACAAATTGTTTTACCAAGCGAACTATCAACTGTTTAGGCATGGGAATTGCAAGTAAAGGGATGGAACAAGAAGGTACCAGTTGAGAATCTGTCCAGCAGGAGCACTGGAAACCCTGCAGAAATGTTATTAAAAAACCCACATAACCCAAAACTTGCATTACATAATGGAGAAAAAAAATAAAAATCTTCTGTAAAGTATGGCAAGCTTTTCTGAACAATTAACCTGTAGCAAAGATGTTCTGACATAGCAAAAATTCAGAGGCAAAGACCACTAAGGACATGGGCTACTGAAGAAATCCTATAAAATTGATTGTATACTACATGGAGACCTGAGTCATCATTTTGTCTTATCGCAATGTCTCTTATTCTTTCAGTTCAGTTAAACCTGCAAACAATTCAACCTCTAGAGGTTTAATATTTTTAAAGAGACTTACGTACAGAAGTTTTCTTAATGTGTTGGTTCCATTAGGCTGGGTTTGATACCCTTATTAAAAAAATATATGGCTCTCAATGAGAAAATCTTCAGAGAGAATGATTTTTCTTCAACTTAAAATCTGAAATAAAAAACTGAGTATAAAAAAGTGAAGAGGCAAGTCATGAAGCAAGGGACAGAAAGAAAAATTACTGTGAACATGTTCTACTGAGAGTTTTTATTAAGAAAAGTAAAGCTAAATTCTCTGTTAGTAAGCTAATTAGAATTATTTATTATGCTGAGGGTTTTTTTGTGGGAAATTTGAAGAAATAACTTAAAGAAGGAAACTTATTTTGAAAGCTGCAATCATAAATCTATATCTTTTTTGATTGAGTAATGAAAAGGTAAACAGAAAAAAGTGCGATGGCGTTAGGGCTTGTATTTTAAGAGAGAGCAGAATATGCTTTAGCACATAAAAAAGAAAAAACCAAATCATAGCACTCGAATTTTAACCTGTAAATAGCTATGGCCAGACTCTGGCTGGTTTTGTTATGGGCTTGGCTGGGCAGGCTTGGGTAGCAAAATACCAAAGGAGTGGTGGGTAAATACAGTGTGGATGAAGTTCTAGGCACTGGAAGGGAGCAGAGTAGTGCTGCTTTCAATGCTTGCATTGCATCCTGAAATCCTGGAGCATTAACCCAATTTGGTGTGGTCTTCCCTTTTGACGCATCTTTTCTGGTCTATCCTGTGCTGACGTTCGTGGGGAAGAGTGGCACCAGGCGCTGGCTGCAGGCCCGGCCGGTAGCAGGAGCTGCTTGCGGTGCGAGCCGGAGGACGAGAGCACAGCCCTCCCCGGGACAGGCGTCAACCAGGTGGCCTGGCAGCCATCCCATGCCGCCGGCGGGCCGGCCGGCATCGGGGCCTCGTCTTCCAGTGGCGGTACGTATTTCATTTAGCTTCTCTAGCAGGCATGGGGAAGGGATGCTCTTGTAGAGGATGGCTGTCGCGTTCACAAGAAATGGTACAACTGGAGGCAGAGTTTTAAAGGATGAAGCTGTGAGTTGCTGGCCTTTAAAAAGCCTTGATGCAAAGTTTTCCTTCGTGTTAATAATAATTTTCCCTTTAATCTCAGTGGCGGCTGGTCAAGATTTTTATTTGGTGGTACTATTACCTACAAAAGAAATGTTTTCTAGATACGCACTTGGAAGGAAAATAACGCTACATTCTAAATTATTTTTTAAAAAGCTGCAGTCATCACAGAATCAAAAACCATGGACCTCGGACTCTGCTGTTGCAGTGGTCCAGGGGAGGAATCCCGGTAAATATGAAATGGGCAGGTTATCCTTCCAGCTATTATTGTGACCTCTGATGCCAGCTTTTGACTGCAAATGTGAGTGGAGATGTGACTGAAGCGGTTTGAACAGGCAAAGGTTGCCTGTCTCTGAATAAGCGCAGCAGTGCTGCAGCGATTGTCGTCATCTCGCCATTGCGATACATTGAGGAGGCAGATAAATCTCCTGTTTGATGGGCATTTCCTGCTCAGAATACCACGTCCTACATCTTCTGTGCTCAGCACAGGGTAAGAAAGAGCAGCGGCAGGCAGGCAGAGAAAGGGGGAGTGGTTATATACTCCCATGATATAACGTTCACTAAGGAAGCATAATCAATGGCAGAAGTTGAAATTATTTGTCAGTAGCTCACACTTTCACAGGAGCTATGAATTTGGGTATAGGTGAAAATCAATCCCTATGTCTTTTGTATTCAATTCCAGGAATGAATAACTAGACTTGAGCAGAAGGTCTACCCTCTCCAGGACTGGGGCTCGTATTTTATTCCTGGGTAGATGATTGTCTTTGGAGCACTGTTTGGTTAGACGAGGATCTTGCTGATAAGGCATATGATTGGTATTTGCAAGACAGCCGTTCAATTTTCAGGTTTATCATTGAACTTCAGGATGATTTTGAACCAGTTCTATGTGAGCTTCGTCAATAAAATGCTTGATCATCCAAAGTAGGAAACAGTAAATGATCATTCAGCAAATTCAGAAGATGGATGGAATTACTCAGATAGACAACGCCAGGCCTTATATTGTTCCATTCAATCATGATGGGTGATGTTATGAAATAAAAGCTCATCACTGGTATTTCAATCTTTTATAGATTTCTTTCTAGAAATATTCTGCAAGACAATTTTAAAATACATATACTTATCAAGTACCACATAATGAGGTAATGCTGAGTGCTGTATGCTACATGAAAAAGAGAAAGTTAATCTGGCCAAAGAAATTCAAGGAGAAATGGATTATATCCACAGAAACCTGAGGGTATCTTTAACTCTGCAATATCCGTAGCAAGCAGAGTTTTTCCATGTCTTTTAAGAAGATGAGCAAAAGTAAGGTTTGACTGCCACTGATTTTCAGTAGGATTTGCATGCCCAGCAACATGAGGATCCCACCCAAGAAGAACTAAAAGTTTCTTTTTATGTTTTTAAATTACTGATTTTCAGTGTTTCATTGTGTAATACCTAAAGGAGAAGGGATATGGTATCTCAGAACAATGTTTTCTTTGAAGAAGCAAACAAGAAACACAACACAATGTTGGAAATGGAAAAGCAGAGCCTTATTTTACCATGTTGCGGGATGTGTTTGCTACCAGGCCTGCTTCAAAAATAATTAACAACATGAAGTCAGGTTTTCAGCTGTGCAGAACTTTGCCCGAAGGGGATGACAGGGATGAAAACATGGCTCTGTGTCACCTTCTGCTGCAGAACTCTATAATTTTCCTGCATATAATTCTAACTTAAACTCTGCTCTTGAATATTAATCTCCACTCTTCCTCACTACAGAGTAGACTGGCCATTTTAATGGTGATGTTATCATTATTTCCAGCTCGAGAATTCCTTCTTCAGAGTTAAAATAGTAAATACCAAGATACTGAAATCAAGAATAAAGACTTCAATAATATTATGCAGTCACTTGCTCTGGTTGTTAAAGTAAGATTTACTGCATTGCAGAAAAGCAATGGAAGAAACATGTAAGAGAGAATTTCTTTATGAAGCTCTGGTGTGCAAAACTATTAAAATCACGACCTGAGAACCATTTATTTATTGCAATATTGTATGTGCTGATCTCTTTTACAACCTATTAGCATCATTTTATTTGTCCCTTTAACCTTAAGTGGTCCAAAATTATCTGCCTTCCTTGTTTACCACAAAATACCATAAATTCAGAAACAGATGATGTATCGAATGTCAGCTAGGAACTGAAATGTGAGGTTCTGTGCAAACATAAGGAAAAAACATTTTTCACTGTGAGGGTGAGCGAGCGTGGCAGAGGTTGCCCAGGGAGGCTGTGGAGTCTCCGTCCTTGGCGATGTCCAGAAGGCATCTGGACGTGGTCCTGGGCAGCCTGCTGGGGGTGACCCTGCTTGAGCAGGGGGACTGGGCAAGGTGACCTCCCGAGGTGCCTTCCAGCCTCAGCCATTCTGGGAATACACTACCTGTTTTCTACCAAAACTTGAGACTGGCTCCATATCTTCGTAGATGGAACATGAAAGAAATGACGTATATCAGTTTATTTTAGCCCTGATAGCCCAGGAGAAAAGGATAGAGAGAAAAAGCTGGGAATTCCAGGTCGTTTAACTTACTTCACGATCCCACTAATTATGGCACACAACAGTCCGCAGTCCGAAAGCTGAAGTCTTGTGAGGTTAAAGTGACAAAACTGCAGAAAGTCAGGCCACTCTGCCAGTGGAGACAGTGCTTTGTCTACACCAGTCATTGTTTTATCATTAGCCCTTTCCTGTCAGGAATGTTTAAAATTCACCAAAATATGTCTAAGCAAAGCAGGTATTTTGCAAATAATGTCTAAGCAAAGCGGGTGTTTGCCACTGATGTTTTAGGAGAAAGGGGTCTTCTGGGGGGCCGTAAGGATCAGTGAACTCTCACTCTACAGTCTTGGTAATGCTGTATCACATCTATTTTATTTGAGTTTCTGATCCATTTTGACAACATCTTACATATTCCTGCCTTAAAGGTCAAACTTGCTTCTTGCCAGAGATAACTGACAAATGAAAATATTGGTGTTCTAGAAAGATGACATCCATAATAGGTTAATCTCATCTTTATCAACTGAACTTGATAGGATGCTCTTGAAAAGTGATTGGGGATATTCACCATAAGCATTTCTGAGCCTGCAAAAAGCTCAACTTAAGCTTCCGTTATAACAGACTGTAAAACCGATCAATGTGATATCTGAAAAATATTGGTGGATCAAAGCAGATGCCAAGTTTTCACAGTCACTTAGGATTACTCTATCAATGAATTTGACTGCATAACTGAATCTGCAAAGGTGCCCTCCAGAACAGTTTTTAAAGAACCTTACTGTCAAAAGAGTTCAAAAAAAAAAAAAAAAAAAGTACATTGTATTTTTATACTATGTGTTTCTGAATCTGAATAATAGACAAAGGAAATTAAAAATGTCTGGAAAAAAACCCTGAAGAAAGTCAACAGATTTCATGCGTGTCCACAGTGGCATGACAGGTTTAGCTGGTGCGTTCGATGTAGTAAAATTAATACAGATACAAAGATTGAGAACAAGGGTGATTGGGATAAGGAACAGGAAAACTAAATGGCCCACAGCTCTTGATGGGGAACATCTCTAGCAGCAATGGTTCACTGTTTCCCACAGTTCAAGAACTAGGGGTCACCAGCTGAAATTATCACGTGACAGGTTGAAAAATGAGAGGTGCTTAACCTGCTGAACGCACCACCACAGGCTGCTGCTGATGCAGGAAGCTCACATGAATTCAAAGAGCAATCAATCAGACATTCATGGGAAGGAAAAAAAAAAAATCAATACTTACTAAACAGAAATCTCTGCTATGACCCAGTAAATTTCCAATAAAAAGAGGACTGTAGCCGGGGAGAGACCAGGTCAGTCCTCACGATAAGGTGGTTGTAGTCTTAAACTCTCTAGACATCTCTTACAAGCCTCTGCTAGAGACTCGTTACTGGGCTAGGCAGATCAAATGATGTGGCTACATATTTTTCCTTGCTTCTTGTGGCTGCATTTTACTGCTCTGATTTAGGATGGTAGATGACATCAGGTAAATTACAGCTTTTGTGTAGGAAAATACATTCTTTTTATGCTGAGTAGGAAAAGGTCCATCTGTTGGGGAAAAAAATATTTGTAATTTACATAAATATTCTTAAAAGGTACTTTCCCTCCAGTACATCTGTATGCCTGGGCTCTTTAATAGTCAAATGAGTTTTAGGAACATAGAAGCATTTAGGTTGGAAAAGAACCTTAAGATCATCGCATCCAAATGTTAAATATACTTACTCTTTGCCATGATCAGAAGAGAACTTCAGTCAAATTTTGAGTTTTTGAAATAAGCTGATAGAACATCTCCATCTGTTATCATCCCCAACTTGCCATTTCACTTCCAATTTTTGTCAGGATCTGACCTGGGAATGCAGAGCATCGCAGCAGGATTCATTCCTATGTGTGAAAGCAAGAGTGGGAAGAGTGGAATTCAAATCAAAAGGGATTTCTCTTGAAATTTAACATGTTTTAAAGGTTCTAGAAATAATAGGGATTCCTAGCTGCATCTATCCTTCATATAATCTTGCCCTAAGCATGTGTTCAATTTGAAATGTGCCCGTGCTTTTTCAGCCAAGAGAAAAAAAAAATGGAAGCATGGCAAAACACTGAAGTAAATGCCCGCACACACAATCATACATTCCACTAACACACATATTGGGTACATATGTCTCCATTGTTCTGCAGAAGTCATCCTAAAAGTAGCCTCAAAAGGGTAGATGATATTTTTGTATCAAACACAGTTTGGGCTGCCCACAAAGATAAGACGTTGTTGGGTCTTGGGATCGCTGTGCTCTTCAGGCTGTTGAAAGTTTAGGCCAGCTCAAGAGGGCTGTAACACATCATCCTGTCTGGAATAGATTTGCCTTAAAAGCTGAGAAAGAAAATGCAGAATTAAAGAAAAATATTAAAGTAATCCAACTCTGTAAAGGATCAATCTAAAAATGATATACAGAAAAAATTCACTATGCCACTTTATAAATAATATTAACGAAAACAAACAGTAAATTGAAATTATTCTTTACGAATGCCGTTCAACAAGAGTTACTGTCAGAGCTGTACCCTTCTGCTGCAGAAAGCAGTCATTGCAGATGCTGTAAAAATGCTGAATACAATTTATAGATTCACTTTTATTATGTTAAGATGACACTAACATGGTACCATGATTATTAATTATAACAGTGTAAAAACCATCTGTGACTTGGCTTCTCTTTATTGATAGAAAAGATGTGCTGAAAGCTGCAGTAACGTATGGATAGTTTCATTCACCACTATATTACTCCAATTTTCAACTGATGTAACATAATATTACAGCAGCATGAATATGAAGTACCACAGTGGGGAGTCGGCCCTCTGGCCTGCATTATTCCAGAACAATAGGCAGATGACATATGGGCAATAGCATTATGTTCTCTAGGAGAGATAGTAAAATGTAAAATAAGAAACAGCATCTTCTAAGCAATTCCACAAAGTTTAATTTAAAAGGTGTGATCTTACAGCTGTCCGGCAGATGCCCACTAAATAGCAGAAAGGCAAACAGTGGTAGTCTAAGTCACCCTCCCGCTAACTGGGCAGTATTGACAGTCTAAAGTGAATTCCTGTCCTTGTCTAAGTCAATTGCAAATTGGATGTGGGTGTTGATTTGGATGCGGGAATGAATTCATCCGCCAAGTACTCTTCTGTGCAGTCAATCACAATTACTCATAGTCTGCATTTTCACATTGCTTAGAGAAGTGCCAAAGCTAAAACCTTGAGGAGCAGACCTTAATCTGACTAGTCCAATAAGTTTAATAATCTCCTTCTTTAATTTCTTTGGAGGAAATCCTAATTGACTTTGGTTTTACATAACCAGAGTTAATCCAAAACGTGTCTCTTCAGGCCACTTTTAGTCCCTGCATAGATCATAAACAACTTCCCCCCCTCCCCCCTCCCCCCAAGTCTCTCTCCTTGCTGGTAAAAAAATGAAAGGAGTGAGAGATATTGTGAAGTGAAGGCCAATTGCAAAGTTCTCCGCTCTCACCTTGGAAATAATGAGGGAGAATATTGCTCAACAGACAGAAGATTGAACTGATGAAGATGCCTTATGAGGAATGTATTAGGAATTATTATAGATAGAAACCAAGCGAGTATTGAGGAGGTAACTTGGAGATTCACTATAGACGTTTTCCCCAAACGTAGGAAGAAGCATTTTCTAATATTATTAGAGATTATTAGTATTACTATTACTATTGCTGTTATCATTATAACTTTCACCCCAGGGCTCAGGTCAGCAACAACAATTTCTACAAGGTTATCAGGATTACTGAATGTTTCCTTTTCTGCTCAGTGATGCTCAACAGCCTTATTTCTGGTCAAAATAATTTTAGTGGGAACTACGAAGCATAAAAATAATGAGACCAATTTTCATAAAGACATCTTTCCCTTGTGAATGCAATGTGCAATCACAGCAGAGCAGTGGCAGCAACTCGCCATTTGTGCTTCTGAAGCAAAAAGTGTTAATGGTGCTGAACAACACCCTGGTCGAATCTGTGTCCAGTTCAGGTCACCCTTGTTCAGGAAAGAGGATTTCAAACAAAAATATTTGCAGAGAAAGCCTACTAGGATTTTAGGTAGAAAAGGAAGTCTGTCATTCTGAAAGACACTCAGAAAGTTAGGTTTGGTAGAGGCAGTTTAAAAAGGGGTATGCATCCTTTTAAATACATATATCATAGGAAGAAGTATATAAGATAAATCTGGGAAATGAAATACAGTTTGGGGAGAAAATCAGAAAAGCAGTTTGCTGATGCCTCTGGACTGGTATTCTAACTTCCACGATGATGGAAAATATTTTAAGCTGGATCTTGAGAAGTTCCTGGTGGGTCCAGCTTGACACTGGTGGTACCGGGGTCCTGCAGACTGGCTTTGGCCACCGAGAAGCTGCTCTTCATTTTTGTATGCTCTGAAATACAACTGTTGGTAAAGGTGGTGTAGTTGGACATGTACCTGCTATTGGTAGACTTTTGGTCCAGTTCCAAAGGGAGCCTGGGCCGTGGCCCCACTCAAATGCTTTTTTTTTTTCCTATTGGCAATTTCAGCACAGTACCACTCTGAAAGATTTTCAGTATGAACCAGTCTCTTCCTTTCTCTCAGGGACCTAAATGAGCCTCATTTTTTTGCAAGGAAGGGATTATGACAAACTCTGTTCTTTCTACCCGTATTGGATTCCCAGCTGTAGAAAGAATTAAGCAATGAGGTGAAATAATTGTTTAAAATTACTGAAAATGAATCTTGATCACAACCTCAAAACTGAGAATCATGATCATTATATTTGCATTCTCATGAATGTACATGAAGTTATTGTTGTGTACCAGAGTATATATTTGTGTATTAACTTTATCAAATTTAAGTGTTTGTGATATCTCAGTGAGCATGAAATGTAGTTACTTGGTTGCACCTGTTCATAATAATTGAATTCAATATTCATGAATGATTTTCCAGTAACCATGTGCATGAGCAATGATCATTAAGACAGTCTTCCAGCTCCCCAAATGTTGTACTGCAAGTGATCTGTGAGCTCTGTGAAAACAAAGGTTTATGAAATATCAGCTAATGCTTTGAAATGGATGCAGAGGTGATTGCTTCTCTTGGCCAGGATAACAAATCCCTGGTTGTTTACAGATGGGAATTCACCTTCATGTAGCAATTAGGAATGATAGTAAATGGAAAGGGATGCTATCTAAATTAAAAAAGATCATGCTAAAACTAACAACTGTTAAGTGAGCTGAACCAGAAGCAGCCTGGAAAAGGCGGAGGATGAAAATATTGGAAGTTAAACGTGCCAAGACTGGCAAAAGTCGAAAAGCAAAAATCCAAGTATGCAGAAGAAAACCTAAACCATGAAGATGATAAGATTATTTAATTTAACTCGTAGTAATGAAATAAAACAGTTTGTCTTCCAAGAGACCTTTGTTTATCCCTGAGCTTATCTGTCCTCATCCTGAAATATCTGAAAGGTCATGGGCGAAACCAGAATCCTGTTTGAGCTTATAGGAGTAGCACCTCAGGTTAGATCAGACAAAGGAGCTGGGGGAAGTGTCCAAGCACCTCTCTCTGGAGGGACCAAAGGGTTCGATACGGATGTGGCCGGGGGTCCTGAGACTCATACAACCTGTTCTTGTCAGATTAAGAATCTTCACTTACATCTCGCACGGTCGTTCTTGTTAGATCAAATTATTACAACCCCTGTACTAGGAAAAACAGTGTCCAAACAATATTTCTATGCTCAAATTGCCAAGTTCATCTTTTCCTGATAACTGTAATGGTTCAGATGTAAGTAATTACTTTAAAGATGGAGATAGCTTGCTTGTCTAATAAACCCAGCATCCAGGCTGGCAGATCACTTACATGGACTGCACGGAGGACCTGTTCCTCAGTGCAGTGTGACTCAGCTAGAGCTACACCGCCATGCAAGAGTGGGCTCCAGCACAGCCTTCCGCCGCTCTGTTTGAGATCAGTAAGCATTAGAGTCTTTCACTGACTTGTTCAAAAGGCTTTGAGCAGGCGCTCAGCTGGCTTAGATTATGTATTGAGGGAACTCTTCAGTCCTAGAAGTACATCGTAGTGCTGCTGGCTAATTAGAAACTGGCGCATCTGAATCACAGCAAGGCTAAAGCTGAATATCCAGGACATTTTCCAGTGGCTTTTACTAAAAATGTAACAGTCATGAGATATTGCTTTGTATAAACCAAGCATCCATGAGTAGGTGTGCTTATTTACAGGGATTGCAATAGGCACTGTGGCTAAGAGGTTTCGCATTATCGATGCCTGGTCTTTTTCTCCCCTCCTTCCACCTCTGCTTAGGTTAGCATCTTTCTCTTTGGGATTTCCAGGACAGAAGTATGCATCTAATACATGGGCATTTAGCCCAGTGTTTATAAGATATATTGGATTTACTGCAAATGAACAGATGATGGCCGGTAAGGCTAGTATTTCCGGAAGAGTATACAAACTTCTTGCAACTGATTTGTATTGGCAAGGCAACAAAGTCACACATTTCTGGACTGAGCAGAGCTTGTAGAGTTCCTGTGGTTTCTCTTAGCAAAATGCCAAAACCCACTGAAGTTAATTTCCTATTGGGAAAAAAAAAAAAAAAAAAAAAAGATGGTGCCATGAGGTACATCCAAATTCAGGATAGCCCTTTCTAGGCCAATAGCTTATCGTACAAGTATGCAAAACTTACAGGTTTTGCCTTGCACATGTTGAATGATTGTCTGAACATGTCTAAATTGTTCCACCAACCTTTAAATGTCCTCTGAATCACATCTGATCTAGCATCAGATGGTACAGGGAATAGGTAAATCCCAGTGAGGTGCACAGTTTGAAAGGTCATATAAACAGCTGGGATTTGGTTCACCTCTGCTTTACTTTAATTTCACTTTGCTGTGATTCCACTGAAAAAAAAAAGCAGATGTATCGGGAAGATCTAAAAAGACACATAGGTTGATCCAAGAACAGCAAAAGTAGGAATATGACTCTTTAACCCCCACAGACTGCTATTTCCTCACGTGCTAAGAAGGGCAAAGAAAACTTAAGTGGTAATTTTGAGGGGGTTTGGTGGCATTTTACAACAATATTTATTTTCTACAGGTGAAGACTTGGAAAAGAACAGCCCGGGTTTTAGATCTGATAAAGACCAAAGCAATCAGCACTCAGTTCATTGGGTAAACAATTGGTCAGGATAAGCCTGCACATTGGAGAAATTCAGGGGCTTTTACAGCTCCTGAGGATGGCTAAGAGCGACCCTAGCGGGATTACACAGAGTATCTAATGCAATGGTTATCAGTTACTTAGGGGTGGAGGAAGCTCTAGAAATGGAAATAATATTTAATAAGCAATTGATCTTTACATTGGCAAAGAGGGTTTTTTGGTTTTTTTCTTATTCCCCTGCTTTCATGTGATTTTTCTCTTAACCGAGTTAGTCAGACTCCATAGAAATGAACATCACAGAAAGCGCTTTGAACTTGTGCTACATAGGTAACTATATAAAAATATCAGTTTATGCAAAAAAGAGAAAGAGTTATCAAGAAGAAGATCCAAGTTTGGCTTTTTACATAAGTGCCTATGTAGTGGCTCATGCCAAACATGCAGTCTATTTTTTTGTCCCTCATTATCTATATTTTTGGCTCACAAAAATAGAAGTACTGACAAAATAATTTTTCTTAAAGAACACAGCTATTTATTGATCCTGAATTCTGAAAACTCATGAGTTTTGGAGCTGCAACTAACCTCTGATTCAGTATTCATCATTTTGAAAGCTACTCGTGAATTGTATCATCTTGTTTCACTGCTTCAGCTCCTAAAATTATGAACTTTCGATCACACCATTTATTGCAGAAAGAACAAAATGCAATTTGTTTTGCCATTATCTCCTTGTTAAAAATGTGTCCCATGCTAATGTCATGAGAAAAGATGACAGCAGGCTTTAGCACGAAAAGCAGAACAGGTTAGATATAGGTTATGGTAATGAGATTAGAGTGAGACAAAATACAAGATAATACAAGCAGAAGACCACGTGAATAAACACAGAGATTTCTGTAATGGAAAGCTAAATATGCAAAGATCAGGCATCTTTTTTAATTTATCACTTTCATCTCCTCCTGCTTTTTGAAATCGAGTTAGTAGCGTAATATTGGCCTAGAGTTTTAAGGAAGAAAATGTCAGCAGGCATTATTAATCTTCTTTATCTATAATCGTATAAAGAAAGTAAAGGAAAACAACATTGTTTATCTTTGTTTTGAAGCCTGCAGATATCATGATAATTTTGCATAATGCATATTGGTATCAGTTGCTGTGTTGTGGGGTTTTTTTAAACCTAAAATGAATATGAAATGCTTATGGCCAGTGTCATAATACTGCTTAAGGAATACAGAGCAAATTCTCTGCCTCACTGAAAGCACCACCGGCTGCCCACGTGGTTCCACTTCACACAGTCCGTGCCAGTCTCCGCTTGGCCACTCACGTCTCCTCTCCTCTTTGCAAAGCCTGCTGTGCTTCAGGAGAAAGGTACCACCGAATGAATTTCATGGAATCATAGATTCAGAAAATGGTTTGGGCTGGAAGGGATGGTTTCGGGTCCCCTAGTCCGACCCCCCTGCAGCGAGCAGGGACATCTGCCACTCGGTCCGGTGGCTCAGAGCCCCC